>CM068369.1:499252498-499917039 GCA_034769895.1 Magicicada septendecula | reverse complement strand
CCTGCCTTTTTATTGCTGTATTAAATGAAAAATATTATATTACATTAAAATGAAAAAATTATAATTTTATTGCCTGGCAACAAAATTATTTTATTTTTAACAATTACCATTGTTTCAAAAAGTTTAAATAAATTTTCAAGTACTTTACTCTTGTTAAAACGTAAAAGGTTGCAGGTAAACTACCCCTTCCCCTTAACCGATCTTCACCAAAATCGAAAGTCATTGAGACCTCTACAATTCAGGGACGTATGCAAAAAATTATTTCATTCTGTTTGAATTTGCGGCTGTTATCGTTTGCCATAGAAAATACGCTTGATAAAAAAACGTTGCAGGTAAACTACCCCTTCCCCTTAACCGATATTCACCAAAAACAAAAGGTCTTGAGTACTCTACAAATCAGGGCTGTATGCAAAACATTATTTGATTCTGTTTGAATTTGCGGCTGTTATCGTTTGCCATAGAAAATAACCTTGTTAAAAAAACGTTGCTGGTAAACTACCCCTTTCCCTCAACCGATCTTCACCAAAAACAATAGGTCTTGAGAAATCTACAATTCAGGGCTGTATGCGAAACATTATTTGATTCTGTTTGAATTTGCGGCTGTTATCGTTTGCCAACAAAAAAAATTTCCCTTGATAAAAAAAACCGTTGCCGGTAAAGTACCCCTTCCCCTCAACCGATCTTCACCAAAAACAATAGGTCGCGAGTACTCTACAAATCAGGGCTGTATTCAAAAAATTATTTGATTCTGTTTGAATTTGCGGCAGTTGTCGTTTGCCATAGAAAATACGCATGATAAAAAACGTTGCTGGTAAACTACCCCTTCCCCTCAACCGATCTTCACCAAAAACAATAGGTCTTGAGTACTCTACAAATCAGGGCTGTATGCAGAAAATTATTTGATTCTGTTTGAATTTGCGGCTGTTATCGTTTGCCATAGAAAATACCCTTGTTAAAAAATCGTTGTTGGTAAACTACCCCTTTCCCTTAACCGATCTTCACCAAAAACAAAAGGTCTTGAGAACTCTACAATTTAGGGCTGTATGCAAATAATCTTTTCATTCTGTTTGAATTTGCGGCTGTTATCGTTTGCCATAGGAAATACCCTTGTTAAAACATAAAACGTTACAGGTAAACTACCCCTTTCCCTTAACCGATCTTCACCAAAAACAATAGGTCTTGAGAACTCTACAATTCAGGGCTGTATGCGAAACATTATTTGATTCTGTTTGAATTTGCGGCTGTTATCGTTTGCCAAACAAACAAAATTACCCTTGCTAAAAAAAAACCGTTGCAGGTAAACTACCCCTTTCCCTCAACCGATCTTCACCAAAAACAATAGGTCGCGAGAACTCTGCAAAACCGGGCTGTATGCAAAAAATTATTTGATTCTGTTTGAATTTGCGGCAGTTATCGTTTGCCATAGAAAAAAAATCTACAGACACACAGACACACAGACAGACAGACAGACAGAGAGACACACAGACACTTTTCGGAAAACGACTTTTTTCATGTTTTGAGTGTAGTAGAATCAGAATCTGCAATAATCTCGAACACGATTTTTTTTGCCATCACCATACTTCCATTCCTTAAGGAATATGGAAGTAAAAATTACCTTTGATAAATAACCGTTGCTGGTAAACTACCCCTTCCCCTCAACCGATCTTCACCAAAAACAATAGGTCGTGAGTACTCTACAAATCAGGACTGTATGCAAAAAATTATTTGATTCTGTTTGAATTTGCGGCTGTTATCGTTTGCCGTAGAAAACAAATCTACAGAAACACAGACAGACACACACAGACACACACACAGACACTTTTCGAAAAACGACTTTTTTTCATGTTTTGAGTGTAGTACAATCAGAATCTGCAATAATCTCGAACACGATTTTTTTTGCCATCACCATACTTCCATTTCCTTAAGGAACATGGAAGTAAAATTACCCCCGATAAAAAAACGTTGCAGGTAAACTACCCCTTCCCCTAAACCAATCTTTACCAAATCCAATAGTTCTAGAGAACTCTATAATTCAGGGCTGTATGCAAAAGAGTAGTTGATTCTGTTTGAATTTACGGCTGTTAACTATTGCCATTTAAAAAAAAATTGCACTTGTTTAAAACATAAATCGTTGCTGGTAAACTACCCCTTTACCTTAACCGATCTTCACCTAAAACAATAGGTCTTGAGCACTCAACAGATCAGGGCTGTATGCAAAATATTATTTGATTCTGTTTGAATTTGCAGCTCTTATCGTTTGCCATATAAAATACCCTTTTAAAACATAAAACGTAGCTGGTAAACTACCCCTTTCCCTTAACCGATCTTCACCAAAAACAATAGGTCTTGAGAACTCTACAATGCAGGGCGGTATGCGAAAAATTATTTGATTCTGTTTGAATTTGCGGCTTTTATCGTTTGCCATAGAAAATACCCTTGTTAAAAAAACGTTGCAGGTAAACTACCCCCTTCCCTCAACCGATCTTCACCAAAAACAATATATCGCGAGTACCCTACAAATCAGGGCTGCATGCAAAAAATTATTTGATTCTGTTTGAATTTGCGGCTGTTATCGTTTGCCATAGAAAAAAATCTACAGACACACACACAGACACACAGACACACACACAGACACACAGACACTTTTCGAAAAACGGCTTTTTTTCATGTTTTGAGTGTAGTACAATCAGAATCTGCAATAATCTCGAACACGATTTTTTTTGCCATCACCATACTTCCATTTCCTTGAGGAATATGGAAGTAAAAAATCTACACACAGATAGACACACAGACAGACACACAGATAGGCACACAGACAGACAGACATACACACAGTCACTTTTCGGGAAACTTCTTTTTTTCATGTTTTGAGTGTAGTACAATCAGAATCTGCAATAATCTCGAATACGATTTTTTTTGCCATCACCATACTTCCATTTCCTTAAGCAAGATGGAAGTAAAATTACCCTTAAAAAAAAAGTCGTTGCTGGTAAACTACCACTTTCCCTTAACCGATTATCACCAAAAACAACAGGTCTTGAGTACTCTACAATTCAGGCCTGTATGCAAACAATTATTTGATTCTGTTTGAATTTCCGGCTCTTATCGTTTGCCATAGAAAACACCCTTGATAAAACATAAAACGTTGCTGGTAAACTACCCTATTCCATTAACCGATCTTCACCAAAAACAACAGGTCTTGAGTACTCTACAATTCAGGCCTTTATGCAAACAATTATTTGATTCTGTTCGAATTTCCGGCTCTTATCGTTTGCCATAGAAAACACCCTTGATAAAACATAAAACGTTGCGGTAAACTACCCTATTCCATTAACCGATCTTCACCAAAAACAACAGGTCTTGAGTACTCTACAATTCAGGCCTTTATGCAAACAATTATTTGATTCTGTTCGAATTTGTGGCTGTTATCGTTTGCCATAGAAAATACCCTTGATAAAACAAAAAACGTGGCTGGCAAACTACCCCTTTCCCTTAACCGATCTTCACCAAAAACAATCTTTAGTACTGAACAAATCAGGGGTGTATGCAAAAACGTATTTGATTCTGTATGAATTTGCGGCTCTTATTGTTTGCCATAGAAAATACCTTTTTAAAACATAAAACGTTGCTTGTAAACTACCCCTTTCCCTTAACTGATCTTCACCAACACCAATAGGTATTGAGAACTCTACATTACAGGGCTGTATGCAAAACATCATTTGATTCTGTTTGAATTTGCGTCTGTTATCGTTTACCATAGAAAAATATCGGTATGGAGAACCATACATGACTTCCATATTCTAAGATTTATTTTTAAAATCATTTTCGAAATGAAATATTACCATAGAAACTACTTCTTTCTACTTACTGCTTCAGCCTTAACCACAGTACTGTGGTCACTAACATATACCACCTCACGTTATCGCACTCGATTTTCACTGATGATGGAAGTCAATGGCATTGCCGAAACGTCTGGTTTTGTAGAAAACATTAGACTACGGCCAAATATCCCGGGATGGAATTTTAACAAAAAGTACTTCTTTGTTGCCGATAACGTTGTACACATATATATAAAAAATATGCATAAAATTAATGGCTGTATAAGTTAATGATTGATCTCCATTAAGTAGTGCTCGAGTTTCCAAAGTTTTAATATTATGATGTCCGTAATTAAAACATCAGAGCAGGTTTAGTGTGTATGAGGGTTCACCGTGGACAAAAATTTTCAACATTTCCTATTGAGCGTTGCTTAGAATAAATTTGCGAATCTACAGTGTACGTTTCACAGAACAAACACGCGGAAAAGAAGGAGCTCTCCGAAGTCACTCATGGACCCTCAGCATCTTGCAGAGGGTTCATTCCCTAAAGACGAAAAGTCTGTCTATGAATCGTTCCTCTGTAAACACGTGCAGTTACACTGCCCAGTGATGCACAGGAAGCAAATCGCTATCCACGCTGGACACTTTTTCGGCTTGCAATGGTTATGTTGTTATGGGTTCGGCACTTTCCATTTAAAAACCGTGCAAATGTAAGAAAATAAACATGAATGAAACCAGAAATAACGCGAATTGTGTGTGTGTGTGTGTGTGTGTGTGTGTGTGTGTGTGTGTGTGTGTGTGTGTGTGTGTGTGTGTGTGTGTGTGTGTATCTTCCCTGCCTTTTTATTGCGGTAGTGATAATAATAAAATGGAAACGTAAACAGTACATAACTGAGATATGCTTGCCTGCTACGCACGATATATTTTCTCTTATACATGACTAGCAGAATACCCGTGCTTCGCTACGGAGTTCTACGTTGTACGTAATGAAAATGTTAGTTTAATTAATAAAGTTTAATTAAAGTAGGCTTCTTAAAAATAAATAGCTGTTGCCCACAACTTCGTTCGCGTGGTCTTCAATTTAATGCGATAATATATTTAGAACAGAATCTATTCTATTGGGTTGCCATAGTAACCAGATCTAATAGTTTTTTAAGACCGCAAAGGACCCCCCAGAGGATCGTATCGAAAAAAACACCTGTCCTATGTTGGTTCTCCCGTTGCGTAAAATATTTGTGCCAAGTTTGGTTGAAATCGGTCCAGTGGTTTTGGAGGCGATGTGGAAGACCCCAAAGAACCCCCAAAAGGACCCCATCGAAAAAACACCTACCCTATGTTGGTTCTCCCGTTGCGTAAAATATTTGTGCCAAGTTTGGTTGAAATCGGTGCAGTGGTTTAGGAGGAGATGTGGAAGAAACCTTCGCGGACGTGCGCACAACAACTCACCGAAGTTTCATCGCAATCGGATGAATGGTATAGGAACGCATACAGGACAAACAAAGAAACATTCATTTTCATATATAAAATGTAAACTATACCACTTACTTGACATAAACCGTGATAGCTAAGCTAATGTACAACATATATGTATTAATTATACACATAAATGTTCCTCGATAGACACTCTATCTATTGGCGAAAACTTGAATAAAATCCGTTCAGTACTTCCTGAGATTAGCGATTTCAAACACAGAGAGAAAACGGACCGACTTTACTTTATACTATGTACAGATTTACATTAAAATGAAAAAAATTATAATTTTATTGCCTGGCAACAAAATTATTTTATTTTTAACAATTACCATTGTTTGAAAAAGTTTAAATGAATTTTCAAGTACTTTAATCTTGTTAAAACGTAAAAGGTTACTGGTAAGCTACCCCTTCCCCTAAACCGATCTTCAACAAAATCTAAAGGCCTTGAGTCCTCTACAATTCAGTGACGTATACAAAAAATTATTTGATTCTGTTTGAATATGCGGCAGTTACCGTTCGTCATAGAAAATAGGCTTGATAAAAAAATGTTGCCGGTAAACTACCCCTTCCCCTTAACCGATCTTCACCAAAAACAACAAGTCATGAGTACTCTATAAATCACGGCGGTATGCAAACAATTATTTGATTCTGTTTGAATTTTCGGCTGTTAACGTTTGCCATAGAAAATACCCTAGATAAAAAAACGCTGCTGGTAAACTACCCCTTTCCCTTAACCGATCTTCACCAAAAACAATAGACCTTGAGAACTCTGCAATTTTGGGCTGTATGCAGATAATCTTTTGATTCTGTTTGAATTTGCGGCTGTTATCGTTTGCCATAAAAAATACCTTTGTTAAACATAAATCGTTGCTGGTAAACTAACCCTTTCCCTTAACCGATCTCCACCAAAAACCATAGGTATTGAGAAGTCTACAATTCAGGGCTGTATACGAAACATTATTTAATTCTGTTTGAATTTGCGGCTGTTATCGCGTGCCAAAAAAAAAAATTCCCTTGATAAAAAAAAACCGTTGCCGGTAAACTACCCCTGTCCCTCAACCGATCTTCACCACAAACAATAGGTAGTGAGTACTCTACAAATGAGGACTGTATGCAAACATTATTTGATTCTGTTTGAATTTGCGGCTGTTATCGTTTGCCATAGGAAATACCCTTGTTAAAGAAACGATGCTGGTAAACTACATCTTCCCATAACCGATCTTCAACAAAATCAATAGGTCTTGAGAACTCTACAATTTAGGGCTGTATGCAAATAATCTTTTGATTCTGTTTGAATTTGCGGCTGTTATCGTCTGCCATAAAAAATACCCTTGTTAAAACATAAAACGTTACTGGTAAACTACCCCTTTCCCTTAACCGATCCTCACCAAAAACAATAGGTCTTGAGAACTCTACAATACAGGGCTGTATGCGAAACATTATTTGATTGTGTTTGAATTTGCGGCAGTTATCGTTTGCCATAAAAAAAAATCTACACATAGACAGACAGACACACAGACAGACAGACACACACACACACACACACACACACACACACACTTTCGGAAAACGACTTTTTTCATGTTTTGAGTGTAGTACAATCAGAATCTGCAACAATCTCGAACACGATTTTTTGCCATCACCATACTTCCTTTTCCTTAAGGAATATGGAAGTAAAAAATCTACACACAGATAGACACACAGACATACACACAGATAGACACACAGACAGACAGACATACACACAGACACTTTTCGGAAAACGACTTTTTTTCATGTTCTGAGTGTAGTACAATCAGAATCTGCAATAATCTCGAACACGATTTTTTTGCCATCACCATACTTCCATTTCCTTAAGGAAGATGGAAGTAAAATTACCCTAAAGAAAAAACCCGTTGCTGGTAAACTACCCCTTTCCCTTAATCGATCATCACCAAAAACAACAGGTCTTGAGTACTCTACAATTCAGGCCTGTATGCAAACAATTATTTGATTCTGTTCGAATTTCCGGCTCTTATCGATTGCCATAGAAAACACCCTTGATAAAACATAAAACGTTGCTGGTAAACTACCCTATTCCATTAACCGATCTTCACCAAAAACAACAGGTCTTGAGTACTCTACAATTCAGGCCTTTATGCAAACAATTATTTGATTCTGTTCGAATTTGCGGCTGTTATCGTTTGCCATAGAAAATACCCTTGATAAAACAAAAAACGTGCCTGGTAAACTACCCCTTTCCCTTAACCGATCTTCACCAAAAACAATCTTTGGTACTGAACAAATCAGGGGTGTATGCAAAAACGTATTTGATTCTGTTTGAATTTGCGGCTCTTATCGTTTGCTATAGAAAATACCCTTTTAAAACATAAAACGTTGCTGGTAAACTACCCCTTTCCCTTAACTGATCTTCACCAACAACAATAGGTATTGAGAACTCTATAATACAGGGCTGTATGCAAAACATCATTTGATTCTGTTTGAATTTGCGTCTGTTATCGTTTACCATAGAAAAATATCGGTATGGAGAGCTATACATGACTTCCATATTCTAAGATTTATTTTTAAAATCATTTTCGAAATAAAATATTACCATAGAAACTACTTCTTTCTACTTACTGCTTCAGCCTTAACCACAGTACTGTGGTCACTAACATATACCACCTCACGTTATCGCACTCGATTTTCACTGATGATGGAAGTCAATGGCATTGCCGAAACGTCTGGTTTTGTAGAAAACATTAGACTACGGCCAATTATCCCGGGATGGAATTTTAACAAAAAGTACTTCTTTGTTGCCGATAACGTTGTACACATATATATAAAAAATATGCATAAAATTAATGGCTGTATAAGTTAATGATTGATCTCCATTAAGTAGTGCTCGAGTTTCCAAAGTTTTAATATTATGATGTCCGTAATTAAAACAGCAGAGCAGGTTTAGTGTGTATGAGGGTTCACCGTGGACAAAAATGTTCAACATTTCCTATTGAGCGTTGCTTAGAATAAATCTGCGATTCTACAGTGTACGCTTCACAGAACAAACACGCGGAAAAGAAGGAGCGCTCCGAAGTCACTCATGGACCCTCAGCATCTTGCAGAGGGTTCATTCCCTAAAGACGAAAAGTCTGTCTATGAATCGTTCCTCTGTAAACACGTGCAGTTACACTGCCCAGCGATCCACAGAAAGCAAATCGCTATCCACGCTGGACACTTTTTCGGCTTGCAATGGTTATGTTGGTATGGGTTCGGCACTTTCCATTTAAAAACCGTGCAAATGTAAGAAAATAAACATGAATGAAGGCAGAAATAACGCGAATTGTGTGTGTGTGTGTGTGTGTGTGTGTGTGTGTGTGTGTGTGTGTGTGTGTGTGTGTGTGTGTGTCTTCCCTGCCTTTTTATTGCGGTAGTGATAATAATAAAATGGAAACGTAAACAGTACATAACTGAGATATGCTTGCCTGCCACGCACGATATATTTTCTCTTATACATGACTAGCAGAATACCCGTGCTTCGCTACGGAGTTTTACGTTGTACGTAATGAAAATGTTAGTTTAATTAATAAAGTTTAATTAAAGTAGGCTTCTTAAAAATAAATAGCTGTTGCCCACAACTTCGTTCGCGTGGTCTTCAATTTAATGCGATAATATATTTAGAACAGAATCTATTCTATTGGGTTGCCATAGTAACCAGATCTAATAGTTTTTTAAGACCGCAAAGGACCCCCCAGAGGATCGTATCGAAAAAAACACCTATCCTATGTTGGTTCTCCCGTTGCGTAAAATATTTGTGCCAAGTTTGGTTGAAATCGGTCCAGTGGTTTAGGAGGCGATGTGGAAGACCCCAAAGAACCCCCAAAAGGACCCCATCGAAAAAACACCTATCCTATGTTGGTTCTCCCGTTGCGTAAAATATTTGTGCCAAAGTTTGGTTGAAATCGGTACAGTGGTTTAGGAGGAGATGTGGAAGAAACCTTCGCGGACGTGCGCACAACAACTCACCGAAGTTTCATCGCAATCGGATGAATGGTATAGGAACGCATACAGGACAAACAAAGAAACATTCATTTTTATATATAAGATGTAAACTATACCACTTACTTGACATAAACCGTGATGGCTAAGCTAATGTACAACATATATGTATTAATTATACACATAAATGTTCCTCGATAGACACTCTATCTATTGGCGAAAACTTGAATAATATCCGTTCAGTACTTCCTGAGATTAGCGATTTCAAACACAGAGAGAAAACGGACCGACTTTACTTTATACTATGTACAGATTTACATTAAAATGAAAAAATTATAATTTTATTGCCTGGCAACAAAATTATTTTATTTTTAACAATTACCATTGTTTGAAAAAGTTTAAATGAATTTTCAAGTACTTTACTCTTGTTAAAACGTAATAGGTTGCAGGTAAACTACCCCTTCCCCGTAACCGATCTTCACCAAAATCAAAAGGCCTCTACAATTCAGTGACGTATGGAAAAAATTATTTGTTCTGTTTGAATATGCGGCAGTTACCGTTCGTCATAGAAAATACGCTTGATAAAAAAACGTTGCAGGTAAACTACCCCTTCCCCTTAACCGATCTTCACCAAAAACAACAGATCTTGAGTACTCTACAAATCACAGCGGTATGCAAAAAATAATTTGATTCTGTTTGAATTTGCGGCTGTTATCGTTTGCCATAAAAAATACCCTCGATAAAGACACGCTGCTGGTAAACTACCCCTTCCCCTTAACCGATCTTCACCAAAAACAACAGGTCTTGAGTACTCTACAAATCACGGCGGTATGCAAAAAATAATTTGATTCTGTTTGAATTTGCGGCTGTTATCGTTTGCTATAAAAATACCCTTGATAAAAAAACGCTGCTGGTAAACTACCCCTTTCCCTTAACCGATCTTCACCAAAAACAATAGACCTTGAGAACTCTGCAATTTTGGGCTGTATGCATATAATCTTTTGATTCTGTTTGAATTTGCGGCTGTTATCGTTTGCCATAGAAAATACCCTTGTTAAAACATAAAACGTTGCTGGTAAACTACCCCTTTACCTTAACCGATCAACACCAAAAACCATAGGTCTTGAGAACTCTACAATTCAGGGCTGTATACGAAACATTAGTTAATTCTGTTTGAATTTGCGGCTGTTATCGTTTGCCAAAAAAACAAATTCTCTTGATAAAAAAAACCGTTGCCGGTAAACAACCCTTTTCTCTCAACCGATCTTCACCAAAAACAATACATCGTGAGTACTCTACACATCAGGCCTGTATGCAAAACATTATTTGATTCTGTTTGAATTTGCGGCAGTTATCGTTTGCCATAGAAATTACCCTTGATAAAAAACCGTTGCTGGTAAACTACCCCTTCCCCTTAACCGATCTTCACCAAAAACAATAGGTCTTGAGAACTCTACAATTTAGGGCTGTATGCAAATAATCTTTTGATTCTGTTTAAATTTGCGGCTGTTATCGTTTGCCATAAGAAATACCCTTGTTAAAACATAAAACGTTACAGGTAAACTACCCCTTTCCCTTAACCGATCCTCACCAAAAACAATAGCTCTTGAGAACTCTGCAATTCAGGGCTGTATGCGAAACATTATTTGATTCTGTTTGAATTTGCGGCTGTTATCGTTTGCCAAAAAAAAAATTTCCCTTGATAAAAAAAAATCGTTGCTGGTAAACTACCCCTTTCCCTCAACCGATCTTCACCAAAAAGTTGTCGCGTAGTGAGTACTCTACAAATCAGGGTATTATGCAAAAAATTGTTTGATTGTGTTTGAATTTGCGGCAGTTATCGTTTGCCATAGAAAAAAAATCAACACACAGACAGACAGACACAAAGACAGACACTTTTCGGAAAACGACTTTTTTTTCATGTTTTGAGTGTAGTACAATCAGAATCTGCAATAATCTCGAACACGATTTTTTTTTGCCATCACCATACTTCCATTTCCTTAAGGAACATGGAAGTAGAATTACCCCCGATAAAAAAACGTTGCAGGTAAACTACCCCTTCCCCTAAACCGATCTTTACCAAAACCAATAGGTCTAGAGAACTCTATAATTCAGGACTGTGTGCAAAAGAGTAGTTGATTCTGTTTGAATTTACGGCTGTTAACTTTTGCCATTTAAAAAAAAATTGCACTTGTTAAAAAAAAAAAACTGTTGCCGGTAAACTACCCTTTTCCATTAACCGATCTTCACACCAAAATCAATAGGTCCTGAGTACTCTACAAATCAGGGCTACTTGCAAAAAATTGTTTGATTCTGTTTGAATTTGCGACTCTATCGTTTGCCATAAAAATACCCTTTTAAAACATAAAACGTTGCTGGTAAACTACCCCTTTCCCTTAACCGATCTTCACCTAAATCAATAGGTCTTGAGCACTCAACAGATCAGGCTTGTATGCAAGACATTATTTGATTCTGTTTGAATTTGCAGCTCTTATCGTTTGCCATATAAAATACCTTTTTAAAACATAAAACGTAGCTGGTAAACTACCCCTTTCCCTTAACCGATCTTCACCAAAAACAATAGGTCATGAGAACTCTACAATTCAGGGCTGTATGCAAAAGAGTAGTTGATTCTGTTTGAATTTGCGGCTGTTATCGTTTGCCATAGAAAACAATTGCCCTTGATTTAAAAAAAACCGTTGCAGGTAAACTACCCCTTTCCCTCAACCGATCTTCACCAAAAACAATAGGTCTTGAGTACTCTACAAGTCAGAGCAGTATGCAAAAAATGATTTGATTCAGTTTGAATTTGCGGCTGTTATCGTTTGGCATAGAAAAAAAATCTACAGACAGACACATAGACACACAGACAGTGGCACAGACAGACAGACACACACACAGACACTTTTCGGAAAAGGACTTTTTTTCATGTTTTGAGTGTAGTACAATCAGAATCTGCAATAATCTCGAACACGTTTTTTTTTGCCATCACCATACTTCCATTTTCTTAAGGAACATGGAAGTAAAATATCGGTATGGAGAACCATACATGACTTCCATATTCTAAGATTTATATTTAAAATCATTTTCGAAATGAAATATTACCATAGAAACTACTTCTTTCTACTTACTGCTTCAGCCTTAACCACAGTACTGTGGTCACTTACGTATACCACCTCACGTTATTGCACTCGATTTTCACTGATGATGGAAGTCGATGGCATTGCCGAAACATCTGGTTTTGTAGAAAACATTGGACTACGGCCAAATATCCCGGGAAGGAATTTTAACAAAAACTACTTCTTTGTTGCCGATAACGTTGTACACATATATTGTAACAGTACCAAAAATACGGTAGTTACATAATATAAACGAATGTAACGTCAAGTATGAGAAAAACATGGGAATATATCTAGATAAATAAACCTAAGTGTATATAAGTGTGTATCTACAAATATATTAATAAAAAATCCAACAATGAAGAAGAGAATACGAATATATCAACATTAAATACAAAATGAAGAAAGAAAACGCCACAAGCCCAAAACAAAATATCAGCAACTAGACCCAATAGGATCCAACAGTGAGGGGAATCAACGAAACAAGGACCAACAAGCTCCAACAACAATGGAGATAAATAAAAATAGCAACTACGATGAAAATATAGAATAAAGAAGAAAGAAGAAGGACCAGGAAGAGCACCAAGAAGAAGAAAGAAGATGGACAGAAGATACAAGGACTTAACATAAACCACGTATACTAAAGACAATGTAAGTGATTATAAATGTGAAAAGAAAACCAGTGTGAAACATTTAAGGAACCACAAACAATTACAGTGTGTACTTAATACAAATGTGAAACCTGTGAATAACTAACTAATTTCAACTGAATAAACCACACAAACAATTACAGTGATGAAGTTTACAGTGTGAAAAACATGTTAATTTCATGATGAAACAACAAAAATTAAAATAGTCAAATAAACACAGACAATGAGTGTGACTGATTTAATAAAGTTGTAATCAATACACATGATCATAAGACCACCAGATTAGAACAAGATAGAACAATTATGTTATTGCTCATAGAGAACTGGCAACAAATAAAAGACATTTGTTAAGTATCAAACAATGACAGGAATTAAGGTCCACCATTGACCAGAAAAATATTGTAAATAATACAAAAAAGATTTGTGTTAGTGTTTAAGAAGGAATTGTATAAACATGTGTAACAAAATAGTTAAAGTATTATGTTAATATACCGTAGTGAAGTCAGTTTAGTAGTAGAAAAATACTGCACTAAAACAGATGGTACATTGTTACACAACCCACAAGGAAGAGACCTATTACAACAGAAAATGATACATATTAGTATAAATATCTAATCATCAAATATGTTATCAAACGAGAATTTATTATAAGTAGTAATGATAAATATTAAGAGACAATGTAATATATTGCAAAACAATGTAAATAGAACAAGTCAAACATAATGGCACAGAGAATAGCAGAAATGAGAAAAGTATGCCAATTTAGTTAAGCAAAGTACAGTATCAAAACCAATATCAATGTTTATAAGAGTATTACCAGTAGTGAGATAAATATCTGATAATACATTGAGAACAGATTCTAAACATGATAAGAACAGTATTATAACTAAATTATTGTAAACCAACTAACCATGTACATATGACCAGAAGTAAGCTGAACCATTGTATAGCTAATTAGTTAAGAAAAATACTGTATCAAATATTGAGAACAGCTTGTTACAATTGTTACCAGTAGTAAGAGGAAATCCCAATGCTACTTTGAGAACAGATAATGACCATAAAAACAGTCATATTATATACAAACATTTAAAAACCAAATGACTATTATGAAGAAAACCAAATGTAAACAAACAATGACCAACCAGTTATTTATGAAAAATATAGCATATAAACTTGTGTAAAAGTAATTGGAAACTTTACCAAAAGTTAGAATAATATCTAATGCTACTTTGGGAATCCAAACCAAATAGGACAATAACAATTTAGTTGTTGTATTAGAAAAATTAAATGACTACTATGATATGACACAACATGAACAGAGCCATTACTGAAAGATTAAAGAGTTCTGAGCTAATTAAAAGATAACCATTATATATAATAAATTAGGTACTATGTGTGTACACTAGTTACAATCATTAAATGATATGATTTATATAAAAGAGACCAAAAATAAGGTGAAAAAATGGTATAAGAGAGATAGGAGTGGACTGAACTTATGTAAATATTAAATTAACCACAGTCATATATAAATATTATAGTGTAAAATTGTGTAAATAAACATTACTAGTATTATTAGATAGTAATATGATCATTTTAAATAAGAAAAATTAGTTCTAAGCATGTTTATGAAAAATCTAACATGGACGCTTAATGACGCCATAACGAGATTTGTGTAGGGAACAGTTATTCCCAAATTGTAAATTAAACCGACTGAGATATAGACTCAAAGTGTTTAGATAAGAAGTGTTTTATTATAATTAAGTAAAATCTGGTGTAACGAACTGATAAAAATAAGATACACCAGAAATAACAAATAAAATCGTTATTGTAATAGTAGTAATGAACGAAAAATAAGCGTTCTTGGACTTATTTTAACAAGCAAAACGCCCTGAATTCACTGATATCAACCAATTAACGATAGGACGTAAGATAAGAAAGTTATGGTAATTTTAAACTTTCCAATTAAAATTTTGTACCAGTGATGACGTAAAAAAGCCTCCACCCCAAACTCGATTTTGTCAAAAAATTAAATATTTTAATAAAACGAAGGCTTTTGGGTCAGAGAGTACAACGCATCCAGCCAATAGAATGAATGACTTTCGACAGACAACCGAGAGACGCTTCAGAGGAGCAGAACAGTCTACGATCAACCATCAAACGTATAAGCCACGCCGCTCGAGACAAAAAGAAGGAGTTTATATTTTAAAACTGTGCGCGCCATTTATGTCAGTACATCAACATACAGTTAACCTTAACACAACATTTATACATACGAGTGAAAAAGTGCGGAATTGTTTTAATTAAACAAGTAGGTCAGTGTATAATGTCGACCATACTTGCGAGTGAAGTGTTAAATAGGAAACAGGGAGTACAATTTTATTTAAACAATATTTGAACGAAAATAATAATTTTTGTGAATAGCTAACTTTCGATACTACGCAAGTCAGATAATGCTGAGTATCGAAAAACAGTAATTAAATTATCAGAATTGAGGAAAGATTTAAATCGCCATTATTAAAATATTATAAATATATTTTAATTAATTATAATAATTTAAAATATAATGTTTGGAAATAATTCTTAATGAATACGAGAATATTAATCACTCGTTTGACTAAACTTATTTTTCTTGAATTTTTTTCGATGTTTTAAAATATACTTTATTAATTTTCATACAATCTGAATAAATGTAATTCTGATAATAATACATTAAAAAGTATTATGAATAATATGTTTACATGTATAGTCTAAGAAATAATAGCTATTAAGGAATACTTATCCTTTGTAACAACACCGGTTAATTCTAACCTCAGAAATCGTTACGGTAACTTGATAATTTCAACATTACCGATCTGTTCTCAAGTAACATTAAAATCAAATAGAATTACTAACAAGAGTTTTTTGAGAAATTTTTCTCTTGTGAATAAATGATTTTTAAAACTAATTATTAAACGAAAGTAATACATTTTTAAATACTGTACAAGTCATACAGCTTGATAATTGCAAACTAGTATTAGAGATGCGTGCGCATGCCCGCGTACGATAATTTCATAAATACCAGACATATGGTACCAATTTTTGATTTTTTATATTTGTTCGATTATTATTCATTATTGTTAATTCTATATCGTTATTTGTATTACATCTTGTGACTGGTATCATGTTACCTCAAAGAACCTAACGAAATATGGTAATACACTGAATCAAAGTAACATAACCTATGCAGTTAAATTATTGTACTAATAACAGGTCTACCAGCCTTGAGGAATTAGACAGAGTCTTATTGAATTTTTATTGTAATCAGTAATTGAAAGGTTGTTAATTATTGTTTTTAATTGTCAAAGATTTTATCACTTATTAAATTGTTAATAAACCTCCAATTTTATTACCACAAAAGGAGTATCATTTCTATTAAAAGTAAATTCATTTATTTTTTAATCAGTTCTGACACAGGTGGCGGAAGAATTTAAAAAGATTTAGCATAATTCAGAATATTCATCAGATATTGCTTCATTTACTATTGTGTGTGATGATATATTAAATATTCAATCCGAATATTTTCTTGTATTTGAAGTGCATGTATTTCAGAAGGAACGTCACAAAACAGAATTGAAGTATTCAAGTGTGGTAAGTAAGTGAGATACACAACAAAATTGCGCGAACCATATTAAAATAAAAAGAGTGAACTATTACTACGTACCCATAAAAAACAATACATTAACACCAATAACCTCAACGATTACAATTACATCTTTGATAAACAACATTATCGTAGATACCGGTGCGTGTCTACACTCACACGAACACACCAAAATACAAACGAAGACCAATCCAATTCTTTATACTATTATACTCATTATACACTATACTTGTAATTTTACATTACAAGTTGGCGCCCAACGTCTGAGCACGATTTAAGGGAAATTACACCATAACTAGTGACCCAATCACCCCAATTCGTGAAAAAGACAGCAGGTACATTACCAGTACATCAAGATGTCGGGATTAACAAGAGCACAAGAGATAGAAATAATGAGGATGATGGAATCTTTTAAGGAAAACTTGTGTAAGAAATTGGACGAGAGCAGAGAATCATGGTGTAAGAAGTTGGATGAGTGCCGTAATAGTACAATAGAGGTACTAGATAGAACCATAGAGGAGAACAGGAAATCCATAGAAAAAATGAGAAGAGAAAGAGAACAGAGGGAACGATCTAGCCCGGAAATAAATGACAAACAAATGGAGATTGAAGAGATACCTGAAAATAAAAACATGGAACCGACGAATCCAGAGCCTAGAGATAGTGGAAATAAGAAGATCCAGATAATTCAAGAAGAGGAAGCGGTGAAGATAGAAGAAAGAAGAACCCTACGTCTGAGGAAGGCAAGAATTACAAAAGAACTAGTTGAAATGACTAGAAATGGTCTGATTAATGTGGTCAATTTACCAATTGTAAACCATGAAGAAAGGGTCTTCAGGAAGGAGTATCGGAGGAGCATCATGGAGATGGACAAGGAAGAAGATTATGTAACAACAAAGAAGAAAATGACCAATAGAATATCTCAACCACGTATTTCCAAAAGAAGAGTAAAATACTTTAAGAAAAAGGAAGGCTACCAAGAGAAATGGGACCGGATTGTTGAAGGATACGCCAGAGAGATAAGAGAACTACGGAAGAAGAGGAGTCAAGTAACGGAAGTACACAATCAAAGGATAGATGACGATACCCAAACCAAATTGAGGGAGTTATCAAACACCAGTACTGACAGTCACCAGTAGAACAATGGAAACAAATGTATTGAAGAAAGAGACGGAAGGAAGACAGAAGAATGGAAGGCAGACTCAGCCTTAATAGCTTTCAAATGGAAGAACCAGATGATAGCCCGATACCTGTCAAGAACGGACGGAAGTATGGATACTAAAAAAGACAGATCGACAAGAAGAGAGGAGAACGACGATTACGGCTAAAACATAAAATATACACTGAATTATGGGACTGACTATTATGATAACCAGTAATGCCTATAATCAAACCTCAATGAAAAAATATATTGAAAATTAAATTATGGGACAAAAGAGTGAAAAGATAGCGATAAGGATTATTTTATTATTGATAATGTGAAGGATGAAAATATTTGTTATGAAAAATGAAGGTATAATTATAAATATAACTGTTGACTATATCAAAATGAAAAATGAAATGTGGCTATGAAGATTATTGTTATTTAAGAGTGAAAAATGAAAATATGATTATAAAAATAGATATTGACTAAAGAAAAAAGGATGTGTTACTATTATGAAAATTATTATGTGTGTATATTAACTGAGAAATAACTGTATAATTATGTATTGAACACTGAATATATTGTAATTTTATAATGTGAGGAAACATACTTCAAGAGAATTAATGTAAAGGATTCAGAACATTGTGTTGTTAATAATAAAGTACTATAATAAAATGAATATACGAGAAAGACAAACACCATCTTTGGCACAAAATATTTCCAAGAGCCTAGTCAACCAGTAAATAAGAACACCCTACCCGTACTATAAAAGAAGAGTATGAATATACGAGACTGACGCATTACATCCTAGGCACATATGAATTCCAAGAGCCCCGTCAACAAGTAATTTTAACATCCTACCCGTACTATAGAAAAAGAAAAAATATACGAGAAAGACACCTTCCAACCATGGCACTATAATTCCAAGAGCCACGTCAACCAGTAATTATAACATCTCACCCGTACTATAGAAAAAGAGTATGAATATACGAGAAAGACAAACACCATCTTTGGCACAAAATATTTCCAAGAGCCTAGTCAACTAGTAATTTTAACATCCTACCCGTACTAATAGAAGAAGAGTATGATATACGAGACTAACACATTACATCCTAGGCACGTATGAATTCCAAGAGCCATGTCAACCAGTAATCATAACATCCTACCCGTACTATTAAAATGAACGTACTATAAAAGAAGAGTATGAATATACGAGAAGGACAAACACCATCTTTGGCACAAAATATTTCCAAGAGCCTAGTCAACCAGTAAATATTAACATCTCACCCGTACTAATAAAAGAAGAGTATGAATATACGAGAAAGACAACACCATCTTTGGCACAAAATATTTCCAAGAGCCTAGTCAACCAGTAAATATTAACATCCTACCCGTACTAATAGAAGAAGAGTATGATATACGAGACTAACACATTACATCTTAGGCACGTATGAATTCCAAGAGCCATGTCAACCAGTAATCATAACATCCTACCCGTACTATTAAAATGAACGTACTATAAAAGAAGAGTATGAATATACGAGACAGACAAATAAAATCCAAGGCATAAATAATTCCAAGAGCCTAGTCAACCAGTAGATAAGAACATCTTACCCGTACTATTGAAGAAAGAAGAAGGAACAAATGAGAAGTTGGAAAAATGAAACCAAAGTAATGTATTAATGTAGACAAACCACCACACACAACCACATTGTTTATGATATATATTACTAGAGAAGAAACCGATACCACATGGAATATAAATACCAAAAAAACCATGAAGAAGAAGAAAAACAAATGTACTTATGAATTATATCTAGAAGAATGAAACCTGAGATGAAGAATATGACGAGACGACATTCAAAGTGAAAACAAAATGAAGAGATTGATCAATGATAATGAAGAATGAAAAAAAAAATAATATACTAACGAAGACAATCATGAGAGTATACCAGTGAGGAAGTGTAAAACAAACTATCCCTATAATATGTGAAGAATATAGTTAAGTTGAATCAAGAAAAGAGAGAATAACAATGTATAAACCGCAGATGCGTGAATTAATCCCAAGGATATTTATTATTTGTCGGAAGAACGACCACTATTATTATTTTTGATGATTTGAAATGAATTGACTGAAGAGTAATGCCAGCAATCATTTATTATTATTGAAGGAGATGATTTGCCTCCATATTTATTGAAATTAGTATGGCCAGTAGAGTTGAATAGCCAAAGTGAGCCGCTCTAAACTGCACCAGCTAAACTAATGTTAGGGAATTAGGGAACTAAATAAACAAGGGAGATAATTACATAGAGAAGATATAAATACGATTCAAATAGAAGAAAGTGAAGGGATATATGGAAAAAACATGTGAATCAACATGGAATGTACAACAATTGATGAATTCTTCAATGAAAAATCTATTATAATAATTCAGAATTAATCAATTCTTATAGGAAGGCATATGTAACAGTACCAAAAATACGGTAGTTACATAATATAAACGAATGTAACGTCAAGTATGAGAAAAACATGGGAATATATCTAGATAAATAAACCTAAGTGTATATAAGTGTGTATCTACAAATATATTAATAAAAAATCCAACAATGAAGAAGAGAATACGAATATATCAACATTAAATACAAAATGAAGAAAGAAAATGCCACAAGCCCAAAACAAATATCAGCAACTAGACCCAATAGGATCCAACAGTGAGGGGAATCAACGAAACAAGGACCAACAAGCTCCAACAACAATGGAGATAAGTAAAAATAGCAACTACGATGAAAATATAGAATAAAGAAGAAAGAAGAAGGACCAGGAAGAGCACCAAGAAGAAGAAAGAAGATGGACAGAAGATACAAGGACTTAACATAAACCACGTATACTAAAGACAATGTAAGTGATTATAAATGTGAAAAGAAAACCAGTGTGAAACATTTAAGGAACCACAAACAATTACAGTGTGTACTTAATACAAATGTGAAACCTGTGAATAACTAACTAATTTCAACTGAATAAACCACACAAACAATTACAGTGATGAAGTTTACAGTGTGAAAAACATGTTAATTTCATGATGAAACAACAAAAATTAAAATAGTCAAATAAACACAGACAATGAGTGTGACTGATTTAATAAAGTTGTAATCAATACACATGATCATAAGACCACCAGATTAGAACAAGATAGAACAATTATGTTATTGCTCATAGAGAACTGGCAACAAATAAAAGACATTTGTTAAGTATCAAACAATGACAGGAATTAAGGTCCACCATTGACCAGAAAAATATTGTAAATAATACAAAAAAGATTTGTGTTAGTGTTTAAGAAGGAATTGTATAAACATGTGTAACAAAATAGTTAAAGTATTATGTTAATATACCGTAGTGAAGTCAGTTTAGTAGTAGAAAAATACTGCACTAAAACAGATGGTACATTGTTACACAACCCACAAGGAAGAGACCTATTACAACAGAAAATGATACATATTAGTATAAATATCTAATCATCAAATATGTTATCAAACGAGAATTTATTATAAGTAGTAATGATAAATATTAAGAGACAATGTAATATATTGCAAAACAATGTAAATAGAACAAGTCAAACATAATGGCACAGAGAATAGCAGAAATGAGAAAAGTATGCCAATTTAGTTAAGCAAAGTACAGTATCAAAACCAATATCAATGTTTATAAGAGTATTACCAGTAGTGAGATAAATATCTGATAATACATTGAGAACAGATTCTAAACATGATAAGAACAGTATTATAACTAAATTATTGTAAACCAACTAACCATGTACATATGACCAGAAGTAAGCTGAACCATTGTATAGCTAATTAGTTAAGAAAAATACTGTATCAAATATTGAGAACAGCTTGTTACAATTGTTACCAGTAGTAAGAGGAAATCCCAATGCTACTTTGAGAACAGATAATGACCATAAAAACAGTCATATTATATACAAACATTTAAAAACCAAATGACTATTATGAAGAAAACCAAATGTAAACAAACAATGACCAACCAGTTATTTATGAAAAATATAGCATATAAACTTGTGTAAAAGTAATTGGAAACTTTACCAAAAGTTAGAATAATATCTAATGCTACTTTGGGAATCCAAACCAAATAGGACAATAACAATTTAGTTGTTGTATTAGAAAAATTAAATGACTACTATGATATGACACAACATGAACAGAGCCATTACTGAAAGATTAAAGAGTTCTGAGCTAATTAAAAGATAACCATTATATATAATAAATTAGGTACTATGTGTGTACACTAGTTACAATCATTAAATGATATGATTTATATAAAAGAGACCAAAAATAAGGTGAAAAAATGGTATAAGAGAGATAGGAGTGGACTGAACTTATGTAAATATTAAATTAACCACAGTCATATATAAATATTATAGTGTAAAATTGTGTAAATAAACATTACTAGTATTATTAGATAGTAATATGATCATTTTAAATAAGAAAAATTAGTTCTAAGCATGTTTATGAAAAATCTAACATGGACGCTTAATGACGCCATAACGAGATTTGTGTAGGGAACAGTTATTCCCAAATTGTAAATTAAACCGACTGAGATATAGACTCAAAGTGTTTAGATAAGAAGTGTTTTATTATAATTAAGTAAAATCTGGTGTAACGAACTGATAAAAATAAGATACACCAGAAATAACAAATAAAATCGTTATTGTAATAGTAGTAATGAACGAAAAATAAGCGTTCTTGGACTTATTTTAACAAGCAAAACGCCCTGAATTCACTGATATCAACCAATTAACGATAGGACGTAAGATAAGAAAGTTATGGTAATTTTAAACTTTCCAATTAAAATTTTGTACCAGTGATGACGTAAAAAAGCCTCCACCCCAAACTCGATTTTGTCAAAAAATTAAATATTTTAATAAAACGAAGGCTTTTGGGTCAGAGAGTACAACGCATCCAGCCAATAGAATGAATGACTTTCGACAGACAACCGAGAGACGCTTCAGAGGAGCAGAACAGTCTACGATCAACCATCAAACGTATAAGCCACGCCGCTCGAGACAAAAAGAAGGAGTTTATATTTTAAAACTGTGCGCGCCATTTATGTCAGTACATCAACATACAGTTAACCTTAACACAACATTTATACATACGAGTGAAAAAGTGCGGAATTGTTTTAATTAAACAAGTAGGTCAGTGTATAATGTCGACCATACTTGCGAGTGAAGTGTTAAATAGGAAACAGGGAGTACAATTTTATTTAAACAATATTTGAACGAAAATAATAATTTTTGTGAATAGCTAACTTTCGATACTACGCAAGTCAGATAATGCTGAGTATCGAAAAACAGTAATTAAATTATCAGAATTGAGGAAAGATTTAAATCGCCATTATTAAAATATTATAAATATATTTTAATTAATTATAATAATTTAAAATATAATGTTTGGAAATAATTCTTAATGAATACGAGAATATTTAGTCACTCGTTTGACTAAACTTATTTTTCTTGAATTTTTTTCGATGTTTTAAAATATACTTTATTAATTTTCATACAATCTGAATAAATGTAATTCTGATAATAATACATTAAAAAGTATTATGAATAATATGTTTACATGTATAGTCTAAGAAATAATAGCTATTAAGGAATACTTATCCTTTGTAACAACACCGGTTAATTCTAACCTCAGAAATCGTTACGGTAACTTGATAATTTCAACATTACCGATCTGTTCTCAAGTAACATTAAAATCAAATAGAATTACTAACAAGAGTTTTTTGAGAAATTTTTCTCTTGTGAATAAATGATTTTTAAAACTAATTATTAAACGAAAGTAATACATTTTTAAATACTGTACAAGTCATACAGCTTGATAATTGCAAACTAGTATTAGAGATGCGTGCGCATGCCCGCGTACGATAATTTCATAAATACCAGACATATGGTACCAATTTTTGATTTTTTATATTTGTTCGATTATTATTCATTATTGTTAATTCTATATCGTTATTTGTATTACATCTTGTGACTGGTATCATGTTACCTCAAAGAACCTAACGAAATATGGTAATACACTGAATCAAAGTAACATAACCTATGCAGTTAAATTATTGTACTAATAACAGGTCTACCAGCCTTGAGGAATTAGACAGAGTCTTATTGAATTTTTATTGTAATCAGTAATTGAAAGGTTGTTAATTATTGTTTTTAATTGTCAAAGATTTTATCACTTATTAAATTGTTAATAAACCTCCAATTTTATTACCACAAAAGGAGTATCATTTCTATTAAAAGTAAATTCATTTATTTTTTAATCAGTTCTGACACAGGTGGCGGAAGAATTTAAAAAGATTTAGCATAATTCAGAATATTCATCAGATATTGCTTCATTTACTATTGTGTGTGATGATATATTAAATATTCAATCCGAATATTTTCTTGTATTTGAAGTGCATGTATTTCAGAAGGAACGTCACAAAACAGAATTGAAGTATTCAAGTGTGGTAAGTAAGTGAGATACACAACAAAGTGCGCGAACCATATTAAAATAAAAAGAGTGAACTATTACTACGTACCCATAAAAAACAATACATTAACACCAATAACCTCAACGATTACGATTACATCTTTGATAAACAACATTATCGTAGATACCGGTGCGTGTCTACACTCACACGAACACACCAAAATACAAACGAAGACCAATCCAATTCTTTATACTATTATACTCATTATATTATACTATACTATACTTGTAATGCTTCTTATACATTACAATATATAAAAAATATGCATAAAATTAATGGCTTGTATAAGTTAATGATTGATCTCCATTAAGTAGTGCTCAAGCTTCAAAGTTTTAATATTATGATGTCCGTAATTAAAACATCAGAGCAGGTTTAGTGTGAATGAGGGTACACTGTAGACAAAAATTTTCAACATTTCCTATTGAGCGTTGCTTAGAGTTTAGAGTAACGCTGCGAATCTACAGTGCATGTTTCACAGAACAAACACGCGAAAAAGAAGGAGCGCTCCGAAGTCACTCATGGACACTCAGCATCTTGCAGAGGGTTCATTCCCTAAAGACGAAAAGTCTGTCTATGAATCGTTCCTCTGTAAACACGTGCAGTTACATTGCCCAGCGATCCACAGGAAGCAAATAGATGTCCATTTTTGCGGCTTGCACGCGTTATGTTGGTGTGGGTTTCAGCACTTTCCATTTAAAAAGCGTGCAAATGTAAGAAAATAAACATGAGTGAGGCCAGAAATAACGTGAATTGTGTGTGTGTGTGTGTGTGTGTGTGTGTGTGTGCGTGTGTGTCTGACCTGCCTTTTTATTGCTGTAGGCATAATAATAAAATGGAAACGTAAACATTACATAACTGAGATATGCTTACCTGCCACGAACGATATATTATTTTATACATGGAGGAGTTCAGTGACATACACACAACAGAAGAATTATATATATAAAGATATTAACTCATACATAATTTACATTAAAATGAAAAAATTATAATTTTATTCCCTTGCAACAAAATTATTTTATTTTTAACAATTACCTTTGTTTGAAAACGTTTAAATGAATTTTCAAGTACTTTACTCTTATTAAAACGTAAAAGGTTGACGGTAAACTACCCCTTCCCCTTAACCGATCTTCACCAAAATCGAAAGTCCTTGAGAACTCCACAATTCAGGGACGGATGCAAAAAATTATTTGATTCTGTTTGAATTTGCGGCTGTTATCGTTTGCCATAGAAAATACGCTTGATAAAAAAACGTTGCTGGTAAACTACCCCTTCCCATTAACCGATCTTAACACCAAAAACAATAGGTCTTGAGTACTCTACAAATCAGGGCTGTATGCAAAACATTATTTGATTCTGTTTGAATTTGCGGCTGTTATCGTTTGCCATAGAAAATACCCTTGTTAAAGAAACGATGCTGGTAAACTACCCCTTCCCCTTAACCGATCTTCACCAAAAACAATTGGTCTTGAGAACTCTACAATTTAGGGCTGTATGCAAATAATCTTTTGATTTTGTTTGAATTTGCTGATGTTATTGTCTGCCATAGGAAATACCCTTGTTAAAACATAAAACGATACTGGTAAACTACCCCATTCCCTTAACCGATCCTCACCAAAAACAATAGGTCTTGAGAACTCTACAATTCAGGTCTGTATGCGAAACATTATTTGATTCTGTTTGAATTTGCGGCTGTTATCGTTTGACAAAAAAAAATTTCCCTTGATAAAAAAAAATCGTTGCTGGTAAACTACCCCTTTCCCTCAACCGATCTTCACCAAAAGGAATAGGTCGTGAGTACTCTACAAATCAGGGTAGTATGCAAAGAATTGTTTGATTGTGTTTGAATTTGCGGCAGTTATCGTTTGCCATAGAAACAAAATCTACACATAGACAGACAGACAGACACACACACAGACACTTTTCGGAAAACGACTTTTTATCATGTTTTGAGTGTAGTACAATCAGAATCTGCAATAATCTCGAACACGATTTTTTTTGCCATCACCATACTTCCATTTCCTTAACGAATATGGAAGTAAAAAATCTACACACAGTTAGACACACAGACAGACACACAGATAGACACACAGACAGACAGACATACACACAGACACTTTTCAGAAAACGACTTTTTTTCATGTTTTGAGTGTAGTACAATCAGAATCTGCAATAATCTCGAACACGATTTTTTTTGCCATCACCATACTTCCATTTCCTTAAGGAAGATGGAAGTAAAATTACCCTTAAAAAAAGCCGTTGCTGGTAAACTACCCCTTTCCCTTAACCGATCATCACCAAAAACAACAGGTCTTGAGTACTCTACAATTCAGACCTGTATGCAAACAATTATTTGATTCTGTTTGAATTTCCGGCTCTTATCGTTTGCCATAGAAAACACCCTTGATAAAATATAAAACGTTGCTGGTAAACTACCCTATTCCATTAACCGATCTTCACCAAAAACAACAGGTCTTGAGTACTCTACAATTCAGGCCTTTATGCAAACAATTATTTGATTCTGTTCGAATTTCCGGCTCTTATCGTTTGCCATAGAAAACACCCGTGATAAAACATAAAACGTTGCGGTAAACTACCCTATTCCATTAACCGATCTTCACCAAAAACAACAGGTCTTGAGTACTCTACAATTCAGGCCTTTGTGCAAACAATTATTTGATTCTGTCCGAATTTGCGGCTGTTATCGTTTGCCATAGAAAATACCCTTGATAAAACAAAAAACGTGGGTTTGCGGCTCTTATCGTTTGCCATAGAAAATACCGTTTTAAAACATAAAACGTTGCTGGTAAACTACCCCTTTCCCTTAACTGATCTTCACCAACACCAATAGGTATTGAGAACTCTACATTACAGGGCTGTATGCAAAACATCATTTGATTCTGTTTGAATTTGCGTCTGTTATCGTTTACCATAGAAAAATATCGGTATGGAGAACAATACATGACTTCCATATTCTAAGATTTATTTTTAAAATCATTTTCGAAATGAAATATTATCATAGAAACTACTTCTTTCTACTTACTGCTTCAGCCTTAACCACAGTACTGTGGTCACTAACATATACCACCTCACGTTATCGCACTCGATTTTCACTGATGATGGAAGTCAATGGCATTGCCGAAACTTCTGGTTTTGTAGAAAACATTAGACTACGGCCAAATATCCCGGGAAGGAATTTTAACAAAAACTACTTCTTTGTTGCCGATAACGTTGTACACATATATATATATAAATATGCATAAAATTAATGGCTTGTATAAGTTAATGATTGATCTCCATTAAGTAGTGCTCAAGTTTCCAAAGTTTTAATATTATGATGTCCGTAATTAAAACATCAGAGCAGGTTTAGTGTGAATGAGGGTACACTGTGGACAAAAATTTTCAACATTTCCTATTGAGCGTTGCTTAGAATAAATCTGCGAATCTACAGTGTACGTTTCACAGAACAAACACGCGGAAAAGAAGGAGCGCTCCGAAGTCACTCATGGACCCTCAGCATCTTGCAGAGGGTTCATTCCCTAAAGACGAAAAGTCTGTCTATGAATCGTTCCTCTGTAAACACGTGCAGTTACACTGCCCAGCGATCCACAGGAAGCAAATCGCTATCCACGCTGGACACTTTTTCGGCTTGCAATGGTTATGTTGGTATGGGTTCGGCACTTTCCACTTGAAAACCGTGCAAATGTAAGAAAATAAACATGAATGAAGCCAGAAATAACGCGAATTGTGTGTGTGTGTGTGTGTGTGTGTGTGTGTGTGTGTGTGTGTGTGCGTGTCTTCCCTGCCTTTTTATTGCGGTAGTGATAATAATAAAATGGAAACGTAAACAGTACATAACTGAGATATGCTTGCCTGCCACGCACGATATATTTTCTCTTATACATGACTAGCAGAATACCCGTGCTTCGCTACGGAGTTTTACGTTGTACGTAATGAAAATGTTAGTTTAATTAATAAAGTTTAATTAAAGTAGGCTTCTTAAAAATAAATAGCTGTTGCCCACAACTTCGTTCGCGTGGTCTTCAATTTAATGCGATAATATATTTAGAACAGAATCTATTCTATTGGGTTGCCATAGTAACCAGATCTAATAGTTTTTTAAGACCGCAAAGGACCCCCCAGAGGATCGTATCGAAAAAAAACACCTGTCCTATGTTGGTTCTCCCGTTGCGTAAAATATTTGTGCCAAGTTTGGTTGAAATCGGTCCAATGGTTTAGGTGGAGACGTGGAAGACCCCAAAGGACCCCCCAAAGGATCGTATCGAGAAAAACACTTGTCCTATGTTGGTTCTCCCTTTGCGTAAAATATTTGTGCCAAGTTTGGTTGAAATCGGTCCAGTGGTTTAGGAGGCGATGTGGAATACCCCAAAGAACCCCAAAAGGACCCCATCGAAAAAACACCTATCCTATGTTTGTTCTCTAGTTGCGTAAAATATTTGTGCCAAGTTTGGTTGAAATCGGTACAGTGGTTTAGGAGGAGATGTGGAAGAAACCTTCGCGGACGTGCGCACAACAACTCACCGAAGTTTCATCGCAATCGGATGAATGGTATAGGAACGCATACAGGACAAACAAAGAAACATTCATTTTTATATTTAAGATGTAAACTATACCACTTACTTGACATAAACCGTGATAGGTAAGCTAATGTACAACATATATGTATTAATTATACACATAAATGTTCCTCGATAGACACTCTATCTATTGGCGAAAACTTGAATAAAATCCGTTCAGTACTTCCTGAGATTAGCGATTTCAAACACAGAGAGAAAAAGGACCGACTTTACTTTATACTATGTACAGATTTACATTAAAATGAAAAAATTATTTTTTTATTGCCTGGCAACAAAATTATTTTATTTTTAACAATTACCATTGTTTGAAAAAGTTTAAATGAATTTTCAAGTACTTTACTCTTGTTAAAACGTAAAAGGTTGCAGGTAAACTACCCCTTCCCCCTAACCGATCTTCACCAAAATCAAAAGGCCTTGAGTCCTCTACAATTCAATGACGTATGCAGAAAATTATTTGATGCTGTTTGAATATGCGGCAGTTACCGTTCGTCATAGAAAATACGCTTGATAAAAAACGTTGCAGGTAAACTACCCCTTCCCCTTAACCGATCTTCACCAAAAACAACAAGTCTTGAGTACTTTACAAATCACGGCGGTATGCAAAAAATTATTTGATTCTGTTTGAAATTGCGGCTGTTATCGTTTGCCATAGAAAATACCCTTGATAAAAAAACGCTGCAGGTAAACTACCCCTTTCCCTTAACCGATCTTCACCAAAAACAACAGACCTTGAGAACTCTGCACTTTGGGCTGTATGCAAATAATCTTTTGATTCTGTTTGAATTTGCGGCTGTTATCGTTTGCCATAGAAAATACCCTTGTTAAAACATAAAACGTTGCTGGTAAACTACCCCTTTCCCTTAACCGATCTCCACCAAAAACCATAGGTCTTGAGAACTCTACAATTCAGGGCTGTATACGAAATATTATTTAATTCTGTTTGAATTTGCGGCTGTTATCGTTTGCCAAAAAAAAAATTCCCTTGATAAAAAAAAGCCGTTGCTGGTAAACTACCCCTTTCCCTCAACCGATCTTCACCAAAAACAATAGATCGTGAGTACTCTACAAATCAGGGCAGTATGGAAAAAATTATTTGATTCTGTTTGAATTTGCGGCAGTTATCGTTTGCCATAGAAAAAAATCTACACACAGACACATAGATAGACAGACAGACACACACACAGACACTTTTCGGAAACGACTTTTTTTCATGTTTTGAGTGTAGTAGAATCCGAATCTGCAATAATCTCGAACACGATTTTTTTTGCCATCACCATACTTCCATTCCTTAAGGAATATGGAAGTAAATATCGGTATGGAGAACCATACATGACTTCCATATTCTAAGATTTATATTTAAATCTTAATATCGCCTGCCAAGCGCGATATATTTTCTCTTATACATGATTTACATTAAAATGAAAAAATTTTAATTTTATTGCCTCGCAACAAAATTATTTTATTTTTAACAATTACCATTGTTTGAAAAAGTTTAAATAAATTTTCAAGTACTTTACTCGAAATATGCATAAAATTAATGGCTTGTATAAGTTAATGATTGATCTCCATTAAGTAGTGCTCAAGTTTCCAAAGTTTTAATATCATGATGTCCGTAATTAAAACATCAGAGCAGGTTTAGTGTGAATGAGGGTACACTGTGGACACAAATTTTCAACATTTCCTATTGAGCGTTCCTTAGAATAAGTCTGCGAATCTACAGTGTATGTTTCACAGAACAAACACGCCAAAAAGAAGGAGCGCTCCGAAGTCACTCATGGACCCTCAGCATCTTGCAGAGGGTTCATTCCCTAAAGACGAAAAGTCTGTCTATGAATCGTTACTCTGTAAACACGTGCAGTTACATTGCCCAGCGATCCACAGGAAGCAAATTGATGTCCATTTTTTCGGCTTGCACGCGTTATGTTGGTATAGGTTTCGGCACTTTCCATTTAAAAAGCGTGCAAATGTAAGAAAATAAACATGAGTGAGGCCAGAAATAACGTGAATTGTGTGTGTGTGTGCCTTACCTGCCTTTTTATTGCTGTAGGCATAATAATAAAATGGAAACGTTAACATTACATAACTGAGATATGCTTACCTGCCACGAACGATATATTATTTTATACATGGAGGAGTTCAGTGACATACACACGTACAGAAGTCATCTTCAAAAATACTAGAAGTCGTCCACGCTTTTATGTTGGCAGTGTAACTTACAGGAAGTTTTTTGATGTTTTTAAAACATCTAGGATGCAAACTTTTCCCGATAACTAAAAGTTTCCTTTTTTCGGTTCCCGTCATGTTCGCACAAACAAAAACTGTAACTCTTTGTTTAGAGAGCTTCCCACCAACGCACTTTTCATTTTTAAATTTGAAAGTCTTATCTGGAGTTAATTTATAAAAAATTCCGGCTTCATGTCCATTAAAGATGTCTTCATCTTTATATGATCGTCTAATTTCTGGCCAAGTGTTACGCACCCAATCGCCTGTAACGTTCAGATCTACGTATTTTGCCTCACCACAAATTTTTGCAAAGGAAATCGAGTGTCGGGCCTTAAATCGATCTAGCCATCCGTTGGAGCACGTAAAATGGCTGGCGCCGGCAGTCCTGTTACAGTGCTTATCGCTTGCATACAATGTATGTCTGTAGCCATGGGTTAGCGCGCGCGCGCGCACACATATATACGTTTATATGAAATTTAGAGTAAAATATCTGAGAAATATTAAACGCTATAACAGAGTAGTACAATATTTAGTGACGTTAAAACCGGTAATTTTTATAATGTTAAAGATATCAGTTTGACCGGACTTATGACAAAATAACGCTACACCCGAGTTGACGTAACAGCCGAGGCCGTAATAACCAAGTTCCACTGTATATATAAAGATATTAACTCAAACATAATTTACATTAAAATGAAAAAAATTTTAATTTTATTGCCTGGCAACAAAATTATTTTATTTTTAACAATTACCATTGTTTCAAAACGTTTAAATAAATTTTCAAGTACTTTACTCTTGTTCAAACGTAAAAGGTTGCAGGTAAACTACCCCTTCCCCTTAACCAATCTTCACCAAAATCGAAAGTCCTTGAGTCCTCTACAAATCAGGGAAGTATGCAAAATATTATTTGATTCAGTTTGAAATTGCGGCTGTTATCGTTTGCCATATAATATACGCTTGATAAAAAAACGTTGCTGGTAAACAACCCCTTCCCCTTAACCGATCTTCACCAAAAACAATAGATCATGAGAACTCTACAAATCAGGGCTGTATGCAAAACATTATTTGATTCTGTTTGAATTTGCGGCTGTTATCGTTTGCCATAGAAAATACCCTTGTTAAAAAAACGTTGCTGGTAAACTACCCCTTTCCCTCAACCGAACTTCACCAAAAACAACAGGTCTTGAGACCTCTACAATTTAGGGCTGTATGCAAATAATCTTTTGATTCTGATTGAATTTGCGGCTGTTATCGTTTGCCATAGGAAACACCCTTGTTAAGACATAAAACGTTACAGGTAAACTACCCCTTTCCCTTAACCGATCTTCACCAAAAACAATAGGTCGTAGTACTCTACAAATCAGGACTGTATGCAAAAAATTATTCGATTCTGTTTGAATTTGCGGCTTATATCGTTTGCCATAGAAAAAAAATCTACAGACACACACAGACACTTTTCGGAAAACGACTTTTATTCATGTTTTGAGTGTAGTAGAATCAGAATCTGCAATAATCTCGAACACGATTTTTTTTTGCCATCACCATACTTCCATTTCCTTAAGGAACATGGAAGTAAAAATTACCCTTGATAAAAAACCGTTGCTGGTAAACTACCCCTTCCCCTTAACCGATCTTCACCAAAAACAATAGGTCGTGAGTACTCTACAAATCAGGGATGTATGCAAAAAATTATTTGATTCTGTTTGAATTTGCGGCTGTTTTCGTTTGCCATAGAAAACAAAAATCTACAGACACACAGACACACAGACACTTTTCGAAAAACGACTTTTTTTCATGTTTTGAATGTAGTACAATCAGAATCTGCAATAATCTCGAACACGATTTTTTTTTGCCATCACCATACTTCCATTTCCTTAAGGAACATGGAAGTAAAATTACCCCCGATTAAAAAACGTTGCCGGTAAACTAACCCCTTCCCCTAAACCGATCTTTACCAAAACCAATAGGTCTTGAGAACTCTATAATTCAGGGCTGTATGCAAAAGAGTAGTTGATTCTGTTTTAATTTACGGCTGTAAACGTTTGCCATTTAAAAAAAATTGCACTTGTTTAAAAAAAAACTGTTGCTGGTAAACTACCTCTTTCCCTTAACCGATCTTCACCAAAATCAATAAGTCCTGAGTACTCTACAAATCAGGGCTACTTGCAAAAAATTATTTGATTCTGTTTGAATTTGCTACTCTTATCGTTTGCCATAAAAAATACCCTTTTAAAACATAAAACGTTGCCGGTAAACTACCCCTTTCCCTTAACCGATCTTCACCTAAAACAATAGGTCTTGAGTACTCAACAGATCAGGGCTGTATGCAAAACATTATTTGATTCTGTTTGAATTTGCGGCTGTTATCGTTTGCCATATAAAATACCCTTGTTAAAATATAAAACGTTGCTGGTAAACTACTCCTTTCCCTTAACCGATCTTCACCAAAAACAATAGGTCTTGAGAACTCTACAATTCAGGGCTGTATGCAAAAGAGTAGTTGATTCTGTTTGAATTTGCGGCTGTTATCGTTTTCCATATAAAACAATTACACTTGATTAAAAAAAACCCGTTGCCGGTAAACTACCCCTTTCCCTTAACCGATCTTCAACAAAATCAACAGACCTTGAGTTCTGAATAATTCAAAAAGGTATGCAGAAGAGTACTTGATTCTGGTTTAACGTACGGCAGTTATCGTTCGTCATAAAAAAATTAGCCTTGATAAAACATAAAATGTTGCTGGTAAACTACCCTATTCCCTTACCCGATCTTCACCAAAACCAATAGGTCTTGAGAACTCTACATTTCAGGGCAGTATGCAAAACATGATATGATTCTGTTTGAATTTACGGCTGTTATCGTTTGCCATTTAAATATCATTGATAAAACAAAAAACGTGGCTGGTAAACTACCCCTTTCCCTTAACCCTTAATCATGTCATGACTCACATGACATTCCTCACACAGACACACACACAGACACTTTTCGGAAAACGACATTTTTTCATGATTTGAGTGTAGTAGAATCAGAATCTGCAATAATCTCGAACACGATTTTGTTGCCATCACCATACTTCCATTCCTTAAGGAATATGGAAGTAAAATATCGGTATGGAGAACCATACATGACTTCCATGTTCTATGATTTATATTTAAAATCATATTTGAAATGAAATATTTCCATAGAAACTACGTCTTTCTACTTATTGCTTCAGCATTAACCACAGTACTGTGGTCACTAACGTATACCACCTCACGTTTTCGCACTCTATTTTCACCGATGATGGCAGTCGATGGCACTGCCGACAAGTCTGGTTTTGTAGAAAACATTGGACTACGTCTAAAGGGCCCTGGAAACAATTTTAACAAAAAACTACTTCTTTGTTGCCGATAACGTAGTACACATACAAAAAATTCTCCCCTCCACCATCAACTATAATTTTTAATAATAGAAAATTACCCCCACCCCGTTCACCAAACCTCTTCATTTATATATATTTCATCTACGTTTCTACAGTGGATTACTATTATAAAAATTAAATACTTTACTCTTGTTAAATCATAAAATGTTTCAGGTAAACTACCCCTTTCTCTTAACCGATCTTCTCCAAAATCAACAGACCTTCCGTCCTCTACAATTCAGGGAAGCATGGAAAAAATATTTGATTCTGTTTCAATGTGCGGCAGTTATCGTTCGTCATGGAAACATTTCTCTTGTTACAACATAAAATATAGCAGGTAAACTACCCCTTTCCCTTAACCGATCTTCACCAAAATCAATAGACGCAAAAAATTATTTGATTCTCATTGTATTTTCGGCAGTTATCGTTCGTCATAATAAAAATTACCCTTTTTAAAACATAAAAAGTTGCTAATAAACTACCCCTTCCCATAACCGACCTTCTACAAAATCAACAGACCTTGAGTTCTCTTTAGTTCAAAAATGTATGCAAAAACCTAGATGATTCTGTATGAATTTACGGCAGGTATCGTTCGTCATATAAAAAATTACCCTGGTTTAAACATAAAATGTTGCTAGTAAACTACCCCTTTCCCTTAACCGATCTTCACCAACACCAATAGGTATTGAGAACTCTACAATACAGGGCTGTATGCAAAACATCATTTGATTCTGTTTGAATTTGCGGCTGTTATCGTTTACTATAGAAAAAAATTACACTTGATAAAAACCGTTGCTGGTAAACTACCCCTTTCCATTAACCGATCTTCACCAAAAACGATAGGTCTTGAGTAATCTACAATTCAGGCCTGTATGCAAACAATTATTTGATTCTGTTTGAATTTGCGGCTGTTATCGTTTGCCATAGAAAACACCCATGATAAAACATAAAACGTTGCTGGTAAACTACCCTATTCCATTAACCAATCTTCACCAAAAACAACAGGTCTTGAGAACTCTACAATTCAGGGCTGTATACAAAACATTAGTTGATTCTCTTCGAATTTACGGCAGTTACCGTTCGTCATAGAAAAAATACCCTTGTTAAAACATAAAACGTTGCCGGTAAACTACCCCTTCCCCTTAACCGATCTTCACCAACACCAATAGGTATTGAGAACTCTACAATACAGGGCTGTAAGCAAAACATCATTTGATTCTGTTTGAATTTGCGGCTGTTATCATTTACCATAGAAAAAATTACCCTTGATAAAAACCGTTGCCGGTAAACTACCCATTTACCTTAACCGATCTTCACCAAAAACGACAGGTCTTGAGAATTCTACAATTCAGAGCTGTATGCAAAATATTATATGATTTTATTTGAATTTGCGGCTGTTATCGTTTGCCATAGAAAATACCCTTGTTAAAACATAAAACGTTGCCGGTAAACTACCTCTTCCCCATAACCGATCTTTACCAAAATCACCAGATCTTGAAAACTCTACAATTGAGGGCTGTATGCGAAATATTATTTGATTCTGTTTGAATTTGCGGCTGTTATCGTTTGCCAAACAAACAAAATTACCCTTGATAAAAAAAAACGTTGCAAGGAAACTACCCCTTTCCCTCAACCAATCTTCACCAAAAACAATTGGTCGCGAGTACTCTACAAATCAGGGCTGTATACAAAAAATTATTTGATTCTGTTTGAATTTGCGGCTGTTATCGTTTGCCATAGAAAAAAAATCTACACACACACACACACACACACACACACACACACACACACACACACACACACACACACACACACACACACACACACACACACACACACACACACACACACACACACACACACACACACACACACACACACACACACACACACACACACACACACACACACTTTTCGAAAAACGACTTTTTTTCATGTTTTGAGTGTAGTAGAATCAGAATCTGCAATAATCTCGAACACGACTTTTTTTGCCATCACCATACTTCCATTCCTTAAGGAATATGGAAGTAAAATATCGGTATGGAGAACCATACATGACTTCCATATTCTAAGATTTTATTTAAAATCATTTTCAGCCAAACAGCCAGGCTGTGTCTTACCTGCCTTTTTATTGCTGTATTAAATGAAAAATATTATATTACATTAAAATGAAAAAATTATAATTTTATTGCCTGGCAACAAAATTATTTTATTTTTAACAATTACCATTGTTTCAAAAAGTTTAAATAAATTTTCAAGTACTTTACTCTTGTTAAAACGTAAAAGGTTGCAGGTAAACTACCCCTTCCCCTTAACCGATCTTCACTAAAATCGAAAGTCATTGAGACCTCTACAATTCAGGGACGTATGCAAAAAATTATTTGATTCTGTTTGAATTTGCGGCTGTTATCGTTTGCCATAGAAAATACCCTTGATAAAAACACGTTGCAGGTAAACTACCCCTTCCCCTTAACCGATCTTCACCAAAAACAACAGGTCTTGAGTACTCTACAAATCAGGGCTGTATGCAGAAAATTATTTGATTCTGTTTGAATTTGCGGCTGTTATCGTTTGCCATAGAAAATACCCTTGTTAAAAAAACGTTGCAGGTAAACTACCCCTTTCCCTCAACCGATCTTCACCAAAAACAACACGTCTTGAGAACTCTACAATTTAGGGCTGTATGCAAATAATCTTTTGATTCTGTTTGAATTTGCGGCTGTTATCGTTTGCCATAGGAAATACCCTTGTTCAAACATAAAATGTTACAGGTAAACTACCCCTTTCCCTTAACCGATCTTCACCAAAATCAGCAGATCTTGAGAACTCTACAATTCAGGGCTGTATGCGAAACATTATTTGATTCTGTTTGAATTTGCGGCTGTTATCGTTTGCCAAACAAACAAAATTACCCTTGCTAAAAAAAAACCGTTGCAGGTAAACTACCCCTTTCCCTCAACCGATCTTCACCAAAAACAATAGGTCGCGAGTACTCTGCAAATCAGGCCTGTATGCAAAAAATTATTTGATTCTGTTTGAATTTGCGGCAGTTATTGTTTGCCATAGAAAAAAAATCTATAGACACACAGACAGACAGACAGACAGACACACACACAGACACTTTTCGGAAAACGACTTTTTTTCATGTTTTGAGTGTAGTAGAATCAGAATCTGCAATAATCTCGAACACGATTTTTTTTGCCATCACCATACTTCCATTCCTTAAGGAATATGGAAGTAAAAATTACACTTGATAAAAAACCGTTGCTGGTAAACTACCCCTTTCCCTTAACCGATCTTCACCAAAAACGATAGGTCTTGAGTAATCTACAATTCAGGCCTGTATGCAAACAATTATTTGATTCTGTTTGAATTTGCGGCTGTTATCGTTTGCCAAAAAAACACCCTTGATAAAACATAAAACGTTGCTGGTAAACTACCCTATTCCATTATCCAATCTTCACCAAAAACAATAGGTCTTGAGAACTCTACATTTCAGGGCTGTATGCAAAATATTATATGATTCTGTTTGAATTTGCGGCTGTTATAGTTTGCCATAGAAAATACCCTTTTAAAACATAAAACGTTGCTGGTAAACTACCCCTTTCCATTAACCGATCTTCACCAACACCAATAGGTATTGAGAACTCTACAATACAGGGCTGTAAGCAAAACATCATTTGATTCTGTATGAATTTGCGGCTGTTATCATTTACCATAGAAAAAATTACCCTTGATAAAAACCGTTGCCGGTAAATTACCCCTTCACCTTAACCGATCTTCACCAAAAACTACAGGTCTTGAGAATTCTACAATTCAGAGCTGTATGCAAAATATTGTATGATTTTGTTTGAATTTGCGGCTGTTATCGTTTGCCAGACAAAATACCCTTGATAAAAAAAACGTGGCTGGTAAACTACCCCTTTCCCTTAAACGATCCTCACCAAAATCAATACATCTTTAGTACACAAGAAATCAGGGCTGTATGCAAAAACTTATTTTATTCCGTTTGAAATTGCGGCTCTTATCGTTTTCCATAAAAAATACCCTTTTAAAACATAAAACGTTGCCGGTAAACTACCCCTTTCCCTTAACCGATCTTCACCAAAAACAAAAGGTCTTGAGAACTCTACAATTCAGGGCAGTATGCAAAACATTATTTGATTATGTTTGAATTTGCGGCTGTTATCGTTTGCCATAAAAAATTCCCTTGTTAAATCATAAAACATTGCCGGTAAACTACCTCTTTCCCATAACCGATCTTTACCAAAATCAACAGATCTTGAGAATTCTACAATTCAGGGCTGTATACGAAATGTTATTTGATTCTGTTTGAATTTGCGGCTGTTATCGTTTGCCAAACAAACAAAATTACCCTTTATAAAAAAAAAACCGTTACAAGTAAACTACCCCTTTCCCTCAACCGATCTTCACCAAAAACAATAGGTCGCGAGTACTCTACAAAATCAGGGCTGTATACAAAACATTATTTGATTCTGTTTGAATTTGCTGCTGTTATCGTTTGCCATAGAAAACAAAAATCTACAGACACACAGACACACAGACACTTTTCGAAAAACGACTTTTTTCATGTTTTGTGTGTAGTACAATCAGAATCTGCAATAATCTCGAACACGATTTTTTTTTGCCATCACCATACTTCCATTTCCTTAAGGAACATGGAAGTAAAATTACCCCCGATAAAAAAACGTTGCCGGTAAACTACCCCTTCCCCTAAACCGATCTTTCCCAAAACCAATAGGTCTTGAGAACTCTATAATTCAGGGCTGTATGCAAAAGAGTAGTTGATTCTGTTTGAATTTACGGCTGTTAACGTTTGCCATTTTAAAAAAAATTGCACTTGTTTAAAAAAAAAACTGTTGCTGGTAAACTACCTCTTTCCCTTAACCGATCTTCACCAAAATCAATAAGTCCTGAGTACTCTACAAATCAGGGCTACTTACAAAATTTATTTGATTCTGTTTGAATTTGCTACTCTTATCGTTTGCCATAAAAAATACCCTTTAAAACATAAATCGTTGCCGGTAAACTACCCCTTTCCCTTAACCGATCTTCACTTAAAACAATAGGTCTTGAGTACTCAACAGATCAGGGCTGTATGCAAAACATTATTTGATTCTGTTTGAATTTGCGGCTGTTATCGTTTGCCATATAAAATACCCTTGTTAAAATATAAAACGTTGCTGGTAAACTACTCCTTTCCCTTAACCGATCTTCACCAAAAACAATAGGTCTTGAGAACTCTACAATTCAGGGCTGTATGCAAAAGAGTAGTTGATTCTGTTTAAATTTGCGGCTGTTATCGTTTGCCATATAAAACAATTACACTTGATTAAAAAAAACCCGTTGCCGGTAAACTACCCCTTTCCCTTAACCGATCTTCAACAAAATCAACAGACCTTGAGTTCTGAATAATTCAAAAAGGTATGCAGAAGAGTACTTGATTCTGGTTTAACGTACGGCAGTTATCGTTCGTCATAAAAAAATTAGCCTTGATAAAACATAAAATGTTGCTGGTAAACTACCCTATTCCCTTACCCGATCTTCACCAAAACCAATAGGTCTTGAGAACTCTACATTTCAGGGCAGTATGCAAAACATGATATGATTCTGTTTGAATTTACGGCTGTTATCGTTTGCCATTTAAATACCATTGATAAAACAAAAAACGTGGCTGGTAAACTACCCCTTTCCCTTAACCCTTAATCATGTCATGACTCACATGACATTCCTCACACAGACACACACACAGACACTTTTCGGAAAACGACATTTTTTCATGATTTGAGTGTAGTAGAATCAGAATCTGCAATAATCTCGAACACGATTTTTTTGCCATCACCATACTTCCATTCCTTAAGGAATATGGAAGTAAAATATCGGTATGGAGAACCATACATGACTTCCATGTTCTATGATTTATATTTAAAATCATATTTGAAATGAAATATTTCCATAGAAACTACGTCTTTCTACTTATTGCTTCAGCATTAACCACAGTACTGTGGTCACTAACGTATACCACCTCACGTTTTCGCACTCTATTTTCACCGATGATGGCAGTCGATGGCACTGCCGACAAGTCTGGTTTTGTAGAAAACATTGGACTACGTCTAAAGGGCCCTGGAAACAATTTTAACAAAAAACTACTTCTTTGTTGCCGATAACGTAGTACACATACAAAAAATTCTCCCCTCCACCTTCAACTATAATTTTTAATAATAGAAAATTACCCCCACCCCGTTCACCAAACCTCTTCATTTATATATATTTCATCTACGTTTCTACAGTGGATTACTATTATAAAAATTAAATACTTTACTCTTGTTAAATCATAAAATGTTTCAGGTAAACTACCCCTTTCTCTTAACCGATCTTCTCCAAAATCAACAGACCTTCCGTCCTCTACAATTCAGGGAAGCATGGAAAAAATATTTGATTCTGTTTCAATGTGCGGCAGTTATCGTTCGTCATGGAAACATTTCTCTTGTTACAACATAAAATATAGCAGGTAAACTACCCCTTTCCCTTAACCGATCTTCACCAAAATCAATAGACGCAAAAAATTATTTGATTCTCATTGTATTTTCGGCAGTTATCGTTCGTCATAATAAAAATTACCCTTTTTAAAACATAAAACGTTGCTAATAAACTACCCCTTCCCATAACCGACCTTCTACAAAATCAACAGACCTTGAGTTCTCTTTAGTTCAAAAATGTATGCAAAAACCTAGATGATTCTGTATGAATTTACGGCAGGTATCGTTCGTCATATAAAAAATTACCCTGGTTTAAACATAAAATGTTGCTAGTAAACTACCCCTTTCCCTTAACCGATCTTCACCAACACCAATAGGTATTGAGAACTCTACAATACAGGGCTGTATGCAAAACATCATTTGATTCTGTTTGAATTTGCGGCTGTTATCGTTTACTATAGAAAAAAATTACACTTGATAAAAACCGTTGCTGGTAAACTACCCCTTTCCATTAACCGATCTTCACCAAAAACGATAGGTCTTGAGTAATCTACAATTCAGGCCTGTATGCAAACAATTATTTGATTCTGTTTGAATTTGCGGCTGTTATCGTTTGCCATAGAAAACACCCATGATAAAACATAAAACGTTGCTGGTAAACTACCCTATTCCATTAACCAATCTTCACCAAAAACAACAGGTCTTGAGAACTGTACAATTCAGGGCTGTATACAAAACATTAGTTGATTCTCTTCGAATTTACGGCAGTTACCGTTCGTCATAGAAAAAATACCCTTGTTAAAACATAAAACGTTGCCGGTAAACTACCCCTTCCCCTTAACCGATCTTCAACAACACCAATAGGTATTGAGAACTCTACAATACAGGGCTGTAAGCAAAACATCATTTGATTCTGTTTGAATTTGCGGCTGTTATCATTTACCATAGAAAAAATTACCCTTGATAAAAACCGTTGCCGGTAAACTACCCATTTACCTTAACCGATCTTCACCAAAAACGACAGGTCTTGAGAATTCTACAATTCAGAGCTGTATGCAAAATATTATATGATTTTATTTGAATTTGCGGCTGTTATCGTTTGCCATAGAAAATACCCTTGTTAAAACATAAAACGTTGCCGGTAAACTACCTCTTCCCCATAACCGATCTTTACCAAAATCACCAGATCTTGAAAACTCTACAATTGAGGGCTGTATGCGAAATATTATTTGATTCTGTTTGAATTTGCGGCTGTTATCGTTTGCCAAACAAACAAAATTACCCTTGATAAAAAAAAACGTTGCAAGGAAACTACCCCTTTCCCTCAACCAATTTTCACCAAAAACAATTGGTCGCGAGTACTCTACAAATCAGGGCTGTATACAAAAAATTATTTGATTCTGTTTGAATTTGCGGCTGTTATCGTTTGCCATAGAAAAAAAATCTACAGACACACAGACACACACACACACACACACACACACACACACAGACACTTTTCGAAAAACGACTTTTTTTCATGTTTTGAGTGTAGTAGAATCAGAATCTGCAATAATCTCGAACACGACTTTTTTTGCCATCACCATACTTCCATTCCTTAAGGAATATGGAAGTAAAATATCGGTATGGAGAACCATACATGACTTCCATATTCTAAGATTTTATTTAAAATCATTTTCAGCCAAACAGCCAGGGTGTGTCTTACCTGCCTTTTTATTGCTGTATTAAATGAAAAATATTATATTACATTAAAATGAAAAAATTATAATTTTATTCCCTGCCAACAAAATTATTTTATTTTTAACAATTACCATTGTTTCAAAAAGTTTAAATAAATTTTCAAGTACTTTACTCTTGTTAAAACGTAAAAGGTTGCAGGTAAACTACCCCTTCCCCTTAACCGATCTTCACTAAAATCGAAAGTCATTGAGACCTCTACAATTCAGGCACGTATGCAAAAAATTATTTGATTCTGTTTGAATTTGCGGCTGTTATCGTTTGCCATAGAAAATACCCTTGATAAAAAAACGTTGCAGGTAAACTACCCCTTCCCCTTAACCGATCTTCACCAAAAACAATAGGTCTTGAGTACTCTACAAATCAGGGCTGTATGCAGAAAATTATTTGATTCTGTTTGAATTTGCGGCTGTTATCGTTTGCCATAGAAAATACCCTTGTTAAAAAAACGTTGCTGGTAAACTACCCCTTTCCCTCAACCGATCTTCACCAAAAACAACAGGTCTTGAGAACTCTACAATTTAGGGCCGTATGCAAATAATCTTTTGATTCTGTTTGAATTTGCGGCTGTTATCGTTTGCCATAGGAAATACCCTTGTTAAAACATAAAACGTTACAGGTAAACTACCCCTTTCCCTTAACCGATCTTCACCAAAATCAGCAGATCTTGAGAACTCTACAATTCAGGGCTGTATGCGAAACATTATTTGATTCTGTTTGAATTTGCGGCTGTTATCGTTTGCCAAACAAACAAAATTACCCTTGCTAAAAAAAAACCGTTGCGGGTAAACTACCCCTTTCCCTCAACCGATCTTCACCAAAAACAATAGATCGTGAGTACTCTGCAAATCAGAGCTGTATGCAAAAAATTATTTGATTCTGTTTGAATTTGCGGCAGTTATTGTTTGCCATAGAAAAAAAATCTATAGACACACAGACAGACAGACAGACAGACACACACACAGACACTTTTCGGAAAACGACTTTTTTTCATGTTTTGAGTGTAGTAGAATCAGAATCTGCAATAATCTCGAACACGATTTTTTTTGCCATCACCATACTTCCATTCCTTAAGGAATATGGAAGTAAAAATTACACTTGATAAAAAACCGTTGCTGGTAAACTACCCCTTTCCCTTAACCGATCTTCACCAACACCAATAGGTATTGAGAACTCTACAATACAGGGCTGTAAGCAAAACATCATTTGATTCTGTATGAATTTGCGGCTGTTATCATTTACCATAGAAAAAATTACCCTTGATAAAAACCGTTGCCGGTAAATTACCCCTTCACCTTAACCGATCTTCACCAAAAACGACAGGTCTTGAGAATTCTACAATTCAGAGCTTTATGCAAAATATTGTATGATTTTGTTTGAATTTGCGGCTGTTATCGTTTGCCAGACAAAATACCCTTGATAAAAAAAACGTGGCTGGTAAACTACCCCTTTCCCTTAAACGATCCTCACCAAAATCAATACATCTTTAGTACACAAGAAATCAGGGCTGTATGTTAAAACTTATTTTATTCCGTTTGAAATTGCGGCTCTTCTCGTTTTCCATAAAAAATACCCTTTTAAAACATAAAACGTTGCCGGTAAACTACCCCTTTCCCTTAACCGATCTTCACCAAAAACAAAAGGTCTTGAGAACTCTACAATTCAGGGCAGTATGCAAAACATTATTTGATTATGTTTGAATTTGCGGCTGTTATCGTTTGCCATAAAAAATTCCCTTGTTAAATCATAAAACATTGCCGGTAAACTACCTCTTTCCCATAACCGATCTTTACCAAAATCAACAGATCTTGAGAATTCTACAATTCAGGGCTGTATACGAAATGTTATTTGATTCTGTTTGAATTTGCGGCTGTTATCGTTTGCCAAACAAACAAAATTACCCTTTATAAAAAAAAAACCGTTACAAGTAAACTACCCCTTTCCCTCAACCGATCTTCACCAAAAACAATAGGTCGCGAGTACTCTACAAAATCAGGGCTGTATACAAAACATTATTTGATTCTGTTTGAATTTGCTGCTGTTATCGTTTGCCATAGAAAATAAAAATCTACAGACACACAGACACACAGACACTTTTCGAAAAACGACTTTTTTCATGTTTTGTGTGTAGTACAATCAGAATCTGCAATAATCTCGAACACGATTTTTTTTTGCCATCACCATACTTCCATTTCCTTAAGGAACATGGAAGTAAAATTACCCCCGATAAAAAAACGTTGCCGGTAAACTACCCCTTCCCCTAAACCGATCTTTACCAAAACCAATAGGTCTTGAGAACTCTATAATTCAGGGCTGTATGCAAAAGAGTAGTTGATTCTGTTTGAATTTACGGCTGTTAACGTTTGCCATTTTAAAAAAAATTGCACTTGTTTAAAAAAAAAACTGTTGCTGGTAAACTACCTCTTTCCCTTAACCGATCTTCACCAAAATCAATAAGTCCTGAGTACTCTACAAATCAGGGCTACTTACAAAATTTATTTGATTCTGTTTGAATTTGCTACTCTTATCGTTTGCCATAAAAAATACCCTTTAAAACATAAATCGTTGCCGGTAAACTACCCCTTTCCCTTAACCGATCTTCACTTAAAACAATAGGTCTTGAGTACTCAACAGATCAGGGCTGTATGCAAAACATTATTTGATTCTGTTTGAATTTGCGGCTGTTATCGTTTGCCATATAAAATACCCTTGTTAAAATATAAAACGTTGCTGGTAAACTACTCCTTTCCCTTAACCGATCTTCACCAAAAACAATAGGTCTTGAGAACTCTACAATTCAGGGCTGTATGCAAAAGAGTAGTTGATTCTGTTTGAATTTGCGGCTGTTATCGTTTGCCATATAAAACAATTACACTTGATTAAAAAAAACCCGTTGCCGGTAAACTACCCCTTTCCCTTAACCGATCTTCAACAAAATCAACAGACCTTGAGTTCTGAATAATTCAAAAAGGTATGCAGAAGAGTACTTGATTCTGGTTTAACGTACGGCAGTTATCGTTCGTCATAAAAAAATTAGCCTTGATAAAACATAAAATGTTGCTGGTAAACTACCCTATTCCCTTACCCGATCTTCACCAAAACCAATAGGTCTTGAGAACTCTACATTTCAGGGCAGTATGCAAAACATGATATGATTCTGTTTGAATTTACGGCTGTTATCGTTTGCCATTTAAATACCATTGATAAAACAAAAAACGTGGCTGGTAAACTACCCCTTTCCCTTAACCCTTAATCATGTCATGACTCACATGACATTCCTCACACAGACACACACACAGACACTTTTCGGAAAACGACATTTTTTCATGATTTGAGTGTAGTAGAATCAGAATCTGCAATAATCTCGAACACGATTTTTTTGCCATCACCATACTTCCATTCCTTAAGGAATATGGAAGTAAAATATCGGTATGGAGAACCATACATGACTTCCATGTTCTATGATTTATATTTAAAATCATATTTGAAATGAAATATTTCCATAGAAACTACGTCTTTCTACTTATTGCTTCAGCATTAACCACAGTACTGTGGTCACTAACGTATACCACCTCACGTTTTCGCACTCTATTTTCACCGATGATGGCAGTCGATGGCACTGCCGACAAGTCTGGTTTTGTAGAAAACATTGGACTACGTCTAAAGGGCCCTGGAAACAATTTTAACAAAAAACTACTTCTTTGTGGCCGATAACGTAGTACACATACAAAAAATTCTCCCCTCCACCTTCAACTATAATTTTTAATAATAGAAAATTACCCCCACCCCGTTCACCAAACCTCTTCATTTATATATATTTCATCTACGTTTCTACAGTGGATTACTATTATAAAAATTAAATACTTTACTCTTGTTAAATCATAAAATGTTTCAGGTAAACTACCCCTTTCTCTTAACCGATCTTCTCCAAAATCAACAGACCTTCCGTCCTCTACAATTCAGGGAAGCATGGAAAAAATATTTGATTCTGTTTCAATGTGCGGCAGTTATCGTTCGTCATGGAAACATTTCTCTTGTTACAACATAAAATATAGCAGGTAAACTACCCCTTTCCCTTAACCGATCTTCACCAAAATCAATAGACGCAAAAAATTATTTGATTCTCATTGTATTTTCGGCAGTTATCGTTCGTCATAATAAAAATTACCCTTTTTAAAACATAAAACGTTGCTAATAAACTACCCCTTCCCATAACCGACCTTCTACAAAATCAACAGACCTTGAGTTATCTTTAGTTCAAAAATGTATGCAAAAACCTAGATGATTCTGTATGAATTTACGGCAGGTATCGTTCGTCATATAAAAAATTACCCTGGTTTAAACATAAAATGTTGCTAGTAAACTACCCCTTTCCCTTAACCGATCTTCACCAACACCAATAGGTATTGAGAACTCTACAATACAGGGCTGTATGCAAAACATCATTTGATTCTGTTTGAATTTGCGGCTGTTATCGTTTACTATAGAAAAAAATTACACTTGATAAAAACCGTTGCTGGTAAACTACCCCTTTCCATTAACCGATCTTCACCAAAAACGATAGGTCTTGAGTAATCTACAATTCAGGCCTGTATGCAAACAATTATTTGATTCTGTTTGAATTTGCGGCTGTTATCGTTTGCCATAGAAAACACCCATGATAAAACATAAAACGTTGCTGGTAAACTACCCTATTCCATTAACCAATCTTCACCAAAAACAACAGGTCTTGAGAACTCTACAATTCAGGGCTGTATACAAAACATTAGTTGATTCTCTTCGAATTTACGGCAGTTACCGTTCGTCATAGAAAAAATACCCTTGTTAAAACATAAAACGTTGCCGGTAAACTACCCCTTCCCCTTAACCGATCTTCACCAACACCAATAGGTATTGAGAACTCTACAATACAGGGCTGTAAGCAAAACATCATTTGATTCTGTTTGAATTTGCGGCTGTTATCATTTACCATAGAAAAAATTACCCTTGATAAAAACCGTTGCCGGTAAACTACCCATTTACCTTAACCGATCTTCACCAAAAACGACAGGTCTTGAGAATTCTACAATTCAGAGCTGTATGCAAAATATTATATGATTTTATTTGAATTTGCGGCTGTTATCGTTTGCCATAGAAAATACCCTTGTTAAAACATAAAACGTTGCCGGTAAACTACCTCTTCCCCATAACCGATCTTTACCAAAATCACCAGATCTTGAAAACTCTACAATTGAGGGCTGTATGCGAAATATTATTTGATTCTGTTTGAATTTGCGGCTGTTATCGTTTGCCAAACAAACAAAATTACCCTTGATAAAAAAAAACGTTGCAAGGAAACTACCCCTTTCCCTCAACCAATCTTCACCAAAAACAATTGGTCGCGAGTACTCTACAAATCAGGGCTGTATACAAAAAATTATTTGATTCTGTTTGAATTTGCGGCTGTTATCGTTTGCCATAGAAAAAAAATCTACAGACACACACACACACACACACACACACACACACACACACACACACACACACACACACACACACACACACACACACACACACACACACACACACACACACACACACACACACACACACACACACTTTTCGAAAAACGACTTTTTTTCATGTTTTGAGTGTAGTAGAATCAGAATCTGCAATAATCTCGAACACGACTTTTTTTGCCATCACCATACTTCCATTCCTTAAGGAATATGGAAGTAAAATATCGGTATGGAGAACCATACATGACTTCCATATTCTAAGATTTTATTTAAAATCATTTTCAGCCAAACAGCCAGGCTGTGTCTTACCTGCCTTTTTATTGCTGTATTAAATGAAAAATATTATATTACATTAAAATGAAAAAATTATAATTTTATTGCCTGGCAACAAAATTATTTTATTTTTAACAATTACCATTGTTTCAAAAAGTTTAAATAAATTTTCAAGTACTTTACTCTTGTTAAAACGTAAAAGGTTGCAGGTAAACTACCCCTTCCCCTTAACCGATCTTCACTAAAATCGAAAGTCATTGAGACCTCTACAATTCAGGGCTGTATGCAGAAAATTATTTGATTCTGTTTGAATTTGCGGCTGTTATCGTTTGCCATAGAAAATACCCTTGTTAAAAAAACGTTGCAGGTAAACTACCCCTTTCCCTCAACCGATCTTCACGAAAAACAACAGGTCTTGAGAACTCTACAATTTAGGGCTGTATGCAAATAATCTTTTGATTCTGTTTGAATTTGCGGCTGTTATCGTTTGCCATAGGAAATACCCTTGTTAAAACATAAAACGTTACAGGTAAACTACCCCTTTCCCTTAACCGATCTTCACCAAAATCAGCAGATCTTGAGAACTCTACAATTCAGGGCTGTATGCGAAACATTATTTGATTCTGTTTGAATTTGCGGCTGTTATCGTTTGCCAAACAAACAAAATTACCCTTGCTAAAAAAAAACCGTTTCAGGTAAACTACCCCTTTCCCTCAACCGATCTTCACCAAAAACAATAGGTCGCGAGTACTCTGCAAATCAGAGCTGTATGCAAAAAATTATTTGATTCTGTTTGAATTTGCGGCAGTTATTGTTTGCCATAGAAAAAAAATCTATAGACACAGACAGACAGACAGACAGACACACACACAGACACTTTTCGGAAAACGACTTTTTTTCATGTTTTGAGTGTAGTAGAATCAGAATCTGCAATAATCTCGAACACGATTTTTTTTGCCATCACCATACTTCCATTCCTTAAGGAATATGGAAGTAAAAAAAAAAATTACACTTGATAAAAAACCGTTGCTGGTAAACTACCCCTTTCCCTTAACCGATCTTCACCAAAAACGATAGGTCTTGAGTAATCTACAATTCAGGCCTGTATGCAAACAATTATTTGATTCTGTTTGAATTTGCGGCTGTTATCGTTTGCCAAAAAAACACCCTTGATAAAACATAAAACGTTGCTGGTAAACTACCCTATTCCATTATCCAATCTTCACCAAAAACAATAGGTCTTGAGAACTCTACATTTCAGGGCTGTATGCAAAATATTATATGATTCTGTTTGAATTTGCGGCTGTTATAGTTTGCCATAGAAAATACCCTTTTAAAACATAAAACGTTGCTGGTAAACTACCCCTTTCCATTAACCGATCTTCACCAACACCAATAGGTATTGAGAACTCTACAATACAGGGCTGTAAGCAAAACATCATTTGATTCTGTATGAATTTGCGGCTGTTATCATTTACCATAGAAAAAATTACCCTTGATAAAAACCGTTGCCGGTAAATTACCCCTTCACCTTAACCGATCTTCACCAAAAACGACAGGTCTTGAGAATTCTACAATTCAGAGCTGTATGCAAAATATTGTATGATTTTGTTTGAATTTGCGGCTGTTATCGTTTGCAAGACAAAATACCCTTGATAAAAAAAACGTGGCTGGTAAACTACCCCTTTCCCTTAAACGATCCTCACCAAAATCAATACATCTTTAGTACACAAGAAATCAGGGCTGTATGCAAAAACTTATTTTATTCCGTTTGAAATTGCGGCTCTTATCGTTTTCCATAAAAAATACCCTTTTAAAACATAAAACGTTGCCGGTAAACTACCCCTTTCCCTTAACCGATCTTCACCAAAAACAAAAGGTCTTGAGAACTCTACAATTCAGGGCAGTATGCAAAACATTATTTGATTATGTTTGAATTTGCGGCTGTTATCGTTTGCCATAAAAAATTCCCTTGTTAAATCATAAAACATTGCCGGTAAACTACCTCTTTCCCATAACCGATCTTTACCAAAATCAACAGATCTTGAGAATTCTACAATTCAGGGCTGTATACGAAATGTTATTTGATTCTGTTTGAATTTGCGGCTGTTATCGTTTGCCAAACAAACAAAATTACCCTTTATAAAAAAAAAAACCGTTACAAGTAAACTACCCCTTTCCCTCAACCGATCTTCACCAAAAACAATAGGTCGCGAGTACTCTACAAAATCAGGGCTGTATACAAAACATTATTTGATTCTGTTTGAATTTGCTGCTGTTATCGTTTGCCATAGAAAACAAAAATCTACAGACACACAGACACACACAGACACTTTTCGAAAAACTACTTTTTTTCATGTTTTGTGTGTAGTACAATCAGAATCTGCAATAATCTCGAACACGATTTTTTTTTGCCATCACCATACTTCCATTTCCTTAAGGAACATGGAAGTAAAATTACCCCCGATAAAAAAACGTTGCCGGTAAACTACCCCTTCCCCTAAACCGATCTTTACCAAAACCAATAGGTCTTGAGAACTCTATAATTCAGGGCTGTATGCAAAAGAGTAGTTGATTCTGTTTGAATTTACGGCTGTTAACGTTTGCCATTTTAAAAAAAATTGCACTTGTTTAAAAAAAAAACTGTTGCTGGTAAACTACCTCTTTCCCTTAACCGAACTTCACCAAAATCAATAAGTCCTGAGTACTCTACAAATCAGGGCTACTTACAAAAAATTATTTGATTCTGTTTGAATTTGCTACTCTTATCGTTTGCCATAAAGAATACCCTTTAAAACATAAAACGTTGCCGGTAAACTACCCCTTTCCCTTAACCGATCTTCACCTAAAACAATAGGTCTTGAGTACTCTACAATTTAGGGCTGTATACGAAACATTATTTAATTCTGTTTGAATTTGCGGCTGTTATCGTTTGCCATACAAAATACCCTTGATAAAAAAAACGTGGCTGGTAAACTACCCCTTTCCCTTTAACGATCTTCACCAACACCAATAGGTATTGAGAACTCTACAATACAGGGCTGTATGCAAAACATCATTTGATTCTGTTTGAATTTGCGGCTGTTATCGTTTACTATAGAAAATATCGGTATGGAGAACCATACATGACTTCCATATTCTAAGATTTATATTTAAAATCATTTTCAGCCAAACAGCCAGGCTGTGTCTCACCTGCCTTTTTATTGCTGTATTAAATGAAAAATATTATATTACGTTAAAATGAAAAATTATAATTTTATTGCCTGGCAACAAAATTATTTTATTTTTAACAATTACCATTGTTTCAAAAAGTTTAAATAAATTTTCAAGTACTTTACTCTTGTTAAAACGTAAAAGGTTGCCGGTAAACTACCCCTTCCCCTTAACCGATCTTCACCAAAATCGAACGTCATTGAGACCTCTACAATTCAGGGAGGTATGCAAAAAATTATTTGATTCTGTTTGAATTTGCGGCTGTTATCGTTTGCCATAAAATATACGCTTGATAAAAAAAGTTTGCAGGTAAACTACCCCTTCCCCTTAACCGATCTTTACCAAAAACAATAGGTCTTGAGTACTCTACAAATCACGGCTGTATGCAAAACATTATTTGATTCTGTTTGAATTTGCGGCTGTTATCGTTTGCCATAGGAAATACCCTTGTTAAAAAAACGTTGCTGGTAAACTACCCCTTTCCCTCAACCTATCTTCACCAAAAACAACAGGTCTTGAGAACTCTACAATTTAGGGCTGTATGCAAATAATCTTTTGATTCTGTTTGAATTTGCGGCTGTTATCGTTTGCCATAGGAAATACCCTTGTTAAAACATAAAACGTTACAGGTAAACTACCCCTTTCCCTTAACCGATCTTCACCAAAATCAGCAGATCTTGAGAACTCTACAATTCAGGGCAGTATGCGAAACATTATTTGATTCTGTTTGAATTTGCGGCAGTTATCGTTTGCCATAAAATATACGCTTGATAAAAAAAGTTTGCAGGTAAACTACCCCTTCCCCTTAACCGATCTTTACCAAAAACAATAGGTCTTGAGTACTCTACAAATCACGGCTGTATGCAAAACATTATTTGATTCTGTTTGAATTTGCGGCTGTTATCGTTTGCCATAGGAAATACCCTTGTTAAAAAAACGTTGCAGGTAAACTACCCCTTTCCCTCAACCTATCTTCATTAAAAACAACAGGTCTTGAGAACTCTACAATTTAGGGCTGTATGCAAATAATCTTTTGATTCTGTTTGAATTTGCGGCTGTTATCGTTTGCCATAGGAAATACCCTTGTTAAAACATAAAACGTTACAGGTAAACTACCCCTTTCCCTTAACCGATCTTCACCAAAATCAGCAGATCTTGAGAACTCTACAATTCAGGGCAGTATGCGAAACATTATTTGATTCTGTTTGAATTTGCGGCAGTTATCGTTTGCCATAGAAAAAAAATCTACATACAGACAGACAGACAGACAGACAGACAGACAGACAGACAGACAGACAGACAGACAGACAGACAGACAGACAGACAGAAAGACAGACAGACAGACAGACAGTCAGACAGACAGACACACAGACAGTTTTCGGAAAACGACTTTTTTTCATGTTTTGAGTGTAGTAGAATCAGAATCTGCAATAATCTCGAACACGACTTTTTTTGCCATCACCATACTTCCATTCCTTAAGGAATATGGAAGTAAAAAATTACACTTGATAAAAAACCGTTGCTGGTAAACTACCCCTTTCCCTTAACCGATCTTCACCAAAAACGATAGGTCTTGAGTAATCTACAATTCAGGCCTGTATGCAAACAATTATTTGATTCTGTTTGAATTTGCGGCTGTTATCGTTTGCCAAAAAAACACCCTTGATAAAACATAAAACGTTGCTGGTAAACTACCCTATTCCATTATCCAATCTTCACCAAAAAGAATAGGTCTTGAGAACTCTACATTTCAGGGCTGTATGCAAAATATTATATGATTCTGTTTGAATTTGCGGCTGTTATAGTTTGCCATAGAAAATACCCTTTTAAAACATAAAACGTTGCTGGTAAACTACCCCTTTCCATTAACCGATCTTCACCAACACCAATAGGTATTGAGAACTCTACAATACAGGGCTGTAAGCAAAATATTGTATGATTTTGTTTGAATTTGCGGCTGTTATCGTTTGCAAGACAAAATACCCTTGATAAAAAAAACGTGGCTGGTAAACTACCCCTTTCCCTTAAACGATCCTCACCAAAAACAATACATCTTTAGTACACAAGAAATCAGGGCTGTATGCAAAAACTTATTTTATTCCGTTTGAAATTGCGGCTCTTATCGTTTTCCATAAAAAATACCATTTTAAAACATAAAACGTTGCCGGTAAACTACCCCTTTCCCTTAACCGATCTTCACCAAAAACAAAAGGTCTTGAGAACTCTACAATTCAGGGCAGTATGCAAAACATTATTTGATTATGTTTGAATTTGCGGCTGTTATCGTTTGCCATAAAAAATTCCCTTGTTAAATCATAAAACATTGCCGGTAAACTACCTCTTTCCCATAACCGATCTTTACCAAAATCAACAGATCTTGAGAATTCTACAATTCAGGGCTGTATACGAAATGTTATTTGATTCTGTTTGAATTTGCGGCTGTTATCGTTTGCCAAACAAACAAAATTACCCTTTATAAAAAAAAAAAACCGTTACAAGTAAACTACCCCTTTCCCTCAACCGATCTTCACCAAAAACAATAGGTCGCGAGTACTCTACAAAATCAGGGCTGTATACAAAACATTATTTGATTCTGTTTGAATTTGCTGCTGTTATCGTTTGCCATAGAAAACAAAAATCTACAGACACACAGACACTTTTCGAAAAACTACTTTTTTCATGTTTTGTGTGTAGTACAATCAGAATCTGCAATAATCTCGAACACGATTTTTTTTTGCCATCACCATACTTCCATTTCCTTAAGGAACATGGAAGTAAAATTACCCCCGATAAAAAAACGTTGCCGGTAAACTACCCCTTCCCCTAAACCGATCTTTACCAAAACCAATAGGTCTTGAGAACTCTATAATTCAGGGCTGTATGCAAAAAGTAGTTGATTCTGTTTGAATTTACGGCTGTTAACGTTTGCCATTTCAAAAAAAATTGCACTTGTTTAAAAAAAAAACTGTTGCTGGTAAACTACCTCTTTCCCTTAACCGATCTTCACCAAAATCAATAAGTCCTGAGTACTCTACAAATCAGGGCTACTTACAAAAAATTATTTGATTCTGTTTGAATTTGCTACTCTTATCGTTTGCCATAAAAAATACCCTTTAAAACATAAAACGTTGCCGGTAAACTACCCCTTTCCCGTAACCGATCTTCACCTAAAACAATAGGTCTTGAGTACTCTACAATTTAGGGCTGTATACGAAACATTATTTAATTCTGTTTGAATTTGCGGCTGTTATCCTTTGCCAAAAAAAAAATTTCCTTTGATAAAAAAAAACCGTTGCTGGTAAACTACCTCTTTCCCTCAACCGATCTGCACCAAAGACAATAGGTCGTGAGTACTCTACAAATCAGGGCTGTATGCAAAAAATTATTTGATTCTGTTTGAATTTGCGGCCGTTATCGTTTGTCATAGAAAAAAAAATCTACACACAGACACACAGACAGACACACACACAGACACTTTTCGGAAAACGACTTTTTTTCATGATTTGAGTGTAATAGAATCAGAATCTGCAATAATCTCGAACACGATTTTTTTGCCATGACCATACTTCCATTCCTTAAGGAATATGGAAGTAAAATATCGGTATGGAGAACCATACATGACTTCGATGTTCTATGATTTATATTTAAAATCATATTTGAAATGAAATATTTCCATTGAAACTACGTCTTTCTACTTATTGCTTCAGCATTAACCACAGTACTGTGGTCACTAACGTATACCACCTCACGTTTTCGCATTCGATTTTCACCGATGATGGCAGTCGTTGGCACTGCCGAAAAGTCTGGTTTTGTAGAAAACATTGGACTACGTCTAAAGAGCCCGGGAAGCAATTTTAACAAAAAACTACTTCTTTGTTGCCGATAACGTAGTACACATATAAAAAATTCTCCCCTCCACCTTCAACTATAATTTTTAATAATAGAAAATTACCCCCACCCCGTTCACCAAACCTCTTCATTTATAGATATTTCATCTACGTTTCTACAGTGGATTACTATTATAAAAATTAAGTACTTTACTCTTGTTAAATCATAAAATGTTTCAGGTAAACTACCCCTTTCTCTTAACCGATCTTCTCCAAAATCAACAGACCTTCCGTCCTCTACAATTCAGGGAAGCATGGAAAAAATATTTGATTCTGTTTCAATGTGCGGCAGTTATCGTTCGTCATGGAAACATTTCTCTTGTTACAACATAAAATATAGCAGGTAAACTACCCCTTTCCCTTAACCGATCTTCACCAAAATCAATAGACGCAAAAAATTATTTGATTCTCATTGTATTTTCAGCAGTTATCGTTCGTCATAATAAAAATTACCCTTTTTAAAACATAAAACGTTGCTAATAAACTACCCCTTCCCATAACCGACCTTCTACAAAATCAACAGACCTTGAGTTCTCTTTAGTTCAAAAATGTATGCAAAAACCTAGATGATTCTGTATGAATTTACGGCAGGTATCGTTCGTCATATAAAAAATTACCCTGGTTTAAACATAAAATGTTGCTAGTAAACTACCCCTTTCCCTTAACCGATCTTCACCAACACCAATAGGTATTGAGAACTCTACAATACAGGGCTGTATGCAAAACATCATTTGATTCTGTTTGAATTTGCGGCTGTTATCGTTTACTATAGAAAAAAATTACACTTGATAAAAACCGTTGCTGGTAAACTACCCCTTTCCATTAACCGATCTTCACCAAAAACGATAGGTCTTGAGTAATCTACAATTCAGGCCTGTATGCAAACAATTATTTGATTCTGTTTGAATTTGCGGCTGTTATCGTTTGCCATAGAAAACACCCATGATAAAACATAAAACGTTGCTGGTAAACTACCCTATTCCATTAACCAATCTTCACCAAAAACAACAGGTCTTGAGAACTCTACAATTCAGGGCTGTATACAAAACATTAGTTGATTCTCTTCGAATTTACGGCAGTTACCGTTCGTCATAGAAAAAATACCCTTGTTAAAACATATAACGTTGCCGGTAAACTACCCCTTCCCCTTAACCGATCTTCACCAACACCAATAGGTATTGAGAACTCTACAATACAGGGCTGTAAGCAAAACATCATTTGATTCTGTTTGAATTTGCGGCTGTTATCATTTACCATAGAAAAAATTACCCTTGATAAAAACCGTTGCCGGTAAACTACCCATTTACCTTAACCGATCTTCACCAAAAACGACAGGTCTTGAGAATTCTACAATTCAGAGCTGTATGCAAAATATTATATGATTTTATTTGAATTTGCGGCTGTTATCGTTTGCCATAGAAAATACCCTTGTTAAAACATAAAACGTTGCCGGTAAACTACCTCTTCCCCATAACCGATCTTTACCAAAATCACCAGATCTTGAAAACTCTACAATTGAGGGCTGTATGCGAAATATTATTTGATTCTGTTTGAATTTGCGGCTGTTATCGTTTGCCAAACAAACAAAATTACCCTTGATAAAAAAAAACGTTGCAAGGAAACTACCCCTTTCCCTCAACCAATCTTCACCAAAAACAATTGGTCGCGAGTACTCTACAAATCAGGGCTGTATACAAAAAATTATTTGATTCTGTTTGAATTTGCGGCTGTTATCGTTTGCCATAGAAAAAAAATCTACAGACACACACACACACACACACACACACACACACACACACAGACACTTTTCGAAAAACGACTTTTTTTCATGTTTTGAGTGTAGTAGAATCAGAATCTGCAATAATCTCGAACACGACTTTTTTTGCCATCACCATACTTCCATTCCTTAAGGAATATGGAAGTAAAATATCGGTATGGAGAACCATACATGACTTCCATATTCTAAGATTTTATTTAAAATCATTTTCAGCCAAACAGCCAGGCTGTGTCTTACCTGCCTTTTTATTGCTGTATTAAATGAAAAATATTATATTACATTAAAATGAAAAAATTATAATTTTATTGCCTGGCAACAAAATTATTTTATTTTTAACAATTACCATTGTTTCAAAAAGTTTAAATAAATTTTCAAGTACTTTACTCTTGTTAAAACGTAAAAGGTTGCAGGTAAACTACCCCTTCCCCTTAACCGATCTTCACTAAAATCGAAAGTCATTGAGACCTCTACAATTCAGGGACGTATGCAAAAAATTATTTGATTCTGTTTGAATTTGCGGCTGTTATCGTTTGCCATAGAAAATACCCTTGATAAAAAAACGTTGCAGGTAAACTACCCCTTCCCCTTAACCGATCTTCACCAAAAACAATAGGTCTTGAGTACTCTACAAATCAGGACTGTATGCAGAAAATTATTTGATTCTGTTTGAATTTGCGGCTGTTATCGTTTGCCATAGAAAATACCCTTGTTAAAAAAACGTTGCAGGTAAACTACCCCTTTCCCTCAACCGATCTTCACCAAAAACAACAGGTCTTGAGAACTCTACAATTTAGGGCTGTATGCAAATAATCTTTTGATTCTGTTTGAATTTGCGGCTGTTATCGTTTGCCATAGGAAATACACTTGTTAAAACATAAAACGTTACAGGTAAACTACCCCTTTCCCTTAACCGATCTTCACCAAAATCAGCAGATCTTGAGAACTCTACAATTCAGGGCTGTATGGGAAACATTATTTGATTCTGTTTGAATTTGCGGCTGTTATCGTTTGCCAAACAAACAAAATTACCCTTGCTAAAAAAAAACCGTTGCAGGTAAACTACCCCTTTCCCTCAACCGATCTTCACCACAAACAATAGGTCGCGAGTACTCTGCAAATCAGGGCTGTATGCAAAAACTTATTTGATTCTGTTTGAATTTGCGGCAGTTATTGTTTGCCATAGAAAAAAAAATCTACAGACACACAGACAGACACACACACAGACACTTTTCGGAAAACGACTTTTTTTCATGTTTTGAGTGTAGTAGAATCAGAATCTGCAATAATCTCGAACACGATTTTTTTTGCCATCACCATACTTCCATTCCTTAAGGAATATGGAAGTAAATCACCATACTTCCATTCCTTAAGGAATATGGAAGTAAAATTACACTTGATAAAAAACCGTTGCTGGTAAACTACCCCTTTCCCTTAACCGATCTTCACCAAAAACGATAGGTCTTGAGTAATCTACAATTCAGGCCTGTATGCAAACAATTATTTGATTCTGTTTGAATTTGCGGCTGTTATCGTTTGCCAAAAAAACACCCTTGATAAAACATAAAACGTTGCTGGTAAACTACCCTATTCCATTATCCAATCTTCACCAAAAACAATAGGTCTTGAGAACTCTACATTTCAGGGCTGTATGCAAAATATTATATGATTCTGTTTGAATTTGCGGCTGTTATAGTTTGCCATAGAAAATACCCTTTTAAAACATAAAACGTTGCTGGTAAACTACCCCTTTCCATTAACCGATCTTCACCAACACCAATAGGTATTGAGAACTCTACAATACAGGGCTGTAAGCAAAACATCATTTGATTCTGTATGAATTTGCGGCTGTTATCATTTACCATAGAAAAAATTACCCTTGATAAAAACCGTTGCCGGTAAATTACCCCTTCACCTTAACCGATCTTCACCAAAAACAAAAGGTCTTGAGAACTCCACAATTCAGGGCAGTATGCAAAACATTATTTGATTATGTTTGAATTTGCGGCTGTTATCGTTTGCCATAGAAAATACCCTTTTAAAACATAAAACGTTGCTGGTAAACTACCCCTTTCCATTAACCGATCTTCACCAACACCAATAGGTATTGAGAACTCTACAATACAGGGCTGTAAGCAAAATATTGTATGATTTTGTTTGAATTTGCGGCTGTTATCGTTTGCAAGACAAAATACCCTTGATAAAAAAAACGTGGCTGGTAAACTACCCCTTTCCCTTAAACGATCCTCACCAAAAACAATACATCTTTAGTACACAAGAAATCAGGGCTGTATGCAAAAACTTATTTTATTCCGTTTGAAATTGCGGCTCTTATCGTTTTCCATAAAAAATACCCTTTTAAAACATAAAACGTTGCCGGTAAACTACCCCTTTCCCTTAACCGATCTTCACCAAAAACAAAAGGTCCTGAGAACTCTACAATTCAGGGCAGTATGCAAAACATTATTTGATTATGTTTGAATTTGCGGCTGTTATCGTTTGCCATAAAAAATTCCCTTGTTAAATCATAAAACATTGCCGGTAAACTACCTCTTTCCCATAACCGATCTTTACCAAAATCAACAGATCTTGAGAATTCTACAATTCAGGGCTGTATACGAAATATTATTTGATTCTGTTTGAATTTGCGGCTGTTATCGTTTGCCAAACAAACAAAATTACCCTTTATAAAAAAAAAAACCGTTACAAGTAAACTACCCCTTTCCCTCAACCGATCTTCACCAAAAACAATAGGTCGCGAGCACTCTACAAAATCAGGGCTGTATACAAAACATTATTTGATTCTGTTTGAATTTGCTGCTGTTATCGTTTGCCATAGAAAACAAAAATCTACAGACACACAGACACACACAGCCACTTTTCGAAAAACTACTTTTTTAATGTTTTGTGTGTAGTACAATCAGAATCTGCAATAATCTCGAACACGATTTTTTTTTGCCATCACCATACTTCCATTTCCTTAAGGAACATGGAAGTAAAATTACCTCCGATAAAAAAACGTTGCCGGTAAACTACCCCTTCCCCTAAACCGATCTTTACCAAAACCAATAGGTCTTGAGAACTCTATAATTCAGGGCTGTATGCAAAAGAGTAGTTGATTCTGTTTGAATTTACGGCTGTTAACGTTTGCCATTTTAAAAAAAATTGCACTTGTTTAAAAAAAAAACTGTTGCTGGTAAACTACCTCTTTCCCTTAACCGATCTTCACCAAAATCAATAAGTCCTGAGTACTCTACAAATCAGGGCTACTTACAAAAAATTATTTGATTCTGTTTGAATTTGCTACTCTTATCGTTTGCCATAAAAAATACCCTTTAAAACATAAAACGTTGCCGGTAAACTACCCCTTTCCCTTAACCGATCTTCACCTAAAACAATAGGTCTTGAGTACTCTACAATTTAGGGCTGTATGCAAAACATTATTTAATTCTGTTTGAATTTGCGGCTGTTATCCTTTGCCAAAAAAAAAATTTCCTTTGATAAAAAAAAACCGTTGCTGGTAAACTACCTCTTTCCCTCAACCGATCTGCACCAAAGACAATAGGTCGTGAGTACTCTACAAATCAGGGCTGTATGCAAAAAATTATTTGATTCTGTTTGAATTTGCGGCCGTTATCGTTTGTCATAGAAAAAAAAATCTTCACACAGACACACAGATAGACAGACAGACACACACACAGACACTTTTCGGAAAACGACTTTTTTTCATGATTTGAGTGTAATAGAATCAGAATCTGCAATAATCTCGAACACGATTTTTTTGCCATGACCATACTTCAATTCCTTAAGGAATATGGAAGTAAAATATCGGTATGGAGAACCATACATGACTTCCATGTTCTATGATTTATATTTAAAATCATATTTGAAATGAAATATTTCCCTTTGAAACTACGTCTTTCTACTTATTGCTTCAGCATTAACCACAGTACTGTGGTCACTAACGTATACCACCTCACGTTTTCGCATTCGATTTTCACCGATGATGGCAGTAGTTGGCACTGCCGAAAAGTCTGGTTTTGTAGAAAACATTGGACTACGTCTAAAGAGCCCGGGAAGCAATTTTAACAAAAAACTACTTCTTTGTTGCCGATAACGTAGTACACATATAAAAAATTCTCCCCTCCACCTTCAACTATAATTTTTAATAATAGAAAATTACCCCCACCCCGTTCACCAAACCTCTTCATTTATAGATATTTCATCTACGTTTCTACAGTGGATTACTATTATAAAAGTAAGTACTTTACTCTTGTTAAATCATAAAATGTTTCAGGTAAACTACCCCTTTCTCTTAACCGATCTTCTCCAAAATCAACAGACCTTCCGTCCTCTACAATTCACGGAAGCATGGAAAAAATATTTGATTCTGTTTCAATGTGCGGCAGTTATCGTTCGTCATGGAAACATTTCTCTTGTTACAACATAAAATATAGCAGGTAAACTACCCCTTTCCCTTAACCGATCTTCACCAAAATCAATAGAACTTGAGCTCTTTGCAACACAGGAAAGAGTGCAAAAAATTATTTGATTCTCATTGAATTTTCGGCAGTTATCGTTCGTCATAATAAAAATTACACTTTTTAAAACATAAAACGTTGCTAATAAACTACCCCTTCCCTTAACCGACCTTCAACAAAATCAACAGACCTTGAGTTCTCTTTAGTTCAAAAGTGTATGCAAAAACCTAGATGATTCTGTTTGACTTTACGGCAGGTATCGTTCGTCATATAAAAAATTACCCTGGTTAAAACATAAAATGTTGCTGGTAAACTACCCCTTTCCCTTAACCGATCTTCACCAACACCAATAGGTATTGAGAACTTTACAATACAGGGCTGTATGCAAAACATCATTTGATTCTGTTTGAATTTGCGGCTGTTATCGTTTACTATAGAAAAGAATTACACTTGATAAAAAACCGTTGCTGGTAAACTACCCCTTTCCCTTAACCGATCTTCACCAAAAAAAATAGGTCTTGAGTAATCTACAATTCAGGCCTGTATGCAAACAATTATTTGATTCTGTTTGAATTTGCGGCTGTTATCGTTTGCCATAGAAAACACCCATGATAAAACATAAAACGTTGCTGGTAAACTACCCTATTCCATTAACCAATCTTCACCAAAAACAATAGGCCTTGAGAACTATACATTTCAGGGCTGTATGCAAAATATTATGATTCTGTTTGAATTTGCGGCTGTTATAATTTGCCATAGAAAATACCCTTTGAAACATAAAACGTAGCAGGTTAACTACCCCTTTCCCTTAACCGATCTTCACCAACACCAATAGGTATTGAGAACTCTACAATACAGGGCTGTATGCAAAACATCATTTGATTCTGTTTGAATTTGCGGCTGTTATCATTTACCATAGAAAAAATTACCCTTGATAAAAACCGTTGCCGGTAAATTACCCCTTTACCTTAACCGATCTTCACCAAAAACGACAGGTCTTGAGAATTCTACAATTCAGAGCTGTATGCAAAATATTGTATGATTTTGTTTGAATTTGCGGCTGTTATCGTTTGCCATACAAAATACCCTTGATAAAAAAAACGTGGCTGGTAAACTACCCCTTTCCCTTTAACGATCTTCACCAACACCAATAGGTATTGAGAACTCTACAATACAGGGCTGTATGCAAAACATCATTTGATTCTGTTTGAATTTGCGGCTGTTATCGTTTACTATAGAAAATATCGGTATGGAGAACCATACATGACTTCCATATTCTAAGATTTATATTTAAAATCATTTTCAGCCAAACAGCCAGGCTGTGTCTCACCTGCCTTTTTATTGCTGTATTAAATGAAAAATATTATATTACATTAACATGGAAAATTATAATTTTTGTGCCTGGCAACAAAATTATTTTATTTTTAACAATTACCATTGTTTCAAAAAGTTTAAATAAATTTTCAAGTACTTTACTCTTGTTAAAACGTAAAAGTTGCTGGTAAACTACCCCTTCCCCTTAACCGATCTTCACCAAAATCGAAAGTCATTGAGACCTCTACAATTCAGGGAGGTATGCAAAAAATTATTTGATTCTGTTTGAATTTGCGGCTGTTATCGTTTGCCATAGAATATACGCTTGATAAAAAAACGTTGCAGGTAAACTACCCCTTCCCCTTAACCGATCTCACCAAAAACAATAGGTCTTGAGTACTCTACAAATCACGGCTGTATGCAAAACATTATTTGATTCTGTTTGAATTTGCGGCTGTTATCGTTTGCCATAGGAAATACCCTTGTTAAAAAAACGTTGCAGGTAAACTACCCCTTTCCCTCAACCTATCTTCACCAAAAACAACAGGTCTTGAGAACTCTACAACTTAAGGCTGTATGCAAATAATCTTTTGATTCTGTTTGAATTTGCGGCTGTTATCGTTTGCCATAGGAAATACCCTTGTTAAAACATAAAACGTTACAGGTAAAGTACCCCTTTCCCTTAACCGATCTTCACCAAAATCAGCAGCTCTTGAGAACTCTACAATTCAGGGCTGCATGCGAAACATTATTTGATTCTGTTTGAATTTGCGGCTGTTATCGTTTGCCAAACAAACAAAATTACCCTTGCTAAAAAAAAACCGTTGCAGGTAAACTACCCCTTTCCCTCAACCGATCTTCACAAAAAACAATAGGTCGCGAGTACTCTGCAAATCAGGGCTGTATGCAAAAAATTATTTGATTCTGTTTGAATTTGCGGCAGTTATCGTTTGCCATAGAAAAAAATCTACAGACACAGACAGACAGACAGATAGACAGACAGACACACAGACACTTTTCGGAAAACGACTTTTTTTCATGTTTTGAGTGTAGTAGAATCAGAATCTGCAATAATCTCGAACACGATTTTTTTTGCCATCACCATACTTCCATTCCTTAAGGAATATGGAAGTAAAAAATTACACTTGATAAAAAACCGTTGCTGGTAAACTACCCCTTTCCCTTAACCGATCTTCACCAAAAACGATAGGTCTTGAGTAATCTACAATTCAGGCCTGTATGCAAACAATTATTTGATTCTGTTTGAATTTGCGGCTGTTATCGTTTGCCAAAAAAACACCCTTGATAAAACAAAAAACGTTGCTGGTAAACTATCCTATTCCATTATCCAATCTTCACCAAAAACAATAGGTCTTGAGAACTCTACATTTCAGGGCTGTATGCAAAATATTATATGATTCTGTTTGAATTTGCGGCTGTTATAGTTTGCCATAGAAAATACCCTTTTAAAACATAAAACGTTGCTGGTAAACTACCCCTTTCCCTTAACCGATCTTCACCAACACCAATAGGTATTGAGAACTCTACAATACAGGGCTGTAAGCAAAACATCATTTGATTCTGTTTGAATTTGCGGCTGTTATCATTTACCATAGAAAAAATTACCCTTGATAAAAACCGTTGCCGGTAAATTACCCCTTCACCTTAACCGATCTTCACCAAAAACGACAGGTCTTGAGAATTCTACAATTCAGAGCTGTATGCAAAATATTGTATGATTTTGTTTGAATTTGCGGCTGTTATCGTTTGCCAGACAAAATACCCTTGATAAAAAAAACGTGGCTGGTAAACTACCCCTTTCCCTTAAACGATCCTCACCAAAAACAATACATCTTTAGTACACAAGAAATCAGGGCTGTATGCAAAAACTTATTTTATTCCGTTTGAAATTGCGGCTCTTATCGTTTTCCATAAAAAATACCCTTTTAAAACATAAAACGTTGCCGGTAAACTACCCCTTTCCCTTAACCGATCTTCACCAAAAACAAAAGGTCTTGAGAACTCTACAATTCAGGGCAGTATGCAAAACATTATTTGATTATGTTTGAATTTGCGGCTGTTATCGTTTGCCATAAAAAATTCCCTTGTTAAATCATAAAACATTGCCGGTAAACTACCTCTTTCCCATAACCGATCTTTACCAAAATCAACAGATCTTGAGAATTCTACAATTCAGGGCTGTATACGAAATGTTATTTGATTCTGTTTGAATTTGCGGTTGTTATCGTTTGCCAAACAAACAAAATTACCCTTTATAAAAAAAAAAACCGTTACAAGTAAACTACCCCTTTCCCTCAACCGATCTTCACCAAAAACAATAGGCCGCGAGTACTCTACAAAATCAGGGCTGTACACAAAACATTATTTGATTCTGTTTGAATTTGCTGCTGTTATCGTTTGCCATAGAAAACAAAAATCTACAGACACACAGACACACACAGACACTTTTCGAAAAACTACTTTTTTTCATGTTTTGTGTGTAGTACAATCAGAATCTGCAATAATCTCGAACACGATTTTTTTTTGCCATCACCATACTTCCATTTCCTTAAGGAACATGGAAGTAAATATCGGTATGGAGAACCATACATGACTTCCATATTCTAAGATTTATTTTTAAAATCATTTTCGAAATGAAATATTACCATAGAAACCACTTCTTTCTACTTACTGCTTCAGCCTTAACCACAGTACTGTGGTCACTAACCTATACCACCTCACGTTATCGCACTCGATTTTCACTGATGATGGAAGTCAATGGCATTGCCGAAACGTCTGGTTTTGTAGAAAACATTGGACTACGGCCAAATATCCGGGGAAGGAATTTTAACAAAAACTACTTCTTTGTTGCCGATAACGTTGTACACATATATATAAAAAATATGCATAAAATTAATGGCTTGTATAAGTTAATGATTGATCTCCATTAAGTAGTGCTCAAGTTTCCAAAGTTTTAATATTATGATGTCCGTAATTAAAACATCAGAGCAGGTTTAGTGTGTATGAGGGTTCACCGTGGACAAAAATTTTCAACATTTCCTATTGAGCGTTGCTTAGAATAAATCTGCGAATCTACAGTGTAAGTTTCACAGAACAAACACGCAGAAAAGAAGGAGCGCTCCGAAGTCACTCATGGACCCTCAGCATCTTGCAGAGGGTTCATTCCCTAAAGACGAAAAGTCTGTCTATGAATCGTTCCTCTGTAAACACGTGCAGTTACACTGCCCAGCGATCCACAGGAAGCAAATTGCTATCCACGCTGGACACTTTTTCGGCTTGCATGCGTTATGTTGGTATGGGTTCGGCACTTTCCATTTAAAAACCGTGCAAATGTAAGAAAATAAACATGAATGAGGCCAGAAATAACGCGAATTGTGTGTGTGTGTGTGTGTGTGTGTGTGTGTGTGTGTGTGTGTGTGTGTGTGTGTGTGTGTGTGTGTGTGTGTGTGTGTGTGTGTGTGTCTTCCCTGCCTTTTTATTGCCTGCCACGCACGATATATTTTCTCTTATACATGACTAGCAGAATACCCGTGCTTCGCTACGGAGTTTCACCTTGTACGTAATGAAAATGTTAGTTTAATTAATAAAGTTTAATTAAAGTAGGCTTCTTAAAAATAAATAGCTGTTGCCCACAACTTCGTTCGCGTGGTCTTCAATTTAATGCGATAATATATTTAGAACAGAATCTATTCTATTGGGTTGCCATAGTAACCAGATCTAATAGTTTTTTAAGACCGCAAAGGACCCCCCAGAGGATCGTATCGAAAAAAACACCTGTCCTATGTTGGTTCTTCCTTTGCGTAAAATATTTGTGCCAAGTTTGGTTGAAATCGGTCCAGTGGTTTAGGAGGCGATGTGGAAGACCCCAAAGAACCCCCAAAAGGACCCCATAGAAAAAACACCTATCCTATGTTGGTTCTCCCGTTGCGTAAAATATTTGTGCCAAGTTTGGTTGAAATCGGTCCAGTGGTTTAGGAGGAGATGTGGAAGAAACCTTCGCGGACGTGCGCACAACAACTCACCGAAGTTTCATCGCAATCGGATGAATGGTATAGGAACGCATACGGGACAAACAAAGAAACATTCATTTTTATATATAAGATGTAAACTATACCACTTACTTGACATAAACCGTGATAGCTAAGCTAGTGTACAACATATATGTATTAATTATACACATAAATGTTCCTCGATAGACACTCTATCTATTGGCGAAAACTTGAATAAAATCCGTTCAGTACTTCCTGAGATTAGCGATTTCAAAAACAGAGAGAAAACGGACCGACTTTACTTTATACTATGTACAGATTTACATTAAAATGAAAAAATTATAATTTTATTGCCTGGCAACAAAATTATTTTATTTTTAACAATTACCATTGTTTGAAAAAGTTTAAATGAATTTTCAAGTACTTTAGTCTTGTTAAAACGTAAAAGGTTGCAGGTAAACTACCCCTTCCCCTTAACCGATCTTCACCAAAATCAACAGGCCTTGAGACCTCTACAATTCAGGAATGTATACAAAAAATTGTTTGATTCTGTTTACATTTGCGGCTTTTAACGTTTGCCATAGGAAATACCCTTGTTAAAACATAAAACGTTGCAGGTAAACTACCCCTTTCCCTTAACCGATCTGTACCAAAATCGACAGATCTTGAGAACTCTACCATTTAGGGCTGTATGCGAAACATTATTTGATTCTGTTTGAATTGGCGGCTGTTATCGTTTGCCAAACAAACAAAGTTACCCTTGATTAAAAAAAACCGTTGCTGGTACACTACCCCTTCCCCTTAACCGATCTTCACCAAAATCGAAAGCCATTGAGACCTCTACAATTCAGGGACGTATGCAAACAATTATTTGATTCTGTTTGAATTTGCGGCTGTTATCGTTTGCCATATAAAATACGCTTGATAAAAAAACGTTGCAGGTAAACTACCCCTTTCCCTTAACCGATCTTCACCAAAAACAATAGGTCTTGAGGACTCTACAAATCAGGGCTGTATGCAAAACATTATTTGATTCTGTTTGAATTTGCGGCTGTTATCGTTTGCCATAGAAAATACCCTTGTTAAAAAAACGTTGCAGGTAAACTACCCCTTTCCCTCAACCGATCTTCACCAAAAACAAAAAGTCTTGAGAACTCTACAATTTAGGGCCGTATGCAAATAATCTTTTGATTCTGTTTGAATTTGCGGCTGTTATCGTTTGCCATAGGAAATACCCTTGTTAAAACATAAAACGTTACAGGTAAACTACCCCTTTCCCTCAACCGATCTTCACCAAAAACAATAGGTCTTGAGAAATCTACAATTCAGGGCTGTATGCGAAACATTATTTGATTCTGTTTGAATTTGCGGCTATCGTTTGCCAAAAAAAAAAATTTCCCTTGATAAAAAAAACCGTAGCAGGTAAACTACCCCTTCCCCTCAACCGATCTTCACCAAAAACAATAGGTCGCGAGTACTCTACAAACCAGGCCTGTATGCAAAAAATTATTTGATTCTGTTTGAATTTGCGGCAGTTGTCGTTTGCCAAAAAAAATACGCATGATAAAAAACGTTGCTGGTAAACTACCCCTTCCCCTCAACCGATCTTCACCAAAAACAACAGGTCTTGAGTACTCTACAAATCAGAGCTGTATGCAGAAAATTATTTGATTCTGTTTGAATTTGCGGCTGTTATCGTTTGCCATAGAAAATACCCTTGTTAAAAAAACGTTGTAGGTAAACTACCCCTTTCCCTTAACCGATCTTCACCAAAAACAAAAGGTATTGAGAACTCTACAATTTAGGGCTGTATGCAAATAATCTTTTCATTCTGTTTGAATTTGCGGCTGTTATTGTTTGCCATAGGAAATACCCTTGTTAAAACATAAAACGTTACAGGTAAACTACCCCTTTCCCTTAACCGATCTTCACCAAAAACAATAGGTCTTGAGAACTCTACAATTCAGGGCTGTATGCGAAACATTATTTGATTCTGTTTGAATTTGCGGCTGTTATCGTTTGCCAAACAAACAAAATTACCCTTGCTAAAAAAAAACCGTTGCAGGTAAACTACCCCTTTCCCTCAACCGATCTTCACCAAAAACAATAGGTCGCGAGAACTCTGCAAAACCGGGCTGTATGCAAAAAATTATTTGATTCTGTTTGAATTTGCGGCAGTTATCGTTTGCCATAGAAAAAAAATCTACAGACAGACAGACACACAGACAGACAGACACACAGACAGACAGACACACAGACAGACAGACACACAGACACTTTTCGGAAAACGACTTTTTTTCATGTTTTGAGTGTAGTAGAATCAGAATCTGCAATAATCTCGAACACGATTTTTTTTGCCATCACCATTCTTCCATTCCTTAAGGAATATGGAAGTAAAATTACCCCCGATAAAAAAACGTTGCCGGTAAACTACCCCTTCCCCTAAACAGATCTTTACCAAAACCAATAGGTCTTGAGAACTCTATAATTCAGGGCTGTATGCAAAAGAGTAGTTGATTCTGTTTGAATTTACGGCTGTTAACGTTTGCCACTTAAAAAAAAATTGCACTTGTTTAAAAAAAAAACTGTTGCTGGTAAACTACCTCTTTCCCTTCACCGATCTTCACCAAAATCAATTGGTCCTGAGTACTCTACAAATCAGGGCTACTTGCAAAAAATTATTTGATTCTGTTTGAATTTGCTAGTCTTATCGTTTGCCATAAAAAATACCCTTTAAAACATAAAACGTTGCCGGTAAACTACCCCTTTCCATTAACCGATCTTCACCTAAAACAATAGGTCTTGAGTACTCTACAATTCAGGGCTGTATGCAAAAAATTATTTGATTCTGTTTGAATTTGCGGCAGTTATCGTTTGCCATAGAAAAAAAATCTACACATAGACACACAGACAGACAGACAGACACACACACAGACACTTTTCGGAAAACGACTTTTTTTCATGATTTGAGTGCAGTAGAATCAGAATCTGCAATAATCTCGAACACGATTTTTTGCCATCACCATACTTCCATTCCTTAAGGAATATGGAAGTAAAATATCGGTATGGAGAACCATACATGACTTCCATGTTCTATGATTTATATTTAAAATCATATTTGAAATGAAATATTTACATAGAAACTACGTCTTTCTACTTATTGCTTCAGCATTAACCACAGTACTGTGGTCACTAACGTATACCACCTCACGTTTTCGCACTCTATTTTCACCGATGATGGCACTGCCGAAAAGTCTGGTTTTGTAGAAAACATTGGACTACGTCTAAAGAGCCCGGGAAGCAATTTTAACAAAAAACTACTTCTTTGTTGCCGATAACGTAGTACACATATAAAAAATTCTCCCCTCCACCTTCAACTATAATTTTTAATAATAGAAAATTACCCCCACCCCGTTCACCAAACCTATTCATTTATAGATATTTCATCTACGTTTCTACAGTGGATTACTATTATAAAAATTAAGTACTTTACTCTTGTTAAATCATAAAATGTTTCAGGTAAACTACCCCTTTCTCTTAACCGATCTTCTCCAAAATCAACAGACCTTCCGTCCTCTACAATTCAGGGAAGCATGGAACAAATATTTGATTCTGTTTCAATGTGCGGCAGTTATCGTTCGTCATGGAAACATTTCTCTTGTTACAACATAAAATATAGCAGGTAAACTACCCCTTTCCCTTAACCGATCTTCACCAAAATCAATAGACGCAAAAAATTATTTGATTCTCATTGTATTTTCGGCAGTTATCGTTCGTCATAATAAAAATTACCCTTTTTAAAACATAAAACGTTGCTGATAAACTACCCCTTCCCATAACCGACCTTCTACAAAATCAACAGACCTTGAGTTCTCTTTAGTTCAAAAATGTATGCAAAAACCTAGATGATTCTGTCTGAATTTACGGCAGGTATCGTTCGTCATATAAAAAATTACCCTGGTTAAAACATAAAATGTTGCTAGTAAACTACCCCTTTCCCTTAACCGATCTTCACCAACACCAATAGGTATTGAGAACTCTACAATTCAGGGCTGTATGCGAAACATTATTTGATTCTGTTTGAATTTGCGGCTGTTATCGTTTGCCAAACAAACAAAATTACCCTTGCTAAAAAAAAACCGTTGTAGGTAAACTACCCCTTTCCCTCAACCGATCTTCACAAAAAACAATAGGTCGTGAGTACTCTGCAAATCAGGACTGTATGCAAAAAATTATTTGATTCTGTTTGAATTTGCGGCAGTTATCGTTTGCCATAAAAAAAAATCTACAGACAGACACACAGACAGACAAACAGACAGACAGACAGACAGACAGACAGACAGACAGACAGACAGACAGACACACACACAGACACTTTTCGGAAAACGACTTTTTTTCATGTTTTGAGTGTAGTAGAATCAGAATCTGCAATAATCTCAAACACGATTTTTTTTGCCATCACCATACTTCCATTCCTTAAGGAATATGGAAGTAAAATATCGGTATGGAGAACCATACATGACTTCCATATTCTAAGATTTATATTTAAAATCATTTTCAGCTAAACAGCCATGCTCTGTCTTACCTGCCTTTTTATTGCTGTATTAAATGAAAAATATTATATTACATTAAAATGAAAAAATTATAATTTTATTGCCAGGCAACAAAATTATTTTATTTTTAACAATTACCATTGTTTCAAAAAGTTTAAATAAATTTTCAAGTACTTTACTCTTGTTAAAACGTAAAAGGTTGCAGGTAAACTACCCCTTCCCCTTAACCGATCTTCACCAAAAACAATAGGTCTTGAGAACTCTACAAATCCGGACAGTATGCAAAAATTTATTTGATTCTGTTTGAATTTGCGGCTGTTATCGTTTGCCATAGAAAATACCCTTGTTAAAAAAACGTTACAGGTAAACTACCCCTTTCTCTCAACCGATCTTCACCAAAAACAACAGGTCTTGAGAGCTCTACAATGTAGGGCTGTATGCAAATAATCTTTTGATTCTGTTTGAATTTGCGGCTGTTATCGTTTGCTATAGGAAATACCCTTGTTAAAACATAAAACGTTACAGGTAAACTACCCCTTTCCCTTAACCGGTCTTCACCAAAATCAACAGATCTTGAGAACTCTACAATTCAGGGCTGTATGCGAAACATTATTTGATTCTGTTTGAATTTGCGGCTGTTATCGTTTGCCAAACAAACAAAATTACCCTTGCTAAAAAAAAACCGTTGCCGGTAAACTACCCCTTTCCCTCAACCGATCTTCACCAAAAACAACAGGTCGCGAGTACTCTGCAAATCAGTGCTGCATGCAAAAAATTATTTGATTCTGTTTGAATTTGCGGCAGTTATCGTTTGCCAAAAAAAAAAATCTACAGACAGACACACAGACAGACACACAGACAGACAGACAGACACACACACAGACACTTTTCGGAAAACGACTTTTTTTCATGTTTTGAGTGTAGTAGAATCAGAATCTGCAATAATCTCGAACACGATTTTTGTTGCCATCACCATACTTCCATTCCTTAAGGAATATGGAAGTAAATATCGGTATGGAGAACCATACATGACTTCCATATTCTAAGATTTATATTTAAAATCATTTTCAGCCAAACAACCAGGCTGTGTCTTACCTGCCTTTTTATTGCTGTATTAAATGAAAAATATTATATTACATTAAAATGAAAAAATTATAATTTTATTGCCTGGCAACAAAATTATTTTATTTTTAACAATTACCATTGTTTCAAAAAGTTTAAATAAATTTTCAAGTACTTTACTCTTGTTAAAACGTAAAAGGTTGCAGGTAAACTACCCCTTCCCCTTAACCGATCTTCACCAAAATCGAAAGTCATTGAGACCTCTACAATTCAGGGATGTATGCAAAAAATTATTTCATTCTGTTTGAATTTGCGGCTGTTATCGTTTGCCATAGAAAATACGCTTGATAAAAAAACGTTGCAGGTAAACTACCCCTTCCCCTTAACCGATATTCACCAAAAACAATAGGTCTTGAGTACTCTACAAATCAGGGCTGTATGCAAAACATTATTTGATTCTGTTTGAATTTGCGGCTGTTATCGTTTGCCATAGAAAATACCCTTGTTAAAAAAACGTTGCTGGTAAACTACCCCTTTCCCTCAACCGATCTTCACCAAAAAAAATAGGTCTTGAGAAATCTACAATTCAGGGCTGTATGCGAAACATTATTTGATTCTGTTTGAATTTGCGGCTGTTATCGTTTGCCAAAAAAAAAATTTCCCTTGATAAAAAAAACCGTTGCAGGTAAACTACCCCTTCCCCTCAACCGATCTTCACCAAAAACAATAGGTCGCGAGTACTCTACAAGTCAGGGCTGTATGCAAAAAATTATTTGATTCTGTTTGAATTTGCGGCAGTTGTCGTTTGCCATAGAAAATACGCATGATAAAAAACGTTGCTGGTAAACTACCCCTTCCCCTCAACCGATCTTCACCAAAAACAATAGGTCTTGAGTACTCTACAAATCAGGGCTGTATGCAGAAAATTATTTGATTCTGTTTGAATTTGCGGCTGTTATCGTTTGCCATAGAAAATACCCTTGTTAAAAAAACGTTGTAGGTAAACTACCCCTTTCCCTTAACCGATCTTCACCAAAAACAAAAGGTATTGAGAACTCTACAATTTAGGGCTGTATGCAAATAATCTTTTCATTCTGTTTGAATTTGCGGCTGTTATTGTTTGCCATAGGAAATACCCTTGTTAAAACATAAAACGTTACAGGTAAACTACCCCTTTCCCTTAACCGATCTTCACCAAAAACAATAGGTCTTGAGAACTCTACAATTCAGGGCTGTATGCGAAACATTATTTGATTCTGTTTGAATTTGCGGCTGTTATCGTTTGCCAAACAAACAAAATTACCCTTGCTAAAAAAAAACCGTTGCAGGTAAACTACCCCTTTCCCTCAACCGATCTTCACCAAAAACAATAGGTCGCGAGAACTCTGCAAAACCGGGCTGTATGCAAAAAATTATTTGATTCTGTTTGAATTTGCGGCAGTTATCGTTTGCCATAGAAAAAAAATCTACAGACAGACAGACACACAGACAGACAGACACACAGACAGACAGACACACAGACAGACAGACACACAGACACTTTTCGGAAAACGACTTTTTTTCATGTTTTGAGTGTAGTAGAATCAGAATCTGCAATAATCTCGAACACGATTTTTTTTGCCATCACCATTCTTCCATTCCTTAAGGAATATGGAAGTAAAATTACCCCCGATAAAAAAACGTTGCCGGTAAACTACCCCTTCCCCTAAACAGATCTTTACCAAAACCAATAGGTCTTGAGAACTCTATAATTCAGGGCTGTATGCAAAAGAGTAGTTGATTCTGTTTGAATTTACGGCTGTTAACGTTTGCCACTTAAAAAAAAATTGCACTTGTTTAAAAAAAAAACTGTTGCTGGTAAACTACCTCTTTCCCTTCACCGATCTTCACCAAAATCAATTGGTCCTGAGTACTCTACAAATCAGGGCTACTTGCAAAAAATTATTTGATTCTGTTTGAATTTGCTAGTCTTATCGTTTGCCATAAAAAATACCCTTTAAAACATAAAACGTTGCCGGTAAACTACCCCTTTCCATTAACCGATCTTCACCTAAAACAATAGGTCTTGAGTACTCTACAATTCAGGGCTGTATGCAAAAAATTATTTGATTCTGTTTGAATTTGCGGCAGTTATCGTTTGCCATAGAAAAAAAATCTACACATAGACACACAGACAGACAGACAGACACACACAGACACTTTTCGGAAAACGACTTTTTTTCATGATTTGAGTGCAGTAGAATCAGAATCTGCAATAATCTCGAACACACGATTTTTTGCCATCACCATACTTCCATTCCTTAAGGAATATGGAAGTAAAATATCGGTATGGAGAACCATACATGACTTCCATGTTCTATGATTTATATTTAAAATCATATTTGAAATGAAATATTTACATAGAAACTACGTCTTTCTACTTATTGCTTCAGCATTAACCACAGTACTGTGGTCACTAACGTATACCACCTCACGTTTTCGCACTCTATTTTCACCGATGATGGCACTGCCGAAATGTCTGGTTTTGTAGAAAACATTGGACTACGTCTAAAGAGCCCGGGAAGCAATTTTAACAAAAAACTACTTCTTTGTTGCCGATAACGTAGTACACATATAAAAAATTCTCCCCTCCACCTTCAACTATAATTTTTAATAATAGAAAATTACCCCCACCCCGTTCACCAAACCTATTCATTTATAGATATTTCATCTACGTTTCTACAGTGGATTACTATTATAAAAATTAAGTACTTTACTCTTGTTAAATCATAAAATGTTTCAGGTAAACTACCCCTTTCTCTTAAACCGATCTTCTCCAAAATCAACAGACCTTCCGTCCTCTACAATTCAGGGAAGCATGGAACAAATATTTGATTCTGTTTCAATGTGCGGCAGTTATCGTCGTCATGGAAACATTTCTCTTGTTACAACATAAAAATATAGCAGGTAAACTACCCCTTTCCTTAACCGATCTTCACCAAAATCAATAGACGCAAAAAATTATTTGATTTCTCATTGTATTTCCGGCAGTTATCGTTCGTCATAATAAAAATTACCCTTTTTAAAACATAAAACGTTGCTGATAAACTACCCCTTCCCATAACCGACCTTCTACAAAATCAACAGACCTTGAGTTCTCTTTAGTTCAAAAATGTATGCAAAAACCTAGATGATTCTGTCTGAATTTACGGCAGGTATCGTTCGTCATATAAAAAATTACCCTGGTTAAAACATAAAATGTTGCTAGTAAACTACCCCTTTCCCTTAACCGATCTTCACCAACACCAATAGGTATTGAGAACTCTACAATTCAGGGCTGTATGCGAAACATTATTTGATTCTGTTTGAATTTGCCGGCTGTTATCGTTTGCCAAACAAACAAAATTACCCTTGCTAAAAAAAAAACCGTTGTAGGTAAACTACCCCTTTCCCCTCAACCGATCTTCACAAAAAACAATAGGTCGTGAGTACTCTGCAAATCAGGACTGTATGCAAAAAATTATTTGATTCTGTTTGAATTTGCGCAGTTATCGTTGCCATAAAAAAAAATCTACAGACAGACAACACAGACAGACAAAACAGACAGACAGACAGACAGACAGACAGACAGACAGACAGACAGACAGACACACACACAGACACTTTTCGGAAAACGACTTTTTTTCATGTTTTGAGTGTAGTAGAATCAGAATCTGCAATAATCTCAAACACGATTTTTTTTGCCATCACCATACTTCCATTCCTTAAGGAATATGGAAGTAAAATATCGGTATGGAGAACCATACATGACTTCCATATTCTAAGATTTATATTTAAAATCATTTTCAGCTAAACAGCCATGCTCTGTCTTACCTGCCTTTTTATTGCTGTATTAAATGAAAAATATTATATTACATTAAAATGAAAAAATTATAATTTTATTGCCAGGCAACAAAATTATTTTATTTTTAACATTACCATTGTTTCAAAAAGTTTAAATAAATTTCAAGTACTTTACTCTTGTTAAAACGTAAAAGGTTGCAGGTAAACTACCCCTTCCCCTTAACCGATCTTCACCAAAAACAATAGGTCTTGAGAACTCTACAAATCCGGACAGTATGCAAAAATTTATTTGATTCTGTTTGAATTTGCGGCTGGTTATCGTTTGCCATAGAAAATACCCTTGTTAAAAAAACGTTACAGGTAAACTACCCCTTTCTCTCAACCGATCTTCACCAAAACAACAGGTCTTGAGAGCTCTACAATGTAGGGCTGTATGCAAATAATCTTTTGATTCTGTTTGAATTTGCGGCTGTTATCGTTTGCTATAGGAAATACCCTTGTTAAAACATAAAACGTTACAGGTAAACTACCCCTTTCCCTTAACCGGTCTTCACCAAAATCAACAGATCTTGAGAACTCTACAATTCAGGGCTGTATGCGAAACATTATTTGATTCTGTTTGAATTTGCGGCTGTTATCGTTTGCCAAACAAACAAAATTACCCTTGCTAAAAAAAAAAAACCGTTGCCGTAAACTACCCCTTTCCCTCAACCGATCTTCACCAAAAACAACAGTCGCGAGTACTCTGCAAATCAGTGCTGCATGCAAAAAATTATTTGATTCTGTTTGAATTTGCGGCAGTTATCGTTTGCCAAAAAAAAAATCTACAGACAGACACACAGACAGACACACAGACAGACAGACAGACACACACACAGACACTTTTCGGAAAACGACTTTTTTTCATGTTTTGAGTGTAGTAGAATCAGAATCTGCAATAATCTCGACACGATTTTTGTTGCCATCACCATACTTCCATTCCTTAAGGAATATGGAAGTAAATATCGTATGGAGAACCATACATGACTTCCATATTCTAAGATTTATATTTAAAATCATTTTCAGCCAAACAACCAGGCTGTGTCTTACTGCCTTTTTATTGCTGTATTAAATGAAAAATATTATATTACATTAAAATGAAAAAATTATAATTTTATTGCCTGGCAACAAAATTATTTTATTTTTAACAATTACCATTGTTTCAAAAAGTTTAAATAAATTTTCAAGTACTTTACTCTTGTTAAAACGTAAAAGGTTGCAGGTAAACTACCCCTTCCCCTTAACCGATCTTCACCAAAATCGAAAGTCATTGAGACCTCTACAATTCAGGGATGTATGCAAAAAATTATTTCATTCTGTTTGAATTTGCGGCTGTTATCGTTTGCCATAGAAAATACGCTTGATAAAAAAAACGTTGCAGGTAAACTACCCCTTCCCCTAAACCGATATTCACCAAAAACAATAGGTCTTGAGTACTCTACAAATCAGGGCTGTATGCAAAACATTATTTGATTCTGTTTGAATTTGCGGCTGTTATCGTTTGCCATAGAAAATACCCTTGTTAAAAAAACGTTGCTGGTAAACTACCCCTTTCCCTCAACCGATCTTCACCAAAAAAAATAGGTCTTGAGAAATCTACAATTCAGGGCTGTATGCGAAACATTATTTGATTCTGTTTGAATTTGCGGCTGTTATCGTTTGCCAAAAAAAAAAATTTCCCTTGAAAAAAAAAACCGTTGCAGGTAAACTACCCCCTTCCCCTCAACCGATCTTCACCAAAAACAATAGGTCGCGAGTACTCTACAAGTCAGGGCTGTATGCAAAAAATTATTTGATTCTGTTTGAATTTGCGGCAGTTGTCGTTTGCCATAGAAAATACGCAATGATAAAAAACGTTGCTGGTAAACTACCCCTTCCCCTCAACCGATCTTCACCAAAAACAATAGGTCTTGAGTACTCTACAAATCAGGGGCTGTATGCAGAAAATTATTTGATTCTGTTTGAATTTGCGGCTGTTATCGTTTGCCATAGAAAATACCCTTGTTAAAAAAACGTTGTAGGTAAACTACCCCTTTCCCTTAACCGATCTTCACAAAAACAAAAGGTCTTGAGAACTCTACAATTTAGGGCTGTATGCAAATAATCTTTTCATTCTGTTTGAATTTGCGGCTGTTATCGTTTGCCATAGGAAATACCCTTGTTAAAACATAAAACGTTACAGGTAAACTACCCCTTTCCCTTAACCGATCTTCACCAAAAACAATAGGTCTTGAGAACTCTACAATTCAGGGCTGTATGCGAAACATTATTTGATTCTGTTTGAATTTGCGGCTGTTATCGTTTGCCAAACAAACAAAATTACCCTTGCTAAAAAAAAACCGTTGCAGGTAAACTACCCCTTTCCCTCAACCGATCTTCACCAAAAACAATAGGTCGCGAGAACTCTGCAAAACCGGGCTGTATGCAAAAAATTATTTGATTCTGTTTGAATTTGCGGCAGTTATCGTTTGCCATAGAAAAAAAATCTACAGACAGACAGACACACAGACAGACAGACACACAGACAGACAGACACACAGACAGACAGACACACAGACACTTTTCGGAAAACGACTTTTTTTCATGTTTTGAGTGTAGTAGAATCAGAATCTGCAATAATCTCGAACACGATTTTTTTTGCCATCACCATTCTTCCATTCCTTAAGGAATATGGAAGTAAAATTACCCCCGATAAAAAAACGTTGCCGGTAAACTACCCCTTCCCCTAAACAGATCTTTACCAAAACCAATAGGTCTTGAGAACTCTATAATTCAGGGCTGTATGCAAAAGAGTAGTTGATTCTGTTTGAATTTACGGCTGTTAACGTTTGCCACTTAAAAAAAAATTGCACTTGTTTAAAAAAAAAACTGTTGCTGGTAAACTACCTCTTTCCCTTCACCGATCTTCACCAAAATCAATTGGTCCTGAGTACTCTACAAATCAGGGCTACTTGCAAAAAATTATTTGATTCTGTTTGAATTTGCTAGTCTTATCGTTTGCCATAAAAAATACCCTTTAAAACATAAAACGTTGCCGGTAAACTACCCCTTTCCATTAACCGATCTTCACCTAAAACAATAGGTCTTGAGTACTCTACAATTCAGGGCTGTATGCAAAAAATTATTTGATTCTGTTTGAATTTGCGGCAGTTATCGTTTGCCATAGAAAAAAAATCTACACATAGACACACAGACAGACAGACAGACACACACACAGACACTTTTCGGAAAACGACTTTTTTTCATGATTTGAGTGCAGTAGAATCAGAATCTGCAATAATCTCGAACACGATTTTTTGCCATCACCATACTTCCATTCCTTAAGGAATATGGAAGTAAAATATCGGTATGGAGAACCATACATGACTTCCATGTTCTATGATTTATATTTAAAATCATATTTGAAATGAAATATTTACATAGAAACTACGTCTTTCTACTTATTGCTTCAGCATTAACCACAGTACTGTGGTCACTAACGTATACCACCTCACGTTTTCGCACTCTATTTTCACCGATGATGGCACTGCCGAAAAGTCTGGTTTTGTAGAAAACATTGGACTACGTCTAAAGAGCCCGGGAAGCAATTTTAACAAAAAACTACTTCTTTGTTGCCGATAACGTAGTACACATATAAAAAATTCTCCCCTCCACCTTCAACTATAATTTTTAATAATAGAAAATTACCCCCACCCCGTTCACCAAACCTATTCATTTATAGATATTTCATCTACGTTTCTACAGTGGATTACTATTATAAAAATTAAGTACTTTACTCTTGTTAAATCATAAAATGTTTCAGGTAAACTACCCCTTTCTCTTAACCGATCTTCTCCAAAATCAACAGACCTTCCGTCCTCTACAATTCAGGGAAGCATGGAACAAATATTTGATTCTGTTTCAATGTGCGGCAGTTATCGTTCGTCATGGAAACATTTCTCTTGTTACAACATAAAATATAGCAGGTAAACTACCCCTTTCCCTTAACCGATCTTCACCAAAATCAATAGACGCAAAAAATTATTTGATTCTCATTGTATTTTCGGCAGTTATCGTTCGTCATAATAAAAATTACCCTTTTTAAAACATAAAACGTTGCTGATAAACTACCCCTTCCCATAACCGACCTTCTACAAAATCAACAGACCTTGAGTTCTCTTTAGTTCAAAAATGTATGCAAAAACCTAGATGATTCTGTCTGAATTTACGGCAGGTATCGTTCGTCATATAAAAAATTACCCTGGTTAAAACATAAAATGTTGCTAGTAAACTACCCCTTTCCCTTAACCGATCTTCACCAACACCAATAGGTATTGAGAACTCTACAATTCAGGGCTGTATGCGAAACATTATTTGATTCTGTTTGAATTTGCGGCTGTTATCGTTTGCCAAACAAACAAAATTACCCTTGCTAAAAAAAAACCGTTGTAGGTAAACTACCCCTTTCCCTCAACCGATCTTCACAAAAAACAATAGGTCGTGAGTACTCTGCAAATCAGGACTGTATGCAAAAAATTATTTGATTCTGTTTGAATTTGCGGCAGTTATCGTTTGCCATAAAAAAAAATCTACAGACAGACACACAGACAGACAAACAGACAGACAGACAGACAGACAGACAGACAGACAGACAGACAGACAGACACACACACAGACACTTTTCGGAAAACGACTTTTTTTCATGTTTTGAGTGTAGTAGAATCAGAATCTGCAATAATCTCAAACACGATTTTTTTTGCCATCACCATACTTCCATTCCTTAAGGAATATGGAAGTAAAATATCGGTATGGAGAACCATACATGACTTCCATATTCTAAGATTTATATTTAAAATCATTTTCAGCTAAACAGCCATGCTCTGTCTTACCTGCCTTTTTATTGCTGTATTAAATGAAAAATATTATATTACATTAAAATGAAAAAATTATAATTTTATTGCCAGGCAACAAAATTATTTTATTTTTAACAATTACCATTGTTTCAAAAAGTTTAAATAAATTTTCAAGTACTTTACTCTTGTTAAAACGTAAAAGGTTGCAGGTAAACTACCCCTTCCCCTTAACCGATCTTCACCAAAAACAATAGGTCTTGAGAACTCTACAAATCCGGACAGTATGCAAAAATTTATTTGATTCTGTTTGAATTTGCGGCTGTTATCGTTTGCCATAGAAAATACCCTTGTTAAAAAAACGTTACAGGTAAACTACCCCTTTCTCTCAACCGATCTTCACCAAAAACAACAGGTCTTGAGAGCTCTACAATGTAGGGCTGTATGCAAATAATCTTTTGATTCTGTTTGAATTTGCGGCTGTTATCGTTTGCTATAGGAAATACCCTTGTTAAAACATAAAACGTTACAGGTAAACTACCCCTTTCCCTTAACCGGTCTTCACCAAAATCAACAGATCTTGAGAACTCTACAATTCAGGGCTGTATGCGAAACATTATTTGATTCTGTTTGAATTTGCGGCTGTTATCGTTTGCCAAACAAACAAAATTACCCTTGCTAAAAAAAAACCGTTGCCGGTAAACTACCCCTTTCCCTCAACCGATCTTCACCAAAAACAACAGGTCGCGAGTACTCTGCAAATCAGTGCTGCATGCAAAAAATTATTTGATTCTGTTTGAATTTGCGGCAGTTATCGTTTGCCAAAAAAAAAAATCTACAGACAGACACACAGACAGACACACAGACAGACAGACAGACACACACACAGACACTTTTCGGAAAACGACTTTTTTTCATGTTTTGAGTGTAGTAGAATCAGAATCTGCAATAATCTCGAACACGATTTTTGTTGCCATCACCATACTTCCATTCCTTAAGGAATATGGAAGTAAATATCGGTATGGAGAACCATACATGACTTCCATATTCTAAGATTTATATTTAAAATCATTTTCAGCCAAACAACCAGGCTGTGTCTTACCTGCCTTTTTATTGCTGTATTAAATGAAAAATATTATATTACATTAAAATGAAAAAATTATAATTTTATTGCCTGGCAACAAAATTATTTTATTTTTAACAATTACCATTGTTTCAAAAAGTTTAAATAAATTTTCAAGTACTTTACTCTTGTTAAAACGTAAAAGGTTGCAGGTAAACTACCCCTTCCCCTTAACCGATCTTCACCAAAATCGAAAGTCATTGAGACCTCTACAATTCAGGGATGTATGCAAAAAATTATTTCATTCTGTTTGAATTTGCGGCTGTTATCGTTTGCCATAGAAAATACGCTTGATAAAAAAACGTTGCAGGTAAACTACCCCTTCCCCTAAACCGATATTCACCAAAAACAATAGGTCTTGAGTACTCTACAAATCAGGGCTGTATGCAAAACATTATTTGATTCTGTTTGAATTTGCGGCTGTTATCGTTTGCCATAGAAAATACCCTTGTTAAAAAAACGTTGCTGGTAAACTACCCCTTTCCCTCAACCGATCTTCACCAAAAAAAATAGGTCTTGAGAAATCTACAATTCAGGGCTGTATGCGAAACATTATTTGATTCTGTTTGAATTTGCGGCTGTTATCGTTTGCCAAAAAAAAAATTTCCCTTGATAAAAAAAACCGTTGCAGGTAAACTACCCCTTCCCCTCAACCGATCTTCACCAAAAACAATAGGTCGCGAGTACTCTACAAGTCAGGGCTGTATGCAAAAAATTATTTGATTCTGTTTGAATTTGCGGCAGTTGTCGTTTGCCATAGAAAATACGCATGATAAAAAACGTTGCTGGTAAACTACCCCTTCCCCTCAACCGATCTTCACCAAAAACAATAGGTCTTGAGTACTCTACAAATCAGGGCTGTATGCAGAAAATTATTTGATTCTGTTTGAATTTGCGGCTGTTATCGTTTGCCATAGAAAATACCCTTGTTAAAAAAACGTTGTAGGTAAACTACCCCTTTCCCTTAACCGATCTTCACCAAAAACAAAAGGTCTTGAGAACTCTACAATTTAGGGCTGTATGCAAATAATCTTTTCATTCTGTTTGAATTTGCGGCTGTTATCGTTTGCCATAGGAAATACCCTTGTTAAAACATAAAACGTTACTGGTAAACTACCCCTTTCCCTTAACCGATCTTCACCAAAAACAATAGGTCTTGAGAACTCTACAATTCAGGGCTGTATGCGAAACATTATTTGATTCTGTTTGAATTTGCGGCAGTTATCGTTTGCCATAGAAAAAAAATCTACAGACAGACAGACAGACAGACACACAGACACACAGACAGACACACAGACACTTTTCGGAAAACGACTTTTTTTCATGTTTTGAGTGTAGTAGAATCAGAATCTGCAATAATCTCGAACACGATTTTTTTTGCCATCACCATACTTCCATTCCTTAAGGAATATGGAAGTAAAAATACCCTTGATAAAAAACCGTTGCTCGTAAACTACCCCTTTCCTTTAACCGATCTTCACCAAAAACGGCAAGTCTTGAGAACTCCGCAATTCAGGGCTGTATGCAAAATATTATATGATTCTGTTTGAATTTGCGGCAGTTATCGTTTGCCATACGCAATACCCTTCATAAAACAAAAAACGTGGCTGGTAAACTACCCCCTTCCATTAACCGATCTTCACCAAAAACAATAGGTCTTTAGTACTCAACAAATCAGGGCTGTATGCGAAAACGTATTTGATTCTGTTTGAATTTGCGGCTCTTATCGTTTGCAATAGAAAATACCCTTTTAAAACATAAAACGTTGCTGGTAAACTACCCCTTTCCCTTAACCGATCTTCACAAACACCAATAGGTATTGAGAAGTCTACAATACAGGGCTGTAAGCAAAACATCATTTGATTCTGTTTGAATTTGCGGCTGTTATCGTTTGCCAAGAAAACAAAATTAACCTTGATAAAAAAAAAACGTTGCCGGTAAACTACCCCTTTCCCTCAACCTATCTTCACCAAAAACAATACGTCGTGAGCACTCTACAAATCAGGGCAGTATGCAAAAAATTATTTGATTCTGTTCGAATTTGCGGCTGTATCGTTTGCTAAAAGGAAATCTACACACACACACACACACACACACACACACACACACACACACACACACACACACACACACACACACACACACTTTTCGAAAAACGTCTTTTTTTCATGTTTTGAGTGTAGTACAATCAGAATCTGCAATAATCTCGAACACGACTTTTTTTGCCATCACCATACTTCCATTTCCTTAAGGAACATGGAAGTAAAAATTACCCTTTATAAAAAACCGTTGCAGGTAAACTACCCATTTACCTTAACCGATCTTTACCAAAAACGACATGTATTGAGAACTCTACAATTCAGGGCTGTATATAAAATATTATATGCTTCTGTTTGAATTTGGTATGGAGAACCATACATGACTTCCATATTCTAAGATTTATATTTAAAATCATTTTCAGCCAAACAGCCAGGCTGTGTCTTACCTGCCTTTTTATTGCTGTATTAAATGAAAAATATTATATTACATTAAAATGAAAAAATTATAATTTTATTGCCTGGCAACAAAATTATTTTATTTTTAACAATTACCATTGTTTCAAAAAGTTTAAATAAATTTTCAAGTACTTTACTCTTGTTAAAACGTAAAAGGTTGCTGGTAAACTACCCCTTCCCCTTATCCGATCTTCACCAAAATCGAAAGTCATTGAGACCTCTACAATTCAGGGACGGATGCAAAAAATTATTTGATTCTGTTTGAATTTGCGGCTGTTGTCGTTTGCCATAGAAAATACGCTTGATAAAAAAACGTTGCTGGTAAACTACCCCTTCCCCTTAACCGATCTTCACCAAAAACAACAGGTCTTGAGTACTCTACAATTCAGGGCTGTATGCAAAACATTATTTGATTCCGTTTGAATGTGCGGCTGTTATCGTTTGCCATAAAAAATACCCTTGTTAAAAAAAACGTTGCTGGTAAACTACCCCTTTCCCTCAACCGATCTTCACCAAAAACAGTAGGTCTTGAGAACTCAACAACTTAGGGCTGTATGCAAATAATCTTTTGATTCTGTTTGAATTTGCGGCTGTTATCGTTTGCCATATGAAATACCCTTGTTAAAACATAAAACGTTACAGGTAAACTACCCCTTCCCCTCAACCGATCTTCACCAAAAACAATAGATCTTGAGTACTCTACAAATCAGGGCTGTATACAAAACAGTATTTGATTCTGTTTGAATTTGCGGCTGTTATCGTTTGCCATAGAAAATACCCTTGATAAAACAAAAAACGTGGCTGGTAAACTACCCTTTCCCTCAACCGAACTTCACCAAAAACAATAGGTCTTGAGAAATTTACAATTTAGGGCTGTATGCAAATAATCTTTTGATTCTGTTTGAATTTGCGGTTGTTATCGTTTGCCATAGGAAATACCCTTGTTAAAACATAAAACGATACACGTAAACTACCCCTTTCCCTTAACCGATCTTCACCAAAATCAGCAGATCTTGAGAACTCTACAATTCAGGGCTGTATGCGAAACATTATTTGATTCTGTTTGAATTTGCGGCTGTTATCATTTGCCAAACAAACAAAAATACCCTTGCTAAAAAAAACCGTTGCTGGTAAACTACCCCTTTCCCTCATCCGATCTTCACGAAAAACAACTGGTCGCGAGTACTCTGCAAGTCAGGGCTGTATGCAAAAAATTATTTGATTCTGTTTGAATTTGCGGCAGTTATCGTTTGCCATAAAAAAAAATCTACAGACAGACAGACACACAGACACACAGACACACAGACAGAGAGACACACACACAGACACTTTTCGGAAAACGACTTTTTTTCATGTTTTGAGTGTAGTAGAATCAGAATCTGCAATAATCTCGAACACGATTTTTTTTGCCATCACCATACTTCCATTCCTTAAGGAATATGGAAGTAAAAATTACACTTGATAAAAAACCGTTGCTGGTAAACTACCCCTTTCCCTTAACCGATCTTCACCAAAAACGATAGGTCTTGAGTAATCTACAATTCAGGCCTGTTTGCAAACAATTATTTGATTCTGTTTGAATTTGCGGCTGTTATCGTTTGCCAAAAAAAACACCCTTGATAAAACATAAAACGTTGCTGGTAAACTACCCTATTCCATTAACCAATCTTCACCAAAAACAATAGGTCTTGAGAACTCTACATTTCAGGGCTGTATGCAAAATATTATATGATTCTGTTTGAATTTGCGGCTGTTATAGTTTGCCATAGAAAATACCCTTTTAAAACATAAAACGTTGCTGGTAAACTACCCCTTTCCCTTAACCGATCTTCACCAACACCAATAGGTATTGAGAACTCTACAATACAGGGCTGTATGCAAAACATCATTTGATTCTGTTTGAATTTGCGGCTGTTATCATTTACCATCGAAAAAATTACCCTTGATAAAAACCGTTGCCGGTAAATTACCCCTTCACCTTAACCGGTCTTCACCAAAAACGACAGGTCTTGAGAATTCTACAATTCAGAGCTGTATGCAAAATATTGTATGATTTTGTTTGAATTTGCGGCTGTTATCGTTTGCCAGACAAAATAACCTTGATAAAAAAAACGTGGCTGGTAAACTACCCCTTTCCCTTAAACGATCCTCACCAAAAACAATACATCTTTAGTACACAAGAAATCAGGGCTGTATGCAAAAACTTATTTTATTCCTTTTGAAATTGCGGCTCTTATCGTTTTCCATAAAAAATACCCTTTTAAAACATAAAACGTTGCCGGTAAACTACCCCTTTCCCTTAACCGATCTTCACCAAAAACAAAAGGTCTTGAGAACTCTACAATTCTGGGCAGTATGCAAAACATTATTTGATTATGTTTGAATTTGCGGCTGTTATCGTTTGCCATAAAAAATTCCCTTGTTAAATCATAAAACATTGCCGGTAAACTACCTCTTTCCCATAACCGATCTTTACCAAAATCAACAGATCTTGAGAATTCTACAATTCAGGGCTGTATACGAAATGTTATTTGATTCTGTTTGAATTTGCGGCTGTTATCGTTTGCCAAACAAACAAAATTACCCTTTATAAAAAAAAAACCGTTACAAGTAAACTACCCCTTTCCCTCAACCGATCTTCACCAAAAACAATAGGTCGCGAGTACTCTACAAAATCAGGGCTGTATACAAAACATTATTTGATTCTGTTTGAATTTGCTGCTGTTATCGTTTGCCATAGAAAACAAAAATCTACAGACACACAGACACACACAGACACTTTTCGAAAAACTACTTTTTTTCATGTTTTGTGTGTAGTACAATCAGAATCTGCAATAATCTCGAACACGACTTTTTTTTGCCATCACCATACTTCCATTTCCTTAAGGAACATGGAAGTAAAATTACCCCCGATAAAAAAACGTTGCCGGTAAACTACCCCTTCCCTAAACCGATCTTTACCAAAACCAATAGGTCTTGAGAACTCTATAATTCAGGGCTGTATGCAAAAGAGTAGTTGATTCTGTTTGAATTTACGGCTGTTAACGTTTGCCACTTAAAAAAAAATTGCACTTGTTTAAAAAAAAAACTGTTGCTGGTAAACTACCTCTTTCCCTTCACCGATCTTCACAAAAATCAATAAGTCCTGAGTACTCTACAAATCAGGGCTACTTGCAAAAAATTATTTGATTCTGTTTGAATTTGCTAGTCTTATCGTTTGCCATAAAAAATACCCTTTAAAACATAAAACGTTGCCGGTAAACTACCCCTTTCCATTAACCGATCTTCACCTAAAACAATAGGTCTTGAGTACTCTACAATTCAGGGCTGTATACGAAACATTATTTAATTCTGTTTGAATTTGCGGCTGTTATCGTTTGCCAAAAAAAATTTCCCTTGATAAAAAAAAAACCGTTGCTGGTAAACTACCTCTTTCACTCGACCGATCTTCACCAAAGACAATAGGTCGTGAGTACTCTACAAATCAGGGCTGTATGCAAAAAATTATTTGATTCTGTTTGAATTTGCGGCAGTTATCGTTTGCCATAGAAAAAAAATCTATACATAGACACACAGACAGACAGACAGACACACACACAGACACTTTTCGGAAAACGACTTTTTTTCATGATTTGAGTGCAGTAGAATCAGAATCTGCAATAATCTCGAACACGATTTTTTTGCCATCACCATACTTCCATTCCTTAAGGAATATGGAAGTAAAATATCGGTATGGAGAACCATACATGACTTCCATGTTCTATGATTTATATTTAAAATCATATTTGAAATGAAATATTTCCATAGAAACTACGTCTTTCTACTTATTGCTTCATCATTAACCACAGTACTGTGGTCACTAACGTATACCACCTCACGTTTTCGCACTCTATTTTCACCGATGATGGCAGTCGATGGCACTGCCGAAAAGTCTGGTTTTGTAGAAAACATTGGACTACGTCTAAAGAGCCCGGGAAGCAATTTTAACAAAAAACTACTTCTTTGTTGCCGATAACGTAGTACACATATAACAAATTCTCCCCTCCACCTTCAACTATAATTTTTAATAATAGGAAATTACCCCCACCCCGTTCACCAAACCTATTCATTTATAGATATTTCATCTACGTTTCTACAGTGGATTACTATTATAAAAATTAAGTACTTTACTCTTGTTAAATCATAAAATGTTTCAGGTAAACTACACCTTTCTCTTAACTGATCTTCTCCAAAATCAACAGACCTTCCGTCCTCTACAATTCAGGGAAGCATGGAAAAAATATTTGATTCTGTTTCAATGTGCGGCAGTTATCGTTCGTCATGGAAACATTTCTCTTGTTACAACATAAAATATAGCAGGTAAACTACCCCTTTCCCTTAACCGATCTTCACCAAAATCAATAGACGCAAAAAATTATTTGATTCTCATTGTATTTTCGGCAGTTATCGTTCGTCATAAAAAAAATTACCCTTTTTAAAACATAAAACGTTGCTGATAAACTACCCCTTCCCATAACCGACCTTCTACAAAATCAACATATCTTGAGTTCTCTTTAGTTCAAAAATGTATGCAAAAACCTAGTTGATTCTGTCTGAATTTACGGCAGGTATCGTTCGTCATATAAAAAATTACCCTGGTTAAAACATAAAATGTTGCTAGTAAACTACCCCTTTCCCTTAACCGATCTTCACCAACACCAATAGGTATTGAGAACTCTACAATACAGGGCTGTATGCAAAACATCATTTGATTCTGTTTGAATTTGCGGCTGTTATAGTTTACTATAGAAAAAAATTACACTTGATAAAAACCGTTGCTGGTAAACTACCCCTTTCCATTAACCGATCTTCACCGAAAACGATAGGTCTTGAGTAATCTACAATTCAGGCCTGTATGCAAACAATTATTTGATTCTGTTTGAATTTGCGGCTGTTATCGTTTGCCATAGAAAACACCCATGATAAAACATAAAACGTTGCTGGTAAACTACCCTATTCCATTAACCAATCTTCACCAAAACAACAGGTCTTGAGAACTCTACAATTCAGGGCTGTATACAAAACATTAGTTGATTCTCTTCGAATTTACGGCAGTTATCGTTCGTCATAGAAAAAATACCCTTGTTAAACATAAAACGTTGCCTGTAAACTACCCCTTTCCATTAACCGATCTTCACCAACACCAAAAGGTATTGAGATCTCTACAATACAGGGTTGTAAGCAAAACATCATTTTATTCTGTTTGAATTTGCGGCTGTTATCATTTACCATAGAAAAAATTACCCTTGATAAAAACCGTAACCGGTAAACTACCCCTTTACCTTAACCGATCTTCACCAAAAACGACAGGTCTTGAGAATTCTACAATTCAGAGCTATATGCAAAATATTATATGATTTTATTTGAATTTGCAGCTGTTATCGTTTGCCATAATAAATACCCTTGATAAAAAAAAGTGGCTGGTAAACTACCCCTTTCCCTTAAACGATCTTCACCAAAAACAATAGGTCTTTAGTACACAAGAAATCAGGGCTGTATGCAAAAACTTATTTGATTCCGTTTGAAATTGCAGCTCTTATCGTTTGCCATAGAAAATACCCTTTTAAAACATAAAACGTTGCGGGTAAACTACCCCTTTCCCTTAACCGATCTTCACAAAAAACGAAAGGTCTTGAGAACTCTACAATTCAGGGCAGTATGCAAAACATTATTTAATTATGTTTGAATTTGCGGCTGTTATCGTTTGCCATAGAAAATACCCTTGTTAAAACATAAAACGTTGTCGGTAAACTACCTCTTCCCCATAACCGATCTTTACCAAAATCAACAGATCTTGAGAACTCTACAACTGAGGGCTGTTTGCGAAATATTATTTGATTCTGTTTGAATTTGCGGCTCTTATCGTTTGCCAAACAAACAAAATTACCCTTGATAAAAAAAAAACGTTGCAAGTAAACTACACCTTCCCCTTAACCGATCTTCACTGAAAACAATAGGTCGTGAATACTCTACAAATCAGGGCTGTATGCAAAAAATTAATTGATTCTCTTTTAATTTACGGCTGTTAACGTTTGCCATTTAAAAAAAAATTGCGCGTGTTTAAAATAAAAATGTTACTGGTAAACTACCCCTTTCCCTTAACCGATCTTCACCTAAAACAATAGGTCTTGAGTATTCAACAGATCCGGGCTGTATGCAAAACTTTATTTGATTCTGTTCGAAATTTCCGGCTATTATCGTTTGCCATATAAAATACGCTTGTTAAAATATAAAACGTTGCTGGTAAACTACTCCTTTCCCTTAACCGATCTTCACCAAAAACAACAGGTCTTGAGAACTCTACAATTCAGGGCGGTATGCAAAAGAGTAGTTGATTCTGTTTGAATTTGCGGCTGTTATCGTTTGCCATATAAAACAATTACACTTGATTAAAAAAAACCCGTTGCCGGTAAACTACCCCTTCCCCTTAACCGATCTTCAACAAAATCAACAGACCTTGTGCTCTGCATAATTCAAAAAGGTATGCAGAAGAGTAGTTGATTCTGGTTTAACGTTCGGCAGTTATCGTTCGTCATAAAAAAATTACCCTTGATAAAACATAAAATGTTGCTGGTAAACTACCCTATTCCCTTAACCGATCTTCACCAAAACCAATAGGTCTTGAGAACTCAACAAATCAGGGGTGTATGCAATAACGTATTTGATTCTGTTTCAATTTGCGGCTCTTATCGTTTGCCATAGTAAATACCCTTTTAAAACATAAAACGTTGCAGGTAAACTACACCTTTCCGTTAACTGATCTTCACCAACACCAATAGGTACTGAGAACTCTGCAACACAGGGCTGCATGCAAAACATAATTTGATTCTGTTTGATATTGCGGCTGTTATCGTTTACCAAAAAAAAAATTACCCTTGATAAAAAACCGTTGCTGGTAAACTACCCCTTCCCCTTCACCGATCTTCACCAAACACGATGCGTCCTGAGAACTCTCCAATTCAGGGCTGTATGCAAAATATTATATGATTCTGTTCGAATTTGCGGCTGTTATAGTTTGCCATACAAAATACCCTTGATAAAACAAATAATGTGGCTGGTAAGCTACTCCTTTCCCTTAAACGATCTTCACCAAAAACAAAACGTCTTGAGAACTCTACAATTCAGGGCAGTATGCAAAACATTATTTGATTCTGTTTGAATTTGCGGCTGTTATCGTTTGCCAAACAAACAAAATTACCCTTGATAAAAAAAAACCGTTGCCTGTAAACTACCCCTTTCCCTCAGCCGATGTTCACCAAAAACGATAGGTCGTGAGTACTCTACAAATCAGGACTGTATGCAAAAAATTATTTGATTCTGTTTGAATTTGCGGCTTTTATCGTTTGCCAAAAAAAAAAATCTACAGACACACAGAGACACACACAGACACTTTTCGAAAAACGACTGTTTTTCATGTTTTGAGTGTAGTACAATCAGAATCTGCTATACTCTCGAACACGATTTTTTTTGCCATCACCATACTTCCATTTCCTTAAGGACCATGGAAGTAAAATTACCCCCGATAAAAAAACGTTGCAGGTAAACTACCCCTTCCCCTAAACCGATCTTTACCATAACCAATAGGTCTTGAGAACTCTATTTTTCAGGGCTGTATGCAAAAGAGTAGTTGATTCTGTTTGAATTTACGGCTGTTAACGATTGCCATTTAAAAAAAAATTGCACTTGTTTAAAAAAAACTTTTGCGGGTAAACATCCTCTTTCCCTTAACCGATCTTCACCAAAATCAATAGGTCCTGAGTACTCTACCAAAGAGGGCTACTTGCAAAAAATTATTTGATTCCGTTTGAATTTGCTACTCTTATCATTTGCCATAAAAAATACCCTTTTAAAACATAAAACGTTGCAGGTAAACTACCCGTTTCCCTTAACCGATCTTCACCTAAAACAATAGTTCTTGAGTACTCAACAGATCAAGGCTGTATGCAAAACATTATTTGATTCTGTTTGAATTTGCGGCTGTTATCGTTTGCCAAACCAACAAAATTACCCTTGATAAAAAAAACCGTTGCCGGTAAACTACCCCTTTCCCTCAACCGATCTTCACCAAAAACAATGTGTCGTGAGTAATTTGCAAATCAGGACGGTATGCAAAAAATTATTTGATTCTGTTTGAATTTGCGGCTGTTATAGTTTGCCAAAAAAAAATCTACAGACACACAGAGACACACACAGACACTTTTCGAAAAACGACTTTTTTCATGTTTTGAGTGTAGTACAATCAGAATCTGCTATAATCTCGAACACGATTTTTTTTTGCCATCACCATACTTCCATTTCCTTAAGGAACATGGAAGTAAAATTACCCCCGATAAAAAAACGTTGCTGGTAAACTACCCCTTCCCCTAAACAGATCTTTACCTAAACCAATAGGTCTTGAGAACTCTATAATTCAGGGCTGTATGCAAAAGAGTTGTTGATTCGGTTTGAATTTGCGACTGTTATCGTTTGCCATATAAAATACCATTGATAAAACAAAAAATGTGGCTGGTAAACTACCCCTTTCCCTCAACCGATCTTCACCAAAAACAATATGTCGTGAGTACTCTACAAGTCAGGACTGTATGCAAAAAATTATTTGATTCTGTTTGAATTTGCGGCTGTTATCGTTTGCCAAAAAAAAAATCTACAGACACACAGACACTTTTCAAAAAACGACTTTTTTCATGTTTTGAGTGTAGTACAATCAGAATCTGCCATAATCTCGAACACGATTTTTTTTGCCATCACCATAATTCTATTTCCTTAAGGGACATGGAAGTAAAATTACCCCCGATAAAAAGACGTTGCTGGTAAAATACCCCTTCCCCTAAAAAGATCTTTACCTAAACCAATAGGTCTTGAGAACTAAATAATTCAGGGCTGTATGCAAAAGAGTAGTTGATTCTGTTTGAATTTGCGGCTGTTATCGTTTGCCATTTAAAAAAAATTGCACTTGTTTAAAAAAAAACTTTTGCTGGTAAACTACTCTTTTCCCTTAACCGATCTTCACCAAAACCAATAGGTCTTGAGAACTCTACATTTCAGGGCTGTATGCAAAACATTATATGATTCTGTTTTAATTTGCGGCTGTTATCGTTTTCCATATAAAATACCATTGATAAAACAAAAAACGTGATTGGTAAACTACCCCTTTCCCTTAACCGATCTTCACCAAATACAATAGGTCTTTAGTACTCAACAAATCAGGGGTGTATGCAATAACGTATTTGATTCTGTTTCAATTTGCGGCTCTTATCGTTTGCCATAATAAATACCCTTTTAAAACATAAAACGTTGCCGGTAAACTACCCCTTTCCCTTAAGTGATCTTCACCAACACCAATAGGTACTGAGAGAACTCTACAACACAGGGCTGCATGCAAAACATAATTTGATTCTGTTTGATATTGCGGCTGTTATCGTTTACAAAAAAAAATTACCCTTGATAAAAAACCGTTGCTGGTAAACTACCCCTTCCCCTTAACCGATCTTCACCAAAAACGATACGTCCTGAGAACTCTACAAGTCAGGGCTGTATGCAAAATATTATATGATTCTGTTCGAATTTGCGGCTGTTATGCTTTGCCATACAAAATACCCTTGATAAAACAAAAAATGTGGCTGGTAAACTACCCGTTTTCCCTTAACCGATCTTCTCCAAAATCAATAGGCCTTGAGTACTCTACAAATCAGGGCTACTTGCAAATAATTATTTGATTCTGTTTGAATTTGCGACTCTTCTCGTTTGCCATAAAAAATATCGGGATGGAGAACAATACATGACTTCCATGTTTTAAGATTTATATTTAAAATCATATTCGAAATGAAATATTTCCATAGAAACTACGTCTTTCTACTTATTGCTTCAGCATTAACCACAGTACTGTGGTCACTAACGTATACCACCTCACGTTTTCGCACTCGATTTTCACCGATGATGGCAGTCGATGGCAATGCCGAACACTCTGGTTTTGTAGAAAACATTGGACTACGGCTAAAGAGCCCGGGAAGGAATTTTAACAAAAAACTACTTCTTTGTTGCCGATAACGTAGTACACATATAAAAAATTCTCCCCTCCACCTTCAACTATAATTTTTAATAATAGAAAATTACCCCCACCCCGTTCACCTAACCTCTTCATTTATAGATATTTCATCTACGTTTCTACAGTAGATTACTATGAGCTTCTTATCAGGATACTTTATTTATAAAAATTAAGTACTTTGCTCTTGTTAAATCATAAAATGTTTCCGGTAAACTACCCCTTTCTCTTAACCGATCCTTTCCAAAATCAATAGACCTTCCGTCCTCTACAATTCAGGGAAGCATGCAAAAAAAAATTTGATTCTGTCTGAATGTGCGGCAGTTATCCTTCGTCATGGAAACATTTCTCTTGTTACAACAAAAATGTAGCGGGTAAACTACCCCTTTCCCTTAACCGATCTTCACCAAAAACAGTAGATCTTGCGTACTCTACAAATCAGGGCTGTATGCAAAACATTATTTGATTCTGTTTGAATTTGCGGCTGTTATCGTTTGACATAGGAAATACCCTTGTTAAAACATAAAACGTTACTGGTAAACTACTCCTTTCCCTTAACCGATCTTCACCAAAAACAATAGGTCTTGAGAACTCTACAATGCAGGGCTTAATACGAAAAATTATTTGATTCTGTTTGAATTTGCGGCTGTTATCGTTTGCCAAATAAAAAATTACCCTTGAAAAAAAACCGTTGCAGGTAAACTACCCCTTTCCCTCAACCGATCTTCACCAAAAACAACAGGTCGTGAATACTCTACAAATCAGTACTGTATGCAACAAATTATTTGATTCTGTTTGAATTTGCGGCAGTTATCGTTTGCCATAGAAAATATATCGGTATGGAGAACAATACTGACTTCCATGTTCTAAGATGTATATTTAAAATCATATTCGAAATGAAATATTACCATAGAAACTACTTCTTTCTACTTATTGCTTCAGCCTTAACCACGGTACTGTGTTCACTAACGTATACCACCTGACGTTTTCGCACTCGATTTTCACTTATGATGGCAGTCGATGGACTGCCGAAAAGTCTGGTTTTGCAGAAAACATTGGATTACGGCTAAACAGCCCGGGAAGGAATTTTAACAAAGAACTACTTCTTTGGTGCCAATAACGTAGTACACATATAAAAAATTCTTTCCTCCCCAATCAACTATAATTTTCATTAATAAAAAATTACCCCCACCCCGTTCACATAACCTCTTCATTTATAGACATTTCATCTACGTTTATACAGTGGATTATTATGAGCTTCTTATTAGGATACATTATTTATCAAGTGCAGTTATTTATTAAGTACTTGACACTTGTTAAAACATAAAAGGTTGCTGGTAAACTACCCCTTTCTCTTAACCGATCATCACCAAAATCAATAGACCTTCAGTCCTCTACAATTCAGGGATGCATGCAAAAAAATATTTGATTGTGTTTGAATGTGCAGCAGATATCGTTCGTCATGGAAACATTTCTCTTGTTACAACATAAAATGTTGCTGGTAAACTACCCCTTTCCCTTAACCGATCTTCACCAAAATCAGTAGACTTTCTGCTCTCTGCAACTCAGTTAAGGGTGCAAAAAATTAATTGATTCCCTTTGAATTTTCGGCAGTTATCGTTTGTCATAAAAAATTACCCTTTTTAAAACATAAAACGTTGCTGATAAACTACCCCTACCCTTAACCTATGTTCAACAAAATCAACAGACCTTGAGATCTCTTTAGTTCAAAAAGGTATGCAAAAACCTAGTTGCTTCTGTTCGAATTTAAGGCAGTTATCGTTCATCATATAAAAAATTATCCTTGTTAAAACATAAAATGTTGCTGGTAAACTACCCCTTTCCCTTAACCGATCTTCACCAACACCAATAGGTATTGAGAACTCTACAATACAGGGCTGTATGCAAAACATCATTTGATTCTGTTTGAATTTGCGGCTGTTATCGTTTAGCATAGAAAAAAATTACCCTTGATAATAAACCGTTGCTGAAAAACTACCCCTTTCCCTTAACCGATCTTCACCAAAAACAACCGGTCTTGAGTACTCTACAATTCAGGCATGTATGCAAACAATTATTTGATTCCGTTTGAATTTCCGGATCTTATCGTTTGCCATAGAAAACACCCTTGATAAAACATAAAACGTTGCTGGTAAACTACCCTATTCCATTAGCCGATCTTCACCAAAAACAATAGGTCTTGAGAACTCTACAATTCAGGGCTGTATGCAAAAGAGTAGTTCATTCTGTTTGAATTTGCGGCTGTTACCGTTTGCCATAAAAAAAAAATCTACAGACAGACACATAGACACACAGACAGTCGCACAGACAGTCGCACAGACAGACAGACAGACACACAGACACTTTTCGGAAAAGGACTTTTTTTCATGTTTTGAGTGTAGTACAATCAGAATCTGCAATAATCTCGAACACGATTTTTTTTGCCATCACCATACTTCCATTTTCTTAAGTAACATGGAAGTAAAATATCGGTATGGAGAACCATACATGACTTCCATATTCTAAGATTTATATTTAAAATCATTTTCGAAATGAAATATTACCATAGAAAGTACTTATTTCTACTTACTGCTTCAGCCTTAACCACAGTACTGTGGTCACTAACGTATACCACCTCACGTTATCGCACTCAATTTTCACTGATGATGGAAGTCGATGGCATTGCCGAAACGTCTGGTTTTGTAGAAAACATTGGACTACGGGCAAATATCCCGGGAAGGAATTTTAACAAAAACTACTTCTTTGTTGCCGATAACGTTGTACACATATATATAAAAAATATGCATAAAATTAATGGCTTGTATAAGTTAATGATTGATCTCCATTAAGTAGTAATATTATGATGTCCGTAATTAAAACATCAGAGCAGGTTTAGTGTGAATGAGGGTACACTGTGGACAAAAATTTTCAACATTTCCTATTGAGCGTTGTTTAGAGTTTAGAGTAACGCTGCGAATCTACAGTGCATGTTTCACAGAACAAACACGCGAAAAAGAAGTAGCGCTCCGAAGTCACTCATGGACCCTCAGCATATTGGAGAGGGTTCATTCCCTAAAGACGAAAAGTCTGTCTATGAATCGTTCCTCTGTAAACACGTGCAGTTACACTGCCCAGCGATCCACAGGAAACAAATTGATGTCCATTTTTTCGGCTTGCACGCGTTATGTTGGTGTGGGTTTCGGCACTTTCCATTTAAAAAGCGTGCAAATGTAAGAAAATAAACATGCATGAGTGAGGCCAGAAATAACGTGAATTTTGTGTGTGTGTGTGTGTGTGTGTGTGTGTGTGTGTGTGTGTGTGTGTGTGTGTGTGTCTTACCTGCCTTTTTATTGCTGTAGGCATAATAAAATGGAAACGTAAACATTACATAACTGAGATATGCTTACCTGCCACGAACGATATATTATTTTATACATGGATGAGTTCAGTGACATACACACGTGCAGAAGAATTATATATATAAAGATATTAACTCATACATAATTTACATTAAAATGAAAAAATTATAATTTTATTCCCTGGCAACAAAATTATTTTATTTTTAACAATTACCATTGTTTGAAAAAGTTTAAATGAATTTTCAAGTACTTTACTCTTGTTAAAACGTAAAATGTTGCAGGTAAACTACCCCTTCCCCTTAACCGATCAACACCAAAATCGTAGGTCCTTGAAACCTCCACAATTCAGGGACGTATGCAAAAACTTATTTGATTCTGCTTGAATTTGCGGCTGTTATCGTTTGCCATAGAAAATACGTTTGATAAAAGAACGTTGCAGGTAAACTACCCCTTCCCCTTAACCGATCTTAACACCAAAAACAATAGGTCTTGAGTACTCTACAAATCAGGGCTGTATGCAAAACATTATTTGATTCTGTTTGAATTTGCGGCTGTTATCGTTTGCCTTAGAAAATACCCTTGTTAAAAAAACGTTGCTGGTAAACTACCCCTTCCCCTTAACCGATCTTCACCAAAAACAATATGTCTTGAGAACTCTACAATTTAGGGCTATATGCAGATAATCTTTTGATTCTGTTTGAATTTGCGGCTGTTATCGTCTGCCATAAGAAATACCCTTGTTAAAACATAAAACGTTACAGGTAAACTACCCCTTTCCCTTAACCGATCCTCACCAAAAACATTAGGTCTTGAAAACTCTACAATTCAGGGCTGTATGCGAAACATTATTTGATTCTGTTTGAATATGCGGCTGTTATCGTTTACAAAAAAAAAAAATTTCCCTTGATAAAAAAAAATCGTTGCCGGTAAACTACCCCTTTCCCTCAACCAATCTTCACCAAAAACAATAGGTTGTGAGTACTCTACAAATCAGGGCTGTATGCAAAAAATTATTTGATTCTGTTTGAATTTGCGGCTGTTATCGTTTGCCAAAAAAAAAATCTATAGACACACAGACACTTTTCGAAAAACGACTTTTTTCATGTTTTGAGTGTAGTACAATCAGAATCTGCTATAATCTCGAACACGATTTTTTTTGCCATCACCATACTTCTATTTCCTTAAGGAACATGGAAGTAAAATTACCCCCGATAAAAAGACGTTGCTGGTAAAATACCCCTTCCCATAAAAAGATCTTTACCTAAACCAATAGGTCTTGAGAACTAAATAATTCAGGGCTGTATGCAAAAGAGTAGTTGATTCTGTTTGAATTTGCGGCTGTTATCGTTTGCCATTTAAAAAAAATTGCACTTGTTTAAAAAAAACTTTTGCTGGTAAACTACTCTTTTCCCTTAACCGATCTTCACCAAAACCAATAGGTCTTGAGAACTCTACATTTCAGGGCTGTATTCAAAACATTATATGATTCTGTTTGAATTGCGGCTGTTATCGTTTTCCATATAAAATACCATTGATAAAACAAAAAACGTGATTGGTAAACTACCCCTTTCCCTTAACCGATCTTCACCAAATACAATAGGTCTTTAGTACTCAACAAATCAGGGGTGTATGCAATAACGTATTTGATTCTGTTTCAATTTGCGGTTCTTATCGTTTGCCATAATAAATACCCTTTTAAAACATAAAATGTTGCCGGTAAACTACCCCTTTCCCTTAAGTGATCTTCACCAACACCAATAGGTACTGAGAGAACTCTACAACACAGGGCTGCATGCAAAACATAATTTGATTCTGTTTGATATTGCGGCTGTTATCGTTTACAAAAAAAAAATTACCCTTGATAAAAAACCGTTGCTGGTAAACTACCCCTTCCCCTTAACCGATCTTCACCAAAAACGATACGTCCTGAGAACTCTACAATTCAGGGCTGTATGCAAAATATTATATGATTCTGTTCGAATTTGCGGCTGTTATGCTTTGCCATACAAAATAAACTTGATAAAACAAAAAATGTGGCTGGTAAACTACCCGTTTTCCCTTAAACGATCTTCTCCAAAATCAATAGGCCTTGAGTACTCTACAAATCAGGGCTACTTGCAAATAATTATTTGATTCTGTTTGAATTTGCGACTCTTCTCGTTTGCCATAAAAAATATCGGGATGGAGAACAATACATGACTTCCATGTTTTAAGATTTATATTTAAAATCATATTCGAAATGAAATATTTCCATAGAAACTACGTCTTTCTACTTATTGCTTCAGCATTAACCACAGTACTGTGGTCACTAACGTATACCACCTCACGTTTTCGCACTCGATTTTCACCGATGATGGCAGTCGATGGCAATGCCGAACACTCTGGTTTTGTAGAAAACATTGGACTACGGCTAAAGAGCCCGGGAAGGAATTTTAACAAAAAACTACTTCTTTGTTGCCGATAACGTAGTACACATATAAAAAATTCTCCCCTCCACCTTCAACTATAATTTTTAATAATAGAAAATTACCCCCACCCCGTTCACCTAACCTCTTCATTTATAGATATTTCATCTACGTTTCTACAGTGGATTACTATGAGCTTCTTATCGGGATACTTTATTTATAAAAATTAAGTACTTTGCTCTTGTTAAATCATAAAATGTTTCCGGTAAACTACCCCTTTCTCTTAACCGATCCTTTCCAAAATCAATAGACCTTCCGTCCTCTACAATTCAGGGAAGCATGCAAAAAAAAATTTGATTCTGTCTGAATGTGCGGCAGTTATCCTTCGTCATGGAAACATTTCTCTTGTTACAACAAAAATGTAGCGGGTAAACTACCCCTTTCCCTTAACCGATCTTCACCAAAAACAGTAGATCTTGCGTACTCTACAAATCAGGGCTGTATGCAAAACATTATTTGATTCTTTTTGAATTTGCGGCTGTTATCGTTTGACATAGGAAATACCCTTGTTAAAACATAAAACGTTACTGGTAAACTACCCCTTTCCCTTAACCGATCTTCACCAAAAACAATAGGTCTTGAGAACTCTACAATGCAGGGCTGTATACGAAAAATTATTTGATTCTGTTTGAATTTGCGGCTGTTATCGTTTGCCAAATAAAAAATTACCCTTGAAAAAAAACCGTTGCAGGTAAACTACCCCTTTCCCTCAACCGATCTTCACCAAAAACAACAGGTCGTGAATACTCTACAAATCAGTACTGTATGCAACAAATTATTTGATTCTGTTTGAATTTGCGGCAGTTATCGTTTGCCATAGAAAATATATCGGTATGGAGAACAATACTGACTTCCATGTTCTAAGATGTATATTTAAAATCATATTCGAAATGAAATATTACCATAGAAACTACTTCTTTCTACTTATTGCTTCAGCCTTAACCACGGTACTGTGTTCACTAACGTATACCACCTGACGTTTTCGCACTCGATTTTCACTTATGATGGCAGTCGATGGACTGCCGAAAAGTCTGGTTTTGCAGAAAACATTGGATTACGGCTAAACAGCCCGGGAAGGAATTTTAACAAAGAACTACTTCTTTGGTGCCAATAACGTAGTACACATATAAAAAATTCTTTCCTCCCCAATCAACTATAATTTTCATTAATAGAAAATTACCCCCACCCCGTTCACATAACCTCTTCATTTATAGACATTTCATCTACGTTTATACAGTGGATTATTATGAGCTTCTTATTAGGATACATTATTTATCAAGTGCAGTTATTTATTAAGGACTTGACACTTGTTAAAACATAAAAGGTTGCTGGTAAACTACCCCTTTCTCTTAACCGATCATCACCAAAATCAATAGACCTTCAGTCCTCTACAATTCAGGGATGCATGCAAAAAAATATTTGATTGTGTTTGAATGTGCAGCAGATATCGTTCGTCATGGAAACATTTCTCTTGTTACAACATAAAATGTTGCTGGTAAACTACCCCTTTCCCTTAACCGATCTTCACCAAAATCAGTAGACTTTCAGCTCTCTGCAACTCAGTTAAGGGTGCAAAAAATTAATTGATTCCCTTTGAATTTTCGGCAGTTATCGTTTGTCATAAAAAAATTACCCTTTTTAAAACATAAAACGTTGCTGATAAACTACCCCTACCCTTAACCTATGTTCAACAAAATCAACAGACCTTGAGATCTCTTTAGTTCAAAAAGGTATGCAAAAACCTAGTTGCTTCTGTTCGAATTTAAGGCAGTTATCGTTCATCATATAAAAAATTATCCTTGTTAAAACATAAAATGTTGCTGGTAAACTACCCCTTTCCCTTAACCGATCTTCACCAACACCAATAGGTATTGAGAACTCTACAATACAGGGCTGTATGCAAAACATCATTTGATTCTGTTTGAATTTGCGGCTGTTATCGTTTAGCATAGAAAAAAATTACCCTTGATAATAAACCGTTGCTGAAAAACTACCCCTTTCCCTTAACCGATCTTCACCAAAAACAACCGGTCTTGAGTACTCTACAATTCAGGCATGTATGTAAACAATTATTTGATTCCGTTTGAATTTCCGGATCTTATCGTTTGCCATAGAAAACACCCTTGATAAAACATAAAACGTTGCTGGTAAACTACCCTATTCCATTAACCGATCTTCACCAAAAACAATAGGTCTTGAGAACTCTACAATTCAGGGCTGTATGCAAAAGAGTAGTTCATTCTGTTTGAATTTGCGGCTGTTACCGTTTGCCATAAAAAAAAAATCTACAGATAGACACATAGACACACAGACAGTCGCACAGACAGTCGCACAGACAGACAGACAGACACACAGACACTTTTCGGAAAAGGACTTTTTTTCATGTTTTGAGTGTAGTACAATCAGAATCTGCAATAATCTCGAACACGATTTTTTTTGCCATCACCATACTTCCATTTTCTTAAGTAACATGGAAGTAAAATATCGGTATGGAGAACCATACATGACTTCCATATTCTAAGATTTATATTTAAAATCATTTTCGAAATGAAATATTACCATAGAAAGTACTTATTTCTACTTACTGCTTCAGCCTTAACCACAGTACTGTGGTCACTAACGTATACCACCTCACGTTATCGCACTCAATTTTCACTGATGATGGAAGTCGATGGCATTGCCGAAACGTCTGGTTTTGTAGAAAACATTGGACTACGGGCAAATATCCCGGGAAGGAATTTTAACAAAAACTACTTCTTTGTTGCCGATAACGTTGTACACATATATATAAAAAATATGCATAAAATTAATGGCTTGTATAAGTTAATGATTGATCTCCATTAAGTAGTAATATTATGATGTCCGTAATTAAAACATCAGAGCAGGTTTAGTGTGAATGAGGGTACACTGTGGACAAAAATTTTCAACATTTCCTATTGAGCGTTGTTTAGAGTTTAGAGTAACGCTGCGAATCTACAGTGCATGTTTCACAGAACAAACACGCGAAAAAGAAGTAGCGCTCCGAAGTCACTCATGGACCCTCAGCATATTGGAGAGGGTTCATTCCCTAAAGACGAAAAGTCTGTCTATGAATCGTTCCTCTGTAAACACGTGCAGTTACACTGCCCAGCGATCCACAGGAAACAAATTGATGTCCATTTTTTCGGCTTGCACGCGTTATGTTGGTGTGGGTTTCGGCACTTTCCATTTAAAAAGCGTGCAAATGTAAAAAAATAAACATGCATGAGTGAGGCCAGAAATAACGTGAATTTTGTGTGTGTGTGTGTGTGTGTGTGTGTGTGTGTGTGTGTCTTACCTGCCTTTTTATTGCTGTAGGCATAATAAAATGGAAACGTAAACATTACATAACTGAGATATGCTTACCTGCCACGAACGATATATTATTTTATACATGGATGAGTTCAGTGACATACACACGTGCAGAAGAATTATATATATAAAGATATTAACTCATACATAATTTACATTAAAATGAAAAAATTATAATTTTATTCCCTGGCAACAAAATTATTTTATTTTTAACAATTACCATTGTTTGAAAAAGTTTAAATGAATTTTCAAGTACTTTACTCTTGTTAAAACGTAAAATGTTGCAGGTAAACTACCCCTTCCCCTTAACCGATCAACACCAAAATCGTAGGTCCTTGAAACCTCCACAATTCAGGGACGTATGCAAAAACTTATTTGATTCTGCTTGAATTTGCGGCTGTTATCGTTTGCCATAGAAAATACGTTTGATAAAAGAACGTTGCAGGTAAACTACCCCTTCCCCTTAACCGATCTTAACACCAAAAACAATAGGTCTTGAGTACTCTACAAATCAGGGCTGTATGCAAAACATTATTTGATTCTGTTTGAATTTGCGGCTGTTATCGTTTGCCTTAGAAAATACCCTTGTTAAAAAAACGTTGCTGGTAAACTACCCCTTCCCCTTAACCGATCTTCACCAAAAACAATATGTCTTGAGAACTCTACAATTTAGGGCTATATGCAGATAATCTTTTGATTCTGTTTGAATTTGCGGCTGTTATCGTCTGCCATAAGAAATACCCTTGTTAAAACATAAAACGTTACTGGTAAACTACCCCTTTCCCTTAACCGATCCTCACCAAAAACAATAGGTCTTGAAAACTCTACAATTCAGGGCTGTATGCGAAACATTATTTGATTCTGTTTGAATATGCGGCTGTTATCGTTTACAAAAAAAAAAATTTCCCTTTATAAAAAAAAATCGTTGCCGGTAAACTACCCCTTTCCCTCAACCAATCTTCACCAAAAACGATAGGTCGTGAGTACTCTACAAATCAGGGCTGTATGCAAAAAATTATTTGATTCTGTTTGAATTTGCGGCTGTTATCGTTTGCCAAAATAAAAATCTATAGACACACAGACACTTTTCGAAAAACGACTTTTTTCATGTTTTGAGTGTAGTACAATCAGAATCTGCTATAATCTCGAACACGATTTTTTTTGCCATCACCATACTTCTATTTCCTTAAGGAACATGGAAGTAAAATTACCCCCGATAAAAAGACGTTGCTGGTAAAATACCCCTTCCCCTAAAAAGATCTTTACCTAAACCAATAGGTCTTGAGAACTAAATAATTCAGGGCTGTATGCAAAAGAGTAGTTGATTCTGTTTGAATTTGCGGCTGTTATCGTTTGCCATTTAAAAAAAATTGCACTTGTTTAAAAAAAACTTTTGCTGGTAAACTACTCTTTTCCCTTAACCGATCTTCACCAAAACCAATAGGTCTTGAGAACTCTACATTTCAGGGCTGTATGCAAAACATTATATGATTCTGTTTGAATTGCGGCTGTTATCGTTTTCCATATAAAATACCATTGATAAAACAAAAAACGTGATTGGTAAACTACCCCTTTCCCTTAACCGATCTTCACCAAATACAATAGGTCTTTAGTACTCAACAAATCAGGGGTGTATGCAATAACGTATTTGATTCTGTTTCAATTTGCGGCTCTTATCGTTTGCCATAATAAATACCCTTTTAAAACATAAAACGTTGCCGGTAAACTACCCCTTTCCCTTAAGTGATCTTCACCAACACCAATAGGTACTGAGAGAACTCTACAACACAGGGCTGCATGCAAAACATAATTTGATTCTGTTTGATATTGCGGCTGTTATCGTTTACAAAAAAAAAATTACCCTTGATAAAAAACCGTTGCTGGTAAACTACCCCTTCCCCTTAACCGATCTTCACCAAAAACGATACGTCCTGAGAACTCTACAATTCAGGGCTGTATGCAAAATATTATATGATTCTGTTCGAATTTGCGGCTGTTATGCTTTGCCATACAAAATAAACTTGATAAAACAAAAAATGTGGCTGGTAAACTACCCGTTTTCCCTTAACCGATCTTCTCCAAAATCAATAGGCCTTGAGTACTCTACAAATCAGGGCTACTTGCAAATAATTATTTGATTCTGTTTGAATTTGCGACTCTTCTCGTTTGCCATAAAAAATATCGGGATGGAGAACAATACATGACTTCCATGTTTTAAGATTTATATTTAAAATCATATTCGAAATGAAATATTTCCATAGAAACTACGTCTTTCTACTTATTGCTTCAGCATTAACCACAGTACTGTGGTCACTAACGTATACCACCTCACGTTTTCGCACTCGATTTTCACCGATGATGGCAGTCGATGGCAATGCCGAACACTCTGGTTTTGTAGAAAACATTGGACTACGGCTAAAGAGCCCGGGAAGGAATTTTAACAAAAAACTACTTCTTTGTTGCCGATAACGTAGTACACATATAAAAAATTCTCCCCTCCACCTTCAACTATAATTTTTAATAATAGAAAATTACCCCCACCCCGTTCACCTAACCTCTTCATTTATAGATATTTCATCTACATTTCTACAGTGGATTACTATGAGCTTCTTATCGGGATACTTTATTTATAAAAATTAAGTACTTTGCTCTTGTTAAATCATAAAATGTTTCCGGTAAACTACCCCTTTCTCTTAACCGATCCTTTCCAAAATCAATAGACCTTCCGTCCTCTACAATTCAGGGAAGCATGCAAAAAAAAATTTGATTCTGTCTGAATGTGCGGCAGTTATCCTTCGTCATGGAAACATTTCTCTTGTTACAACAAAAATGTAGCGGGTAAACTACCCCTTTCCCTTAACCGATCTTCACCAAAAACAGTAGATCTTGCGTACTCTACAAATCAGGGCTGTATGCAAAACATTATTTGATTCTGTTTGAATTTGCGGCTGTTATCGTTTGACATAGGAAATACCCTTGTTAAAACATAAAACGTTACTGGTAAACTACCCCTTTCCCTTAACCGATCTTCATCAAAAACAATAGGTCTTGAGAACTCTACAATGCAGGGCTGTATACGAAAAATTATTTGATTCTGTTTGAATTTGCGGCTGTTATCGTTTGCCAAATAAAAAATTACCCTTGAAAAAAAACCGTTGCAGGTAAACTACCCCTTTCCCTCAACCGATCTTCACCAAAAACAACAGGTCGTGAATACTCTACAAATCAGGACTGTATGCAACAAATTATTTGATTCTGTTTGAATTTGCGGCAGTTATCGTTTGCCATAGACAATATATCGGTATGGAGAACAATACTGACTTCCATGTTCTAAGATGTATATTTAAAATCATATCATATTCGAAATGAAATATTACCATAGAAACTACTTCTTTCTACTTATTGCTTCAGCCTTAACCACGGTACTGTGTTCACTAACGTATACCACCTGACGTTTTCGCACTCGATTTTCACTTATGATGGCAGTCGATGGACTGCCGAAAAGTCTGGTTTTGCAGAAAACATTGGATTACGGCTAAACAGCCCGGGAAGGAATTTTAACTAAGAACGTTCTTTGGTGCCAATAACGTAGTACACATATAAAAAATTCTTTCCTCCCCAATCAACTATAATTTTCATTAATAGAAAATTACCCCCACCCCGTTCACATAACCTCTTCATTTATAGACATTTCATCTACGTTTATACAGTGGATTATTATGAGCTTCTTATTAGGATACATTATTTATCAAGTGCAGTTATTTATTAAGTACTTGACACTTGTTAAAACATAAAAGGTTGCTGGTAAACTACCCCTTTCTCTTAACCGATCATCACCAAAATCAATAGACCTTCAGTCCTCTACAATTCAGGGATGCATGCAAAAAAATATTTGATTGTGTTTGAATGTGCAGCAGATATCGTTCGTCATGGAAACATTTCTCTTGTTACAACATAAAATGTTGCTGGTAAACTACCCCTTTCCCTTAACCGATCTTCACCAAAATCAGTAGACTTTGAGCTCTCTGCAACTCAGTTAAGGGTGCAAAAAATTAATTGATTCCCTTTGAATTTTCGGCAGTTATCGTTTGTCATAAAAAAATTACCCTTTTTAAAACATAAAACGTTGCTGATAAACTACCCCTACCCTTAACCTATGTTCAACAAAATCAACAGACCTTGAGATCTCTTTAGTTCAAAAAGGTATGCAAAAACCTAGTTGCTTCTGTTCGAATTTAAGGCAGTTATCGTTCATCATATAAAAAATTATCCTTGTTAAAACATAAAATGTTGCTGGTAAACTACCCCTTTCCCTTAACCGATCTTCACCAACACCAATAGGTATTGAGAACTCTACAATACAGGGCTGTATGCAAAACATCATTTGATTCTGTTTGAATTTGCGGCTGTTATCGTTTAGCATAGAAAAAAATTACCCTTGATAATAAACCGTTGCTGAAAAACTACCCCTTTCCCTTAACCGATCTTCACCAAAAACAACCGGTCTTGAGTACTCTACAATTCAGGCATGTATGCAAACAATTATTTGATTCCGTTTGAATTTCCGGATCTTATCGTTTGCCATAGAAAACACCCTTGATAAAACATAAAACGTTGCTGGTAAACTACCCTATTCCATTAACCGATCTTCACCAAAAACAATAGGTCTTGAGAACTCTACAATTCAGGGCTGTATGCAAAAGAGTAGTTCATTCTGTTTGAATTTGCGGCTGTTACCGTTTGCCATAAAAAAAAAATCTACAGACAGACACATAGACACACAGACAGTCGCACAGACAGACAGACAGACAGACACACAGACACTTTTCGGAAAAGGACTTTTTTTCATGTTTTGAGTGTAGTACAATTAGAATCTGCAATAATCTCGAACACGATTTTTTTTGCCATCACCATACTTCCATTTTCTTAAGTAACATGGAAGTAAAATATCGGTATGGAGAACCATACATGACTTCCATATTCTAAGATTTATATTTAAAATCATTTTCGAAATGAAATATTACCATAGAAAGTACTTATTTCTACTTACTGCTTCAGCCTTAACCACAGTACTGTGGTCACTAACGTATACCACCTCACGTTATCGCACTCAATTTTCACTGATGATGAAGTCGATGGCATTGCCGAAACGTCTGGTTTTGTAGAAAACATTGGACTACGGCCAAATATCCCGGGAAGGAATTTTAACAAAAACTACTTCTTTGTTGCCGATAACGTTGTACACATATATATAAAAAATATGCATAAAATTAATGGCTTGTATAAGTTAATGATTGATCTCCATTAAGTAGTAATATTATGATGTCCGTAATTAAAACATCAGAGGGTACACTGTAGGCAAACATTTTCAACATTTCCTATTGAGCGTTGCTTAGAGTAAAGCTGTGAATCTACAGTGCATGTTTCACAGAACAAACACGCGAAAAAGAAGGAGCGCTCGGAAGTCACTCATGGACCCTCAGCATCTTGCAGAGGGTTCATTCCCTAAAGACGAAAAGTCTGTCTATGAATCGTTCCTCTGTAAACACGTGGAGTTACATTGCCCAGCGATCCACAGGACGCAAATTGATGTCCATTTTTTCGGCTTGCACACGTTATGTAGGTGTGGGTTTCGACACTTTCCATTTAAAAAGCGTACAAATGTAAGAAAATAAACATGAGTGAGGCCAGAAATAACGTGAAGTGTGTGTGTGTGTGTGTGTGTGTGTGTGTGTGTGTGTGTGTGTGTGTGTGTGTGTGTGTGTGTGTGTGTGTGTGTGTGTGAGTTTTACCTGCCTTTTTATTGCTGTAGGCATAATAATAAAATGGAAACGTAAATATTACATAACTGAGATATGCTTACCTGCCACGAACGATATATTATTTTATACATGGAGGAGTTCAGTGACATACACACGTACAGAAGAATTATATATATAAAGATATTAACTCATACATAATTTACATTAAATTGAAAAAAATATAATTTTATTGCCTGGCAACAAAATTATTTTATTTTTAACAATTACCATTGTTTGAAAAAGTTTAATTGAATTTTCAAGTACTTTACTCTTTTTAAAACGTAAAATGTTGCCGGTAAACTACCCCTTCCCCTTAACCGATCTTCACCAAAATCGAAAGCCCCTGAGAACTCCACAATTCAGGGAAATATGCAAAAAATTATTTGATTCTGTTTGAATTTGCGGCTGTTATCGTTTGCCATAGAAAATACCCTTGTTAAAAAAACGATGCTGGTAAACTACCCCTTCCCCTTAACCGATCTTCACCACAAACTATAGGTCTTGAGAACTCTACAATTTAGGGCTGTATGCCAATAATCTTTTGATTCTGTTTGAATTTGCGGCTGTTATCGTCTGCCATAAGAAATACCTTTGTTAAAACATAAAACGTTACTGGTAAACTACCCCTTTCCCTTACCGATCCTTACCAAAAACAATAGGTCTTGAGAACTCTACAATTCAGGGCTGTATGCGAAACATTATTTGATTCTGTTTGAATTTGCGGCTGTTATCGTTTGCCAAAAAAAAATTCCCTTGATAAAAAAAAATCGTTGCAGGTAAACTACCCCTTTCCCTCAAGCGATCTTCACCAAAAAGAATAGGTCGTGAGTATTCTACAAATCAGGGCAGTATGCAAAAAATTGTTTGATTCTGTTTGAATTTGCGGCAGTTATCGTTTGCCATAGAAAAAAAATCTACACACAGACAGATAGACACACAGACAGACAGACACACACACAGACACTTTTCGGGAAACGACTTTTTTTCATGTTTTGAGTGTAGTACAATCAGAATCTGCAATAATCTCGAACACGATTTTTTTTGCCATCACCATACTTCCATTTCCTTAAGGAATATGGAAGTAAAAAATCTACACACAGACAGACACACAGACAGACACACAGATAGACACACAGACAGACAGACATACACACAGACACTTTTCGGAAAACAACTTTTTTTCATGTTTTGAGTGTAGTACAATCAGAATCTGCAATAATCTCGAACACGATTTTTTTTGCCATCACCATAATTCCATTTCCTTAAGGAAGATGGAAGTAAAAATTACCCTTGAAAAAAAGCCGTTGCTGGTAAACTACCCCTTTCCCTTAACCGATCATCACCAAAAACAACAGGTCTTGGGTACTCTACAATTCAGGCCTGTATGCAAACAATTATTTGATTCTGTTCGAATTTGCGGCTCTTATCGTTTGCCATAGAAAATAACCTTGATAAAACAAAAAACGAGGCTGGTAAACTACCCCTTTCCCTTAACCGATCTTCACCAAAAACAACAGGTCTTCAGTACTCTACAATTCAGGCCTTTATGCAAACAATTATTTGATTCTCTTCGAATTTCCGGCTATTATCGTTTGCCATAGAAACCACCCTTGATAAAACATAAAACGTTGCGGTAAATTACCCTATTCCATTAACCGATCTTCACCAAAAACAACAGGTCTTGAGTACTCTACAATTCAGGCTTTTATGCAAACAATTATTTGATTCTGTTCGAATTTCCGGCTGTTATCGTTTGCCATAGAAAATACCCTTGATAAAACAAAAAACGTGGCTGGTAAACTGCCCCCTTCCCTTAACCGATTTTCACCAAAAACAATCTTTAGTACTGAACAAATCAGGGGTGTATGCAAAAACGTATTTGATTCTGTTTGAATTTGCGGCTCTTATCGTTTGCCATAGAAAATACCTTTTTAAAACTTAAAACGTTGCTGGTAAACTCCCCCTTTCCCTTAACTGATCTTCACCAACACCAATAGGTATTGAGAACTCTACAATACAGGGCTGTATGCAAAACATCATTTGATTCTGTTTGAATTTGCGTCTGTTATCGTTTACCATAGAAAAATATCGGTATGGAGAACCATACATGACTTCCATATTCTAAGATTTATTTTTAAAATCATTTTCGAAATGAAATATTACCATAGAAACTACTTCTTTCTACTTACTGCTTCAGCCTTAACCACAGTACTCTGGTCACTAACATATACCACCTCACGTTATCGCACTCGATTTTCACTGATGATGGAAGTCAAGGTCACTGCCGAAACGTCTGGTTTTGTAGAAAACATCGGACTACGGCCAAATATCCCGGGAAGGAATTATAATAAAAACTACTTCTTTGTTGCCGATAACGTTGTACACATATATATAAAAAATATGCATAAAATTAATGGCTTGTATAAGTTAATGATTGATCTCCATTAAGTAGTGCTTAAGTTTCCAAAGTTTTAATATTATGATGTCCGTAATTAAAACATCAGAGCAGGTTTAGTGTGTATGAGGGTTCACCGTGGACAAATATTTTCAACATTTCCTATTGAGCGTTGCTTAGAATAAATCTGCGAATCTACAGTGTACGTTTCACAGAACAAACACGCGGAAAAGAAGGAGCGCTCCGAAGTCACTCATGGACCCTCAGCATCTTGCAGAGGGTTCATTCCCTAAAGACGAAAAGTCTGTCTATGAATCGTTCCTCTGTAAACACGTGCAGTTACACTGCCCAGCGATCCACAGGAAGCCAATTGCTATCCACGCTGGACACTTTTTCGGCTTGCAATGGTTATGTTGGTATGGGTTCGGCACTTTCCATTTAAAAACCGTGCAAATGTAAGAAAATAAACATGAATGAAGCCAGAAATAACGCGAATTGTGTGTGTGTGTGTGTGTGTGTGTGTGTGTGTGTGTGTGTGTGTGTGTGTGTGTGTGTGTGTGTGTGTGTGTGTGTGTGTGTGTGTGTGTGTGTGTGTGTGTGTGTGTGTGTGTGTGTGTGTGTGTGTGTGTGTGTGTGTGTGTGTGTGTGTGTGTGTGTGTGTGTGTGTGTGTGTGTGTCTTCCCTGCCTTTTTATTGCGGTAGTGATAATAATAAAATGGAAACGTAAACAGTACATAACTGAGTTATGCTTGCCTGCCACGCACGATAATTTTCTCTTATACATGACTAGCAGAATACCCGTGCTTCGCTACGGAGTTTTACGTTGTACGTAATGAAAATGTTAGTTTAATTAATAAAGTTTAATTAAAGTAGGCTTCTTAAAAATAAATAGCTGTTGCCCACAACTTCGTTCGCGTGGTCTTCAATTTAATGCGATAATATATTTAGAACAGAATCTATTCTATTGGGTTGCCATAGTATCCAGATCTAATAGTTTTTAAGACCGCAAAGGACCCCCCAGAGGATCGTATCGAAAAAAACACCTGTCCTATGTTGGTTCTCCCGTTGCATAAAATATTTGTGCCAAGTTTGGTTGAAATCGGTCCAATGGTTTAGGTGGAGACGTGGAAGACCCCAAAGGACCCCCCAAAGGATCGTATCGAAAAAAACATTTGTCCTATGTTGGTTCTCCCTTTGCGTAAAATATTTGTGCCAAGTTTGGTTGAAATCTGTCCAGTGGTTTAGGAGGCGATGTGGAAGACCCCAAAGAACCCCCAAAAGGACCCCATCGAAAAAACACCTATCCTATGTTGGTTCTCCCGTTGCGTAAAATATTTGTGCCAAGGTTGGTTGAAATCGGTACAGTGGTTTAGGAGGAGATGTGGAAGAAACCTTCGCGGACGTGCGCACAACAACTCACCGAAGTTTCATCGCAATCGGATGAATGGTATAGGAACGCATACGGGACAAACAAAGAACCATTCATTTTTATATATAAGATGTAAACTATACCACTTACTTGACATAAACCGTGATAGCTAAGCTAATGTACAACATATTGTAACGTTACCAAATATGGCAGTTACATAAAATAAGTTAATATAACGTCAAGTAAGAGAAAAGCATAAAGGTATGTCTAGATAAATAAACCTATGTGTATAAAAGTGTGTATCTACAAATATATTAGTATAAAAATCCAACGATGAGGAAGATAGTATTAACATGGCAACATCAAATACGAAATGAAGAAAGAAAATGACCATGAGCCAAAACAAAAATATCAGTAACCAGACCCAATAGGATCCAACAGTGAGGGGAACCAACAAAATAAGGACCAATAAACTCCAACAGCGAGGGAAACAAATGAAGATAATGACTACAATGAAAATATTGAAGAAGAAGAAAGAAGAAGGACAAGGAAACGTACCATGAAGAAAGAAGAAAATGGATAGACCATGCAAGGACTCAGCATAAACTAAGTGTACTAGAGACTATAATAGTAACCAAAGGAATAGTGATTATCAAATATGAAAAGAAAAACAGTGTTTAATATTTAAGGAACCACAAACAATTACAGTGAGTACTTAATATAGATGTGAAAATCTGCGAACAGTTAACTAATTTCAACCGAATAAACCACACAAACAATTCCAGTGATAAGGTTTATACTGTAAGAAAATGTGTTAATTTCATAGTGAAAACAGCAAGAATTAAATAGTCAAATATACACAGACAATTAGTGTGACTAATTTAATAAAGATTGTGATCAATATAGATAATCATAAGACCACCAGAATAGAACAAAATCGAACAATTATAATATTGTTCATAGAGAACTGACAATAAAAAACCCTGTTATATGTCAAACAAAAGTGACAGGAATTATATTCAACCAATGACAAGAAAGATATAGTAATTAGTACAAAAAGATTTGTATTATTGTTTAGGAAGAAGTTGTGTAAACATGTGTATCAAAACAATTAAAATATTGTAGTAAGATACCATACTGGAGTCATGTTAGTAGTAACAAAATGCTGCATTAGAACATGTGGTACATTGTTACATAACCCCATAGGAAAGACACCTATGAAACAGAAAATCATACATGTTAATGTAAATAAATAACCATCAACTATGATATCAATCAAGAATTTGTTATAAATAATAATACATCCTAATAGACAGTGTATTATATTGCAACACAATGTAAGTAAAACATATCAAATATGATGGCACAGAGATAGGAGAAATAGAACCTAGTATGCCAATTTAGTTAGACAAAATACAATATCAAAACAAGTACCAATGTTAATGAAAGTATTACCAGTAGTTAGATAAACATCTGGTACTACTGTGAGAACAGATTCTGAACATAATGATAACAACTTTGTAAACAAAATATTGTAAACTAGCTAACTAAGTACACATAGCCAGAAGTAAGCAGAAACATTGTATAACCAACTAGTTAAGCAAAATACTGTATTAAAGCTTGAACAAAGATTGTTAAGAGTATTACCAGTAGTAAGGGGGAAACCTAATGCTACTTTGAGAACAGACTATGACCATGAAAATAGTCACTTTATATATAAATAATTAAAAACCAAATGACCATAATGGAGGAATCCAAATGTAAACAAACGATGAGGAACAAGTTATTTATGCAAAATTTAACATATAAACTTGTTTATAAGTAGATGAAAATGTTATCAAGAATCAGAATAATGTCTGATACTACTTTGGAAACCCAAATTAAGTGTAGTGATAACAATTCAATTATTATTTTAACAAAAATAAATGACTACCATGCTATGACACAATGTAAACAGACCCATTACTAAAAAATTGAAGGGTTCTGAGATAGCTACAAGCTAACCATTATATGTAGGGAATTAGGTACAATGAGTGTACACTAATCGCAATTATTACATAATCTAAATAGTATAGAAAAAACCCAGAAGTAAAGTAACAATTGTATAAAGAGAGATAGGAGGGGACTAAAATAATGTAAATAGTAGATTAAATATAGCCATGTACATATATTCAAGTGTAAAACTATGTAAATAGACGTTTCTATTATTATTAGATTGCAGTATTACTGTTAGTAGATAAGAAAATTTAGTTTTAAGTATATTTATGAAAAATCAAATATGGACGCCCAAAGACGCCATAACGAGTTTAGGGAACAATTATTCCCGAATTTTGAATTAAACCAGTTGAGATATGGACTCAGAGCGTTTAATTGAAAGTGTTTTAATATAAATAATAAAATTTGGTGTAATAAACTTATAAATATAAGGTGCACCATAAATGATTAATAAAATCGTTATAGTGATAGAAGTAATGGACGGAAAATAATCTTGTTTGGACTTTAATTAAAGCGCAGGATGTCCGCAATTTACTGACACTAACCATTTAACAATAAGACATAGATTAAGAAAGTTATTGCAATTTTAAACTTTTCAATTATTTTTTGTACCAGTGCTGACGTCACGTAGCCTCAAACGCAAAGGCCAAATTTGGTAAAAAGTTAAATATTTTAAGAAAATAAAGTGTTTTGGGTTAGAGAGTATAGTTTTTTCAACCAATCGAATGAATGAATATTGGCAGACGAGCCACAGACGCTTCGAAGGAGCGTTACAGTTCACGATCAGTCATCTTACGGAAAGGTCATGTCACTCTCCGATATGAAGAAGTTTAATTTTTTGAATTGTGCGCGACAGACACATTAGTAAATCAACATACACATAACCTGTAAACTACACCAGCATAAACGAGTGAAATGTGCGGAGTGTATACTATTTAAGTACGATTAGTGTATAATATCAATCGTACTTACGAGTGTAGTGTAAAAGATAAAAACAGGGAGTACAATTCTTTTTATTTAATTAACATTGAAACAGAAATAAATTTTTCTGTAAATACGTAAAGTTGATTACTACGCAAGTCAGTAAAAAGCGAAGTATCAAAAATGATGATGGAATTTATCAGAATTAATGAAAGTATTAATTCGCAATTATTAATATGTTGAATAAATTTTTAATTATTTGTCATGATTAAAAGAATTATATTTGAAGCATTTATTACAAAATACTAGTAATACCAATAGTCGCTCAATTGACTAAAATTGTTTTCTTGATTTTTTTTCGATATTTTAAAATAAATATTTGAACTTTCATGCGAAAGAATATATATGATACTGATAATGACACATCAAAACTATTATGAATAATATGTCTGTACTTAGAATAAGAAGAAATAAATATTAAAAGATAATTAACCATAATAACCATACACGTTATAGAATAACCTTAAAGTCGTAACGGTAACTTGCCAATTTCTCTGTTACAAGTCTGTTCTCAAGTAAAATCCAAACCAGATGGAAATAATAACAAGAGTTTTTTTTTTTGTTAATAAATTTTTCTCTTGTAAGTAAATAATTCTTAAAGTGAATTATTAAAATAAAGTAATACATTTTAGCTGTGCAAGCCAACGCGCTTGTTAATTGTCAAATAAATACTGTACTGCGTGCGCATTCCCGCGTACGATAATACCATAACTATCAGTTATATGGTACTAATTTTCGATTTTTATATTTGTTTGTTTGTTTTTAATTATTGTTCATTTAATATCATTATTAATATTACATCTTGTACCTGGTATCATGCTACCTAAAAGAACCTTACGAACATGGTAATTCACTGATACAAGAGGACATAACCTCTTAAAATTAAACTATTGTATAACTAACAGGATTACCAGCCTTGAGACTAAGCAGAGTCTTATTTTAAAGTTTATTAATTGTAATTATTATCCGAAAGGTTATTAGCAACTGATTGTTAATTGTTAAAAAATTTTATAATATCTTTAATCGTTACTAAACCTCTACTTTTTATTACCAGTGAAAACAAAGGAGTATTATTTCAAATTTAAATTAACTCATTTATTCTTAGTCAGTTCTACCAAAAGGTGGCGGAAGAGTTTAAATAGTTCTAATAATTCAGAACGTTATTTAGATATTATATCATTTATATTGTGTATGATAGCCATATTGAATATTCAAACAGAATATTTATTTGTATATGCAGTGTATGTATTTAAGCTGAACCGCCACTGAACAGGACTATAATATCCACGTGTGGTAAGTGAGGGAGGTTAATAACGGAGTGCGAAATATTTTAAACTAAAGAAGTGAACCATCGACACACACCTATTCGACAATACAATCAAACTAATAACAATAATAATTATAATTAGAACATTTTATAAAACAACATTATCGTAGATACCGGTGCGTATCTGCACTCACACCAATACACCACTATATAAATACACATCTATAAAGATTACTTTATAATATATGTATTAATTATTCACATAAATGTTCCTCGATAGACACTCTATCCATTGGCGAAAACTTGAATAAAATCCGTTCAGTACTTCCTGAGATTAGCGATTTCAAACACAGAGACAAAACGGACCGACTTTACTTTATATTATGTACAGATATACATTAAAAATAAAAAATTATAATTTTATTGCCTGGCAACAAAATTATTTTATTTTTAACAATTACCATTGTTTGAAAAAGTTCAAATGAATTTTCAAGTACTTTACTCTTGTTAAAACGTAAAAGGTTGCAGGTAAACTACCCCTTCCCCTTAACCGATCTTCACCAAAATCAAAAGGCCTTGAGTCCTCTACAACTCAGTGACGTATGCAAAAAATTATTTGATTCTGTTTGAATTTGCGGCTGTTATCGTTTGCCATAGAAAATACCCTTGATAAAAAAAACGCTGCAGGTAAACTACCCCTTTCCCTTAACCGATCTTCACCAAAAACAACAGATCTTGAGAACTCTGCAATTTAGGGCTGTATGCAAAAAATTTTTGATTCTGTTTGAATTTGCGGCTGTTATCGTTTACCATAGAAAATACCCTTGTTAAAACATAAAACATTGCTGGTAAACTACCCCTTTCCCTTAACCGATCTCCACCAAAAACCATAGGTCTTGAGAACTCTACAATTCAGGGCAGCATACGAAACATTATTTAATTCTGTTTGAATTTGCGGCTGTTATCGTTTGCCAAAAAAAAATTTCCCTTGATAAAAAAAAACCGTTGCAGGTAAACTACCCCTTTCCCTCAACCGATCTTCAACAAAAACAATAGATCGTGAGTACTCTACAAATCAGGGCTGTTTGTATCTGTTTCAATTTGCGGCTCTTATCGTTTACCATTGTAAATACCCTTTTAAAACATAAAACGTTGCTGGTAAACTACCCCTTCCCCTTAACTGATCTTCACCAACACCAATAGGTACTGAGAACTCTACAACACAGGGCTGCATGCAAAACATAATTTGATTCTGTTTGATATTGCGGCTGTTACCGTTTACAAAAAAAAAAATTACCCTTGATAAAAAACCGTTGCTGGTAAACTACACCTTCCCCTTAACCGATCTTCACCAAAAACGATACGTCCTGAGAACTCTAAAATTCAGGGCTGTATGCAAAATATTACAGTAAAGCCCCGGTTAACCGAACTCGGGTCAACCGAAACCCGGGTTATCCGAAATGCCTCCGAAAATCCCAAATCCCAAAAATAATACAGTACTGTACTGCACGGAAATAATTCGAGGGCGAGAGTGTGCTGGGCTATGGCTAGCGGGCAGAGGTGAACGCCCGACCTTGAGTTGCTTCCCCCAGCCACCGGCTCACCAGTCTAAATATAGCTACACTGCCAACTCTCCAACCCCTCCCAAGACCATGACGCCCGCATCAGTCACTAGCTGTCAACACACAAGTGCGGATCTGCGATACAATAGTGCCTTCAAGTGGTTGTTTATTACCGTTGCATGTGTATTTTTGTGCTATGGCGACTAAGCGGAAGCGTGTTGTGATTACTTTCGCTGATAAATTAGCTGCTATCAAAGAAGTTGAAAAAGGAAGTTTATTGAAAACTGTTGCGGCTAATTACGGAGTTGGTGTTTCTACCGTTTCAGAATGGGTGAAGTCTAAATCTAAATTTCTAGAGCAAGCTGTGAAAAATCCTCGTAGAACAACACTGAAAACATCCGACTTTGAAAAAGTAGGCGAAGCTCTTTATCTTTGGTTCACCCAACAACGAGAAAAAGGCATGCCTTTGACTGGCCCGATACTGCAAGAAAAAGCTAAAATGTTAGCTGAGTTGTTAGGTGAGGAAGGAAAAGATTTTTGTGCAAGCTCTGGGTGGTTAGACAGGTTTAAAAACAGATACGGCATTTGGCAATTGAATGTATGTGGAGAAAAGTTATCTGCAGACCCAGACGCGGTTGCTGTTTTCAAAACAGAGTTTGAAGATTACACCCAAGGCTACACTAAGGACCAAATTTACAATGCCGATGAAACGGGTGTTAATTTCAAGATGTTGCCTACAAAATCCTTAGCTTCCTCAAAAGAAACATCTGCCCCAGGACACAAAATCCAAAAAGAACGGATAACTGTTCTTTTGGCATCAAACGCTTCTGGCACACATAAACTGCCCCCAATGTGTATCGGGAAGTCGAAAAAACCTCGGGCCTTGAAGGATGTTGCCCGAAATGCGCTACCAGTTTTTTATAGAGCCCAAAAAAGTTCTTGGATGTCTTGTGAACTCTTTGCTGAATGGTTCAGTGATCAGTTTGTACCGAAAGTTGAAAAGTTTATAACTGAAAAAGGTCTGCCTAAAAAAGCGATCTTATTAATTGACAATGCGCATACGCATCCTTGCGAGTTAAAAAGTGGCGATATTGTTGTGCGTTTCCTTCCCCCAAATGTTACCAGTCTAATTCAGCCACTGGATCAGGGCGTAATAGCGACATTTAAACGGTACTATCGTGGGCTATTTTTGAGAACCATCCTGCATGATAGTGACATGCAAAACAAAAACATGAATGAAGCGCTGAAGGCAGTAAATATGAAACACGTAATTTATTGGTGTGCGCAAGCCTGGGATAATGTGAAAGTTTTGAATACTTGACAGAAATGATAAAAAGAATTCCCGGATGCGAAGACATGGATACGTGCGAGGTGGATGAATGGGTTGTCGCGTACGATTCGCAAGAAATCACGGACCAAGAAATTGTAGAAACAGTGTTGCAGTCAAATGCTGACGCGATCGAAGAGACCGAAGTAGATGACGTGGATGACGCAGTGACAGCTGACGATAGTTTTCGAGCACTAGAGGTAAGCCTAAATTAAGAATTTGTTATCTTTCAAAAACCTACTGGGTATAGTATAACACAAAAATTACAGTACAGTACATGTGTTGTTGTTAGGTTGCCCTAAGATTTGTTGAACAATGCAGTGAGTCAACGCCGGCTGACGTCCTTCTAATGAAAAGATGGCGGGACATCGCTGGTCGAAAACGTTGGGAGGGACGCAAGAAACAAACAAAAATTACTGAGTTTTTTAAATGAGTAGTAATTCATATGCTCCAAACTATTAAGTACAGTACAGTCATCCCCCGAGATACGTAACACGCGACTTACGTAAATTCGCAGTTACGTAAAATGAAAATTTCAAAAAATGGAAAAATTTTTGAGTAGAGTAACATACAATTTTACAAATAATTACTGTACTGTATTCTATTTCAAGCATGCAATACTGTACCTTGTAGCGACTGCGTCAATACACTATTTACTCTCACTCTCTCTTTGTAAACAAACACACACATACACACACACACACACACACACACACACTCTCTCTCTCTTACTTTATTGCTGTGCTAATCCTTTACTTTTCAGTCTAAGCACGAATGCAAGCATACCGGGCACTCTTTCTCAGAAACTTCTTCCACTCAGTGAAGGTTGAGCAGCGGAACCGAGCACATGTTTATCGCTCGTTTTTCTAGATGTATTGTTTCATGTCATTAGTGTAGCTTGCCACGAGTGATTTGTTCGCACTCATGTTTGTACGTACGTACATACCCATACATATGTCTGTATAATAATAAGTACGTAGGTACACTTAAGCAATGTTCAAATTCGACTTACGTAAAATTAGAGTTACGCAAAAGTCTACGGTCCGCATTAATTACGTATCTCGGGGGATGACTGTATACTGTATATTAATGTACTGTAATCCTAAAAATGTAATTTTAACTTTAATAAAGAACATAAGTGTAGCCTACAAAGAGATTTTTGAATTCGTTTGACCTTCAAAACCTTTAAAAAATACGTACTGTAATTACAATACAAAATACTGTAGTATTAGATGTTCATGGCTTAACCGAAAAAATTGTTATCCGAAACAGCTTCCCCCCCTTTAGTTCGGTTAACCGGGGTTTTACTGTATATGATTCTGGTCGAATTTGCGGCTGTTATAGTTTGCCATACAAAATGCCCTTGAATAAACAAAAAATGTGGTTGCTAAACTACACCTTCCCCTTAACCGATCTTCACCAAAAACGATACGTCCTGAGAACTCTAAAATTCAGGGCTGTATGCAAAATATTATATGATTCTGGTCGAATTTGCAGCTGTTATCGTTTGCCAAAAAAAAATTTCCCTTGATAAAAAGAAACCGTTGCCGGTAAACTACCCCTTTCCCTCAACCGATATTCACCAAAAACAATAGGTCGTGAGTACTCTACAAATCAGGACTGTATGAAAAAAATTATTTGATTCTGTTTGAATTTGCGGCTGTTATCGTTTGCCATAGAAAAAAAAGTCTACAGACACACACAGACACTTTTCGAAAAACGACTTTTCTTCATGTTTTGAGTGTAGTACAATCAGAATCTGCTATAATCTCGAACACGATTTTTTTTGCCATCACCATACTTCCATTTCCTTAAGGAACATGGAAGTAAAATTACCCCCGATAAAAAGATGTTGCTGGTAAACTACCCCTTCCCCTAAACAGATCTTTACCAAAACCAATAGGTCTTCAGAACTCTATAATTCAGGGCTGTATGCAAAAGAGTAGTTGATTCTGTTCGAATTTGCGGCTGTTATCGTTTGCCATTTTAAAAAAATTGCACTTGTTTAAAAAAAACTTTTGCCGGTAAACTACCCTTTTCCCTTAACCGATCTTCACCAAAACCAATAGGTCTTGAGAACTCTACATTTCAGGGCTGTATGCAAAATATTATATGATTCTGTTCGAATTTGCGGCTGTTATAGTTTGCCATACAAAATACCATTGATAAAACAAAAAATGTGGCTGGTAAACTACCCCTTTCCCTTAAACGATCTTCACCAAAAACAAAACGTCTTGAGAACTCTACAATTCAGGGCAGTATGCAAAACTTTATTTGATTCTGTTTGAATTTGCGGCTATTATCGTTTGCCAAACAAACAAAATTACCCTTGATAAAAAAACCGTTGCCGGTAAACTACCCCTTTCCCTCAGCCGATCTTCACCAAAAACAATATGTCGTGAGTACTCTTCAAATCAGGACTGTATGCAAAAAATTATTTGATTCTGTTTGAATTTGCGGCTGTTATCGTTTGCCATAGAAAAAAAATCTACAGACACACACAGACACTTTTCGAAAAACAACTTTTCTTCATGTTTTGAGTTTAGTACAATCAGAATCTGCTATAATCTCGAACACGATTTTTTTTCCATCACCATATTTCCATTTCCTTAAGGAACATGGAAGTAAAATTACCCCCGATAAAAAAACGTTGCTTGTAAACTACCCCTTCCCCTAAACCGATCTTTACCAAAACCAATAGGTCTTGAGAACTCTATAATTCAGGGCTGTATGCAAAAGAGTAGTTGATTCTATTTGATTTTACGGCTGTTAACGTTTGCCATTAAAAAAAAATTGCACTTGTTTAAAAAAAAACTGTTGCAGGTAAACTACCTCTTTCCCTTAACCGATGTTCACCAAAATCAATAGGTCCTGAGTACTCTACAAATCAGGGCTACTTGCAAAAAATTATTTCATTCTGTTTGAATTTGCTACTCTTATCGTTTGCCATAAAAAATACCCTTTTAAAACATAAAATGTTGCCGGTAAACTTTCCCTTAACCGATCTTCACCTAAAACAATAGGTCTTGAGTACTCAACAGATCAGGGCTGTATGCAAAACATTATTTGATTCTGTTTGAATTTGCGGCTGTTATCGTTTGCCATATAAAACAATTACACTTGATTAAAAAAAACCCGTTGCCGGTAAACTACCCCTCTCCCTTAACCGATCTTCAACAAAATCAACAGACCTTGAGTTCTACATAATTCAAAAAGGTATGCAGAAGAGTAGTTGCTTCTGTTTTAACGTACGGCAGTTATCGTTCGTCATAAAAAAAATTACCCTTGATAAAACATAAAATGTTGCTGGTAAACTATCCTATTCCCTTAACCGATCTTCACCAAAACCAATAGGTCTTGAGAACTCTACATTTCAGGGCTGTATGCAAAACATTATATGATTCTGTTTGAATTTGCGGCTGTTATCGTTTGCCATATAAAATACCATTGATAAAACAAAAACGTGGCTGGTAAACTACCCCTTTCCCTTAACTGATCTTCACCAAATACAATATGTCTTTAGTACTCAACAAATCAGGGGTGTATGCAATAACGTATTTGATTCTGTTTCAATTTGCGGCTCTTATCGTTTGCCATAGTAAATACCCTTTTAAAACATAAAACGTTGCCGGTAAACTACCCCTTTCCCTTAACTGATCTTCACCAACACCAATAGGTACTGAGAACTCTACAACACAGGGCTGCATGCAAAACATAATTTGATTCTGTTTGATATTGCGGCTGTTATCGTTTACCAAAAAAAAAAATTACCCTTGATAAAAAACCGTTGTTGGTAAACTACCCCTTCCCCTTAATCGATCTTCACCAAAAACGAAACGTCCTGAGAACTCTACAATTCAGGGCTGTTTGCAAAATATTATATGATTCTGTTCGAATTTGCGGCTGTTATAGTTTGCCATACAAAATACACTTGATAAAACAAAAAATTTTGCTGGTAAACTACCCCTTTCCCTCAACCGATCTTCACCAAAAACAATAGGTCGTGAGTACTCTACAAATCAGGACTGTATGCAAAAAATTAATTGATTCTGTTTGAATTTGCGGCTGTTATCGTTTGCCATAGAAAAAAAAATCTACAGACACACAGACAGACAGACACACAGAGACACACAGAGACACTTTTCGAAAAACGACTTTTTTTCATGTTTTGAGTGTAGTACAATCAGAATCTGCTATAATATCGAACACGAATTCTTTTTGCCATCACCATACTTTCATTTCCTTAAGGAACATGGAAGTAAAATTACCCCCGATAAAAAAACGTTGCTGGTAAACTACCCCTTCCCCTAAACAGATCTTTACCTAAACCAATAGGTCTTGAGAACTCTATAATTCAGGGCTGTATGCAAAATAGTAGTTGATTCGATTTGAATTTGCGGCTGTTATCGTTTGCCATATAAAATACCATTGATAAAACAAAAAACGTGGCTGGTAAACTACCCCTTTCCCTCAACCGATCTTCATCAAAAACAATAGGGCGTGAGTACTCTACAAGTCAGGACTGTATGCAAAAAATTATTTGATTCTGTTTGAATTTGCGGCTGTTATCGTTTGCCATAGAAAAAAATCTACAGACACACAGACACTTTTCGAAAAACGACTTTTTTTCATGTTTTGAGTGTAGTACAATCAGAATCTGCTATAATCTCGAACACGATTTTTTTTGCCATCACCATACTTCCATTTCCTTAAGGAACATGGAAGTAAAATTACCCCCGATAAAAAGAAGTTGCTGGTAAACTACACCTTCCCCTAAACAGATCTTTACCTAAACCAATAGGTTTTGAGAACTCTATAATTCAGGGCTGTATGCAAAAAAGTAGTTGATTCTGTTTGAATTTGCGGCTGTTATCGTTTGCCATTTTAAAAAAATTGCACTTGTTTAAAAAAAACTTTTGCTGGTAAACTACCCTTTTCCCTTAACCGATCTTCACCAAAACCAATAGGTCTTGAAAACTCTACATTTCAGGGCTGTATGCAAAATATTATATGATTCTGTTCGAATTTGCGGCTGTTATAGTTTGCCATACAAAATACCCTTGATAAAACAAAAAATGTGGCTGGTAAACTACCCCTTTCCCTTAAACGATCTTCACCAAAAACAAAACGTCTTGAGAACTCTACAATTCAGGGCAGTATGCAAAACATTATTTGATTCTGTTTGAAATGAAGCTGTTATCGTTTGCCATATAAAATACCATTGATAAAACAAAAAACGTGGCTGGTAAACTACCCCTTTCCCTTAACCGATCTTCACCAAAACAATAGGTCTTTAGTACTCAACAAATCAGGGGTGTATGCAATAACGTATTTGATTCTGTTTCAATTTGCGGCTCTTATCGTTTGCCATAATAAATACCCTTTTAAAACATAAAACGTTGCCGGTAAACTACCCATTTCCCTTAACTGATCTTCACCAAAACCAATAGGTACTGAGAAATCTACAACACAGGGCTGCAAGCAAAACATAATTTGATTCTGTATGATATTGCGGCTGTTATCGTTTACCAAAAAAAAAAATTACCCTTGATAAAAAACCGTTGCTGGTTAACTACCCCTTCCCCTTCACCGATCTTCACCAAAAACGATACGTCCTGAGAACTCTACAATTCAGGGCTGTATGCAAAATATTATATGATTCTGTTCGAATTTACGGCTGTTATAGTTTGCCATACAAAATACCCTTGATAAAACAAAAAATGTGGCTGGTAAACTACCCCTTTCCCTTAAACGATCTTCACCAAGAACCACAGGTCTTTAGTACTCAAGAAATCAGGGCTGTATGCAAAAACGTATTTGATTCTGTTTGAATTTGCGGCTGTTATCGTTTGCCATAGAAAACAATTACCCTTGATTTAAAGAAACCGTTGCCGGTAAACTACCCCTTTCCCTCAACCGATCTTCACCAAAAACAACACGTCTTGAGTACTCTACAAATCAGGGCTGTATGCAAAAAATTATTTGATTCTGTTTGAATTTGCGGCTGTTATCGTTTGCCATAGAAAAAATCTACACACACACACACACACACACACTTTTCGTAAAACGACTTTTTTTCATGTTTTGAGTGTAGTACAATCAGAATCTGCAATAATCTCGAACACGATTTTTTTTGCCATCACCATACTTCCACTTCCTTAAGGAACATGGAAGTAATACCCTTTTAAAACATAAAACGTTACCGGTATACTACCACTTTCCTTTAACCGATCTTCACCTAAAACAATAGGTCTTGAGTACTCAACAGATCAGGGTTGTATGCAAAACATTATTTTATTCTGTTTGAATTTGCGGCTCTTATCGTTTGCCATAGAAAATACACTTTTAAAACATAAAACGTAGCTGGTAAACTACCCCTTCCCCTTAACCGATCTTCACCAAAATCAATAGGTCTTGAGAACTCTACAATTTAGGGCTGTATGCAAATAATCATTTCATTCTGTATGAATTTGCGGGTGTTATCGTTTGCCATATAAAATACCCTTGTTAAAACATAAAACGTTGCTGGTAAACTACCCCTTTCCCTTAACCGATCTTCACCAAAAACAAAAGGTCTTGAGAACTGCACAATTCAGAGCTATATGCAAAAGAGTAGTTGATGCTGTTTGAATTTACGGCTGTTATCGTTTGCCATAGAAAACAATTACCCTTGATTTAAAAGAAACCGTTGCCGGTAAACTACCCCTTTCCATCAACCGATCTTCACCAAAAACAATAGGTCTTGAGTACTCTACAAATCAGGGCTATATGCAAAAAATGATTTGATTCAGTTTGAATTTGCGGCTGTTATCGTTTGCCATAGAAAAAAAAATCTACAAGCAGACACACTGACACACAGACAGACACACAGACAGACAGACAGACACATAGACACATAGACAGACAGACACACACACAGACACTTTTCGAACATGATTTTTTTTGCCATCACCATACTTCCATTTCCTTAAGGAACATGGAAGTAAAAATCTACACACAGACACACAGACAGACAGACAGACACACAGACACTTTTCGGAAAACGACTTTTTTTCATGTTTTGAGTGTAGTACAATGAGAATCTGCAATAATCTCGAACATGATTTTTTTTTGCCATCACCATACTTCCATTTCCTTAAGGAATAAGGAAGTAAAAATAGAACCTTTAGTGGGAGATATTATGCAACTGCTGGAATCACTATCGCATAGATTATTACTTCCATATTCCTTAAGGAAATGGAAGTATGGTGATGGCAAAAAAATCGTGTTCGTGATTATTGCTGATTCTGATTGTACTACACTCAAAACATGAAAAAAAGTCGTTTTTCGAAAAGTGTCTGTGTGTGTGTCTGTCTGTCTATGTGTCTGTGTCTGTCTGTGTGTCTGCGTGTAGATTTTTTTTCTATGGCAAACGATAACTGCCGCAAATTCAAACAGAATCAAATAATTTTTTGCATACAGCCCTGATTTGTAGAGTTCTCACGACCTATTGTTTTTGGTGAACATCGGTTGAGGGAAGGGGTAGTTTACTTGCAACTGTTTTACTTCCATATTCCTTAAGGAATGGAAGTATGGTGATGGCAAAAAAAATCGTGTTCGAGATTATTGCAGATTCTTATTCTACTACACTCAAAACATGAAAAAAAGTCGTTTCCCGAAAAGTGTCTGTGTGTCTGTCTGTCTGTCTGTCTGTCTGTCTGTCTGTCTGTCTGTCTGTCTGTCTGTCTGTGTGTCTGTGTGTCTGTAGATTTTTTTTCTATGGCAAACGATAACTGCCGCAAATTCAAACAGAATCAAATAATTTTTTGCATACAGCCCGGTTTTGCAGAGTTCTCGCGATCTATTGTTTTTGGTGAAGATCGGTTGAGGGAAAGGGGTAGTTTACCTGCAACGGTTTTTTTTTAGCAAGGGTAATTTTGTTTGTTTGGCAAACGATAACAGCCGCAAATTCAAACAGAATCAAATAATGTTTCGCATACAGCCCTGAATTGTAGAGTTCTCAAGACCTATTGTTTTTGGTGAAGATCGGTTAAGGGAAAGGGGTAGTTTACCTGTAACGTTTTATGTTTTAACAAGGGTATTTCCTATGGCAAACGATAACAGCCGCAAATTCAAACAGAATGAAAATATTATTTGCATACAGCCCTAAATTGTAGAGTTCTCAATACTTTTTGTTTTTTGGTGAATATCGGTTAAGGGAAAGGGGTAGTTTACCTACAACGTTTTTTTAACAAGGGTATTTTCTATGGCAAACGATAACAGCCGCAAATTCAAACAGAATCAAATAATTTTCTGCATACAGCCCTGATTTGTAGAGTACTCAAGACCTATTGTTTTTGGTGAAGATCGGTTGAGGGGAAGGGGTAGTTTACCAGCAACGTTTTTTATCATGCGTATTTTCTATGGCAAACGACAACTGCCGCAAATTCAAACAGAATCAAATAATTTTTTGCATACAGCCCTGGTTTGTAGAGTACTCGCGACCAATTGTTTTTGGTGAAGATCGGTTGAGGGGAAGGGGTAGTTTACCTGCTACGGTTTTTTTTATCAAGGGAAATTTTTTTTTTTTGGCAAACGATAGCCGCAAATTCAAACAGAATCAAATAATGTTTCGCATACAGCCCTGAATTGTAGATTTCTCAAGACCTATTGTTTTTGGTGAAGATCGGTTGAGGGAAAGGGGTAGTTTACCTGCAACGTTTTTTTAACAAGGGTATTTTCTATGGCAAACGATAACAGCCGCAAATTCAAACAGAATCAAATAATGTTTTGCATACAGTCCTGATTTGTAGAGGTCTCAATGACTTCTTTCGATTTTGGTGAAGATCGGTTAAGGGGAAGGGGTAGTTTACCTGCAACCTTATAAGTTTTAACAAGAGTAAAGTACTTGAAAATTTATTTAAACTTGTTGAAACAATGGTAATTGTTAAAAATAAAATAATTTTGTTGCCAGGCAATAAAATTATAATTTTTTCATGTTAATGTAATATAATATTTTTCATTTAATACAGCAATAAAAAGGCAGGTAAGACACAGCCAGGCTGTTTGGCTGAAAATGATTTTAAATATAAATCTTAGAATATGGAAGTCATGTATGGTTCTCCATACCGATATTTTACTTCCATATTCCTTAAGGAATGGAAGTATGGTGATGGCAAAAAAAATCGTGTTCGAGATTATTGCAGATTCTGATTCTACTACACTCAAAACATGAAAAAAAGTCGTTTTCCGAAAAGTGTCTGTCTGTCTGTCTGTCTGTCTGTCTGTCTGTCTGTCTGTCTGTCTGTCTGTCTGTCTGTCTGTCTGTGTGTCTGTCTGTCTGTGTGTCTGTAGATTTTTTTTCTATGGCAAACGATAACTGCCGCAAATTCAAACAGAATCAAATAATTTTTTGCATACAGCCTGATTTGCAGAGTACTCGCGACCTATTGTTTTTGGTGAAGATCGGTTGAGGGAAAGGGGTAGTTTACCTGCAACGGTTTTTTTTTAGCAAGGGTAATTTTGTTTGTTTGGCAAACGATAACAGCCGCAAATTCAAACAGAATCAAAAATGTTTCGCATACAGCCCTGAATTGTGGAGTTCTCAAGATGTGTTGATTTTGGTGAAGATCGGTTAAGGGAAAGGGGTAGTTTACCTGTAACGTTTTCTGTTTTAACAAGGGTATTTCCTATGGCAAACGATAACAGCCGTAAATTCAAACAGAATCAAAAGATTATTTGCACCCACCCCCTAAATTCGAGAGTTCTCAAGACCTAGTGTTTTTGGTGAAGATCGGTTAAGGGAAAGGGGTAGTTTACCTACAACGTTTTTTTAACAAGTTTATTTTCTATGGCAAACGATAACAGCCGCAAATTCAAACATAATCAAATAATTTTCTGCATACAGCTCTGGTTTGTAGAGTACTCAATACCTTTTGCTTTTGGTGAAGATCGGTTGAGGGAAAGGGGTAGTTTACCTGCAACGTTTGTTATAAAGCGTATTTTCTATGGCAAACGATAACTGCCGCAAATTCAAACAGAATCAAATAATTTTTTGCATACATAAGTGAATTGTAGAGGACTCAAGGCCATTAGATTTTGGTGAAGATCGGTTAAGGGGAAGGGGTAGTTTACCAGCAACCTTTTACGTTTTAACAAGAGTAAAGTACTTGAAAATTCATTTAAACTTTTTCAAACAATGGTAATTGTTAAAAATAAAATAATTTTGTTGCCAGGCAATAAAATTATAATTTTTTCATTTTAATGTAAATTATGTATATATTAGAAAATATATCGTGCTTGGCAGGCAAGCATATTTCAGATTATAAGTCTTAGAATATGGAAGTCATGTATGGTTCTCCATACCGATATTTTACTTCCATATTCCTTAAGGAATGGAAGTATGGTGATGGCAAAAAAAATCGTGTTCGAGATTATTGCAGATTCTGATTCTACTACACTCAAAACATGAAAAAAAGTCGTTTTCCAAAAAGTGTCTGTGTGTGTGTCTGTCTGTCTGTGTGTCTGTCTGTGTGTCTGTAGATTTTTTTTCTATGGCAAACGATAACTGCCGCAAATTCAAACAGAATCAAATAATTTTTTGCATGCAGCCCTGATTTGCAGAGTACTCGCGACCTCTTGTTCTTGGTGAAGATCGGTTCAGGGAAAGGGGTAGTTTACCTGCAACGGTTTTTTTTTAGCAAGGGTAATTTTGTTTGTTTGGCAAACGATAACAGCCGCATATTCAAACAGAATCAAATAATGTATCGCATACAGCCCTCAATTGTAGAGTTCTCAAGATCTGTTGATTTTGGTGAAGATCGGTTAAGGGAAAGGGGTAGTTTACCTGTAACGTTTTATGTTTTAACAAGGGTATTTCCTATGGCAAACGATAACAGCCGCAAATTCAAACAGAATCAAAAGATTATTTCCATACAACCTTAAATTGGAGAGTTCTCAAGACCTTTTGTTTTCGGTGAAGTTCGGTTGAGGGAAAGGGGTAGTTTACCAGCAACGTTTTTTTAACAAGGGTATTTTATATGGCAAACGATAACAGCCGCAAATTCAAACAGAATCAAATAATGTTTTGCATCCAGCCCTGATTTGTAGAGTACTCAAGACCTATTGTTTTTGGTGAAGATCGGTTAAGGGAAAGGGGTAGTTTACCTGTAACGTTTCATGTTTTAACAAGGGTATTTCCTATGGCAAACGATAACAGCCGCAAATTCAAACATAATCAAAAGATTATTTGCATACAGCCCTAAATTGTAGAGTTCTCAAGACCTGTTGTTTTTGGTGAAGATCGCTTGAGAGGAAGGGGTAGTTTACCTGTAACGTTTTTTTAACAAGGGTGTTTTCTATGGCAAACGATAACAGCCGCAAATTCAAACAGAATCAAATAATGTTTTGCATACAGCCCTGATTTGTAGAGTACTCAAGACCTATTGTTTTTGGTGAAGATCGGTTAAGGGGAAGGGGTAGTTTACCAGCAACCTTTTAGGTTTTAACAAGAGTAAAGTACTTGAAAATTTATTTAAACTTTTTGAAACAATGGTAATTGTTAAAAATAAAATAATTTTGTTGCCAGGCAATAAAATTATAATTTTTTCATTTTAATGTAATATAATATTTTTCATTTAATACAACAATAAAAAGGCAGGTAAGACACAGCCTGGCTGTTTAGCTGAAAATGATTTTAAATATAAATCTTAGAATATGGAAGTCATGTATGGTTCTCCATACCGATATTTTCGAAAAGTGTCTGTGTGTGTGTCTGTAGATTTTTTTCTATGGCAAACGATAACAGCCGCAAATTCAAACAGAATCAAATAATTTTTTGCACACAGCCCTGATTTGTAGATTACTCATGACCTTTTGTTTTTGGTGAAGATCAGTAGAGGGGAAGGGGTAGTTTACTTGCAACGGTTTTTATTTTATCAAGGGTAATTTTGTTTGTTTGGCAAACGATAACAGCCGCAAATTCAAACAGATTCAAATAATGTTTCGCATACAGCCCTGAATTGTAGAGTTCTCACGAACTGTTGATTTTGGTAAAGATGGGTTAAGGGAAAGGGGTAGTTTACCAGCAACGTTTTACGTTTTAACAAGGGTATTTTATATGGCAGACGATAACAGCCGCAAATTCAAACATAATCAAATACTGTTTTGCATACTGGCCTGAATTGTAGAGTTCTCAAGACCTTTGGTTTTTGGTGAAGATCAGTTAAGGGAAAGGGGTAGTTTACCGGCAACGTTTTATGTTTTAAAAGGGTATTTTCTATGGCAAACGATAAGAGCTGCAAATTCAAACAGAATCAAATACGGTTTTGCATACAGCCCTGATTTCTTGAGTACTAAAGACCTATTGTTTTTGGTGAAGATCGTTTAAGGTGAAGGGGTAGTTTACCGGCCACGTTTTTTGTTTTATTAAGGGTATTTTGTATGGCAGACGATAACAGCCGCAAATTCAAACAAAATCATATAATATTTTGCATACAGCCCTGAATTGTAGAGTTCTCAAGACCTGTCGTTTTTGGTAAAGATCGGTTAAGGGGAAGGGGTAGTTTACCAACAAAGTTTTTTTAACAAGTGTATTTATTTGGCAAACGATAACAGCCGTAAATTCAAACAGAATCAAATAATTTTCTGCATACAGCCCTGATTTGTAGAGTACTCAAGACCTATTGTTTTTGGTGAAGATCGGTTAAGGGGAAGGGGTAGTTTACCGGCAACGTTTTTTATCAAGCGTATTTTCTATGGCAAACGATAACTGCCGCAAATTCAAACAGAAACAAATAATTTTTTGCATACAGCCCTGATTTGTAGAGTACTCGCGACCTGTTGTTTTTGGTGAAGATCGGTTAAGGGGAAGGGGTAGTTTACCTGCAACGGTTTTTTTTTGTCAAGGGAATTTTTTCTTTATTTGGCAAACGATAACAGCCGCAAATTCAAACAGAATCAAATAATGTTTTGTATACAGACCTGATTTGTAGAGTGCTCAAGACCTTTGGTTTTTGGTGAAGATCGGTTAAGGGGAAGGGGTAGTTTACCAGCAACGTTTTTTTATCAAGCGTATTTTCTATGGCAAACGATAACTGCCGCAAATTCAAACAGAATCAAATATTCTTTTGCACACGTCCCTGAATTGTAGAGGTCTCAAGGCCTTTCGATTTTGGTGAAGATCGGTTAAGGGGAAGGGGTAGTTTACCTGCAACCTTTTACGTTTTAACAAGAGTAAAGTACTTGAAAATTTATTTAAACTTTTTCAAGCAATGGTAATTGTTAAAAATAAAATAATTTTGTTGCCAAGCAATAAAATTAAAATTTTTTCATTTTAATGTACATCATGTATAAGAGAAAATATATCGCGCTTGGCAGGCGATATTAAGATTTAAATATAAATCTTAGAATATGGAAGTCATGTATGGTTCTCCATACCGATATTTTACTTCCATATTCATTAAGGAATGGAAGTATGGTGATGGCAAAAAAAATCGTGTTCGAGATTATTGCAGATTCTGATTCTACTACACTCAAAACATGAAAAAAAGTCGTTTTCCGAAAAATGTCTGTGTGTGTGTCTGTCTGTAGATTTTTTTTTTATGGCAAACGATAACTGCCGCAAATTCAAACAGAATCAAATACTTTTTTGCATACAGCCCTGATTTGCAGAGTACTCGGGACCTATTGTTTTTGGTGAAGATCGGTTGAGGGAAAGGGGTAGTTTACCTGCAACGTTTTTTTAACAAGGTTATTTTCTATGGCAAACGATAACAGCCGCAAATTCAAACAGAATCAAATAATGTTTTACATACAGCCCTGATTTGTAGAGTACTCAAGACCTATTGTTTTTGGTGAAGATCGGTTAAGGGGAAGGGGTAGTTTACCAGCAACGTTTTTTTATCAAGCGTATTTTCTATGGCAAACGATAACAGCCGCAAATTCAAACAGAATCAAATAATTTTTTGCATACGTCCCTGAATTGTATAGGTCTCAATGACTTTCGATTTTGGTGAAGATCGGTTAAGGGGAAGGGGTAGTTTACCAGCAACCTTTTACGTGTTAACAAGAGTAAAGTACTTGAAAATTTATTTAAACTTTTTGAAACAATGGTAATTGTTAAAAATAAAATAATTTTGTTGCCAGGCAATAAAATTATAATTTTTTCATTTTAATGTACATCATGTATAAGAGAAAATATATCGCGCTTGGCAGGCGATATTAAGATTTAAATATAAATCTTAGAATATGGAAGTCATGTATGGTTCTCCATACCGATATTTTCGAAAAGTGTCTTTGTGTGTGTCTGTAGATTTTTTTCTGTGGCAAACGATAACAGCCGCAAATTCAAACAGAATCAAATAATTTTTTGCACACAGCCCTGATTTGTAGATTACTCACGACCTTTTGTTTTTGGTGAAGATCAGTAGAGGGGAAGGGGTAGTTTACTTGCAACGGTTTTTATTTTATCAAGGGTAATTTTGTTTGTTTGGCAAACGATAACAGCCGCAAATTCAAACAGATTCAAATAATGTTTCGCATACAGCCCTGAATTGTAGAGTTCTCACGAACTGTTGATTTTGGTAAAGATGGGTTAAGGGAAAGGGGTAGTTTACCAGCAACGTTTTACGTTTTAACAAGGGTATTTTATATGGCAAACGATAACAGCCGCAAATTCAAACATAATCAAATACTGTTTTGCATACTGCCCTGAATTGTAGAGTTCTCAAGACCATTGGTTTTTGGTGAAGATCAGTTAAGGGAAAGGGGTAGTTTACCGGCAACGTTTTATGTTTTAAAAGGGTATTTCCTATGGCAAACGATAAGAGCTGCAAATTCAAACAGAATCAAATACGGTTTTGCATACAGCCCTGATTTCTTGAGTACTAAAGACCTATTGTTTTTGGTGAAGATCGTTTAAGGTGAAGGGGTGGTTTACCGGCCACGTTTTTTGTTTTATTAAGGGTATTTTGTATGGCAGACGATAACAGCCGCAAATTCAAACAAAATCATATAATATTTTGCATACAGCCCTGAATTGTGGAGTGCTCAAGACGTATCGTTTTTGGTAAAGATCGGTTAAGGGGAAGGGGTAGTTTACCTACAACGTTTCTTTAACAAGGGTATTTTCTATGGCAAACGATAACAGCCGCAAATTCAAACAGAATCAAATAATTTTCTGCATACAGCCCTGATTTGTAGAGTACTCAAGACCTTTTCTTTTTGGTGAAGATCGGTTAAGGGGAAGGGGTAGTTTACCAGCAACGTTTTTTATCAAGCGTATTTTTTATGGCAAACGATAACTGCCGCAAATTCAAACAGAAACAAATAATTTTTTGCATACAGTCCTGATTTGTAGAGTACTCGCGACCTGTTGTTTTTGGTGAAGATCGGTTAAGGGGAAGGGGTAGTTTACCTGCAACGGTTTTTTTTGTCAAGGGAATTTTTTCTTTATTTGGCAAACGATAACAGCCGCAAATTCAAACAGAATCAAATAATGTTTTGTATGCCGCCCTGATTTGTAGAGTGCTCAAGACCTTTGGTTTTTGGTGAAGATCGGTTAAGGGGAAGGGGTAGTTTACCTGCAACGTTTTTTTATCAAGCGTATTTTCTATGGCAAACGATAACTGCCGCAAATTCAAACAGAATCAAATATTCTTTTGAACACGTCCCTGAATTGTAGAGGTCTCAAGGCCTTTCGATTTTGGTGAAGATCGGTTAAGGGGAAGGGGTAGTTTACCTGCAACCTTTTACGTTTTAACAAGAGTAAAGTACTTGAAAATTTATTTAAACTTTTTCAAGCAATGGTAATTGTTAAAAATAAAATAATTTTGTTGCCAAGCAATAAAATTAAAATTTTTTCATTTTAATGTACATCATGTATAAGAGAAAATATATCGCGCTTGGCAGGCGATATTAAGATTTAAATATAAATCTTAGAATATGGAAGTCATGTATGGTTCTCCATACCGATATTTTACTTCCATATTCATTAAGGAATGGAAGTATGGTGATGGCAAAAAAAATCGTGTTCGAGATTATTGCAGATTCTGATTCTACTACACTCAAAACATGAAAAAAAGTCGTTTTCCGAAAAATGTCTGTGTGTGTGTCTGTCTGTAGATTTTTTTTTATGGCAAACGATAACTGCCGCAAATTCAAACAGAATTAAATACTTTTTTGCATACACCCCTGATTTGCAGAGTACTCGTGACCTATTGTTTTTGGTGAAGATCGGTTTAGGGAAAGGGGTAGTTTACCTGCAACGTTTTTTTAACAAGGTTATTTTCTATGGCAAACGATAACAGCCGCAAATTCAAACAGAATCAAATAATGTTTTACATACAGCCCTGATTTGTAGAGTACTCAAGACCTATTGTTTTTGGTGAAGATCGGTTAAGGGGAAGGGGTAGTTTACTTGCAACGTTTTTTTATCAAGCGTATTTTCTATGGCAAACGATAACAGCCGCAAATTCAAACAGAATCAAATAATTTTTTGCATACGTCCCTGAATTGTCTAGGTCTCAATGACTTTCGATTTTGGTGAAGATCGGTTAAGGGGAAGGGGTAGTTTACCTGCAACCTTTTACGTTTTAACAAGAGTAAAGTACTTGAAAATTTATTTAAACTTTTTGAAACAATGGTAATTGTTAAAAATAAAATAATTTTGTTGCCAGGCAATAAAATTATAATTTTTTCATTTTAATGTACATCATGTATAAGAGAAAATATATCGCGCTTGGCAGGCGATATTAAGATTTAAATATAAATCTTAGAATATGGAAGTCATGTATGGTTCTCCATACCGATATTTTACTTCCATATTCATTAAGGAATGGAAGTATGGTGATGGCAAAAAAAATCGTGTTCGAGATTATTGCAGATTCTGATTCTACTACACTCAAAACATGAAAAAAAGTCGTTTTCCGAAAAGTGTCTGTGTGTGTGTCTGTCTGTGTGTGTGTCTGTCTGTAGATTTTTTTTTATGGCAAACGATAACTACCGCAAATTCAAACAGAATTTAATACTTTTTTGCATACAGCCCTGATTTGCAGAGTACTCGGGACCTATTGTTTTTGGTGAAGATCGGTTGAGGGAAAGGGGTAGTTTACCTGCAACGTTTTTTTAACAAGGTTATTTTCTATGGCAAACGATAACAGCCGCAAATTCAAACATAATCAAATAATGTTTTACATACAGCCCTGATTTGTAGAGTACTCAAGACCTATTGTTTTTGGTGTAGATCGGTTAAGGGGAAGGGGTAGTTTACCTGCAACATTTTTTTATCAAGCGTATTTTCTATGGCAAACGATAACAGCCGCAAATTCAAACAGAATCAAATAATTTTTTGCATACGTCCCTGAATTGTATAGGTCTCAATGACTTTCGATTTTGGTGAAGATCGGTTAAGGGGAAGGGGTAGTTTACCTGCAACCTTTTACGTTTTAACAAGAGTAAAGTACTTGAAAATTTATTTAAACTTTTTGAAACAATGGTAATTGTTAAAAATAAAATAATTTTGTTGCCAGGCAATAAAATTATAATTTTTTCATTTTAATGTAATATAATATTTTTCATTTAATACAGCAATAAAAAGGCAGGTAAGACACAGCCTGGCTGTTTGGCTGAAAATGATTTTAAATATAAATCTTAGAATATGGAAGTCATGTATGGTTCTCCATACCGATATTTTTATCAAGGGAAATATTTTTTTTTGGCAAACGTTAACAGCCGAAAATGCAAACAGAATCAAATAATGTTTCGCATACAGCGCTGATTTGCAGTGTTCTAAAGACCTGTGGTTTTTGGTGAAGATCGGTTAAGGGAAAGGGGTAGTTTACCTGTAACGTTTTATGTTTTAACAAGGGTATTTTCTATGGCAAACGATAACAGCCGCAAATTCAAACAGAATCAAAAGATTATTTGCATACAGCCTTAAATTGTAGAGTTCTCAAGACCTTTTGTTTTTGGTGAAGATCCGTTAAGGGAAAGGGGTAGTTTACCAGCAACGTTTTTTAACAAGAGTATTTTCTATGGCAAACGATAACAGCCGCAAATTCAAACAGAATCAAATAATTTTTTGCATACAGCCCTGATTTGTAGAATACTCAAGATCTGTTGTTTTTGGTGAAGATCGGTTGAGGGCAACGGGTAGTTTACCAGCAACATTTTTTTATCAAGCGTATTTTCTATGGCAAACGATAACAGCCGCAAGTTCAAACAAAATCAAATAATTTTTTGCATACGTCCCTGCATTGTAGAGGTCTCAAGGACTTTCGATTTTGGTGAAGATCGGTTAAGGGCAAGGGGTAGTTTACCTGCAACGTTTTACGTTTTAACAACAGTAAAGTACTTGAAAATTCATTTAAACTTTTTGAAACAATGGTAATTGTTAAAAATAAAATAATTTTGTTGCCAGCAATAAAATTATAATTTTTTCATTTTAATGTAAATTATGTATGAGTTAATATCTTTATATATATAATTCTTCTGTACGTGTGTATGTCACTGAACTCCTCCATGTATAAAATAATATATCGTTCGTGGCAGGTAAGCATATCTCAGTTATGTAATGTTTACGTTTCCATTTTATTATTATGCCTACAGCAATAAAAAGGCAGGTAAGACACACACACACACACACACACACACAATTCACGTTATTTCTGGCCTCACTAATGTTTATTTTCTTACATTGCACGCTTTTTAAATGAAAAGTGCCGAAACCCACACCTACATAACGTGTGCAAGCCGAAAAAATGGACATCAATTTGCTTCCTGTGGATCGCTGGGCAGTGTAACTGCACGTGTTTACAGAGGAACGATTCATAGACAGACTTTTCGTTTTTAGGGAATGAACCCTCTGCGAGATGGTGAGGGTCCATGAGTGACTTCGGAGCGCTCCTTCTTTTTCGCGTGTTTGTACTGTGCAACATACACTGTAGATTCGCAACTTTACTCTAAGCAACGCTCAATAGGAAATGTTGAAAATTTTACAGTGTACCCTCATTCACACTAAACTTGCTCTGATGTTTTAATTACGGACATCATAATATTAAAACTTTGGAAACTTGAGCACTACTTAATGGAGATCAATCATTAACTTACACAAGCCATTAATTTTATGCATATTTTTTATATATATGTGTACAACGTTATCGGCAACAAAGAAGTAGTTTTTGTTAAAATTCCTTCCCGGGATATTTGGCCGTAGTCCAATGTTTTCTACAAAACCAGACGTTTCGGCAATGCCATCGACTTCCATCATCAGTGAAAATCGAGTGCGATAACGTGAGGTGGTTTATGTTAGTGACCACAGTACTGTGGTTAAGGCTGAAGCAGTAAGTAGAAAGAAGTAGTTTCTATGGTAATATTTCATTTCGAAAATGATTTTAAATATAAATCTTAGAATATGGAAGTCATGTATGGTTCTCCATACCGATATTTTTTTCATTGTAGGACTAACGTAATTTAACTTACTGGCACTGTATCCAGTTGTTCTAGGACATAGTCAACTGATGCTGGGACGTCATATACACCTATTTGGTGAATACCAAAATTCAGATTCGCACAAAAGTTAAATACAGTACCGGTATAATTTAAACTTGCTTTAGTTTGAATTAAAATTCAAATGCAAGTAAAGAAAAGTGTAAGTTTTGTACATACTGTAACAAATTAATTTTTAAATTTGTTAAATTTTTGTGTAAAAAAATTTTTTTTTTTTTATATTTTTTGTTTTTTTTTTGTTTTAAAATTAATTACTTAATTATGTTCCGTGGTGTTCCGAACTTCTGGTTATTTGTATTAATTTAATTATGTCTTTCTCTGTATTTGTAATTCCTTTCACCAGTCAATAAGATTGTCTCCAATAACAATCGATAAGTGAACTTTCCTATTTGGAGGTTATCTTCCTTCTAATTGGTGAAATCCTGGTAGTTATTGCTCAAATTAAAATTATATATTATACTAGTTATCATATAGTAATAAACAAGATTCAATTTTATAGTAATTAATGAGTTTTATTTAACAAATGTTTATTTAATCGATTTACTATCGATTGATTGATCGATTCTCAGGGTATCGATAGTGTTTACAATTATTTATATTCGGGTTCTTTTAACAATTATTTCATAGATAGTCAGAGAAAAAGGGCAAAGTAAGGAACGTATAACATTACAATAATATATCAACTTAAAAATTAAAATACATATATGACATACAATATATAAGTGTGAGTAAAGAAATTTTCAAACCGTTCTGTCGAGTTGGCGATGTTGCATTGGATTGTGGGAAGAGAAAAGATGGCCGCTTCGAGTTCAGATGCAGGATGAATTCACCTCGCTAATTCTGCGTTCAATAAAGCTGCTTTCCCTGCGATTTCTGGTTCCTGCTATGGCTATTATTCTTTCTTGTGTTGGTGGAGTGTTCCTGGTTAAATTTTAGTGTTCCACTTCGATAAAAAGTGTTGTAAAAGTTAAGCTTCACTTTCGTATGTTAGGTCGAAAATTGCACCGTTTGTTTCGCTGTGTAGAATTAATGTTTAAATCGTTTAAATGGGGTATTCACTGTGTTCTGTTCTTGTTTGAAGTTATTTTAGTGTTTGTTGGTGTTTGTTTCACTGAATTTACTCTTAGTATGTGTTCTTACAAAACTCGCGTTTTTCACTTCAGGCTAGGCTTGTCGCTATGCGCCATTTATTTCTCAGCTACTAGGTTAAATATGCTTAAGAGCTCATGTCAAGTGTACTTCACAATATCTAATAATGAACTAACTAACTTCCTTCGTCTTGTCCATAAGTCTTAGCCAAATTAATATTAGCTATCCATTGTTTCAAAATTATTGGCATCCTGTGCATGTGAGAATGTAACATTATATAACTGATTATATTTTTGCTATTATTCAAATTTATTAACTACTAAATACATAATCTTCTTCTTCAGTTCATTCTGCTTGATTTGGTACCAAATAATATAGTTTTATTAAGTTTTTGATCTAAAATGTTATTTTTACCTCATTTTGAAAATTGTAAGTTTTAAAATTCACTTCCTGTCCTTTTCTAAAATGTCGCCATTTTACATGTTATATTATTGATTGTATTAAATCTCAGATTGATTTAAAAGGTTTATCTTCCCTTAATTTCTTGTAATTAGATTAATTGGTTATCTTTTAAAATATTATACATTAATATATGACTCCCCTCTCTAAATTTTCAGTTTTTACATTTACATTTTTAATAATAATCTTGCTATCTTTTTACAAAATCTTTCTTACTTATATTTCCAATTACATGACTCTATGACTGATTCACCTTATATAAATCCCATCAGTTTAATTGTTTTTCTGTACTTATTCAATTTTGATGCTGTTTAGTTTTAACATTTGGCCTAGATTTCTAACAGTTTTTTCATACAAAGTTTTTAAATAATACATTTTGTTTGTACCCTCTCTGACTTTCTATTCTATTATGACATTAATTAACATTTTCTTATTTCAACAAAAGAACAATAATTAGTATATAATTTATACTCTTAATACATAATACATAATTCAAATTAACAATGGTCTTCCAAACTCAGACATTTTACACTTAATTATTATTAGTAATACAATAAATATTTTATAACTAAAGAATGTTATTTAACTCTGACATTTTATACTTAATTATTATCAGTAACTTATTCTAAATAAACAAAACATCTTGGTCCTTCCATCATATACTCTATTTCTTATACTAGGTTCTATTTTCAGTTTTAATCTGTTTTTGATATTGGGGTAATGATATTTTAACACTTCACTTGTTATATGGCCTGCTCTTGTTTTATTTATTATCATTCTACTGAATCACCTGTATTATCTGTCATGATAATACTTTATTTAACGTTATTCATGGTCACAAATAAACACTTCAAAGTTGTATTATTTCCCAATTTACTTAGTTTGTGAACTGCAATATTTACACAGAAGGCTTATTTATTATAACACAAAAACTTGCACTGATCCCCTTGTTATTCTTGGATTTTATTTCTAAATAGTTTTATAGTTTTATTAATATCAAGAAATCTATTTATAGAAGATAATGAAGGTTTGTTTTTTGGTATTATATAATTATTTCACATTGGTTCACTTTCAATTCTTGCTTTATACACTTTTGGCTTACATTTATTTTACATGGTTTCTGAATTTAATATTTTGTTATACTTTCATTTGTGATTAAGTTTATCATTTTCTTTTGGGGTTTGGGTTTTTTATAAGAGCACTCCTTCTTCTTGTGGATGCTGTCTTGTTCTGGTTTCTTCATTGATTCCTCCTCTTCTTCTTGTTCCTTATACAAGTATTTCCTTTTCTTCTTGTGGATGTTGTCATGTTTTGGGTTTCTTCCTTACCTACTCCTATCCTACCTGGGTATTACCTTTTTCTATATTTTAGTTTTGCAGTTTACTTTGATGATTCATCACTCGTTGTAACATTGGTTTTAAATGAACTTTTCCTTTAATCTATGATTATACTTCACGGTGGTTCTTTATTAATTTTTTATTTTATTTTGCTTTCTCGGATTTAAAATGTTTTTATTTTATTTTTATTGATCACTCTACCATTCAGAATTATTGGCATTATCTGTCATGCTACAACACTATAAAAAAAAATAATAACAAAAAGGCCAGTGATTGTTGTAGTGAATTATTATTGACAACTTGCTCAATGGAATAGAGCGTAAGAACAGTAGAGCTGCTTTATCAGAAAGTCTGACTCCAAAAGTTTGTGCTATGGATAACTGCTATTAGTGTTTTGACTGAAGAGAGTAGAGAGTCATCACTCTGGTGCTATTCAGAGCTGAACTAGCACAGGTTCAAGTAAGTATGCCAATTAGTGGATTTACTTGAGCATGTCCCTAGCCATCACCACTTAACCATAATTCAGATCAAATACGGTACAGACATAAAAACTCCAGGAAAAAACCATTAGCAGTGCGGTTTCTGTTACCACTGCGACTGCAACTCTATTTTAATATTCTCATTCACAAACCTACTTTATATTGCAACAGAAGCACAATGTAGTTAAAAATACTTGAGATTTTTTGTTACTTTCCTTTTGTTGGCTGCATAAGCCATGTCTTATTACTAAACTAGAGTTAACTTTTATTTAATCATGATTTGTACAATTTATTAGCTGCAGATTTTGGTTATATTTAGGTCTATTAAGAGGAGCGCAAAATATTGTTACGATTCGTAATATTAGTAATATTCAGGTAATGATACTATAATAACATTAGTAATAGTAATAATATTAATAAAATAATTATCTTGTTGATTCATCCTCTTCGTTCACTTTATTAAATTTATTATAATATAAACTTTCACGTATGAACTTACTATTCGTTATCACTTCCCCATACGTTTCAAGGTGATGTGCCTCTTCCTCAGTGGTAGTAAATACTGAATGTCGTTTTACAGAATAACCGTTATGGACTATAGGTGTGTGTGGTGGGATGGGATTGGCGCTGAGGTTCAAATTGTGTGTTTAATATTTATCATTTAATATTAAATGAACAATTACATTATAAATCACATACACTATTCGATACACTGATCCAAACGCACAATTTGAACCTCAGCGCCAATCCCATCCCACCATCAACCCCCACCACACACACCTATAGTCCATAACGGTTATTCTGTAAAACGACATTCAGTATTTACTCCCACTGAGGAAGAGGCACGGGTAGGCACATCACCTTGAAACGTATGGGGAAGTGATAACGAATAGTAAGTTCATACGTAAAAGTTTATATATATAATAAAATTAATAAAATATTTCTGCGCAATTGTTCTAACTTATTGTAACCCATTTCCCATATTAAAAAAAAACATGGGCCTATTTAAACCACTGTATAATTCTGCTGTGTAATTTTCAACACATGGATTAATTAAAGAAATTCAAACACTTGTATCAAGGTTGTGGGAATTTTGTGTTAAAACGCGAAGATTGTAGGGAAAATTGTGTACACATGCGCAAACAAAGGGTTGTCAGATTTGTCACAGCTGATTGAACCTTGAAAGAACTCAGTCAGCTGGTTCGTTGTATTCGTGTTAGTTGGTTTTCGCGTTTTATATGTGGCGTTACGTTACACGGAATTGTTCAAACTGTAATCTGATAAAATTTTTGTTATTGCTAATTGACATGCGAATTTCACTCTCAACAATTTTTTTGGTGGCTGTTGTAATTACTTTGTCGGTAGTTATTGGACATATAAGTAAAATTATTACCATTAATTTTGACGTTTTACATGCAGGAGCGTTGAATCACAGAAACAATTCTGTAAGTCATTCCGCTCCCGAATACGGTTTTGCAATTGCTGATTCGGCGGATCACTTGTTATGGTTTTTACAAGTATGTTTCTTTTTTGTTTTTTTTAATGCATATAGTGATAAAACTAAACAGAACAGCAAACATCTGATTTATTGTATAGATTGGATTGACAAAAATCGGAATGCTTTTTTTAAAAATAGGTTTGCTTGGAAATTAGTTTTAATAATATTCAGAAATACCGGCTGTAAAATATAATGACGCTATTATTTAGTGTTAGTTAATTTTTGTTCTTGAAATTATTGTAGTGTTACTTTTGATGGTTAAGTTTTTACCTACTTTTTTCAATTCACTCTCTCCCCCTCTTTCACTCTTACTCCACACACACACACACACACACACACACACACACAGAGTAACAAACAAATGTAGAAGACCCTATTTTAGATGTTTCTTCCATAAACAAAAGTGAACCACTTATGGAACCAGCCACTGGTCCTGATGCTCCTTTTATGGAATGACCAAGAAGCTTTGACAATTACTCTTTTTTAATGCTTTGTTTTATTGAATTTTATTTATATGAATAGAATACCTACCCTCAAGTTGTATGCTGTGTGCCTAGATTGGTTTCCAGAAATATGGTTACATAATAACACCTCATTATATGCAGACCATTTAAAATAAAATTAAAAGCAATTATAGTTATTTATTTTTAGTACAATCAGAAAGTGTGTCAGAATTAGTGATACCTGCAGTGATTAAATAACAGTTAACTAAGGCATAAAACATTGTGTGTGACAGGTGTATAGCATGTAATTTGTGTAGCACTTAATTTTAGTTCGTTTTTTGAACTAACTGAACTTCTGCAATATAAATACAGTTTTGTGGATAATTCCATATCTACACAGCAGGAAGAAAAATTTGACCATAGTTCAAGTAAACGTTAAGCATTTCCCACTATCTAGTTCACTGAGTGAAGGTAAATTTTAGTGTCAAGTTCTGTGTTATTTTCCTGTACCTGTATTGAGACAGATGACATATAGTTGAGCACTTAAAAAGAAACATGTTAATAATAGGATGGGGTACCGGTATTTTACAGAACCTTAATTATCAAAGAAAAATACAGTTGTGTTAGGGGTGATTGTACTGTATACATCACCTCTCTACCCCTCCTTAGGTTTCCACTCATGATGCAACAACTTCTTCAAGAATGATTGTGTCACTTAGTCTGATGCAATATCTGTGAAACATTTGCAGCAACACTATCCACATGTGATCAGTATTGGAAGTAATTAATTAATTAATGATTTTAGTGTCTTTGAATTACACTATCAGTATATGTTTTCATATACATGGACAGTACATTTAATTATAATATTGGGTTTCTTCTTTTTCCCAATTGAAGATGTTAAGTCTATGGTTTTTATGAAGTCTAGTCCTTATGTCTGCTAATTATCTGTTATATTTAACTATTTTTAACCATTTAATGTATTATCTTCAGCATTCAGCACATCCTTCCTTTAATTTTATTTTCGTCTATACAATGTCACTAGAAGTAACATAAGTGTACTTTGTGCAATAACTGAAGGCAGCTAAAGGATTAGTACAGCCTGCCTGTGTCAACTATTACACTGAGAGTAGCACATTAGTGGCCACCAAATTACAGCCCCAGTATGTTGTAAAAACGTATTATGATACACGTAAATTTCTAATTTTAACTATTGAATTGAATTCTATGCATACTTTTGTTGGACATTATTCCAATCATGACAGATTTGGGATGTAGATAACAATATATTAAGGTAAAAAATATTTGTAGAAAACTGCATGCTTTGTAATGAAAAAATAAATGAATAAAACAGCAGTCATACTGTGTCAGTTGGATGGACCAGTTTTAATATTTAAGAAAATACATCTATTTTTCATTATTTTAGAGCAGTAATAAAAATCGGTATGGAGAACCATACATGACTTCCATGTTGTAAGATTTATGTTTAAAATAATTTACTTGAATTCGGTTCGGTAATTTCTAAAAAAATATCGCCCGTCAAACTAATTTCACTATTTATAGATATTTTTGTTATTAGGGGGTAGTCATTTAATATAATGTTATTTTCAGTCACTTTATCCATAAAAATGAGGTAGGCTTACTTTATTCTTATAAAGAAACCGAACTACGCAGATAATCATCCCTCCTCCGAAGCGCTCCGAAGTCACTCATGGACCCTGAGCGTCTTGCATAGGGTTCATTCCCTAAAGATGAATAGTCTGTCTATGAACAATTCCTCTGTAAACACGTGCAGTTACACTGCCCAGCGATCCACAGGAAGCAAATCGCTATCCACGCTGGACACTTTTTCGGCTTGCACGCGTTGTGTTGGTGTGGGTTTCGGCACTTTCCATTTAAAAAGCATGCAAATGTAAGAAAGTAAACATGAGTGAGGCCAGAAATAATGCGAATTGTGTGTGTGTGTGTGTGTGTGTGTGTGTGTGTGTGTGTGTGTGTGTGTGTGTGTGTCTTGCCTGCCTTTTTATTGTGGTAATCATAATAATAAAATGGAAACGTAAACATTACATAATTGAGATATGCTTGCCTGCCACGAACGATATATTTTCTCTGATACATGATTTAAATTAAAATGAAAAAATATAGAATTTGGTTAAAGTGAAATGAAATGTTTCCTTAGAAACTACTTCTTTGTTGTCAGTAATGTATTGCACATATAAAACTTATAAAATTTACTTCCTCCATCAACTACCATTTTAATTTATAAAAAAAATATCGGTATGGAGAACCATACATAACTTCCATGTTCTAAGATTTATATTTAAAATCATTTTCGAAATGAAATATTACCATAGAAACTACTTCTTTCTACTTGCTGCTTCAGCCTTAACCACAGTACTGTGGTCACTAACGTATACCACCTCACGTTATCACACTCGATTTTCACTGATGATGGAAGTCGATGGCATTGCCGAAACGTCTGGTTTTGTAGAAAACATTGGACTACGGCCAAACATCCCGAGAAGGAATTTTAACAAAAACTACTTCTTTGTTGCCGATAACGTTGTACACACATATATATATATATATATATAAAATATGCATAAAATTAATGGCTTGTATAAGTGAATGTTTGATCTCCATTAAGTAGTGCTCAATTTTCCAAAGTTTTAATATTATGATGTCCGTAATTAAAACATCAGAGCAGGTTTAGTGTGTATGAGGGTACACCGTGGACAAAAATTTTCAACATTTCCTATTGAGCGTTGCTTAGAGTAAAGCTGCGAATCTTCAGTGTACGTTTCACAGAACAAACACGCGGAAAAGAAGGAGCGCTCCGAAATTACTCATGGACCCTCAGCATCTTGCAGAGGGTTCATTCCCTAAAGACAAAAAATTCTGTCTATGAATCGTTCCTCTGTAAACACGTCCAGTTACACTGCCCAGCGATCCACAGGAAGCAAATCGCTATCCACGCTGGACAATTTTTCGGCTTGCACGCGTTATGTTGGTGTGGGTTTCGGCACTTTCCATTTAAAAAGCGTGCAAATGTAAGAAAATAAACATGAGTGAGGCCAGAAATAACGTGCATTGTGTGTGTGTGTGTGTGTGTGTGTGTGTGTGTGTGTGTGTGTGTGTGTGTGTGTGTGTGTGTGTGTGTGTGTGTGTGTGTGTGTGTGTGTGTGTGTGTGTGTGTTCCCTGTCTTTTTATTGCAGTAATCATAATAATAAAATGGAAATGTAAACATTACATAATTGAGATATGCTTGCCTGCCATGAATGATATATTTTCTCTCATACATGATTTACATTAAAATGAAAAAATTATAATTTTATTGCCTGGCAACAAAATTATTTTATTATTAACAATTACCATTGTTTGAAAAAGTTTAAATGAATTTTCAAGTACTTTACTGTTGTTAAAACGTAAAAGGTTGCAGGTAAACTACCCCTTCCCCTTAACCGATCTTCACCAAAACCAAAAGGTCTTGAGAACTCTACAATTCAGGTCTGTATGCAAAACATTATTTGATTCTGTTTGAATTTGCGGCTGTTATCGTTTGCCAAAAAAAAAAAACCCCTTGATAAAAGAATGCTGCAGGTAAACTACCCCTTTCCCTTAACCGATCTTCGCCGAAAACAATAGGTCTTGAGTACTCTACAATTCAGGGCTGTATGCAAAAAATTATTTGATTCTGTTTGAATTTGCGGCTGTTATCGTTTGCCATAGAAAATACCCCTGTTAAAACATAAACCATAGCAAGTAAACTACCCCTTTCCCTTAACCGATCTTCACCAAAAACAATAGGTCGTGAGTACTCTACAAATCAGGGCTGTATGCAAAAACTTATTTGATTTTGTTTGAATTTGCGGCTGTTATCATTTGCCATAGAAAATACCCTTTTTAAAACAAAACGTTGCAGGTAAACTACCTCTTCCCCTTAACCGGTCTTCACCAAAAACAACAGGTCTTGAGAACTCTACACTGCAGGGCTGTATACAAAAGAGTACTAGATTCTGTTTAAATTTGTGGCTGTTATCGTTTGACATAGAAAAAAATTACCCTTGATTAAAAAAAAAACTGTTGCAGGTAAACTACCCCTTTCCCTTAACCGATCTTCACCAAAAACAATAGGTCTTGAGTACTCTACAAATCAGGGTTGCATGCAAAAAATTATTTGATTCTGTTTGAATTTGCGGCTGTTATCGTTTGCCATAGAAAAAAATCTACAGACACACACACAGACACTTTTCTAAAAATGACTTTTTTTCATGTTTTGAGTGTAGTACAATCAGAATCTACAATAATCTCGAACACAATTTTTTTTTGCCATCACCATACTTCCATTTCCTTGAGGAACATGGAAGTAAAATTACCCCCCCCCCCTTTCAACTACCCTTTTCATTTATAGATATTTCATCTACCTTTCTACAGTGGATTATTATGACCTTCTTTTCAGGATACTTTATTTATCAAAATTAGGTACTTTACTCTTGTTAAAACATAAAATGTTGCAGGTAAACTACCCCTTTCCCTTAACCGATCTTCACCAAAATCAATAGGCCTTGAGTTCTCTACAGTTCAGGACTGTATGCAAAAAATATTTAATTCTGTTTGAATTTGCGGCTGTTATCGTTTGCCATAGAAAAAATTCTACACAGACAGACACACACACACAGACACTTTTCGAAAAATGACTATTTTTCATGTTTTGATGGCAGTACAATCAGAATCTGCCATTATCTCGAACACGATTTTTTTCGCCATGACCATACTTCCATTTCCTTATGGAACATGGAAGTAAAAAATAATATTTGGGCGTTTTAATTATTTGAAACAAATGATTTTTTTTTCAAATACACCAAGATTGATATCTTCATGGTAGTATCCTTCTCTTCTTTGACTGGAATAAAATGGGATAGAAATTTGATCCATACACATTAGTCAATATATACGCTTGTCCAATGGAGCGCTGAAAATTCTCATACCGTCCCTTCGGTCCAGGTGTTCTGTTTTCTCACATTTTCATTTAATCAATTCTTTTTTGATGTCCACACTATATATTTTCTAAAGAATTCTGCATCTGAACAAGGCCACCAATGCCTTTTTCTGTCGTCGGTACTTTTCTTCTGCTGAACTTCTTAAGTTGAAAGACCAAGTCTTTTAACAATGCATGTAGTGACGACTGTCCACCAGTAAATAACATGTATCATGGAAAGAAATGCTAAGCGTTTTAATAGTTTCATTTCCTTTCAATCATAGTAGTCATTTATGTGACAATGAATAGTGCCCTTGTCGAAGTCACCCATTTCTGGTACAGGCTGCTTCTTCTTATGCTGCAATTGATAATAACAACGTTTCATTGGTTGTCATCAGCTGTTACAGTGTGTCCGCTTCATTTGCTCTTTTAAATGTTTGTGAAACGCTTTCATCTATAATGGTATTGTCGACTTCCATGTCTTCATTACCGTTCTTGTCACACAAGTCTCCATTGGTCCTAATCAGATCCTGTTATTCTTTGCGTTTACACATTGAACTGTTTTCAAATAGATATCACACACATCCACTATTCTTTGTAACGCCTGCTTGACTTAAAGAAGTGGGACTCTGTTATTTCTCCCCTTTATGAGATAATACATCATAGAGACAACCATTGTCTTATCTTTGAGCATGTGTAATATGTTTTTATGTGGAACCTATGTGTTAATATTCACCAGTTATTGAGGAACAAAAAAATTAGGTGATAAAGGCTTTGTGAGTGTTGGTCAGAGAGTAGACACAATTTTTAAGACATTTGTGTTAATGTTCCAACAGTTTTATTGTCGTTATTAGGACAGTTGTAGGTCATCATTATCTTCTTATTAATGGTTTTTAGGCTTTAACAGCCTGTTCCTAATCCACAGTCCACCTTTGGTTAGGTCTACCAACTTTTCTTCTGCCTCTAGGGTTGTAATCTTTCGTCATCTTCAGTATTCTGCTTTCTTCTATTCTATTGATGCGTTGAATCCATTTTCTTTTGTATTCTTTAATCCTTTTCATTAACTGCAAAATACCTAAATCACTTCTTATCTCCTCATTTCTTATATGATCTCGTCTATTACACATTTTAATTGATCTCAGAAATTTCATTTCTGCTGTTTGTATCTTCTGTTCCTCTTTTTCCTTTATGACCCAAGTTTCAGAACCATACAGTAGTGTAGGTATTAATTGCCATTGTTTTATAAAATTTTATTTGGGTTTCTTTTCTACATAAGACTAAGAAGAAACGTAAAGGATCGATAGATATAGATAATAATTTTATGACTTAGAGTGGAGTCCCACAAGTCAGAGCATAAGCAGGGGTAGCTATTATAGTCAATGAAAAATGGAGAGATAAAATAAAGGGATACAAATGGGTGAACAAAAGAATTTTAACAATTGATCTTAAGACAGTTGTAGATGGTGGTAAAAATTGTCAAAATGTTGACATAAACGGTTTAAAAATTGTGTCTTATGCATTGACCAAAACTCACAGAACCTTTCTTCATTTATTGATCTATAGAGACTACTAGATTAAGGATTCATATTATAGTATGATGGTTTAATAGCCACACGTTGTTGGCGTCAATTTATAGTAAGACAAGATTAGGGTCCTACTGATTCTTGTTGGCTGTTTTATTATTATTCTTAAAGTTTTGTTTTTTATTATTAGTTTTGTTTTATTGATTTATTTGACCCAATTCAATCTATTATTGAATCCAATATGAATAAATCGGTTCACTTACTCTTTGACGTCGTTTATTAATTTTGTTTTAGATTGTTTATAATGTTTTTTGTTCAGTATCTTGAGTTAGTATCTGAAGAAGTTGCGTTGACTTTTCTGCCTCTAGCTGCGGTGAGTCGATCGGTACTTTCCTGTATAGACATCAACATAAACACAACATGTACATGATACTTACTATCAGTCGTAATATGTTGAAAATATTAGATAATGTGGTTGGTGATAATCATTCAATTTGAATGTTCGCTCTGGCTTCTGATACCAACCGTCTCTTGTTGCTCACCTAAGCTGTAATTCTAATTTTTCCAATAAAGGTCAACACTTTAAATTGTTCATAAAACAATAGTTGTTTATTTAACTCAAGTAAAATGGTTTTTGTTACATTGGTATTATTGATCTTCCTTTTTTAAAATAATTAAAATTGAACATGGACTCTTAAAATAATTATATGCTCAGGGTGGTATGACTGCATTTGGCTAGTCGATTATTTTCTATTTGTAAATAATTAGGTTATGATGCTATATAACATAGTAGGTGCTTTGAGTCTGCAAGATACACTTCTGCAATAAAATGCACTACTGTGATAATGAGTAGGCGGAGAATAAAAATATTAATTGTTGTTTTAACATAACAAAATATGAACGATTGTTCATTATTTACAATGGATGTTAGCAGCGGTTCATGTAATCTTGCTTATTTAAAGTTGATTAATTGAGGCTTCTTTGAGGCATTACTTATTTAGTATATCATTATAATTTATTAAATTCAGTGTTATGTTCCTGAATAATCTCCAAGATTGGATATAAATAAAACAGGTAATTCAAGTTAATTCGCTACGACTAGGTTACACTCATGTGTGACTCTGAGTTCAAGTACTACAATTAAATACAAAAACATTTCTAAATTATTAATTGTTAGGGTTCATTTTCCCTTCATTGATCATTCAGTGTCTTTTCTTAAACTAATATAATTGATTCAATCAAAGAATTAAAATTGTCGTTATTAAAATCGTTCAGTTTGATTATTGTTTATTTGATTTTTTCTAAGTCCCCTTCCTTATGGAATTAGGGTTATTTATCAATTAATTCAGACAAATTAGATTCGCTATTAGCGTTCTTTAATTAATGAATGATTTGATATATATAATATAATGGTCATTTGCATTGATACTTGCGTAATCTGTCGATTCAAAGAATTAACACTTTTTTAACTTTTTATAATTAATTAATATTTTTAATTAATTTTCATAAATGCACTTCACACACTGCCTATACGCATGAACTCCGTAATAGAACATTTAAAAATAGACTCCACTGTCTTCTCGGGTTGACCTAACCTCAACTCGAAGTTTCGAGGTTAGCTTGTGTATTAACAGCTGTCGGCTGTCAAACACATGTTTTTCTGGACGTTTAGCTAACGTGGAGTATCTCTCGTTGTTGATGATAGACTGGCTATAGTTACCTGGTCGGTATTCTACACTTCGTATTTTTTAATGAGCTCTGATTGGCTAATCGTCTTTATTTCGTGTACACTCGGTGAGATTCGTCAAAATAGATGCTTAATATAGCGTCAGTCGCTGGGTTCAAGATTATGATTTGTCGGTTACATACCCACGCGCAAGGGCTCGTCACTTTTTAATTATTTCTTATAAGTCAAATATCTTATCTATAATTACACTGACGATATTTTTATCATTCCCATCATTTCTATTTTTTGATTATGAGTAATTTGCAAACCCTCATCATATAGTCCTGATTTCGGGTTGATAAAATCGCACTTGGTATAAATTCATAATACTTTTTAAGTTATTTAATACTTTAAATACATTGTTTTTATCCCATATTTTCGTGGTGATAACATATTCTTACAGTATTATTCACTGTTCCCTTCTGGTTATGTACTAAATATTATACAATATCTATTTTCATAGGTTCAAGTCATATGCTTACTGTTACATATTTTGTTTATCAATACTATTATACTAACATTAATAGTTAATAACATTTTATTATGGCCTATGCATACTGCATTGGTCATTGTCACTTCTGATGATGTCATTTTTCTTTATCTTATGGTTTTATTACCTTAACTATAGTTTGTTAAGTGAGTTTACTATACTTTAGAAAGTTACATTTTTTCATGAGTAGTAATCCTTTCAATTTATTCTAATTATTGTTTGAATATCTCTTATCATTGTTTTGATAACATTGTTATTATTGTGCAGTAGTTCATTCTGCATTTATACTGATAATTGCTTTGATTTGAAGTTACCAAGATTAGTTGCATCTAGCTGTCAATATGGTTTATTTATTATTATTGTTATTATTAGTATTTAGGTGGATATAATCCTTGGATTTACTTATTTGAACAGTATTCTGTCTCATTCAATGTTGTGAGTTGAGTTCCTACTCTTTTATGATAAGTTTACAAGATAATTCGGTTGCATCATGCATCCATTCTATGCCAAGCATATAGTTATATTAAATCACATTAATTCAGCTTTTATATGTACTTATTACATTATCTATTGTACAAAAATTGTTACTTAGGGGGTATCTATTTATGTCACATTATAATACATTTTAATTTAACATTGCTTTGGCCTTATTTTTCTATAGTTTTAGTGAAAACTAGTTGCCCAGATTAGGTTATGTTATATTCTAAATATGCAACACTGGATTATTGTCAGTTTTGTATTTCTGCATTACATTTGATTTATTTGACTTTATGTAGTACTGGTATATCTATGGTTTATTATTAGATTACATTTTGTTTATCTTTTACAGTCTTTATTATTGGTAATTAGTGGTTATTCCTAATATCAATTCCACTTTACAATTGGTCATTTGTGTTTTGGACATAGTCCTTTTTTCAAGTTTACACATCATTTAGCTATGAATAACTCATACTATTATTCATTCTCTTTATTACTTTTTATGTTCAATAATTAACTCTTATTGAGTACTGTTTGTATTACATTGTCAAGGAAGGTGTTTACTTAATAAGTTTTAGGTCAGTGTCAATTGTATAGCTTAGGGATTTATATCAAGTTGCTTATTCCATTTATACTTTCTTCTTTTATAATAATTTTTTTACTGGTATTTATTGGTTCGTTATAATTCATGTTATCTCCCTTTTCGTGTTTGACCTGGATATGTTTCTTCTTCTCTTCACTGATTCCTTTCTCACTCTTAATAAGTTTCTTCATGGTGTTGCTTTCACTTGTTTCCTTCTCACTGTTTGATAAGTTTCTTCTCGATGTTGTCTTTCGTGGGTTTCCTTCTCACTGTTTCTTCTTAATTTTGTTTTCATTGTGTCCTTCTCACTGTTTGATCTATTGGGTAATTATGTATGTCGTCTCGTCATTAGTCTTGCTTTATCTTCTTTAGTTGCACATTTACTGGTAATTCCTTCTTCACTTTATTCACTTGGTTTAGCTTATGATACTTACTTTATCTATGATTGTATGCTCGACCTTGTAGGTATTCTTGATTGTAGTGGCTTTCAACTCATTTTTGGTACGCTGGTGTTGGTAGTGTTATATGTACCATTACAATATTCAACAAAATTAAACGTCATTGTTGATGGGAAAAATATTTATAGAAGTTAGAGTGACTTTTTTCATACATACTATAAAAACTTACAGTAATAATGTGTACTAGACTGCTTTTTTTTTAAATTTTCATCTATATATCACTGTTTTAGTTTGAGATTTTCTGAGTGTCTGAGTTGACCAAGTTTGTGATTTTAGATTGTTGTTAGGTCTTTGTTGTGTGGTTTTAATAACCAGAAATAGTTCCTTTGGCAAATGTCTCCACTTGGGCATTGCAACATTTCCGGATCAATCATAAGGGTTATATTTCTAAATGAATATCATTGTTAACATTGGGAAAAGTAGGGTTAAGAGAATCAAAATGAAGCAGAAATATAAAATACAGCTGTTTAAAAATTGGATTATAACGAAACCTCTACTATAAATAGGAAAAAAGTAGCCAGTTCTTAGCACTAAGTCCTTTCCTACAACTAGCTTATTTTAATTTAGAAAATATAATTATTTCAGTACCGACTCGGAACACAAAGTTTTTTATGGGTAAAAACATAAAAGTTTTACCTTATAGCCTGAACCGGTTTTCGCTTTTAAAAAGCATCTTCAGAGGCTGCCGCTGGTAGCACTGTCCATCTTGTTGTTGGCGACGGTTCGACTTTTGAAAGATCGATATTGTGTGTGTGGGGTGTGATATGTTCGAATAATGGGATGTGATTTGAAATGTGTCTGTTCGTTTAGGATGTCGTTTTTATGTGTTTTCGTGTGTTTGTATATTTCCAATTGTTCTAGAGTGTCTAGTTTTCGGCCTTTTGTATGTACGTGTAGAATATCCATGTTATTGTCAATGTTTTTGTATGTGTGGTTTGCTTCAATGAGGTCATTGAATGGTTTCAGAATGGTCTTAGTTGTAATTTAGACCATTCTAGCACCTGTTTTAACAAGGTTATACTAGGTCATCTGTAGGTCAGACACAATTCAAATCACACCCATTATTCGAACATATCACACCCCACACACACACAATATCGATCTTTCAAAAGTCGATACTGTCGCCAACAACAAGATGGACAGTGCTCCCAGCGGCAGCCTCTGAAGAAGCTTTTTAAAAGCGAAAACTGGTTCAGCCTATAAGGTAACTTTTACGTTTTTACCCATAAAAAACTTTGTGTTCCGAGTCGGTAGTGAAATAATTATATTTAGTTAAGTAACGGACACGTCATGGACAATGAAATCCAAGAATTTAATTTAGAACTTACTGTTTGAAAATGAAACAGGTTCCAATTTACAGACAATTTAAATAGAGCATTTTAATCGAGGAATGGGAATTAACATTTATGAAATGGTGAGGGACATTGCCATTTGACTTGCCAGCATTTGATTTAAATTAAAGAAGTTTACTAAATTTTATTTTTAAAATTTCTCTGAAGCTGTTTGTGCAGTGATATAAATCTCTAAATCATGTTTGGATTTTTTATATTACTCAGTCCATTGATAAGATTGATGTCTAGGAAAAATTCAGTGAGATTTGTAAGCCAAACGTAATTCGTTGCTTAGTCTATAAGACTCATTTTGGGTCTGTTCCTTGTGTACCTCACCATCATCATCCCTATCCCTTCTCAGTCATTTATCATCCATTACATTTTCATTCAATTTCTGGCCGAGCGAATGAAAAAGTTTTTCAACATAATTATCTTTGCTGTGTTTTTAGCAAACTCTTCCACAAATTGTGTATAAGCAAGTTCCGTACTCGCCATTTATAAAACCTGTACATTTGTTTAAAAATTGTGAATTGTGTAGTTGATGAATTCATGACTGATGGGAGATTACTGTATTTCAATAATGTAAGCTCAAGTATTCTTCTGCTCTCGATATGACTTTTACAGACAACCCATTTTATTGATGCAGAATTTCTTCATAACTGAATAAAAGTAGTCATTTATGGTACTTGTTTCCGCATAAAATGTTTATTTGTTTCATCCAGGGAGACAATATTTATGAAAGTACGCATGGTATAACCACGTTACTTGAAAGTTCTATTTTATATCAAACATTATTAAATTTATATGTTAATTCTTGTGTCACCACTTGTGTAAATTAATACCACTGTGCCAGTTGAAATAGACTGTAGTGAAACGAATGTTTGTATATTGTATTAATATAACTAGTAGAAGCATTTTTTGTTTCTGTGGGATTTGATCATTAGTCGTTCTGATGTAGGCTGAAGCAGTATTAACCACATGAATTATCAGTACTTGATAAGTGAAGTGAAACAGTTTGTGTTTGTTTATGGCCAATAAAGTGTACATAATTGTACATAGGCACCATATTACGTAAGGGAAGTGATAGTTCTTTACTTTCACAAATGATTTGCCTGGTCAGCTGCATTTAGTTGTAGACCATTCTAGCACCTGTTTTAACAAGGTTATACTAGGTCGTCTGTAGTTTTCATATATATTAATAGTAATCGGAAGCAGGTACATTTATCTGAAATGATGATTTGTTTTATAAAATGACTTGTAAACAACACTGATTTTTTTTGTAATGTCTTGACGACTCTTCACTCATCTTCAAGGTTCCTTTGGCAGTTGTAAAGGTCTATTGTAATTTACATTACTTCTCATAAAGTTATGCAATTCTTTGTTGGATTCAAATGCTACTCTTTGTTCAAGAGTCTGATGGGATACATAATATTTATATTATTGTTGAAAACTTTGTAAATCACAACCTCTTCAGTCAGAAAAGTTTGAGATTAATGTCTATATGTTATTAGTGTAGAGTAAAAATGAGTTGTATATAGTACAGAACATGCAGTAACCATCCTTTAGATGCAGGCACTTGTTTTGGCATGAATTTTTTGGCTAATTCCTGTCAACATAGCACACTACAATCCTACATCGCCTTTGTGTAGTATAAGCGTTGAAGTAATTGTAATTGAATATTCAGTACAGTTGGCCAAGACAATTTATGTCATGTATCCAGATCAGTAGTAGGTAATGTAATGAAACATAATGTGTATATAGCAGTGTGACTTGATTTTACACCCAACCCGACATTAAATATTTTCTACGTGTAATAATAAAAACTGTAGCATATTTTTCAAGATTTTTGATTGAATAAACCTGTAAGCCTTTCATGTTGGTTTTTAATATAAACAATTTGTTTAATTTAGTCATCATCATCATCATCATCATCTTCAGCAAGGATTAAACCAAAAATGGGTTTTCTTATCCCAAGCAGACAGACTAGAGTTGATCACTCTAATGCTTCTTTGGACATCCCACAAATCTCTCCGGCCTTTTGGTTTATAATTCAGTAGTTTTATTCTTCGTATTGTTTAAATTAGCAGCCATCCTTATTATTTCTTTTATGAATTTGCTAACTGCTACAATTTTTATTGTTCGACAAAGCTTTTCGTCATCACTGACATCTTCAGGTCTTAAAACCTGAAGATGTCAGTGATGACGAAAAGCTTTGTCGAACAATAAAAATTGTAGCAGTTACCAAATTCATAAAAGAAATAATTCAGTAGTTGTTTGGGAATGCAGTAGTCATCTGTTTGGTTAAATGTTCCAATAATTTTAGCCGATATTGGGCAATCCTATCAAGTATACTCATAATATTCAGTTCCTGGTGTACATTGCTATATGTTTAATTTAGTAGTAAATTTAATTATTTTGTACATATTAAACAGTAACTAAACAGTTCAAAACAGAATGTATTAAAGGACTAAAAGTGTGAAGTTGTATGTGAGACAATTTTATTACTTTAATAAAATTATTTTTCAGATTTTTATATGAAGTTTTGACTTAATAGTGGATTAAATGGGTTATTTTATAATTTTAAGAAGCATCTAAAGAGAAAATTTGTAATATTTAATAATTGGAGTGTTCTTTAAATTTCAATAAATAAGCAAATATAAACTTATTTGTAAACACTAAATATACCTATAGATTATTAAAAAAATTTGTATTGCATTGTGTTTTTAGATTTCTGACATTCACATTAGTATATTCCAAGACATGGCAAGAGTTTCTGATTTAAGAGAGTTCTGCGATGTAACAGTATCAACAATAAAACCAGCCGTGGTTCTCGCATCAGGTAACTGAACAGTCCTTAATGTTGTTCAAACATGTGATAAGACTTATCAAGTAAATATTGAAAATAGTTTATAACTGTCTAGCTAGTTTAGTACTAATTAATGTAATCTGTGTAATTAATCTTGAGAAACATTAATACACTGTGTGTGTGTGTGTTACGCGCACGCACACGTGTCTGTACATACACATATTCATGATTGCATATTCGTGCACTGTGCATCCATGAAATGCACAGTGTTCCACATTTATACAAGATTTTTTGAACCAGCTACTTTCAATTTTTGCAACGATATAAAACACCATGTTTGGAAAAAAGTGATAATTAAATAGGAAAGTTTTTAAATCGACATAACTAGGTGATGCAGATGATTTCACTGTTTCGGTGTAAAAAGAAATATCTGTAATTACTTTTGACGTATTTAAACCGATCTAAATGGCAGCTGATGGTCCCAGGTTTAGTAGAAAACACGAGGGCCTACAGTTTGTAGTTATTATCAAATAAGGACAAATAGGTAATTTATTTGATTGCCCCATAAGGAAAGCTATAGGCCTACATATTTTCATCTTGCATAATGCTTGTTACAGTGATAGAAAATATAACTATAATAGAATTCAGTATTTGGGAACAATAATTTTTAAAATAAAACGTATGTAAAAATTAGTGTTTCTCACAATTGGAAATAGTGCATTGTGTATTATTTAATACTTGGACACGTCATGGACAAGAAAATAATGTGAGTTTAGATTGCAATTGTTTTTAGTACAGAAAAGAATATAAATATAAATTCTCAGTCTTTGTTCAAAAATTAAATCTGGTCACTTCTCCATATCTGCACCAAGTTTGTTTGTTTGTTATTGAATTCTGAACTCTTTATTACCAGTTTTAACTAGGTTAATAATAATGGATGGGCCATGGAAATTTTGTTTACCTCATTATATTGTTCAAATGTTTTCTAAGTGTTTAGTGCTGCTGTAACAATTACAGTGCAGGAAGATAGATATTTGTATTTATAAATGTAGTCTTTAATTTTTAAATAAAACTTGATTTGGCATTATCTAATAGATACATATTGTTGTAATTGTGATTGTAAATACAAAACATGCAAGAAAACTGAGCTTAATTATTATTAAAGATAATCATTTGTTGCGGATACCACAGATGTGGAAATACATGTTCAGTTGTTAATTCTAAAATATTGTTAACTCACTTTATGATATTCTAATATTTTTTTACTGTCATAATCAAACAGTTTGTATGTTGTTTATTTTTACTTAAAAATACTGTGTGTGTGTGTGAAACAAGATAATTAATAACAAATTGTTATGATTTTCTCCCTGTCTGGCCAATATAGAAACTATGACAGTCGTTACATATTAGTTTATATATGCCTGTTTTTATCTCCAAGTGGGTTTGAATATTTGGGCGAACTAATTTCTATAGACTATTATTAGTTTTGGAAGTAGTAGTAATACTGATTTTATTTAATGTGGATGTTAAAATTCTGGGCATTATATTGGTGTAAGTGGTTGAAATGAATGTGGTCTTAGAATCTTTAGCTGGTTCAGGTTTGGACTTTTTATATTTGTGCTTTCTGAGGATGTTATCAATCATTGAACTGTTATAACCTTTGGCTATTGCTATATGTTTTATTGTATTGAGCTCATCGTTGAAATCTTCAATGTCACACGGTGCGCACCGAGTCGGACACGTGTGTTTAAATAATGTACTTTATGAATTTTAATATTTGACGATCTCTTCCCGAGTGATACGTCTGATGATAGTTCCCGAAACGCGTAACAACAAAAACAACGCAACGAAGTCACAGGACGGATTTGAAATAAGGTAATTTATAAACATGTTACACAAGTTATTTAAATTCTTTTTATTTTTGTGTGTCTGAAATTAACTCAAATTTTAAATACTACTAGCAACTCATTTACCAACAAAATAATCTCAAATTCAAAAATACTTTAATTGTTGCTATAAACAAAATAAAAATGATATTACATTTACTTCCAATCTATTATTGATTTATACTGACACCCAAAAATACAACAAAAGATTAGTATTTCTTTCCTACAAGTTGTTAAATTACACTCTCTTATCTAACTACTATTTTACTTTAAAACTCTAATTATTATCTGTTCATATTTAAGTTCTTTTCGAGAGCTCTCTTCACAATCAAAAATATAATTGTTTTTGTTTCACCTGCATATATCTGCCGTTACCATTGCGCGCGCGCGCGCGCGCGCGTGTGTGTGTGTGTGTGTTGTAACCCCTCTTTCCTTTTATGTCCTTTTATATGTACAAAACAACTTCTTTTTATTTCTTTTTATATTTCTTTTTAGTTAATTTTTTTTTTGGAAAGAGAAGCCACAAGTTAATTAGAACTAGGCCTGAACCTAGAGAAGCCAAAATTGTGCTGGGTCCAGTATGACGGGACTTGCAATGAAACTCGGCTGTAATATAACAATAACAGTTTTTATTGTATCCCGTCATTCGCTACATGTAGATGAAACTCTATCACATAATTATCACAAATAAATCACAAATATATCATAAATAAATAAACCCCATGTTTTACTAGTGTGAAAAGACAAGGTCTGTATATCAGTAACAAGTATTTATATATATACAGTAAACCCTTGATTTAACGGACTAATTGCGGCTGAGGGGTGTCCGTAAAATCGAAAGTCCGTTAAATCGCAAATTTTGTTTTTTGAGGATATATTTTCAAATAGGCCTATAACACTTGAAATTTTAATACTATTAATATCATGCAAATACCGTATTGTTCCGAATACAAGCCGCACTTTTTCTCCTAAAAACATGGTCGCTAATTTGGCATGCGGCTTGCATTCACGCGCTAACGAAATTCGAAGTTATACTTGACTTCTGGCGGGACGAACGCTTTTGGTATCCATGGGTTGTTTATTGCCTGAGCAACAGCAGTTTGCCTGGCTGTAGTTAACTCTGGCGTTATGATTATGACTACAACCAAATGTTTTAACAGCAAACTGAAGAAAGAATAGGAAGATAAAGTGTAAGTGCGTGCACACGCGCGCGTGTTCGCACCCTTCTGTAGGCAGCAAGACAAAGGATAAGTAGAGGGGTGTGAGTAACATGTTTCTAAATAACGGGTAAACTACCAGTGTGGTTTTCTACTGTAACAGTGACAACATCGCTTATCTGTACTTTGTTTTCATTTGGCGTTTTTGTAGTGCATTTGCGGTATGAGTGATATTGTGGAGACTAAAGGCAAATCAAATTAAACGTAACTCGTACGATGCGAATTATAAATTAATTGTGATACAAAATGTAGAAAAAACATACAATCCGAAAGCCGCAAGGAAATTCGATATTGATGAAACCTGTATTCGACGATGGAGAAAACAGAAGGAACGACTTTTAATTGCAAATACTGCGCGACGAGCATTTGCGGGACCTAAGTTGGGCGTTTTGTAGCAGTAGAGTCCAGCATCTGTGAATATATACGGCTTTTAAGAAGGCAAGGACTCCCTGTCACTAGACATGTTTTAAAATTAAAAGCTTTAGAAATCGCAGAAGAATTAAAAGTTTCCGGTTTCAAAGCCAGCTTCGGGTGTAAAAGACGAATGATGCGGCGAAATGGATTTGCGCTTAAATGACGTACATCACTCTTGCTAAAACTACCGAGTGACTACGAAGAAAAACTCCTACAGTATCAGCGGTTTGTCATTCATTTACGCAAGAAGCATAATTATTCACTTGAACACGTGGTAAATGCCGATGAAACGCCCGTATTTTTTATTTTTTTATTTACGTATATTTACTGTGGACCAAAAGGGAACCAAATCTGTAACAGTAAAGATTACGGGAAATGAAAAGTTACGTGCCACTGTAATGCTTGCTGTATTAGCCGATGGACGAATATTTCACAGTGATATAAGATGCATATCAGTGTATATTGTTCAGTGTTAGTCGTCGTGATGTCTTCCACTGAACGTTTGTGACGCCTGCGTCAACGACAACACAAAGACAGGGATCGTGAAGAATTAAATGAATTCTTCATGAATACTCCGTTCTCATCAAATACAATTGAAGATGAGAAAATTTGTGTGTTTCAAAACAAGAAACAAGAAGAAAAGAAACGAAAGAATGCTCTGATAGCCTAGCAATTTTGCCAGAACAGGAGAGTCTGCAGTTTATGCACATTATACGTTTCAAAAGCCTAAAAACATTATCATGTTTGGAGTATGAACGGCCTCGAGAAGTCTGGCATTCTCAGTACTGGAGGGGAAATGATGGCTTCCTTCAGGGTCTCGAAAGCCTTCTGTTGTTTTTCCCCCCATACAAATTTGGCGCCCTTTTTCCGGAGTTCATTCAGAGGTGCCGCAATCTCCGCCGCGTTTGGGATGAAACGCCGATAGAAATTAACCATCCCCACAAATCTCGCGATGCCTTTGGCATCCTTTGGTGGGGGAAAGTCCCTGATTCCCTGTGTTCGCTCAGGATCCACAGTGACACCTCTATGGGAAATCAGGTGGCCCAGAAAAGAAATTTGTGTCTGGGCGAACTTCACCTTTTCGGGATTGACAGTGAGGCCAGCACCCCCTCAACCTGCACATCACCTCTTCAAGATGACCCAAATGCTCCTCGTACCCCTTGCTGTACACCAGCAAGTCGTCAAGATAATTGAAAACGTACTTGAACTTGACATCGTGAAAAACGGTGTCAAGCAAACGGGTGAGTGTTTGGGCCCCTACCGCTAGACCCATAGGAACCCTAGTGTACTGATAGAGGTTCCACGGAACACAGAATGCCGTGTAGGGCCTACTTTCTTTCGTCAAGGGAATCTGGTGATATGCAGAGTTGAGGTCAATGATGGTAAAATACCTCGCCTCACTGAACCAATCGAACGCGGAATGAAGGTCAGGAAGTGGGACCGAATCTACCTCAATGTTAGCGTTCAGCTTGCGGTAGTCGATGACCATCCTATGCTTACCTCCAGGCTTGGGCACTAGGAACGCTGGACTGGCATAACTGGACTGAGAAGGTTTAATCACCCCTTGATCTAATAACTCTTGAACCTTCTCCCTCAAGATGCTCATCTTCGGAGGGGCAAACTTATAAGGGTGGGAGCGCACCACCTTGGAGTCCGTTAGGCGGATCTTATACTCCAAGAGATGTGTGAGCCCAAGGGCCGGAGTTAATACAATGGGGAAACGCTCACACAACTGATCTAAAGCGGACCGCTGGGACTGGGAGAGGTGGTCTCTAGATGTGTCGGGGCACTTAACCTCTTGGATATCTTGCCTGGTCCCCTGATATCCAAGGAACGGGATTACAACTCCCCGATTAAATTTAAAATAACATTGGTGCTCTTGGATGTCAATAACGAGACCACTTTTGCAGATGAAATCGGCACCAATAATGCATTCAACTCCCAAAGCAGGAGAAACCAGAAAGCTACACACCCAAGAAAATCCCTCGATTTTAAACTTAAATGAAACTACCAGGGAAATGGGCAGAATTTCCTGGGATGCCGTCCAGCACACTACGGAAGACTGTTCTGACCTTTTAATTAAACCCTGTCGTTCAAGGTCCTCGCACACTTTGGATGAAATGATAGATCTTGCTGATCCAGAGTCAACTAATGCTCTGAGTTGACTCTTTTTCAACTCCAACAGCAAGAAGGGGCATACGGAAGTGGGCCTAGAGATGGTTTGGAGGACCTTGATGCCCAAAGACTTGGGACCTACAACTGGCCTGGAGGCGCGTACCTTAGAAGACCCGCGACAGGTAGGGGAAGACCTCCGACATATCTTCCCCTCATTGACCCTTTTCTGAATGACCTTGGGCGCCTTGGGGAGGGACGTTGGACTCGACCCAACCCCGGTACAAAAACGTCTGGTGTGGCCCAACCTACCACACCTAAAACAAGTCACATTAGGCGAACGACGGCGCCTCTCGCTACAAGAGTTTATAATTCTAATTTCATTACCGCATGAGGATGGAACAATTCGCCCCCATGCCTCTCGTGTCTTACCTTATCATGGGCCACGTGCTCACGGGACTCGTCAATCCCCTGGACCGTTCTAGAAACTACACATAGCCGTTCGAGGTCCGCAAAACAACGTGGACGGTCCGCGAACACCAAACGGGATCTCTCTTGGGGCGTCACCCCTTCTAAAATACTTCTAACGATATCCTTCTCGGGCAACCCCAACCTCAAAACCCGGGCACATTTACGGATATCCTGCACGAAATCCCCCAACGCCTCCCCGTTGGCCTGTGCACGATAGAACCGGCTATGTTTCAAATGCTCACGTTGCCGACGGGGTATGAAAGAGTCCAACACCTCCCCATGGAGAGAGTCGATACTGCCACCACGACGCAGAGTGTCGGTGACCAGCTCAGCCAATGAACCCTGGCAGTACGGATATATAACGGACAAGAGGACCTCATCGGATAGCCCCGGAAAATCCGCCAACTCCAGGACGATGTCCAGAAAAACCAACAATTTGCCCTCATCTTCTCCATCCACCACAGGAAGTCTCTGGAGGATGCTGGAAATAGGGTTGGGTAGTCTCTGATAACCTACCCCCACCAGAATCACACAATACACCTAACACAAAACATAACCTACAGAAGCATATTTACAAGAATCAGAAAAACCCAAGTACTGTCCTTCCTTTGAGTGGACCCCCGGGTTCTCTAGCGCTGCGGAGACCTGGCCTATTCTGAACCATCTACGCACACCACAGAAGGAGACAAGTGACAACCAACAATACTGAACACACATAACATCAAACATCAATTTGACACACACGTCGTACCAACACATAACTCACAAAAACCAACTAACAATCAAAAATCATAATTCGGGAATTAGTACTCCAACATCAACAGGACATAAGTCGGTGACGGTACCGACTTCCAATCGGGCCATACCGCATCCCGCTAATATCACACGCTAAACTCCGACCCCGAATCCGCAACATTCCATCACCCAGGCCACGCTTGAGACTCCCCGGCAGTACAACCTATCACATTTTCCAAACACAAATAACCGTCTCAGTGGTGCGACCCGACTCACAAGTTCTACAACCTACAACTAGCCTACACGGGCATATACCTAAGAAAACAATGTCACAACAATCGCCTTAATATTTCCGAGTTTGCAAGCCCTGTCACACACCAGGACCAAGGGTTCAACCCTAGAATTAACCACGCTCACTGCTACCATTTGCAGTGTCAGACTTTATAAACCACGCTCTGCGGTACCATTTGTAACCCCTCTTTCCTTTTATGTCCTTTTATATGTACAAAACAACTTCTTTTTATTTCTTTTTATATTTCTTTTTAGTTAATTTTTTTTTTTGGAAAGAGAAGCCACAAGTTAATTAGAACTAGGCCTGAACCTAGAGAAGCCAAAATTGTGCTGGATCCAGTATGACGGGACTTGCAATGAAACTCGGCTGTAATATAACAATAACAGTTTTTATTGTATCCCATCATTCGCTACATGTAGATGAAACTCTATCACATAATTATCACAAATAAATCACAAATATATCATAAATAAATAAGCCCCATGTTTTACTAGTGTGAAAAGACAAGGTCTGTATATCAGTAACAAGTATTTATATATATATATATATTTCAATCACTTTCTGCTACAGTCCGTTTCTTGATGTATATAATACTATAATACTTATAACTATTTTACCTCAAGATGTATTTTTTCCTTTAGGAAGAAAAAAAATAAATAAATACATCTTGAGGTAAAATAGTTATAAGTATTATAGTAATATATATATATAGAATAACGTTCAGTAAATCTATAATTCTCCCCCCTTTGTGACTAGCTTAACAGAGACAGAAACATAACAACACATACAGAAACATAAAGGCACATATACTCACAATTATCCACAAATATTCTAAACACGAATGCCCCTGGAATACACCTGCTTTGCAGGCAGTGTTACTATCATGCCCTAAAACCAGCAGTCATAAATGTCGCCCTTCAGTCACCGTCATTCATCAATTTCATTAAGTTGCATAAATACGAAAAACCCCTGAAAGAATGATAATCACTAATAACCCATAAGCGAGACCGGACCGCCCATATGTATAGAAATCCACTGACAATTGCCCCATCATGAGCATATGAAATCTTTAAGTTTCTTCAACAGCATAAAAGAAAAATTAAAAAAACTGCAGCACCTGATTTTAAGCAATTGTTATGCGGTTCTAAAATGTTAATTTGTTTTACAAATTCAGAAGGATTCAATTAATCAGTATATACTTTACAAGTAGGAAAATTAATCAGTAGATGCTTTACAAATTAAAAAAAATTAAACAGTATATGTTTTACAAGTAAAAAAAATTAATCAGTAGAGACCTTGTAAGGTACAAAATTAATTAGTATATGCCCAGAAAAAATGTGCAAATTCTTTTCTATTAAAAGCCGACTGGCTATATGTATATATAAAATAAATTTACAATAAGGACGGTTGTGCCCTAGCAGCTGTGGGAGCGCGCCAGCATGCGCTTAACCAAGTTTGACAGGAATCATACCTGCCCTGAACTGTATCAACATGTGCCAGGCAAAAACTATGTCCCTTTTTATACCCCCAGAAAACAGCCCAAAAGAAAACAAAAAACACCCCAGCCCTTAAATGTTAAACCCAAGGTGAATTTAATATCAACTCCATTCTGTTCCAGCCGGAACAGAATTCCTAACATGTCATATAAATTTTGTAGAGAGTAAGATGATGACTATATGCAATCTGTGAAAATGTCTAAGTGTACTAAATATCTCTAGCACGCTCCCCCAGTGCAGCACACAATTACAAGCATTGTACTTAGTGTTAGGTAATTCAGTTATTAAAGTGTTCCCTGAAATTAACTCATAATGTTCAGAATGATGTTCAGCTGACACCCTCTATAGCAGACTGTCTGGCCACGTGGGCACATGGATTCAAAAGATTTTTACGGTAAAACAGGTGCACTGCCGGCCCGGCCCCAAAAGGAAAATAAAAGAGTGCATATCACCTTAATTGTGCTGACTAAGTGTTACATCTTGATCTGGTCACCGACTCCTTCTCCGAACAGGATCGTTTCTAAAGGTCCATGGCTGATGAGGATGGAGGTCAATCAGCGAGGCCAAATCTCCGTCTTAATCGAGAACCCGGGAGTCTCGTAAGTTTCAGCCAGCCATAAGAATGGAAGAAAAACTACGCAGTAAACTGTTCGGAAACCAGAGTCGATGTTTTTCTGAGCCGGGCGGTGAACTGAATACAGCTGTTAGAGATTAACCAAGCCGACCCTTCCTACGAGTTGCGCGCGCAGCCGTACACCCCCACGTACACTTACGTAGCCGTACAAGGGTCATTCTGACCCTTGTCGCGTTATTTTACAATTAAATATTCTACAATTTTCAACGGCCAGAATAATACTGGCACACTGTCTGTCCAGAATCCTGAGAGTATGCTGATGATGATGACTATGCTGATGCGGTGTTTGTTGTCTCTATGGGTTGTTGCTGTTGGTGATGCTCCAGAGTTCCTCCTTACGTCTTGGTGTGAGTATGGTAGTGTGTGTGTGTCCTGGTCGATCTGCAAACGGGCAGCGTGACGTCGTGTGTAGATTTCTTGAGTCTGTGTGTGTGATTGCTCATAATTGCCAGTGGTATTTATAGTGGTGGCGATTTGACAGGTACAGGCCTGTTTTTGACAAGCTAGAGATTGTCAGTTCGCGCAAAAGCGTCCTTTTTATTACACTCACTTTTTGGTTAACTATCGCGAACTCATGAACATACTCATCACATGAGCGATATCATTGTTTGCGAAATTGTTTCTGGTCACTCACATATATCACACATATTAATTACTCTTTAATTACACTAGTAATTAATATTAATTTAATAGCATCTTTAATATTGCGCCTTTGGCAATAAATTTTACATCACCATACTCATAAAAAATTCCTTAATGTAATGGTGTCTTTATAATTGGTGTAAGTCTTTGTTTACAGGTTTAATACAAGTAATTAGTTTATTATAATCCTGTTAAGACCTGATTAATTGACAACAAACAATTCGTACACGTAACCCCATATTCTTGTCGCAGCTGGCTTCACACATACACATACACAAACACACACACACGCCGTATTTTTAACTATCGAAGCAGGTGCACTCTCAACAGGACAGAGCCTGCATTTTCCTGCACTAAATTGTATAAAACTATTCCTTATTCTATTTACACTAATTACAATATAAAACATACTGCCCTGGGCAAATATGGAAATATATGTATTGTTGCAATATTATATTTAATATTTATACTGAAATTACCTCAAGATATTTTATTTTCCTTATTAGGAACATGTTTCGAGAACCCCTGTTTTCTCATCCTCAGCCTTTGTGATCTTGCGTCTGGTGAAGTATTTGTGTGTTGGCTGGACGCTATTTTGGTTTCTTGTTGGTCTCTGGTATTTTAAAGTGGTATTATTGTGTGTGATCGTGGTGTATTTATTAGTATTTTGTGTATTTTCGATGTCGAGTGCTTTGAAAATTGTGTCATGTTTTGTATTGATTTGTATTTGTTCAGGTATTAGTTTGTTTTGTGTTTTGTGTTTATATATATATATATTTATTTGAACAGTACGTATGTGTATGGTACTGTGCATTGCACAATTAGTTAAGATAATTTATATAAATTAAAATAAATAATCAATATTGTCAGTAGTATAATAATTCAGACAGTGACGGATTAGTGTCACTTTTGGGGGGGGGGGGCAATACTAAAATGACCAAACTCCAACAAAAATTATCCAAGATGTATCTTTTCAGAATGAATTATGACACCACGGAAACTCATTTTCAGCACTATTTTTCTGTTTGTACATTTTTATTATTTCTTTTTATAAGTACAAAATATATTATTTTAATTTCATATTATTATATTATCCATACAAAAATATAAAAATAGAATTTAAGCATATTTTTAAACATTTTATACATTCCGAGGTTTTTATTAACTTATAATATACCACAAAAAAGCTAATCGATGAAAAAAAATTCATTTTAAGTATTATTCTAAGCAGTAAAACAAAATAATTCTGTTTATATGCAAAAGAGAATTTACAAAGAGAGGAATTTGTTCAAAAGATAACATAATAAATAATTTCCAAAGATACAAAAACACTAAAATATAGTATAAAAGAATTACAGTATTTCTGTTCTTTTTCTTTCTTCTTTCATAAAAACATTTCTTTCCTTCTCTTTCCACCTTTCTCAATATATCTGTTTATGACTTTTGTTTTTTCAATAACAATATCTTTATGAATATACATAAGGGCTAGGCCAATTAAACGTTTTTGGCCACAACGATTTTGAAGCCATGTCTTTGTTATCTTTAAGGTTGAGAAAGACGTCTCAGCTGCTGCAACTGATACTGGTAATGAGGCAAGTATTACTAAAAGATGTTTTATTGTGGGAAACATTTCTGCAACACAATAACCTAAGCATTCTATTGCTGATGATGGTAATGGAGTTTTGTTGTAGTTTTCTCTTTTCCATTTTGCCATCCAAATGTTCATTTCAGCCTTTAAATCAGATTTAAAGGCACTATCGTCTTTTTCCATGGTCTTGCCATATTTTTTTGAAATCAACTCAATATCAGCATTTAGCCTCTTCTTTGTTAGAGTATCATTTATACATTCTTTTGGTAAGAGTATTAAGTCTGTATAATTCTAAGGCACCAGCAGGAAATCTACTCTTCATATCTGTGACAATTGAATCAAGGATTGGTATGTACAAATTTACCCTGAAATAACTTTTAACATCAGATGTGGCAGCATTTGCTCTATTCACTTGCCTAGAAGTGGTTCTAGGGAGTTTCAGTTCACTTGCTCAAAAAGTTCATGAAATCCAGTTTCTGCATTCTGTCGTTTATCTTCAAGCACAAAAAGAACGTCGGACAAAAACTCAGAAGCCTTGTATACGTCAACGTGTTCTTTTTGGAAATATCTGCTGAGAAGCAAAGTTTGACTAAGGATATCTGCAAGGCAAACTAAAGTAATAATAAACTCTCCATGAGTAATTGAACATAGAAGAGTTTTTGCCATTGCTGAGGACTTATCAGACATAAAAACAGCCCAGTTTGAAATTTTTTCTAGAGTCAAAATGATCTTATTAAAATTCTCTAGGAAAACAGCAACAGATAAATGTCTCTCCATCCAACGTGTTTCACACATTGATATCAATTGCCTTCCAACATTCTTCAAAAAAGCACTATTTCTTTTCGGGGAGGCCGTAAAAAAGGAAACTGTTTCCTTTATTATCCCAATTGCATTTCTAACTGCTTGTACATTAGAGCAACTAGAAATTGAGAGGTTTAAGGAGTGGTTTAAGCAGGGTGTTCGTTCTGTGAAGACACACTGATCTTTTATAGTTTTTATCGCCCCTACCAGCTCAGAAGTCATTACAGAACAACCGTCTGTTGCAATGCCTATGCAATAACTTGGATCCAGGTTTATTCCATGAAGACACTCTAACACCAGTTTACCTAACTTATCTCCTGTTAATCTGGGATCTTCTGACTCAACAGGCTCTTCCTCACTCTCACTATTACTTGAAAAGGATGATAGGGTTTCTTCACTTACAACATGATTTTGGGGTTTTGTTTTGTTTTCCCAAAGATTGCCACTGTCATTCCGTGGGTCGATAAAACCAACAAAGTCTTCCCTTATACGTACAGTTTTTACAAACATACCTTAAGAAAATTGATAACTGGGTCTTATGTGAAACATCTGTTGTTTCATCAAAACCAATACTGTAGACTTTATTTTCTTCAATTCTTCTAAGTACTAGTGATAAAATTTCCTCCCCACAGCATTCAATCAAATCATTTTGAACGGTCTTGCTCAGAAAGGAATTTCTGTGCCTTATAGAGTCACACTGCTTTTGAATTTGTGCATCTTTACAGACCTCAGTTCTAAACTTCATTAGTTCTTTAAAGTTTCCCTGATTTTTCAATGGATTATTTTCAAATCCGTCATCTCGTCGGGCCCGAAAAGGAATATTTTGTCTACCAAGAAACATAACATTATCCAGAGATGATGACAACCTTTCTTGATTTACCTTAGCACGTTGAAGGCTGTAAGAATCAACTTGATTTTCCACTGACTTTTCAGGATTGTGGTAAGTTAACAAAAAGTCATTTGCTTTTCCCATTGCCTGTTGGTGATACAATAATTTACTAAGATGTTCTAAATCTCCATCCTTCCCCAAAAGCTTGGCAAATTTAGTTAGTGGTTGATTAACAAGTGTATTCAATTTCATCCCACCATGGTGTCCACCCACATGCACATGGCCAGTAGCAAAAAATGGGCAAAATTTACAGAAAAGACCTTGCTTCAAATGAGAAAGGACAAGCCACGGTTTATACTTCTCTAGATGATGTTTTTTTAACTGTCGGTTTTCAGTTCTGCCATTCTTGATATGTGATGAGTTTGGATACTTGTATCCGGAAGGAGGTTCCCAATGATTTTCGAGAAGATTGGCAAGAATTCTGTCTGAGGGTTTTGTTCCAATGTAATTTCCAATGTCATTTTCATAGATTACAGATTACTTCGGCAAAGATTCACTGCAAGATTCATTTTCCCCTAAAACGAAAGAAATTAGTTTTCAATTAAAAAAATTCTGAAATTTGCTTATTTTCCAACGATCTGGATAAGAAAGGCCCTTAAGATAGTTCATAACCTTAACAAACAGAATTAACAAACCTTATGGAATTAACAAACAGAATTCCATAAAACTCAGTATATATAAATATATATATATTATAAAGGAACTTTATAGATTCTGTGTAGATATAGTAGTAGGTATAGTGATAATTGTGTATTATTATTATTATAGCTTCGTAGATAGTACGATAATATTTTATAACTCTTCTTAGTGGATCTTCACTCACTTCTGCCCCGCAGAAAATTAACTTTTATAGATGCAGATATATTTGGTGTGGTGTAGTAGTGTGAGTGCAGACACGCACCGGTATCTACGATAATGTTGTTTTTTATAAAAATGTCGTAATTGTAACTATTATGGTTATTAGTGTGATTGTATTGTGTAATGGGTGCGTATTAATAGTCCACTTCTTTGGTTTAAAATGTTTCGCGCACTCTGTTATATACCTCCCTCACTTACCACACGTGGATATTTCAGTCCTGTTCAGTGACGGTTCCGCTGAAATACATACACTTTACATACAAGTAAATATTCAAATTGAATATTCAATATAGTTATCACACACAATATAAATGAAATAATATCTAAATAATATTCTGAATTATATTAGATCTATTTAAACTCTTCCGCCACCTTTGGTAGAACTGATTAAACATAAATGAACTAATTTAGAATTGAAATGATACTCTTTTTCACTGGTAATAAAAGTGGAGGTTTATTAACAATTCGATAAATTATAAAATCCTTGAACAATGAACAATCAATAGCTAACAACCTTTTAGTTAATAATTACAATTAAAATTTTCAAAATAAGACTCTGTTCAGCCTCAAGGCTGGTAAACCTGTTATTTGTACAATAATTTAATTTCAAGAGGTTATGTTCTCTTGTATCAGTGAATTACCATATTCGTAAGGTTCTTTTAGGTAACATGATACCAGGCACAAGATGTAATATTAATAACGATATAAAATGAACAATAATTAATAATAAACAAACAAATATAAAAATCGAAAATTAATACCATATATCTGATATTTATGGTACTATCGTACGCGGGAATGCGCACGCAACTTATAGTACTCGTTGACAATTATCAAGCTCGATGGCTTGTACAGTTAGAATGTATCACTTTATTTTAATAATTCAACTTGAGAATTATCTATTTGCAAGAGAAAAATTTATCAAAAAACTCTTGTTATTATTTCTATCTGGTTTGGATTTTACTTGAACTTGAGAACAGACTGGTAACAGTGAAATTGGCAAGTTACCGTTACGATTCTGAGGTTATGTTATAACGTGTATTGTTATAATGGTTAATTATTTCTTAACATTTATTATTTCTTAATCTAGATATAAACATATTATTCGTAATATTTTGATATGTTATTATCAGGATTACATTTATTCTTTCGTATGAAAGTGTATACCATTTACTTTAAAACATCGAGAAATCAAGAAAACAATTTTAGTCAATTGAGTGACTATTGTGATTACTCGTGTTTAGTAATAAATATTTCAAACATAATTTTTCAAATTATGATAAATAATTAAAATATTTTTTCAATATTTTAATAATTGTGAATTAATTTTTTCTTTAATTCTGATAATTCAATCATAGTTTTTTAATACTTCGCCTTTTCTGACTTGCGTAGTATTAAAATTAGTTGTTTACGAATTTATTATTTCTGTTTCAGTATTATTTAAATAAAAATTGTACTCCCTGTTTTTTATCTTTCACAACACTCGCAAGTACGATTGACATTATACACTAATCGTACTCGTATAAATAAATAACTCCGCACTTTTCACTCGTAAATATTGGTGTAGTGTTAAGGTTATGTATGTTGATTTACTTAATGTCAATGCCGCGCACAAATTCAAAATTAAAACTTTTTCATGTTGGCGAGCGGCGTGGCCTCTCCGTCGAAAGACTGATCGTGAACTGTAATGCTTCGCCGAAGCGTCTCCTTCTCGTCTGCCGAAATTCATTCATTTGATTGGCTGAAAAAACTATACTCTCTGACCCAAAAGCCTTTGTTTTCTTAAAACATTTAATTTTTTAACAAATTCGATTTTGAGGTTGAGGCTTTGTGACGTCAGCACTGGTACAAAAATTTAATTGAAAAGTTTAAAATCACAATAACTTTCTTAATCTATGTCCTATCGTTAAATGGTTGATGTCAGTGAATTGCGGACATCCTGCTCTTTAATTTAAGTCTAAGAATGATTATTTTCCGTCCATCACTTCTCTCACTATAACGATTTTATTAATTATTTCTGGTGTATCTTATCTTTATAAGTCTATTACACCTAATTTCACTTATTTATATTAAAACACTTTTTAAATAAACACTCTGAGTCCATGTCTCAATTGGTTTGATTCAAAATTTGGGAATAATTGTTCCCTAAACAATATCTCGTTATGGCGTCTTTAGGCGTCCATGTTTGATTTTTCATAAATGTGCTTAAAACTAATTTTTCTTATTTAAAACAGTAATATTGCAATCTAATAATACTAGTAACATCTATCTACATAATTCTACACTAGAATATTGTTATATGCCTGTGTTTAATCTACTATTTACATTGTTTTAGTCCCCTCCTATCTCTCTTATACACTTGTTACCTTATTTCTGGTTTTCTCTATATAAATTATATCATGTAATAATTGTAATTAGTGCACACACATTGTACCTAATTCATTACACATAATGGTTAGCGTTTAGCTAGTTCAGAACCCTTCAATTTTTCAGTAATGGGCCTGTTTATGTTGTGTCATTTCATGGTAGTCATTTATTTTTGTTAATACAATAACTAAATTGTTATTGTTACACTTGGTTTGGGTTTCCAAAGTAGTATTAGACATTATTCTAACTCTTGATAAAGTTTTCATTTACTTTTAAACAAGTTTATATGTTATATTTTTCATAAATAACTTGCTCCTCATGGTTTGTTTATATCTGGGTTCTTTCATTATAGTCATTTGGTTTTTTAATTATTTGTATATAAAATGACTGTTTTTATGGTCATAGTCTGTTCTCGAAGTAGCATTGGGATTCCCTCTTACTACTGGTAACAACTTTAACAATCTGTGTTCAATCTTTGATACAGTATTTTTCTTAACTAGTTGGTCATACAATGGTTTAGCTTACTTCTGGTTATATGTACATAGTTAGTTAGTTTACAATATTTTGGTTACAATACTGTTATTATTATGTTCAGAATCTGTTCACAAGGTAGCACCAGATATTTATCTCACTACTGGTAATACTTTTATTAGCATTGGCATTTGTTTTGATATTGTATTTTGCCTAACTAAATTGGCATATTTGTTCCATCTCTACTATCTCTGTGTGCCATCATATTTGATTTGTTTAATTTGCATTGTGCTGCAATATAATACATTGTCTCTTAGGATTTATTATTATTTATAACAAATTCTTGATTGATATCATAGTTGATGATCATTTATTTACATTAACATGTATAATTTTCTGTTTCATAGGTGTCTTCCCTATGGGGTTATGTAACAAATGTACCACATGTCTTAATGCAGTATTTTTCTACTACTAACATGACTTCAGTATGGTATCTTACTATAATATTTTAATTATTTTGTTACACATGTTTATACAGCTCCTTCTTAAACACTAACACAAATCTTTTTGTATTAATTACAATATTGTTCTGGTCATTGTTGGAATTTAATTCCTGTCACTTTGTTTGATACATAAAAAAGGTTTTTTTTATTTGTTGTCAGTTCTCTGTGAACAATAACATAATTGTTCTATTTTATTCTATTCTGGTGGTCTTATGATTATCTGTATTGATCACAACTTTATTAAATCAGTCACACTCATTGTCTGTGTTTATTTGACTATTTTAATTCTTGTTGTTTCATTATGAAATTAACATATTTCTTACACTATAAACTTCATCACTGTGATTGTTTGTGTGGTTTATTCAGTTGAAATTAGTTAACTATTCACAGGTTTCACATCTATATTAAGTACACACTGTAATTGTTTGTGGTTCCTTAAATGTTAAACACTGGTTTTCTTCTCATATTTGATAATCATCATTTCTTTTGTCACTTATATAGTCTTTGGTACACGTGGTTTATGTTGAGTCCTTGCATGATCTACCCATCTTCTTCTCTCTTCATGGTATTCTTCCTAGTCCTTCTTCTTTCTTCTTCTTCTTCTTCTTCTTCTTCTTCTTCTTCAATATTTTCACTGTAGTCGCTATCTTTATTTGTTTCTCTCGCTATTGGAGTTTGTTGGTCCTTATTTTGTTGGTTCCCCTCACTGTTGGATCCTATTGGGTCTGGTTACTGATATTTTGTTTTGGCTCATGGCATTTTCTTTCTTCATTTTGTATTTGATGTTGCTATGTTAATATTATCTTCTTCATCGTTGGATTTTTATATTAATATTTTTGTAGATACACACTTTTATACACTTAGGTTTATTGATCTAGACATACTTCCATGCTTTTCTCTTACTTGACGTTATATTAGCTTATATTATGTAACTACCATATTTGGTAACGTTACATATGCCTTCCTGTAAGAATTGATTAATTCTCACATGTTTTTTCCATATATCCCTTCACTTTCTTCTATTTGAATCATATTTATTTCTTCTCTATGTAATCATTTCCCTTGTTTATTTAGTTCCCTAATTCCCTAACATAAGTTTAGCTGGGGCAGTTTAGAGCGGCTCACTTTGGCTATTCAACTCTACTGGCCATACTAACTTCAATAAATATGGAGGCAAATCATCTCCTTCAATAATAATAAATGATTGCTGGCATCACTCATCAGTCAATTCATCTCAAATCATCAAAAAATAATAATAGTGGTCGTTCTTCCGACAAATAATAAATATCCTTGGGATTAATTCACGCATCTGCGGTTTATACATTGTTATACTCTCTTTTCTTGATTCAACTTAACTATATTCTTCACATATTATAGGGATAGTTTGTTTTACATTTCCTCACTGGTATACTCTCATGATTATCTTCGTTAGTATATTACTTTTCATTCTTCTTCATCATCGATTAATCTCTTCATTTTGTCTCACTTTGAAAGTCATTTCGTCATATTCTTCATTTCAGGTTTCATTCTTCTAGATATAATTCATAAGTACATTTATTTTTTCTCCTTTTTCATGGTTTTAATTGGTATTTATATTCCATGTGGTATTGGCTTTTCTCTAGTAAAATACACTAGAAACAATGTGTTTGTGGGTGGTGGTTTGTCTACATTAATACATTTCTTTGGTTTTATTCTTCCAACTTCTCATTTGCTCCTTCTTCCTTTTTCAATAGTACGGGTATGGTGTTCTCTTTTACTGGTTGACTAGGCTCTTCGAATTAGTTATGCCCTAGATGTAGTGTGTCGGTCTCGTATATTCATCTTTATTATAGTACGGGTAAGATGTTAAGTTTTTACTTGTTGACGTGGCTCTTGGAAATATTTATTTGCCGTAGATGTTGTTTGTCTGTCTCGTATATTCATCTTTATTATAGTACGGGTAAGATGTTAAGTTTTTACTTGTTGACGTGGCTCTTGGAAATATTTATTTGCCGTAGATGTTGTTTGTCTGTCTCGTATATTCATCTTTATTATAGTACGGGTAAGATGTTAAGTTTTTACTTGTTGACGTGGCTCTTGGAATTAATATGTGCCTAGGATGTAATTTGTCGGCCTTGTATATTCATCTTTATTATAGTACGGGTATGATGTTCTCTTTTACTGGTTGACTAGGCTCTTGGAATTAGTTATGCCCTAGATGTTGTTTGTCTGTCTCGTAAATTTCTTTTCTTTTTTCTACAGTACGGGTGCGATGTTCTCTTTTACTTGTTGACGTGGCTCTTGGAAATAATGATTTTATCTCATATATGCCGTGGATGTAGGGTGTCGATCTCGTAAATTCATCTTTTTTATATAGTACGGGTAAGATGTTAAGTTTTTACTTGTTGACGTGGCTCTTGGAAATATTTATTTGCCGTAGATGTTGTTTGTCTGTCTCGTAAATTTCTTTTCTTTTTTCTACAGTACGGGTGCGATGTTCTCTTTTACTTGTTGACGTGGCTCTTGGAAATAATGATTTTATCTCATATATGCCGTGGATGTAGGGTGTCGATCTCGTAAATTTCTTTTCTTTTTTCTATAGTACGCTATTATTCATAAATACAATGTTCTGAATCCTTTACATTAATTCTCTGGGAGCATGTTTTCTCACATTATAAAATTATAATATAGATTCAATGTTCAATATATAGTTATACAGTTACTTCTCATTTAATACAAACACATAATAATTTTCATAACAATAATACATCCTTTTTCTTTAGTCAACATCGATTTTGATAATCATATTTTCATTGTTCACTTTTTAAAATAACAATAATCTTCATGGCCACTTTTCATTTTTCATCTTGATACAGTCAACAGTTATATTCATAATTATACCTTCATTTTTCATAACAAATATTTTCATCCTTTTCATAATATCCATAATAAAATAATTCTTATCGCTATCTTTTCACTTTTTGTCACATATTTTAATTATCAATATATTTTTTCATTGAAGTTTGATTATAAGTACCCTTTATCTTTTTTGTAATAGGGTCCTGCAATTCATAAGTGTTGTTTAGATTGTTCTTAGTCACAGTATACGGTCCGGTATATAGCAGTAGCAGTTTATTTGCAATGCCCTCGATAGTACTTGGGAGTTCTCGATTTTTGATAAGCACTCGGTCTCCCACTTCATATTTGATAATTTTGGGTTGCAATTTTTTGTACTTGAGCCTCAGTTTATTAGCTCTTTCAACTGCATTATTATAGAATCTTGTTCTGTTAAATTTGACCTCTGCACTTATTGGAAAATTAATGATCTCTGTGATCTCCCGGGGTGGTCTTTTCTCGTACATAGCCATGTAGGGTGTTTCGTCAGTCGATTGATGGTAGGCTAGATTTAGGAAGTCTTCAGCCGGGGATAGATACTCCTCCCACTTCCTCTGCTGGCTGTGACAGTAGGTTCTTAAAATCCTTCCTACTTCTCTCAACACTCTCTCAGCAGGGTTGCTGTTGGGGTGATACACCGATGTCTTGTATGTCTTTATTCCCAGATGGATCAGTGTTTCCCGCCACTTTGAAGGTTTACCCACTTCGGGTATATACTTATTTATGACTATTTCCAGTATTTTACTTGTCGTAGCTCGATTAAGTGGGTACAGCTTAGTATATTTGGTGTACTGGTCAAATATTATGATGATATACTTATATTGGTGTCTCCCACCACTCCGTGGAAATGGTCCACAAATGTCCAAGAAAATTTTTTCTAATTTTGCCGTTGATGTAATTGGTATCATCACTCCTTCTCGTTTCTCATTGCTGCATTTTGCCAGTTGGCAAATATTACAATTCTGGACATATTTTCTTACTTTTCTACTCATGTCCTTGAAATGCATATGCTCCTGCAATGCCTTTACGACCTTTACTGCGCCCATGTGACCATAGCGTATGTGGTATTCGATGGTCAATTCTTTTTCTAGGGCTTTTGGGATAACTACCTTCCATCTTTCATCATCTTTATTGTGTTTGATGAATAATAATTGATTATGAGTACAGTAGTAATGTTTGATGTTTGCATCATTGCTTGCTAGTTTTTGGATAATCAATGATATTTTGGGATCTTGTTGTTGATGAATGGTTATATCAGATAATATGTTAGTGAGTTCAGATTTACTTTTCAGCAGGTGGTAGACTTTCGCAATGGTTTCCCTCTCTCCTTCAAATGTTTGGGCGTTAATGTTTATTCGGGACAACACGTCTGCAGCTGTGTTGCTTTTCCCGGGTATGTACTCCCACTGTATGTTGTACTCTTGGAGTGTAAGAGTCCATCTCGTCAATCTGCCGTGTTTTAACTTGCAGTTCTTAAGAAATGAAATAGATTTGTGGCCTGTCCTCACTGTTACTGTATATCCCAAAATGAAAGTCCTAAATTTTTCGCACGCAAACACTATACTCAATAATTCTTTTTCCGTTGTATGGTAGTTACGTTCGCATTTGTTCAAAGTACGGCTTGCGAAACTGATCACTTGATGATGCCCTTCTTGGTCTTCTTCATAGAGTACAGAACCAAGGCTTAGGTCGCTAGCGTCACAGTTCATGAAAAACTGCTTCTCAAAATTAGGGTGATGCAGCATAACAGTTTCAAGAAACTTTTCTTTAATTAATTCAAATGTAGAATCTTGATCTGATCCCCACTTCCATTTTTCCTTCGATGATAGCTGTGCTGAAAATCGAGCTGTCAATTCAGAATAATTATTTTGGAATTTTCGATAATAATTACAGATTCCGAGGAACGACTGTAGTTGCTTTTTGTTCTTCGGGACGGGGAAACGCTGGATTGCCTCCATCTTTTCCTGGGATGGTGTAATTCCATATTCTGACAAGTTAAACCCCAAGAATTGCACTTCCTTTGCGATTAATTGTGATTTGTCTAATTTTAGTGTAATGTGGTTGTCTTCCAATTTTTGCAATACTTGTGCCACCCGGTCACAGTGCTCTTCCCAATTGTTAGAGGCGATCAAGAGGTCGTCGACATAAACTGTCGTAAACTGCAATGTGCTGTGGCCCAGTATCTCGTCCATACATTTGACGAATATTGCCACTGAGTTCACTAAACCGAATGGTAATCTCTTAAAATGGTAATTTCAGACTTCAAAGATAAAAGCAGTGAACTTTCTGCTATTCGGATGCAGTTCGACCTGCCAATATCCGCATACCGTATCCCATATACTGTAAAATTTTGTACCATAAAATTTCTTTAGTATTTCATCGATTTCTCCAGGCGATGTCCTGTCATTAATTATGGTCTTGTTGAGTTCACGAGCATCTAAACAAATTCTTACTGCACCATTTTTCTTTGGTACAGTGACAATAGGGTTGGTGTATGGTGAATTGCTTATTTCAATTATATCATTTTCTATTAAACGTTGGATTTCCTCTCTTACAGCTTCTTTCAGTGAAAAGGCGATAGGGTAAGATTTTCGCTTGAACTCTGTCTGGTCCTTGAATTTTAATTCACATTGGAAATTCTTTATTTTCCCGGGCGTATCAGAAAATACGTGACGATATTGATAATATATATTTATTAGCTGGTCCCGTTGTTCCCAAGTCAACTCTTGGCTATTCTGGTTGGTTTTAAACTCTTGGATTTCATTAATTTTCTCCAACCATAAAGCTTCCTCTGGACTGTGATGAAGTCCTTGGTTGATGGCGCCTTCCTGATGTTCACGGCCTTCCCTGATGTAATATATTACATGTTCCGAGGGCGCCTTCCTACATTCTGTTAAATTGGCGGTCCACTCAACTTCTTCTGTCTTCATCATCACCGTATTTGTATCCATATTAATTATTGCTGTGTATTTTCGTAATATGTCACAACCAATGAGTAGGGTGAATGGTAACCCACTGGCTACCAGGAATACCATCTGTATTGTCTTCCCATTGCTTGATACGTCTAGTTGTACCTGTTGTCGAATAGTCTTATTCTGACGTCCGGTAGCTCCGATGAGTATTATGTTGTTAATTGGTAATGTTGGTATGGTAGCTTTATTTTCTGATTGGATTCTGTCCAATTCCATTTTGTCAATTAATGATACGTTGGCCCCCGTATCTATCATTGCTGTGGCATTTGTGTTGTTGACTTTCACAGATATATACGCAATTTCACTGTTGCTCGCATCGCCGATAACACTTTCTTTCTCTTCCATCAAATCCTTTCTTATGTTTTTTAGGTAATTGTTGTTGTATATTTTGCGATGATTCGAATGTTTCGCCAAAATATCAGACCCAATGATGGTTCAGTGAGGGTGATGTTGGGCTTTTCACTGCCGGTTGGTGTTTAAATTCAGGTCACCGTTTTCGTGCCTGTCTTGTGACGTTGAAGCTATGGGTTCCTGATTTCCAGGCCCATGTCCGTTGTGATATACTTCTGTAGTCTGCGTGACTGTTCTATGACCTCCACTGCTGTCGCTTCCATTTGATCGATAGCCGGATTCTCTTTCTTCTCTATCACTATTACTGGAGTGACTGTGTTGGTTTGGGAGACTCCTCCGTCCTTGATAATAGTTTCTACGGTTCCCATCTCGGCTGGCATGGGTATAGTGTACCCTGCGAAAATGATTGTTATTCTGATTACCGTTGCCTTGTCGTGGTTGATGATTGGGAGATTGGTTTTGATATGGCCTGTAATAATTAGTACCTCTTTGGTAATGCGTGTCTCTCTGATATCCACCTGGACGATGGTTATTATAATTCCCTCTATTTACGTTGTTGCCACCTCCGTCTTGGCGTGGTATTGGTTGATTTTGGAATCTTGGTGGGTTGTTAAAATTTCTTCCTGGGCTATTCCTGTCATTGTGAATGGTGGGGTTATTGTTTCCAGGCCCTCCTCGATCATATGCTTGGCTAGGTACTTGTCGGTTTCGTTGATAGTATCTTTCTCTTTCGTGGCTTTCTAGCAGGTCGCACATCCCTTGAATTGTTTTTATCTGTGAGTTCAATCTTCCCTGCGAAATACCTTGATTAAAATGGTATGCCAGTTTTGTAACTAGGCATTCTTCTGGGATTGCAGGCTCCAGATTCCTAGCTAGGCAAATTTTTCCTAAGAAATAGGTTGTCATCGATTGCCTTCCATTCACATCGAATTTTCCGTTTGTAATGTCGTCTCTTATGATGTTTTGTGTGGCTTCCGACCAATACTTTTGTTTAAATGCCGTTTTAAAAGTGTCATAGCTACCCACTTCGTGACGGGTTGCTGTCCACCAGTTGTCGAATGTATTTTTAAAAGATTCATCCAACATCCCTTTAATGATAGACCATCTGTTTTCTCGGTTTCTGTGTATTATTTCTTCTATCCTCTCTAAGAATTCTAGTGGATTTTTAGAATAGGTTCGGAACTCAATCTGGTCCCTGCCTTCTAAGTGACTCAAACCGGATAGGAAGTTTGGGATTGTTTGCAGACGATGCATTTCGTCTCGGATGTCATCCAATTCTCTCCGTTGACGTTCTGTTAATTGTGTTTTGTCATCATGTACTTGCTGCTTAATAGCGTCTACCTTTCCAGAGACTTCTTCGCACTTTTCTTTTAACGTCGATTGTACTGCCTTCATTTTGGTTTGCTCTTGCGCTATCACACCTAGTTGTGTACCGTGGGTTTTCTCCACATCACTAATACGCTGGTTGAGGTCCATTTCTGTCTGTACTAGTTTCAGGCTGGTATTTTCGCCCTCTTTTCGTACTTCAGACATCTCGACATTAATTTCTGTTGTTAATATGGCCATTTGTTTTTCGATTTCCTCAACATTTTCTCCCAATCTTCTCTCAATCATTTCTACCGTATCCTTAGCGGTTTCTTCCATTTTGTCACTGTTGGTATTTATTTGTTGCCATATTCTTTCGTGGTCAGCTTGTATGGTTTCAGCGTCTCGATTGAATTTAGCATTAATTTCATCAATCTTTTGGTTGGTCTGATCAATCTTTACTCCCAACTCTGCCGACAAATCTTCTTTCATTATGGCCATTTTCTTTTCCAACAATTCTTCGGTTTTCTTCTGCCCATCTTCCATCCTCCTGTTCGTCTCGTTTATCTTGTTATTAAATTCTTCTTTTAGTAACTCCATATTTTTCTGACTCTCCCTCTGGCCTTCTTCTATTTTTTGGTTGGTGGATCGGCTGGCTTCTTCTATCTTCTTGATCAACTCTTCCCTTGTGGACTGGTTCTCCTCCTTAGTGGATTTCAGGCCTTCCTCTATTCTGTTTAAGTCCGCCTTGGTGGATTGACTATTTTCGTCCATCTTCTTTGACAATGACTGTAAGATTTCTAGTATACTGGCATTCATGGTCGCCATTGGCTCCTCGGGTTGGTGTATTTCCGGTATAATGCCTTGAGATATAACCTCCGGTTCCCCCTCGTCTGGTTGTTGAACCCCCTCCGCCGGTTCAAGTGGTTTGTCCTTTACTTCCACTAAAATCTCTTCCACGTCTTCCGTCGACATAGCCTCCTTTTCTTCCCTTCTGGCCTCCTTCTCCGCATCTGTTGCCCTCTTTCTCGACGTTGATCTCGACTTTGATCTCGATTTTGATCTGCTGGTGTACATCTTGATATACTGGTAATGTACCTGCTGTCTCTTCACGGATTGGGGTGATTAGGTTACTGGTTATGGTATATTTTCCCTAATCCGCGCTCAGACGTTGGGCGCCAATCTATAAAGGAACTTTATAGATTCTGTGTAGATATAGTAGTAGGTATAGTGATAATTGTGTATTATTATTATTATAGCTTCGTAGATAGTACGATAATATTTTATAACTCTTCTTAGTGGATCTTCACTCACTTCTGCCCCGCAAGTGAGTGTTATAACAAGTTTATATGTTATATTTTTCATAAATAACTTGCTCCTCATGGTTTGTTTATATCTGGGTTCTTTCATTATAGTCATTTGGTTTTTTAATTATTTGTATATAAAATGACTGTTTTTATGGTCATAGTCTGTTCTCGAAGTAGCATTGGGATTCCCTCTTACTACTGGTAACAACTTTAACAATCTGTGTTCAATCTTTGATACAGTATTTTTCTTAACTAGTTGGTCATACAATGGTTTAGCTTACTTCTGGTTATATGTACATAGTTAGTTAGTTTACAATATTTTGGTTACAATACTGTTATTATTATGTTCAGAATCTGTTCACAAGGTAGCACCAGATATTTATCTCACTACTGGTAATACTTTTATTAGCATTGGCATTTGTTTTGATATTGTATTTTGCCTAACTAAATTGGCATATTTGTTCCATCTCTACTATCTCTGTGTGCCATCATATTTGATTTGTTTAATTTGCATTGTGCTGCAATATAATACATTGTCTCTTAAGATTTATTATTATGTATAACAAATTCTTGATTGATATCATAGTTGATGATCATTTATTTACATTAACATGTATGATTTTCTGTTTCATAGGTGTCTTCCCTATGGGGTTATGTAACAAATGTACCACATGTCTTAATGCAGTATTTTTCTACTACTAACATGACTTCAGTATGGTATCTTACTATAATATTTTAATTATTTTGTTACACATGTTTATACAGCTCCTTCTTAAACACTAACACAAATCTTTTTGTATTAATTACAATATTGTTCTGGTCATTGTTGGAATTTAATTCCTATCACTTTGTTTGATACATAACAAAGGTTTTTTTTATTTGTTGTCAGTTCTCTGTGAACAATAACATAATTGTTCTATTTTATTCTATTCTGATGGTCTTATGATTATCTGTATTGATCACAACTTTATTAAATCAGTCACACTCATTGTCTGTGTTTATTTGACTATTTTAATTCTTGCTGTTTCATTATGAAATTAACATATTTCTTACACTATAAACTTCATCACTGTGATTGTTTGTGTGGTTTATTCAGTTGAAATTAGTTAACTATTCACAGGTTTCACATCTATATTAAGTACACACTGTAATTGTTTGTGGTTCCTTAAATGTTAAACACTGGTTTTCTTCTCATATTTGATAATCATCATTTCTTTTGTCACTTATATAGTCTTTGGTACACGTGGTTTATGTTGAGTCCTTGCATGATCTTCTTCTCTCTTCATGGTATTCTTCCTAGTCCTTCTTCTTTCTTCTTCTTCTTCAATATTTTCACTGTAGTCGCTATCTTTATTTGTTTCTCTCGCTATTGGAGTTTGTTGGTCCTTATTTTGTTGGTTCCCCTCACTGTTGGATCCTATTGGGTCTGGTTACTGATATTTTGTTTTGGCTCATGGCATTTTCTTTCTTCATTTTGTATTTGATGTTGCTATGTTAATATTATCTTCTTCATCGTTGGATTTTTATATTAATATTTTTGTAGATACACACTTTTATACACTTAGGTTTATTGATCTAGACATACTTCCATGCTTTTCTCTTACTTGACGTTATATTAGCTTATATTATGTAACTACCATATTTGGTAACGTTACAATATATATATATATATATATATATATATATATATAGATTATTATGAAAAAATATTGTCTTTAAAGTTTCAAATACAAAGCGAGTATAGAAAAAAAGATATAACAATTAGAAAATGTATTCATTAACACGCGTTTTTATGGGAAATGCAACATTCTCAATTCTCTGAATATCTTTCTATATAACTATTGAATTGACAACTGAATATTGATAACACTTACCTTCTTTAGAAGTTTGGTCCTTATTTCCCTTTGCAATCGTATTGTCTTCAACAGCTTCAAGACACACATTAAATGTTGAAGGTCCAGCAGCATTGTCCAGAGGCACCAATTTCTCACCACTATTGCTATACTTCTTTTTCATAAAGAAACTTTTCAGCGTTGATTGTCTTTTCATTATAACAAACAACAATAAAGCAAGAGTTAAAAATGTAAACTTGAATCTAACACTTAAAACGAATTTACGAATCACGTAGCAATCAAAATACTTTTAAGCAAGCAAACAACGCGTATAAGGCGAGTGCGTATTTTCGTGTGGCAAATTCCTCGAATTACTAAGGAGCAACGTAACGATCACACAAACGTAAACATCACAGTTTAACAGAAGCGATATCGAAATAAACTATTTTAGTCGGCTAAAGAGCGGACAAGAATTTCAACATTTATTTGATTATTTTTCTTCACTAATATTTTTTCACTATTTTGCTGGGGGAGGGGGGGCGAATGCCCCCTCCACCCCCCTTTAATCCGTCCCTGAATTCAGATAGAAAGAGGTAAAGGGGAACAACAAATTTGCCTGCTTCAAAAGGAAAGTAATGCCACACACAGTTGCGTCTGTGTACACGTGTATCTTACGTGTGTGAGTGCAGCCAGTTAATTCCTGCAAAGCGTCACCCCTAAAATAACGTTAATCAATAAATAAATTATTTAAATTGTGATTAGTGTGTATAAAATATCACAAAACAAAATACGCCACAGTGTGAATAATATAAAGACGCACGCGTATACAAAAGATTGTGCGAAAACAATAAAAAGTGTAAATACAGTGCAAATAAATGTAAATAAAACCTATAATAATTAAGATAGAGAAAAGCGGTTGACACACAGTTGTACATATAAAAATTACCAACCAGATCAAATCAGGTAATTTGCAAAAGACTTTGCATGTTGCGAAGACCAGTGAATAAGTGTGTAAATAATCGTGTTTATAAAGGGACGCTACGACAGACTGATTCATGCAGAGAATTGTCGAGACATGATTTTTGCGCCCAAGAGTATAAATATGTGAGACACACCAGCCTTTTTCTCTTTCTCGTTCAACCACAGCGGCAGCCGGAGGCTATGCCCGACAACTTCATCACTTTCGTGAGATCACCGCTGCAGCCAGAGGCTATTACTGGAGACGAGGGAGCATCCAACTACATGGTATAGATTCCAGCCGTACGGTACGAGTCATCGAACTACCGAGAGAATCCGGAGGATGGGGAGCGGACTCCAGGACTACACGACTACGGAGGATCAACCAGGATCAAGGACTCAGGACCAGAAGAGGATACGCTGAGGAATTACCACCACGATTAAGGTGAAATAAATCCATGTACTCATCAGAAACAAAAGACTCAATTAAAGACAATAAAACAATGTAAAAGAAAGACAATATAATTTCAAAATGTGAAATTAATAATTTTTAAATTAACTGTTTATTGTATAGTAATGTATAGTAATATTTGAATTTATGAAAGTATATTTAAGAAATGATAATTTAACGAAGATATTTAATTAAGTTTGAAATTAAATAGTAATTTTTTTAAAGTAATTAATATGTCATAAATAAAAGATGCATATGTAATAATAATTTAATAAGAAATAAAGAAATTAAGCAAGTCAAGAGCAATATTATATCATAATCAATGTTATTTATAGTTATAAGTTTGTATTTTATGTTTCTATGAGATATTACTTGTATTTTATTAACAAGTATGGGTACTACAAATACACACATACAAATACTAATGAAGTTTTTAACTAGCAATATTTTGAAATTTTTAATTAATAAATGTTTGAACGATTCTAAACAATTCACGTTGTTATTATTATTATGATTACACCCGGTGTAAATTTATAACGTAAATATAGTTGCAAATAAATTGTGCTACCAAACGTGTGGCTTGAAGTTCTATAAGTCTATTCAATATTAAACTCTTACCTTAGGGTTCTTTTCCAGAGTCGTACAGACGAAAACTGCTGCAGGTAGGATTATTTGAGATGAACGGTGTACATATAAATATGCAGTTTATATTCAAACAAATGCTTCTGGTTTATTAAACAAGTTAATTATTTCGTTTTAGGCTACTTTGATAACAATTAAAGTTCTACTTGTTGAATTAAAAATACATTGAATAAGTAACAAATAAAATGAAATCACACAGATTAACAAATGGAATCTTTCTTAATTCTAACCTAGTACAAATTATACATTTTTTGTATGAACCAATACGTATTTATATCTCTTCCCCTTCTTATTTTCTTTTATAAAAACAAAAAAACCTTTCCCTTAGAGATCTCAATTATGTAGGTTGACATGTAGCTATCAACATTTTTATAAACTGATTTTTTAATATGCATATTTAGGGTTGTTAGTTACCTGTCCACCGTGTGTGTCCCTGTGGTTTGTTGTACTGTGTTGACCGTTTTCTTGGTTCTCGCGCACTCACGCCACCGTTGGTACTGAGTTTACTGTTTTTTGTTTAAGTTCTCACTGAGTTGTTTAATGGTTCCACATTATAAATGTAAGATAAAGTCGGCCGATGTAATTTTACTCGCACTTAGATGTTTTATAGACTGGCCGCGCTATATTGTCTATACATTTTATTGATTGTATTGGATAGGCCTACTTATATTTCAGCCTATCTTACACGCCCGAGGCCACCGGTTAACTTATTAATGTACTGTATACTGCTTCTGTCTGATGCTGACCCTATGATGACAATCTGCCTACTGTGATTCACAAAGACTGCTGCTGGGGCTATTACATAATACGTCTAGTCTGGCTGTCTAGACATCAGTTGTTTATGCTAACATTGTATGTTTCACTGGGGCACCTCACAGGTGGATGCTGACAATTAAAAATTAAAACTGGATTGAAATTGAAACTATCGTAGCCCACAATTCTGTACCATTACAATACCCCCCCCCCCCAATGAGAGGTTGGATGTCGAAGCATACAAACTCTCATTGCCTAAAACCTAAGAGGATCAGTGAGGATATGGCGCCACAACCCCCTGAACTCTACTAAAATCATGGGTACTTACCCCCCTAGTCTGGCGACTGTGGCAGCACCCATCCGATCTTACTGGACTTCTCTGCTCGAGATCCCAACACCATAAGCTCGGACAGTTACCCGCCACAGTGTCTCCTGACTCTGAAACATTTAATAAAAAAATTAACAAAAAGGCCTTCCATTATACCATATCCACAACTGATTCGTTTCCTCTTAGCCATACTGGTTCATTTTTTGCAAAATACTGGTTCATTTTTATTACAAAATATAATATGCATTTGACTACATTATAATATAACTTCTAAATTGTCCATCGGTTACATTGATTAATTCAAATTTAATTCTCAAGTCCATACCCATACACTATCACAATGACTCATCTTCAACAAGTTACATTGTTCACTCAACAATATAGCTTAACCCTAAAAGATGCAATGTTAACAGAAAAATATATATGATAACATATATATATATGTTAACAGAAAAAGTATCCTAGCCTTAGTACATATGCATTCCAAACAGATTAAATAATGTTCCCAATCCAAATATTACCCATCCAAAATAACACATTGATTATACAAACATTTTTTATTTATTTTTACCCAAATATTTCCTTCAATTTTCCATTTTAAATGAGTATTTCAACTATTACGTTTTCATCAATTATTATTTAATCTACCATTACATTTGAAATTTGAATCAAATTAAATTTAAATTCATTATTAAAAATCATCTTTTCAATTAATTTAATTACCAATTTCATTTAATTTAACTTCTCAAAACTCGAAGTTACAGTAATTACCTCATTATATCAATCTCATCTGTTCAAACAGTTTCATTTGCTTTAATTACATTTTTCAAAATGATTCTACATTGACAACATTCTCTCACATAAATATTAACTGCATTACAATCAAAACACTACGTTATTTTCTTTTGTTATTTATAAAAAGTTACCTCCATTTCTTCACATAAAGTATTTCTTTTATTTCATAATAGAATTTGCTCATAGCAATGATTCGTCAAACTACAACATTCTTGTTGTTGTCAACTCGAACATGAAACAAACATCAACCTGTAAACATACCTGTTTACATCAACAGTTGTGTGCCAGACTGGTTTCATAAACACCAACTCAGTCTCAACATTCTGATTACATCACCACCCTATCACCTCCTTCAGTTCTCAGTTTCTATAAATCTTTTAATGTTAACATATTTATCAATTACTGTTTGTTACAGTTCGAATCAAATTTAATTTTACTTCGTTAATAACATTAACTTTTTTAAATTATTTTAATTTCATCTCCACTCAAAACAATTTGGTTTTAGTTACATTATTTAAAACGCTTGTAATTTAAACACACAATAGAAAACAAAGTTCCTTCATACATCCTGTGAATTATTTGGTAAAATATTATTATTTATTATTATACCCCTCATTCTTATTACCAACATGTGTTACACATAAGCTATAATATACATTACAACAAGATAATATTGACACACTGCATTTAACACCACTAACACATTTATTTACAAATTTTTGTCATAATTTTATTATTTACCACACTTCATTACCTAAAACAGCCAGGTCATTTTACCATTACTCACATAATTAAATGTTCATTCAGTATTTCTCAACCCCCATCATCAAAAATTAGTCTTTTCTTCACATAACACTGTTCAATTTTATTGATACACAACATATCTGTCCGTGCTCTCTCTCTCTCTCTCTCTCTCTCTCTCTCTCTCTCTCTCTCTCTCTCTCTCTCTCTCTCTCTCTCTCTCTCTCTCACACACACACACACACACACACACACACACACACACACACACAGCTCATTTTTAACACTTATTTAAACAGTATTAAAATGAACTCAGTCGGTAGAGCATTAGGCTTTTAACCTAAGGGTCCAGCGTTCAAGTCCCTGTTCGGGCACCACTGAAACTCTATAAGTCTATTCAATATTAAACTCTTACCTTAGGGTTCTTTTCCAGAGTCGTACAGACGAAAACTGCTGCAGATAGGATTATTTGAGATGAACGGTGTAAATATAAATATGCAGTTTATATTCAAACAAATGCTTCTGGTTTATTAAACAAGTTAATTATTTCGTTTTAGGCTACTTTGATAACAATTAAAGTTCTACTTGTTGAATTAAAAATACATTGAATAAGTAACAAATAATATGAAATCACACAGATTAACAAATGGAATCTTTCTTAATTCTAACCTAGTACAAATTATACATTTTTTGTATGAACCAATACATATATCTCTTCCCCTTCTTATTTTCTTTTATAAAAACAAAAAAAACCTTTCCCTTAGAGATCTCAATTATTTAGGTTGACATGTAACTATCAACATTTTTATAAACTGATTTTTTAATATGCATATTGTAGCGTGACAGAAAATCCACTACTTATTAATTCATATAAAATAATAAAAATTAATTACACCACATATGTTAATATAAAATCGAATGAAATTGAGTGAATTCAAAGGAATAAACAACAATAAAATAAAAATCCTCAATACATTATATAAAAACCACTGTTAAAAAATCAAAGAAATTATTAAAAGCAACTCATATTATGAAATCAGGAATTTACCCAGGAAGCTAGGAGCAGTAAACAAATTAGATAACACAATATCAAGAAAAGAGAATCGGTTTAATAGTGGCGAAACACCAAAATACCCCAAACACAAGAAGAAGGAAGAATAAAATTTATGGTCAGGAAGTAAACAATACCCTGAAACCTTTAGCGAAGAGCAAAGTCAGTATCAGTAAATAAATTCGATGCTCCAAACTAAACATCAGTCGAGATAACACGAAGTACCTTGGTTTACCCAAGAGTGAAGAATGAAGACAAGAAGAAGGAAGACCAGAAGAAAGACAAGAGTGAAGAATGAAGACAAGAAGAAGGAAGACCAGAAGAAAGACAAGAGTGAAGACAAGAAAGAAGATAAGAAGAAAGACAAGAAAGAAAACAAGAAGAGAGGAAGAGCTAGTATGAAAGAAACACCGTTATAAAACCTATTATTAAATACCATCAATCCCAAACCCATAGAGACAATTAAAAAGAAAGTATAACATCCCAAAATCCTATAAAAATGTAATTATTAAGAAATCAAAAGTGTTGTCTAGTATAATAAGAAGTGAACCAACTAAAGCTATTGTGTGATAAAGAAAATAAACAAGTCTTAACAGTCCAGGATTACTAAAGGTCTGGTCTGAGATAATAAGACTCAAAATATCAGAACCACCAGTGAAAGTGAACTTGTACAAGTGTTTTTGGAAATACAATAAACTTAAAGTTAGTGATACTATGACTTATCAATATGCTATATAACAACTTTTATATTCAATAATACACATCATCATAAAATAATAAAATGGAAGATTTCCAATATTTTATTATTTTAATGTAACTCTGTTATTACAAGACATTTGTAAAAATGATAGTAACTAGAGTATGGGTGGACATGTTTACTGATGAAGGGGATAATAGATAATAATGGTTTAGACCAGAAAGGACTGGCATTAATTTATGTTCATAGGTTTAAATTGTTTAAAATGGCTATTTGTTCACAGCCATGAACTCAATAGGTTTATAAGAATTTTTAGTAAATAAGATTTATATGTGTTTAAAATGAATTATGTTTGCCAAATAACAGCATGCATACCATTAATAATGTTTCAGTAGGTATGCTGTATTAATTCAAAAAGGAATTAAATATATGTTTTCAAACCATGTCAGCAATATGTTCAATCTTAGAATGCTGAATGATGTTCATTATTATTTTTTATATAACAGTAGTATTAATCAGATACTACACCTCACAATAAGTTTATAAAACATTTTATTTTCATGTAATAATAACTATGTAAAGTCAGAGGAGGAGTAGGATTAAATTTATTTGAGAAAGACAGAAATCTAAAATACTAAACTCTAGGCCATGTGGTGAATTCACAGAAGCCATATAAACCATTTAATTCACTTATAATTCCTGTAAACTAGCAAGATTTAGGTAAGGTAAATCAGTTAACCGCTACTGTGAATGATCCTATGAGTTAAAGTGATAATAAGGAAATATACCTTAAAATATTGTAAATTTTCAAAATATATAAATTAATTAATTTTAAAGAGCAATGTCAGATTCAGAGATTAACATAAAAAACCAGTTCAAAGGTTCAATTTATAAGTATTTAAGGAAAGGAAGAGAAATATGACTAATTAAAATTTATTATAATAGTATTAATAACAATTAAAATGGCAGAAAAATTATATGAAGGCGGAAACCAATTTTTGAGCCTAGATTTCCAAAAAGAGAGAAATTTGGTAATTTCCACAAAATGTCAACAGATATGGACTATAATATATCAATTTAAAAGGAATGAGATGATTAAACCAATGATAAGGTTCATAATTCATGAAGGTGACGAATAAAATAAATAAATTCCATATATAATGTAATTTTGTATCATGTATATGGGAAATCAAAATATTTTAACAATACTTTTTCAAAGATTAACTGGGCCAGATTTTGACTAACATGAAGGAAGTTAGTTTAGTCTTTTGTTGAATATCAAGCTGAATAGTTGTGTGATATAACGTTCCTTAAAACCGTGTAGAAAATGGTACTACGGTTACCTACTAATACCAGTGAAGCGAGAGTTAACTAAATTAAACACTTTTCTAACTAAACCTACAGAAATTTTAGCGACAATAGTGAAAACTAACACCAAACTTCATTATACTAGTGATTTAAAACAGTAAAACAATATATTGGTGATAATTAACGCTACAAATCATAACCACTTTTTGAGCAGTTAACCCACAGAAGTGAACACATATCAAATAACATAATTAACACAAGTATACACAGAACACTTCTTCAGAACACACCAAACAACCTATTAGACAGATTACACCAGTGCGGGGACATTTCAAACATTTATGAAGGTAATTTTGCTGTGAGATTTTAACACGACGACATTCCCAGTAACCTAGCCATATCTAGGAGCGGCCATCTTTGAAAAATACGAATATCTGCCTTCCGCATCGAGTGACGTCAGCAGCTACATATGGTTTGATGATTCAACTTTCTTAAACATTATATCATGATTATTTAAATATTGTTAAATAATAATTTTTGAAATTACTTTAATTGTTAATGTTATACTTTCTCGTTACCCTTCTCTGACTATTAATATAATCGCTCCAAGAACCTTTTTTATATACTACTTGTAATAATTTTTTCCACTGTATGAACGAATCGATTATTCCCTGAGACGGAGTCGATAATTGCTCCCAATCGATTAAAAATCGATTATTTATTAAATTTTTTAATAAATCCATTTATTTCAATTGTTTGTATCTATTATTATTTCACATGCTAATTTAAGGTTTATTTATTAATGCAACGAGACTTCAAGAAGAAGAAAATATTAATTAACAGCGAGATATTGGACCAGCACTAAACATCATAAATCAATTGCTGACCGGAGTTAATCTGATTAACTCCAGACTTGGTTCAGATCTTCCAGAAGTGCTCAATAATTAATAAATACCTTCTTAATTATTAAAATTTTTCACAGAACATTAAAACAGGATTATTTCACAATTACAGACATTAAATAAAACATAAACAAAATTTTTTTTTTATTATTGAAAAATTTTTTTGTTGAAATAAAATTCTCTATTATCTTTTTTTGTAAAGACCGCATACAGGGTCCAACTTGTTACAAAGTGGCGTCCAACTTAGAGGGCTTAATAATCTAAGCATGGCAGCGATTACATTATAGAAACAGAAGAAAATGCAAAGACGAGCTACTTCGAAGAAGAGGGCGGCAGAGGCCAAAAAAGAAGTTGACATGGGGGATAAGGAGGCAACACCCGTGGAGGATCCGGAAGTGCTAATAAACCCGGTGGAACCGAAACAACCTGCACCACCAGAGGAACAACCGGAAGTACCAACGCAGACGGGGGAAGTCAATGTCCCAGAGAAGGAGAAATCTAAAACAATGGAAGAGAACATAATGGAAATGTTCAGGCAAATGAGTAAGAAAATGGATGCAATTGGAGATACTAATAAGAACCTAGAGTCCAAAATGGAAGGAGTCAATAAAAATATAGAATCCACTAACAAGAAGGTGGATGACTGCAACCGATCCACAAAGGAAGAATTAGGCCGTAAAATTGAAAACACTAATAAGAGGATTGAAGAAACCAGTAAGAATTTGGAAGATAAGATGGAGGAAAGCAACCAATCTTTGAATAAGAAGATGGAAGACCTGAGAAAGGACAACCAATCCTTGAGCAAGAAGATGGAAAGGAAAATGAAAGAAAATAATAAGAATTTTGAAGAGAAGATGGAAGAAACCAATAAGAAAATAGAAAGTGACAACCAACAATTAAGGGAAGAATTGAGAGAGGACAATCAACTGCTGAGAGAAGAATTAAGGGAAGTTAACCAAGAGAACATGAATAAGTTAGACGAGAGAATTGAGTTGGCAAAGGAAGAGTTAAATAAAAAGATAACAGAGACGAAGAAATCCCTCGTTAAAAAGTTAGAACAGGAAGTCGTGGTTGTTAACCAGCAGATCAGGGAAGTAGACGAAAGACGTCGTCAGACCGAAAACGAAGTGCTGGAGGTCCGGGAGGTAATACATAAAGAGATTACACATGTCAAGGAACAACAGGAAACGAAACTGGAAGAAATGAATAAAGTGCGGACACATGTAACCGAAAGATGCGACAGCGTGGAAGCCGCTATGACGAACATCACGGGACAAGTGCGTCAAAGCCAAGAGGAAATTGAATTGATAAGGAACAGACCAACAGGTTACAATCATTTCCCAATGTCCGAAAATAGAGAGTGGCTTAATTTCCGGCAGTATAAACGGAAGCCCATGGAGTTCTTGGCACGCATAGAGGAATACCTAGAAAAACAGAGGGAACCAATGGGTCCAGAACAGATAAATCCTAGACGAGTCGTTTCGGGAGGTGAATGACCATTGGTGGATGGCCAACCGGAGCGACATCGAAAGTTATCAGCAATTTAAGAGCCTCTTCAAGGCGAAGTACTGGTCGGAGACGACTCAAAACTTGATAAGAGATAATATATGCCACGGCCACTACAAACCACAAGTCGGTAGTTCGATGACAGCTTATTTCCTCGGCAAGGTATGTATGGCCAAGCATTTAGAACCGGCCATACCTGAGGAGTGCCTAATAAATAAGTTGTCATACCATTATGACGAAGAGGTCATTCGTGCGAGGAGAGGCAGCCAAATAAAAACAATCCAGGCAATGACCGAACTCCTCGAAAACTACGAAAACGAAGACTACTACCGACAGAGCCGGAGAAGAAATGATGGGCCCGAACCAAGGACGTATCCGAACAACAACCAGGGTACGAACAACACCAACACTGGGTACCAAGGAGGCCGGGCATACCCGCAGAATAATAGTTTTAACAATAATAATAACTTTAGCACTACTAATCAAAATAATCATAATAATACAAGTCCAAACCATGTGAACCCAAGTCGACCCTCTAATGGTTATCAGGGTAACCGCAATCCCTACCCTCATAACACAAATAGTCAGAGAAGCCCCAATTATGGTAATGATCGTTACCATAATAATAATAATCGTGCGGGTCCAAATAATAGTAATCCCGTTAATAATAGGTTTCCCCGCCCACGAGTGAATTTCATACGAGCCACAGATGATCGACAGCGAAGATACAACAACAATCGAAGAAACAGCTACCGTGGATATGAAGACAGGCGGAGGAGCCTAGAACGGGACCAACCAAGGTACTATCCGATGAGAAGGAGTACTAGTTTAGACGATGCTGAACGGAGGTCTAACCACGAACGACCGGAAGACCATAGGACAGATCAACAGGGGCCCACTCTAAGCATCCCAAATGATGCTTCAACTAGTATGGCACAAAGGAACAACGATGTCGAGCCTTTAAACGGGCACAGGCAGTAATAAATCGCCAGAACCCGTTACTGCTCCTAAATACTGGGTATAATCATAATAGTGAGTGTAATAGTATATATAATAATAATCGTATCACAGTCATCGGGTGCAACTACCTAAAGGACATCCGACATGAGTTATTGGGAGAGGATAACAGTAATCCCACCAATAACGTTAATAACGAAATAATACATGTCAACGCAGAGGTAGAAGGCATCCATGAAGGTGGCCGAAGATCAGGAGAAACGGCGGAATAAATACAATAAAAGCATGGGTAAGATTATTACTTATACTGTTGGAGAGAAGGTGTTGTTGAAGAATAGGGAATTACCCAGTTCCTTAGAAGGGATAACAAAAAAGTTATTGCTTCTGTACACTGGTCCCTATATTGTCTCTAAGAACAATAACAACAACACGTACGAAATTAAGGAGATGGGTTCCAATAAAGTTAAGGGTGTCTTTAACCAGGCATCCATAAAGAAATTTTGTGAGCCATAACCCTCAAAATTCTAAAAATAATGTAATACCAAATTACATACAATTATTTAAAAGAAACATTTTGGAAAGAGAAGAAAAAGAATTTAGAAATCAACTAAATTCTAAAAATAATGTAATACCAAATTACATACAATTATTTAAAAGAAACATTTTGGAAAGAGAAGAAAAAGAATTTAGAAATCAACTAAATTCAAAAATAAGGTAATACCACATTACATACAATTATTTAAAAGAAACATTTTGGAAAGAGAAGAAAAAGAATTTAGAAGCCCTCAAAATTCTAAAAATAATGTAATACCAAATTACATACAATTATTTAAAAGAAACATTTTGGAAAGAGAAGAAAAAGAATTTAGAAATCAACTAAATTCTAAAAATAATGTAATACCAAATTACATACAATTATTTAAAAGAAACATTTTGGAAAGAGAAGAAAAAGAATTTAGAAATCAACTAAATTCAAAAATAAGGTAATACCACATTACATACAGTTATTTTAAGAAAAACTATTTGGAAAGATATGAGAAGAAGAATTTGGACTTAATAATCCAAATTCCAAAACAATTGTAAGATCACCTTACATACCAAGCATTTGAAGAAAACTTTATAGAAGGATAAAAGGAATAGAATGAAATAATTCAAATAAATTCTAAACAAGTGTAAGATCACCTTACTAACTAAAAATTTGAAAAACTTTATGACAAGAATATAAAAGAAGAATTTTGACTCATCCAAATTTTAAAACAATGTAAGACCACATTACTAACCAAGTATTTGAGAAAAACCATTTTGCAGAAATGTAGAAAGAATTTTGAATTGAAAACAACTAAATTTAAAAAGAAAGCAAGCCCCACCTTACATACAAATTATTTGAGAAAACTTTATGGAATAATATAAGAAGAATGAATTTTGAATTGTGTATAAATCAAGTTTCCAAACCAAGAATAAGTACAACTTACCGACCAATTATTAATAAAACACTTGGGTGAAATAAACAGAAAAGATTTAATACCATATTTATGGTAAGCATAAAATATATTTACCATGTTTATAAAGGATCATAATGGGATGAATAAAGGAAACAGACTTTAGAATTAAAACAAATAATTCTGGAGAAATATGATCATGTGTAATTTCAATATAAAGTGTGAAAAACTTTCCATAAAGGGATACGAAAGGAAATAAACCGTGTGATGCGATTTGAGGGATTGAATATAATAAAATACAAAAACTTATGTGGAATTATGAGATAATAAAACTTTGAAGTGGTATGAGGAGAAATTATGACCTCATTATAAAATTAATAAAAAACATTCATTCGAAAGGATAATAACCATGACAGGAATAATGTGAGAATAATATCAAAGATATATGTAATTAAACGAATTAATATAAAATGATTTATGAATTAAATGTCAATTGTGATAATGACAGTTATAAAAAGTTCTAGAAAATAGAACAAGTGGAAATAATAAAAACAGAGCAATAAAATAAAAATGTCATAAAGATATGCTACTATAAACAATGCAGATTATAATAAAAAAAACAGAAGGTAATAAAGAATTTATAACCAAAAGCTTTATATGATAAGGAAAGTTGAAGAATGTAATAATAGAAGAGCTTCCTACCATAATATCAAATGAATGAAACATCAAGTTAAAGAGTCAGAAGAACAACTGAGATAGGAATATTAAAATCTCTCAGAAGTATAATAAGTAATAAGTGAAGAATCCCAAAGATATTTTTTTTTAAATAGTAACAAATGTGTACTATTCTGAATAATTTTTTAATCTGTCTGTAGATAATTCCAGCAGTATTAATATGTTTTTTGAGCAGAGATGATTTGCCTCTGTACTCAAATATGTGTGAAGTATTGGACAGCAGAGGAAGTAGCGTACAGTGCCTCTCTGAACTGAACCAGCTCACAAATTAGGGAACGATAGGGAGGAAATATCCCAAGGAGAAAATACTAAGAAGAAATATGAAAATGAAATAATAAATATGAAACTCAGATGACTATTACTATCAAGGAAGATCAAGTGAGAATGAGAAGGATATAAACTCAAATATAAATAAAAGAATTTTTAAAATGGAAGGAAGTCAAGAATAATAACAAAACTACAATAATTATCATAAGCAATTGTTTCAGACAAAGCAAGTATAGTCTGAAAAAATTACTTCTGGAGAAGGGCATTCTGTAGCATGACAGAAAATCCACTACTTATTAATTCATATAAAATAATAAAAATTAATTACACCACATATGTTAATATAAAATCGAATGAAATTGAATGAATTCAAAGGAATAAACAACAATAAAATAAAAATCCTCAATACATTATATAAAAACCACTGTTAAAAAATCAAAGAAATTATTAAAAGCAACTCAAATAAATGCTTATAAATAATTCAATAATTTGAATTATTGTAATAATTCAAATAAAATAAGTATAGATGTGTGTTGATAATATACTTATTATGGAGTATGTGACTCCGGTGTAATCAAGCCCCTCTGTTTGGACTAGCCAATTTGTAATAATATAAATAAGATTGATGTGTGAATCTGTAAGTTGTAAGGTGTTTAATTGGTGTGGCTCTCGACGTCTTACTGGCCTGAAACACTTCCTTAAGTTTCCCAGCTGGTCGAGTCCCAATGGTAGCAAGACCGGTCGAGTAGCGTAAAGTTGATGAAGAAATATATATGCTTGGCTTCGCCGAACGTTTCAAAACAAAATTTATTGTTTTGAAGGAAATTTAAAAAAAAATTGTTTATAAAAAAAAAATTATTTTAATTTTATTAATTAATTAATTAGGATCAATTAATTAATATAGGGCTGTGAAGTTTTAAACAGTGTAATGCTCTTCTGAAAATTTTTATTAAAGTTTTAGTATAATTTAAATAATCTATCACCACTCATAAGACTGTCTGTAAACCAATCGATATTTGTTTACCTTTCTATTTTTTTAGGTTATCTTCACTTACGGGTGGTAAAGTCCTTGTAGATTATCAATTAGAATTATATTATTGGTAATTAGTATTATTGAAGAAATAAAGAACTATTAAGTATTGAAAAGTATTAATATTTTATTAAGTAATAGCAATATTGACTCTTATCGATTAGTATCGATTCTCAGGATATCGAAAAAAGTTACAAGTATATGATATAAAAATTATATAGGGTTCTTTAAACAGCCAGTTATTACCAAAGTCAGAGAAATCGGGCTAACATTTAAAAAGTATAACGTTACAATCAAATTAATAGTTATTAATAAACACAGACATTGAATAATAATTTGTAAATATAATAATTGTTTTCACCAAACAGCTGTGATGAACCACGAAAAGGCACTGGAATTGTCAAAGAAAGATGGCTGCCGTCAAGTCGACGAAAATGTTGCTCGTTACTGCTGCATTCCAAATAATGTATTTTGACGCAATATTTCTGTTCTCGTGTCCGCAAATCTCTTGTTATATGTTGTGTAGTGACTGGTGTAGTGATTCTGGGTTGTATTTAGTGTATCTGTATAATTATTAGTTCAAACACTTTCTCCGATTCCGTCACTAATTTGGTTTAATGTATTATACAGTTTTCTAGTGTTTTATGGTGTTTTTCGGAGTAGATTTATATAGTTCTGTGTTATGGAGTGTTACTTGATCGTTTCTGTTATAATATGATAGTTTCAGAAGTATTTTACAAGTCACTCGCGATTTCACAATAACTCACTATACACTCGCTTTGTATGACGATTATAGGTTAGGTTATTCACGTTTTCAAAGGTATGTCATGTTGACCGTTCAACTACCAATAATTAACTAACTGTTTCCTCCAGTTTCAATTAAACTCTTAGCCCATATAATATTATCCTTAACATTGTTCAAATATTTTTCACATCCTGTATGCACTTTTACATTTTCACTATATGAATGCCTATACTTTGGTTATTTGTCAATTTTATTCACTAGATTTGATTTAAATTAATCTTTCAGTTCATTCTGGTTATTTTCAGATTAAATAATGCCATTTTATAGTGTTTTCCGTCCGAAAAATAGTAATTTTACTTTCAGTTTGATATACTCTGATAAGTCAAACATTTCCAAAATTTACTTCCTGTTATAATGTAAATTCAGCCATTTTATCAGTTATATTTAATATTAATAATCCTATATTGTATTAAAAGGTTCATATTCCCTTATTTTCTGGTAGTTAATTGAATTAGTTGTATCCTGAAACATTATTCAGGAATGTATGACTCCCATGTCCAAATTTCTGAGTCTAGTCATTCTCATTTTTATTTATAATTCTGAATATAATTTATTAAAATCTCTCTAAATGGTATGTGCAATTATATGGCATGATCTCAAGTTTATTTTGTCTAAACCCCTTTTGTTTATTTGCATTTAATTGAGCAATTTCTCTGTTTTGATGAAGTTTGGTTTCCATTCTTTTGGCCTATGATTTTTTAACAATTTTTCTTACAAAATAATTTATAAACAATATATGATGTGTGATACCCTCTCTGACTTTTTACAAATAGTATTATAAATTAAACATGTTTTCAAATTACACAAAAACAATTAGTATTGGTTACAATACAAATAACAGAATAAAGAATATTTTTTTTTTAAATAAATGGTTGTCTTCAAATCAGACATTTTGCAACAAAATTCCCATTTCCAACATGGAAATATGGTTTACAACAAAGGTTTTGTACTAACTAACATCTTAATTACTCTCTACTATTTACAAGTGGTAATTATTTTTATAGTTCTGATGTTAGTTGTTTCAGACCCAAACAAATGGCCTTATATCTAAAACATTTTTAAACATTCTTGTACTATATACATTAAAACCTTATATTTATATTCTTATTTCTAACTATTATTATAAGTAGGATTCTACAGTTTTTATACAGTCTTTTATACCTTGTTTTTGGGGAATTGTACACTGTCATTAACAAATAAATAGTATGAACCGTTCACAAAGCACTATGAAATCTGTTTTTCTTTTTTCATGTAAAACAAAAATGTTATTTTAAACAGATTCATGTCTTATGAACAACATATTGTCACCGTACATATTTTAAGTCATTGAAAAATGCATATTTCATTGCATCCAATGTTTGTGATTGCCAAGAATGAAACACAAGGTTCATTTTTTATAATACCCAAAACTATCACTGGTTCACTTTGCACTTATATATTATGTTAATGCTAAATGGTCGTATAGTCTTATTAACATAATAAATTGGTTAGCGTTTTTTCAATGGAGATTTGTTCCATGGGTACTATATTATTGTTTCATCTTAGTTCACAGGAAACTTTTACTTTGTTCACTTCTCTCTCTTAAATTTATATACATGTGGTTTTTATTTCGTTATACTTTTGTTTTTAGATATATATTTTGGGGATATAGGGATTTGGGTGTCTTTTATAAGAGCATGACGTCTTCTTCAGGATGCTGCCCTCTTCTTCTTTCTTCAGTCTTCTTTTCTCCTGCCTTCTGGGACTGGTATCTTCTCCATCTGTTCTTGATGCCATCAGGTTTCTTGGGATCTTCTCCATCTTCTTCTTTAATTCAGAAATACACAACCTGTATTGGTTGATCTTGGCTTATTTTAGGGTTTCTCTTTTATTTATTCTCCCTCGTTGTGGGTTTGGTCATATTGTGTACTGCTTTGTTATTTACTATTTTACCTTCCTGGGTTATACCTTGAAAACCTTTGGTTATGAGACTGGTCTTGGATGACTCATCACTAGTAACTCCTTTTATTTTAACTTGTATTTTCTTTATAATAATGATTTCTTTCCACAGTTGCTATGAATTAATTAATTTATATTAAACTTAATGCTTTCTTCCAAATTTAAATATTATAACTTCATTATTCTAATGATCAATTGCCATTCAATATTATGCTTATATCTGTCACGCTACAGATTGCTCTCCTCCAGAAGTAATTATTTCAGACATGTTTATGGATGAAATAATTTCTTATGATAATTTCATCATTTCTTATAATTCATTTTCTTCTCCATCTTTATATCGACTTTTTTATAATTAGAGTTTTATTAATTTTATATATATGGTTACTTGTCTTACTACTGATCCTTTTCGGATAGTTAGTGTCTTCTGAGATATATTATAATTGTAATACATTTTCTTTCTATATCAACTTCGTGTTGTATCCTTGGGATATTAATTCCCTAACATTCCCTATCACGTGGGCTGGGGCAGATCAGAGGGGCACTGTACGCTACTTCTCTGCTGGCCATACACCACTTCTATAAATTGAGTACAGGGGCATATCCATCCCTGCTCAAAAACATAATGCTGCTGGAATTATCTTCAGTCAGTCATCGAATAAATAAATAAAAAGTAGTCTCATTTTCGACTAATAAAAATATCTTTGGATTCTCCACTTCGTAGTCTCTCAGATTATCTCACATTTTCTATCTTAATAAATCTTCATAATCATTATTATACTCATTACATATATATTTTTTCAAAACTCTTAACTTGTCTGATATATTTAATTTAATTATGGTTGAAAACCTTTCTTTTAATAATTCTGGTTACTGTTTACAGTGTAACTCTCTTTCTTCTCCATCTGAATTCTCTTTATACTTTCTTCTGGTTATTCATAGTATTAGCATGGTCTTTATAAATAGTCTTTCGTATTCATTATTTGAATGGTCTTAATATATTATATTTAATTTTTTGACATTGTATCTTTACATTAGATATACAGGTTGTTATATTGATCATTTTATTTAAACATTTTGGTTCTTTCCTTTCTCTTAGAAAGTTATTAATCCGCCTTCGCATTCATTAACATTAATTCATTTATATCATATTTCATGTGGTATTTCTTCTCTTTGCATTTCATATAGGTCTTATTATTATCATTGGTTCAAAATCATCTTCTCCATATGTTTGGTATGAGTTGTTCTTCTTTGCTCTTAATTAACTGTTTTCATTATCGTTTCATAGGTAATTAGTCTCTTTGCTTCCAAATTTTTTCTTCTCTTGCATATTACATTCTTCTTTGTTATTCTTCTCTACACCTTCAAATGCTATTGTGAATGTCTAGCATTTATTCTGGATTAACGTTAATTCTCTTTTCTGAATTAATTACTTTATTTTCTTCTCAATTCAATCATAATTGACACATAATTATTTTTTGGAACTTGGTTAGTTTTAATATAAAATTCAAACTATTCTTTTTATTTAATTGAAAAATATTTCTCATAAATCCTTGTAATATGTTGATCTTATCTTGTTTCAAAGTTCTGACGTTCTATCAACATTCAAATTCTGTTTAATTCATTTATTCCCAGAATTGTTTCATTCAGAATTGTTTATAGTAATGTGATCTTACTATTATTTCTGAATATTTTGGTATTTTTCCAAATTCAAATTCTTCTTAATTATTTACCATAAGGTTTCCTCATAATTCAGTGGTAGTAAGCTGTGCTTGCTTAATTTTAAATTTTTTAAAATTAAGTTCAAAATTCTCTCTCTTTCTCTTTCTTCCATAAAGTTTTGTTCTAAATTATCAGGTTGTAGTAAGAAGTACTTACTCAATTTTAAATTTTTATAATTATTATTTCAATTCAAAAGTCTTTCTTTTTCTTTCTTCCATAAAGTTTGTTCCAAAATTATTAGGTTGTAGTAAGATGTACTTACATATTTTAGAATTTTTTCAAAATATAAATTCTAAATTCCTTCTTCTTATAATTCTTCAAAATGTTCTTCTCAAAATATTAGGTTGTAAGATGTACTTACATTATTTTTGAATTTTTAAAATATATAAAAAATTCTTTTTCTTTCTCTTTCTTCCAAAATGTTCTTCTCAAAATATTAGGTTGTAAGATGTACTTACATTATTTTTAAATTTTTTTAAATATTAAATTAAAAAATTCTTCTTCTTTTAATTCTCCAGAATGTTCTTCTCAAAATATTAGGTTGTAAGATGTACTTACATTATTTTCGAATTTTTAACAATTAAAATATATATAAATTCAAAATTCTAAAACTCACAACTCATTCTTCATAATATTTCTTCATAGAAGCTTGATTGTACACTCCTTTGATTTTTCCTGAAACGATTTCCTTCAACTCATATGTATTGTTATGCTTATTATTTACCACAACATATGGGGTTATATTGTACTCTACACTGGCCCATATTATTTATACTTTAATAAGTTGATCTCCACTTTTTCTTTTCTTTTATATACCCAGGAAGATGGACGATTTTCTTTATGTCACTGCATTGCTCATATTCTTATTTGTCATGTTCATTTTCTTACATAGTCTTCACTCATAAAACCCAGTTTTGTTTCTATGTTTATTCTTCGTATCATTTCCTTTCAATGATGTTTATTCCGTCTCCTTCACCGTTGTTTTTCGCCATAGTCGGTTATCATGATCTCTGTCCCTTTTCTTGATGGTGTGTGGTATCTGTGTCAACCAGGGTCCATCATCTCGGTTGCTCTTATAAAATTTACCCTAGGGCGCGACACTCGGTTATTATTACTGTTATTATTGTTATTACTAAAGTTATAATTATAGTAATTTCGGTTAGTTGGGTAAGGGCTGTCATCATTATTGTTGGGATATGGATTTCTCTGACTGTATGGGACATTATTATGTTGGTATAAATTGTTTCTATTGTATGGATAGGGGTTGTTATTCCTAACGCCGTTAGAATTACCGATAAACTGGTTATTACACGGCGGGTTGTTAGGGCCGTCGTAATTACTGGGCTGGTTCCCTCTATCATCATATTGTATACACCAATACTTCTCTGGTCCATGTTTTGTATTACCTGACAAATATATGTGAGGATCTTCATCTGGGTTATCACTTATTATTTGTTTGTCTGAAACACCATAAGCTGGTTTACCATCACATATCCACTCTGAAGGAATATATTTTAGTCTAACCGTACCCTGGAACTGTCCTAAATGGCACACTAATGGAATACATTCTGGTGATTCATCTGTGCCGTCATTACAGTCTGGTACGATATCACATTTCCATTTTTCTGAAATCCACCGTCCGGTTCTGCGTTGAAACTGGTCTGTTCCACCTGTGGTATTCTGTTTACCTCTGGTCCTTTCCCAGTGATAAACTACTGTCTTGTGGTGAATTATTTCTGAAATTACTTCGATTCTCCTTCTATAATTCATAGAATTCATGATGTCTTTGTCATAGGTAATTGGGATATTATTGCCATCAATTAACCCATGTTTCATCATCTCCAACTCTTCCTTCGTTTTTATTACATTTCTTGGATACATTCTCCTTTTCCTTGGTTTAATATCTTCCTGGTTTCGGTTAGTTTCAATTCTAGGTAATACCATTACTTGTTTCTGCGTTTTATCATTTGGTACTTCTTCTGGTTCTGGTTTACTATTATATTTTATTTCTTCAGTCTTCTCCTTTCTTAATTCCTCTCTTTTTAATCTGTCCTCCCTCATTTCCTTATTCTCGTCATCTAGTTTCTTGTTCATATTATCTAGTATTTTATGCTGATCATCCAGTTTCTTCATTGTCGACTTGTGGCACTCATCCAGTTTCTTACTTAATTCTTCTTTCAAAGACTGGCTATCTTCTTTCCTTTCCTTATTACTTTCGTCTATCTTCTTGTCCATTTTCTTACTCAAGTCTTCCTTCAATTCCTTACTTGTGGATTCCATTTTTTCCATCATCATCCTGAACATTTGTTGTGTTGTCATGTTCTCTGTTTCCTTCTCCGGCACATTGGTTTCCACTGTTTGAGTAGGCATCTCCGGTTGTTCAGTTTGTTTGGACAACACCGGTGGTAATACCTCTTCCGCCTCTACTGGCGTCGCCTCCTTGTTGTCCATGTCAACTTCTATTTCTTTCTCGGCCTCCGCCGCCCGTTTCTTAGATGTTGCACGTCGTTGCATTTTCCCTTGAAATTCTCTGGCTTTGTAGCTGTTGCCTAGCTCCAACTAGTGATTGGGCAGAATGTATTGGTTGGAAGGCCAATCGCTAATTAAAGCCCCTAAAGTTGTGCGCCAATTTGTAATAATACAAATATGATAAGTATAGATGTGTGTTGATAATATACTTATTATGGAGTATGTGACTCCGGTGTAATCAAGCCCCTCTGTTTGGACTAGCCAATTTGTAATAATATAAATAAGATTGATGTGTGAATCTGTAAGTTGTAAGGTGTTTAATTGGTGTGGCTCTCGACGTCTTACTGGCCTGAAACACTTCCTTAAGTTTCCCAGCTGGTCGAGTCCCAGTGGTAGCAAGACCGGTCGAGTAGCGTAAAGTTGATGAAGAAATATATATGCTTGGCTTCGCCGAACGTTTCAAAACAAAATTTATTGTTTTGAAGGAAATTTAAAAAAAAATTGTTTATAAAAAAAAAATTATTTTAATTTTATTAATTAATTAATTAGGATCAATTAATTAATATAGGGCTGTGAAGTTTTAAACAGTGTAATGCTCTTCTGAAAATTTTTATTAAAGTTTTAGTATAATTTAAATAATCTATCACCACTCATAAGACTGTCTGTAAACCAATCGATATTTGTTTACCTTTCTATTTTTTTAGGTTATCTTCACTTACGGGTGGTAAAGTCCTTGTAGATTATCAATTAGAATTATATTATTGGTAATTAGTATTATTGAAGAAATAAAGAACTATTAAGTATTGAAAAGTATTAATATTTTATTAAGTAATAGCAATATTGACTCTTATCGATTAGTATCGATTCTCAGGATATCGAAAAAAGTTACAAGTATATGATATAAAAATTATATAGGGTTCTTTAAACAGCCAGTTATTACCAAAGTCAGAGAAATCGGGCTAACATTTAAAAAGTATAACGTTACAATCAAATTAATAGTTATTAATAAACACAGACATTGAATAATAATTTGTAAATATAATAATTGTTTTCACCAAACAGCTGTGATGAACCACGAAAAGGCACTGGAATTGTCAAAGAAAGATGGCTGCCGTCAAGTCGACGAAAATGTTGCTCGTTACTGCTGCATTCCAAATAATGTATTTTGACGCAATATTTCTGTTCTCGTGTCCGCAAATCTCTTGTTATATGTTGTGTAGTGACTGGTGTAGTGATTCTGGGTTGTATTTAGTGTATCTGTATAATTATTAGTTCAAACACTTTCTCCGATTCCGTCACTAATTTGGTTTAATGTATTATACAGTTTTCTAGTGTTTTATGGTGTTTTTCGGAGTAGATTTATATAGTTCTGTGTTATGGAGTGTTACTTGATCGTTTCTGTTATAATATGATAGTTTCAGAAGTATTTTACAAGTCACTCGCGATTTCACAATAACTCACTATACACTCGCTTTGTATGACGATTATAGGTTAGGTTATTCACGTTTTCAAAGGTATGTCATGTTGACCGTTCAACTACCAATAATTAACTAACTGTTTCCTCCAGTTTCAATTAAACTCTTAGCCCATATAATATTATCCTTAACATTGTTCAAATATTTTTCACATCCTGTATGCACTTTTACATTTTCACTATATGAATGCCTATACTTTGGTTATTTGTCAATTTTATTCACTAGATTTGATTTAAATTAATCTTTCAGTTCATTCTGGTTATTTTCAGATTAAATAATGCCATTTTATAGTGTTTTCCGTCCGAAAAATAGTAATTTTACTTTCAGTTTGATATACTCTGATAAGTCAAACATTTCCAAAATTTACTTCCTGTTATAATGTAAATTCAGCCATTTTATCAGTTATATTTAATATTAATAATCCTATATTGTATTAAAAGGTTCATATTCCCTTATTTTCTGGTAGTTAATTGAATTAGTTGTATCCTGAAACATTATTCAGGAATATATGACTCCCATGTCCAAATTTCTGAGTCTAGTCATTCTCATTTTTATTTATAATTCTGAATATAATTTATTAAAATCTCTCTAAATGGTATGTGCAATTATATGGCATGATCTCAAGTTTATTTTGTCTAAACCCCTTTTGTTTATTTGCATTTAATTGAGCAATTTCTCTGTTTTGATGAAGTTTGGTTTCCATTCTTTTGGCCTATGATTTTTTAACATTTTTTCTTACAAAATAATTTATAAACAATATATGATGTGTGATACCCTCTCTGACTTTTTACAAATAGTATTATAAATTAAACATGTTTTCAAATTACACAAAAACAATTAGTATTGGTTACAATACAAATAACAGAATAAAGAATATTTTTTTTTTTAAATAAATGGTTGTCTTCAAATCAGACATTTTGCAACAAAATTCCCATTTCCAACATGGAAATATGGTTTACAACAAAGGTTTTGTACTAACTAACATCTTAATTACTCTCTACTATTTACAAGTGGTAATTATTTTTATAGTTCTGATGTTAGTTGTTTCAGACCCAAACAAATGGCCTTATATCTAAAACATTTTTAAACATTCTTGTACTATATACATTAAAACCTTATATTTATATTCTTATTTCTAACTATTATTATAAGTAGGATTCTACAGTTTTTATACAGTCTTTTATACCTTGTTTTTGGGGAATTGTACACTGTCATTAACAAATAAATAGTATGAACCGTTCACAAAGCACTATGAAATCTGTTTTTCTTTTTTCATGTAAAACAAAAATGTTATTTTAAACAGATTCATGTCTTATGAACAACATATTGTCACCGTACATATTTTAAGTCATTGAAAAATGCATATTTCATTGCATCCAATGTTTGTGATTGCCAAGAATGAAACACAAGGTTCATTTTTTATAATACCCAAAACTATCACTGGTTCACTTTGCACTTATATATTATGTTAATGCTAAATGGTCGTATAGTCTTATTAACATAATAAATTGGTTAGCGTTTTTTCAATGGAGATTTGTTCCATGGGTACTATATTATTGTTTCATCTTAGTTCACAGGAAACTTTTACTTTGTTCACTTCTCTCTCTTAAATTTATATACATGTGGTTTTTATTTCGTTATACTTTTGTTTTTAGATATATATTTTGGGGATATAGGGATTTGGGTGTCTTTTATAAGAGCATGACGTCTTCTTCAGGATGCTGCCCTCTTCTTCTTTCTTCAGTCTTCTTTTCTCCTGCCTTCTGGGACTGGTATCTTCTCCATCTGTTCTTGATGCCATCAGGTTTCTTGGGATCTTCTCCATCTTCTTCTTTAATTCAGAAATACACAACCTGTATTGGTTGATCTTGGCTTATTTTAGGGTTTCTCTTTTATTTATTCTCCCTCGTTGTGGGTTTGGTCATATTGTGTACTGCTTTGTTATTTACTATTTTACCTTCCTGGGTTATACCTTGAAAACCTTTGGTTATGAGACTGGTCTTGGATGACTCATCACTAGTAACTCCTTTTATTTTAACTTGTATTTTCTTTATAATAATGATTTCTTTCCACAGTTGCTATGAATTAATTAATTTATATTAAACTTAATGCTTTCTTCCAAATTTAAATATTATAACTTCATTATTCTAATGATCAATTGCCATTCAATATTATGCTTATATCTGTCACGCTACAATATTATAAAATCAGGAATTTACCCAGGAAGCTAGGAGCAGTAAACAAATTAGATAACAATATCAAGAAAAGAGAATCGGTTTAAGAGTGGCGAAACACCGAAATACCCAAAACACAAGAAGAAGGAAGAATAAAATTTATGATCAGGAAGTAAACAATACCCTGAAACCTTTAGCGAAGAGCAAAGTCAGTATCAGTAAATAAATTCGATGCTCCAAACTAAACATCAGTCGAGATAACACGAAGTACCTTGGTTTACCCAAGAGTGAAGAATGAAGACAAGAAGAAGGAAGACCAGAAGAAAGACAAGAGTGAAGACAAGAAAGAAGATAAGAAGAAAGACAAGAAAGAAAACAAGAAGAGAGGAAGAGCTAGTATGAAAGAAACACCGTTATAAAACCTATTATTAAATACCATCAATCCCAAACCCATAGAGACAATTAAAAAGAAAGTATAACATCCCAAAATCCTATAAAAATGTAATTATTAAGAAATCAAAAGTGTTGTCTAGTATAATAAGAAGTGAACCAACTAAAGCTATTGTGTGATAAAGAAAATAAACAAGTCTTAACAGTCCAGGATTACTAAAGGTCTGGTCTGAGATAATAAGACTCAAAATATCAGAACCACCAGTGAAAGTGAACTTGTACAAGTGTTTTTGGAAATACAATAAACTTAAAGTTAGTGATACTATGACTTATCAATATGCTATATAACAACTTTTATATTCAATAATACACATCATCATAAAATAATAAAATGGAAGATTTCCAATATTTTATTATTTTAATGTAACTCTGTTATTACAAGACATTTGTAAAAATGATAGTAACTAGAGTATGGGTGGACATGTTTACTGATGAAGGGGATAATAGATAATAATGGTTTAGACCAGAAAGGACTGGCATTAATTTATGTTCATAGGTTTAAATTGTTTAAAATGGCTATTTGTTCACAGCCATGAACTCAATAGGTTTATAAGAATTTTTAGTAAATAAGATTTATATGTGTTTAAAATGAATTATGTTTGCCAAATAACAGCATGCATACCATTAATAATGTTTCAGTAGGTATGCTGTATTAATTCAAAAAGGAATTAAATATATGTTTTCAAACCATGTCAGCAATATGTTCAATCTTAGAATGCTGAATGATGTTCATTATTATTTTTTATATAACAGTAGTATTAATCAGATACTACACCTCACAATAAGTTTATAAAACATTTTATTTTCATGTAATAATAACTATGTAAAGTCAGAGGAGGAGTAGGATTAAATTTATTTGAGAAAGACAGAAATCTAAAATACTAAACTCTAGGCCATGTGGTGAATTCACAGAAGCCATATAAACCATTTAATTCACTTATAATTCCTGTAAACTAGCAAGATTTAGGTAAGGTAAATCAGTTAACCGCTACTGTGAATGATCCTATGAGTTAAAGTGATAATAAGGAAATATACCTTAAAATATTGTAAATTTTCAAAATATATAAATTAATTAATTTTAAAGAGCAATGTCAGATTCAGAGATTAACATAAAAAACCAGTTCAAAGGTTCAATTTATAAGTATTTAAGGAAAGGAAGAGAAATATGACTAATTAAAATTTATTATAATAGTATTAATAACAATTAAAATGGCAGAAAAATTATATGAAGGCGGAAACCAATTTTTGAGCCTAGATTTCCAAAAAGAGAGAAATTTGGTAATTTCCACAAAATGTCAACAGATATGGACTATAATATATCAATTTAAAAGGAATGAGATGATTAAACCAATGATAAGGTTCATAATTCATGAAGGTGACGAATAAAATAAATAAATTCCATATATAATGTAATTTTGTATCATGTATATGGGAAATCAAAATATTTTAACAATACTTTTTCAAAGATTAACTGGGCCAGATTTTGACTAACATGAAGGAAGTTAGTTTAGTCTTTTGTTGAATATCAAGCTGAATAGTTGTGTGATATAACGTTCCTTAAAACCGTGTAGAAAATGGTACTACGGTTACCTACTAATACCAGTGAAGCGAGAGTTAACTAAATTAAACACTTTTCTAACTAAACCTACAGAAATTTTAGCGACAATAGTGAAAACTAACACCAAACTTCATTATACTAGTGATTTAAAACAGTAAAACAATATATTGGTGATAATTAACGCTACAAATCATAACCACTTTTTGAGCAGTTAACCCACAGAAGTGAACACATATCAAATAACATAATTAACACAAGTATACACAGAACACTTCTTCAGAACACACCAAACAACCTATTAGACAGATTACACCAGTGCGGGGACATTTCAAACATTTATGAAGGTAATTTTGCTGTGAGATTTTAACACGACGACATTCCCAGTAACCTAGCCATATCTAGGAGCGGCCATCTTTGAAAAATACGAATATCTGCCTTCCGCATCGAGTGACGTCAGCAGCTACATATGGTTTGATGATTCAACTTTCTTAAACATTATATCATGATTATTTAAATATTGTTAAATAATAATTTTTGAAATTACTTTAATTGTTAATGTTATACTTTCTCGTTACCCTTCTCTGACTATTAATATAATCGCTCCAAGAACCTTTTTTATATACTACTTGTAATAATTTTTTCCACTGTATGAACGAATCGATTATTCCCTGAGACGGAGTCGATAATTGCTCCCAATCGATTAAAAATCGATTATTTATTAAATTTGTTAATAAATCCATTTATTTCAATTGTTTGTATCTATTATTATTTCACATGCTAATTTAAGGTTTATTTATTAATGCAACGAGACTTCAAGAAGAAGAAAATATTAATTAACAGCGAGATATTGGACCAGCACTAAACATCATAAATCGATTGCTGACCGGAGTTAATCTGATTAACTCCAGACTTGGTTCAGATCTTCCAGAAGTGCTCAATAATTAATAAATACCTTCTTAATTATTAAAATTTTTCACAGAACATTAAAACAGGATTATTTCACAATTACAGACATTAAATAAAACATAAACAAAATTTTTTTTTATTATTGAAAATTTTTTTTTTTTTAAATAAAATTTTCTCTATTATCTTTTTTTGTAAAGACCGCATACAGGGTCCAACTTGTTACAATATTTAGGGTTGTTAGTTACCCGTCCACCATGTGTGTCCCTGTGGTTTGTTGTACTGTGTTGACCGTTTTCTTGGTTCTCGCGCACTCACGCCACCGTTGATACTGAGTTTACTGTTTTTTGTTTAATTAAGTTCTCACTGATTTGTTTAATGGTTCCAGATTATAAATGTAAGATAAAGTCGGCCGACGTAATTTTACTCGCACTTAGATGTTTTACTTATATTTCAGCCTATCTTATACGCCCGAGGCCACCGGTTAACTTATTAATGTACTGTATGCTGCTTCTGTCTGATGCTGACCCTATGATGACAATCTGCCTACTGTGATTCACAAAGACTGCTGCTGGGGCTATTACGTAATATGTCTAGTCTGGCTGTCTAGACATCAGTTGTTTATGCTAACATTGTTGTTGCACTGGGGCACCTCACAGGTGGATGCTGACAATTAAAAATTAAAACTGGATTGAAATTGAAACTATCGTAGCCCACAATTCTGTACCGTTACAGGTTCGTTAACGATATAGACAAAATCGTTATAAATTAAATGGCTCCCAAGAACGTGGTGCTGAACTATTTTGAAAATTTAAATTTAAATGTTTGCTCTAAAATTAAGTGTGTGTTAAATGAAAAATCTATTATGTGATAACTATTATTTATATTAAATATTATTTGTATGTTATTTCAATTGTTGTGTATTATAATAGCACAACTGGCGCTCAACAGGTAATTACGGTGTGTTATTTGGAAAGTTTTAAGACAGGTGCCGCCACTGCTCTATCGGAGGGGCTATGTTTGCCTGCGGGTGTGGAAGGGGAAGCTTGTTTTGTCGTTGAAACGTTGTGAAACGAACAGCGCCACATCTTTGTTCAATAGAGAGTGGCATCCTGGTGAGTGAGGACGTGTGATCGGGTCTTGGGGGATTTTTGATTTTGCAAAATGGATGAAAAAACAGAACAACGAGTTTGTGTCAAATTTTGTTTTAAAACCGGGAAATCAGCTTCGGAGACTTATGAACTCTTACAAACAGCTTTCAGGGATAAATGTCTGAGCCGGTCAAATGTTTTTATCTGGTTCAACAGATTCAAATATGGCCGCGAATTAGTCGAAGATGGCCCCCGGTCCGGCCGGCCTTCCACTTCAAAAACCAACGAAAACATTGTGAAAGTTCGCGATTTAGTGCGCTCTGACCGTAAACTTAAAATTCGGGCGAAGGCTAATGAACTGAATTTAAGTTTCTACGCTGTTCAGTCAATTTTAAGTGAAGATTTGAACAAGCGTCGAGTGTCCGCGAAATTCATTCCGAAATTGTTGTCAGACCAGCAGAAACAATACCGACTTGAAGTGTCCCAAGAATTGTCTAATCGGCCCGAAACTGACCCAGATTTGTTAAATAGGGTAATTACAGGCGACGAAACATGGGTTTATGGGTATGACCCAGAAACAAAGACACAATCATCGCAGTGGAAGGGTCCAAGTTCGCCATGACCGAAAAAAGTGTGACATAGTCGGTTGCATGTGAAGACAATGTTGGTGGTTTTTTTTTATTCTACAGGTATTGTGCATCATGAATTTGCCCCTAGGGGGCAGACAATCAACCAGGAATACTATAAAAGTGTCCTTCAGCGTTTGTGCGAATTTTTGTGGAAGAAAAGGCCTGCAGTCTGGCGAGACAAGAATTGGGTCCTACACCATGACAACACACCGGCTCATCGTGCGTTCTCAATCACGGAATTTTTGGCCAAATTCAAAATTCCTGTGCTTCCACAACCCCCCTATTCCCCTGATATAGCCCCTGCCGACTTCTACCTGTTTCCTAAATTGAAAATTTCGCTGAAAGGGGACCGATTTGACTCAATTGAAGACATCCAGGCAAATACGGAGAGGGTTCTTAAAACCCTTAAGAAAGAAAATTTCCAGGAATGCTTCCAAAAGTGGAAACACCGTTGGAGTCGGTGTGTTTAGTCAAAAGGGGACTAATTTGAAGAAGATCCATCACAATAGCCTGTAAGTACTGCCATTTTGAAATTACAAGCCCAGTCTTAAAACTTTCCAATCACACCTCGTATATTGTAAATGAAAAGGTGTAAATGTAATAGTAACATTAATAATAATAACATTAATAATAAAAAACATAATAAATAAAGAGTAGTATAACTGGGATCACCAATAATAATTATTTTAAAAACATAATATAAACAAAAAAATAATTCGACATGGCAGAACCAGGTAACTTCAGTATGGAGGCACTTCAAAATATGATGCAAGCCATGGTGGACAAATTAAAACAGGATAATGTAAAACTAACAGAAAATTTAAATGAATTAAAACAAGATAATTTAAAACTAAGAGAACATTTAAATGATAAGCTAGGTATAGGAAAAGAAGAATTAAATTAAGATATAATAGATAGTACTACACAGTTTGTGGATAAAATTATAGACACTAATATGCGCACAGATGCACTTGAAAATAAAGTTAAACAAGCCCTTCATGAACAAGCTGTTAGGATAGAAAACAAGCATAAAGAATTACGCGCGGAATGGAAGAAAGATTTAAAAGACATTCATAAACAAATAACTGAAAATGTAAATGAGAAACTAAATATAGCAAAGCATGAACAGGACAGTAAAATACAGGATGTCCATGATAAGCTTAAAGCGACCGCAATTAAAACGTGAAATAGAGACACGGACTACTGTAATAGAGAATAAGCTAGAAGAAACATCCAGGACTGCTAAAGATTGGTTCTGGAGTGATGTCAAATATGAAAGAGGAGGTGAAGACTGAAATGGATCAACTTCGAGCTGAGCTACATAGACGTCCAGCGCAGATGATGGTTTATCCGGCACCATTAGAAGATAGGGTTAAACTAACATTTGCAGGAAATAAATGGGAGAACAGCATGGAATGTTTGGTCAATTGCGAAAAAGAAATGGAACAAATTGGTAGTAATGTTGATGATAATGAGAAAATAAATTTTGTTACTCGCCATTTCAAAGATTCAGCAGCACAGTGACATACTATCATACGTGATAATGTCACAACTTATCAACAATTCCGTGATTCATTTGAAAATAGGTATTGCAATATCCATACGCAACGTCAGGTACGTGATCAGCTAGAATATGGTAAATTTAATATTCATGGTCGTCAGAGTATTGAACAATACACGATAACTCAAATTGAAAGAGTAAAACATTTTAGCCCTAAATTTTCAGAATATGAAATAATATCCCAACTGTCTTACCATTTTCAGAAAAATATCCAACTTCCTGTTTAGACATAAGGTATTAAAACAATTGAAGAATTTTTAATACTTTTAACACAATCTGTAAATATTACGTGCGGTGAGAATACACAATACAATTATCAACTGCACAGTAATCACAACAGTAACTATAATCACAGCAGTAATAATTATAAACAGCAAACGCAACACACGCAAAATAAAGCACCTGTTAACATAGTGCACAAACCAATGTCTCAGCGTGTAGAAGGCATTCGTCAAGAGAAGGAGAAGAGCAGTGAGAGTGAGAGAGAAGGTAGAGGTGAGAAGGGGGGCCATGTCTGCCTGACTTCTAAAAAGAGATTCCCTAAGCCGTATGATCGCTCAGTCAACGCGGTAAAAGCAAACACTGGAAACATGAAGAGAGGGTGCGAAGCAGAAGCGGCAAGTGAGCCATCGACGTCCTAATCAGCAACAATGACTGAATACGCATTCAAAGCGGTACACAATAAACAATATATATCCTGTCAACGTACGAGAAGAATTACTTAGCATGGATGATGTGTAAATCTAGCGGAACACCACACAAAATGCCCTACTGTAAATGTGCATATAAACAACTGTAAAATTAAAATGTTGGTGGTCACAGGTAGTCAACTGTCAGTTTTAAACGCTGCCTGGATGCAACGAAATAAAAATTATTTAAAAAATATACCAATATTATCTGTTAATAATATGAACATTACAACCGCTACTAATAAGTGAGAAAAAGTTAAAAAACAAGCATACATAACCATTACACATGAAAATTTAGAAATAGAATGTCCAATGATTATTATGAATAAGCTAATATATGATGGTATTATAGGAGTTGATTTATTGATTGTACTAGATGCTAAGATTGATATCATTAATAATAAGATAACATGTAATTATAAGGGTGTTCAACATAGCATAAGTATGAATAAAGAAGAAAAACAGTATAAGGTAAGTGAGACACCTGTTGTCTTAGCTAAACCCAAAGTTCAATATGTACCAACTCAATGTACAAGTCAAACTACCAACAAGATTTCTAAACAGGAAGAAAAGCAGCTTCAAGAATTAATAAATGAATATGAAGATATTTTCAATGAAACACCGACGCAGACGACAGTCTACAAACATACCAGAACTGTGACAGACCCAACAAAATTCGTCAGGAGGACATACCCTATTCCAATGCGCTACGAGGAAGAAGTAGAAACAGAAATACATTGCATGCTGGATAATAACGTGATAGAATGGTCCAACAGCAACTTCTTAAATACTCTTGTAGTAGTAAAGAAGAAAAGCGGGGATATTCGTCTGTGCCTGGACATGTGGGACCTGAACAGTATTATAATGAAAGAATATGACTGTGCGCCTAATACGGACGAGCTATTTATAAAGTGTGAAGGAGCACGCTACTTGACTAAGCTAGATCTACGTTCAAGTTTTTGGCAAATTCCAATCCAAGAAGAGGATAGAAAATTTACTGCATTCCTGTATAAGAACAAGTGTTACCAACATAAAGTAGTACCATTTGGATTAAGTACGAGTTTGGCAGCTATTGTAAAATGTTTGGAATGGACATTAGGCCCAGAGGTGGAACCTTATACGATGATCTTCGTAGATGATATTCTAGTGATATCTAAGACAATGAACATATCCAAAATCTACGAACAATATTCCATAAGTTTAGGCAAGCAAACATGTCCCTAAACCTAAACAAATGTGAATTCATAAATAACTTCCATCCAATTCCTAGGACACATCATCTCATCCGCAGGTATACAGCCAGATCCTACCAAGATAATGAGTGTAACCAACTTTCCTATACCCAGGAATCTTAAAGGTTTACGTGCATTTTTAGGTTTAGCTGATACTACAGGAGATTTACATCATTATATGCCGAAAGGACTCAACCTTTGTTAGAGTTGACAAAGAAAGGAAGAAAATGGAAATGGGAGAAGAACCATCAAGAAGCCTTCAACCAAGTGAAGACGTTATTCATAGAAAACATCATGCTACAGCATCCTCAATGGGAAGGAAAATTTGTAATTTATTCTGATGCTAGTGATTACGCTGTGGGAAGTGTACTATACCAGAAGGATTCCGAAGGAAAACTAAGGCTCATCGCCTACGCGAGCAGAGTTTTCAAAGGAGCAGAGCGGCACTATGCAACATCAGAGAAGGAGGTACTTGCAATTGTCTATGCACTTAAACAATTCCGATATTACATTTATGGTACTCATTTTGAAATACATACTGACCATCAAGCATTGTAATTTCTACTGAAATGTAAAGTAACGAACTCTCGTTTACTGAGATGGATTTTAGCCATTGGAGAGTACTCATTCACTATCAAGTACTGCAAAAGAAAAGATAATATTGTTGCAGATATATTAAGTCGTTATGTTACAGAAGAATGTGAGGAAATCTACAATAAGGAGGATAACGAAGTACGTCTATTACCTATACGATTTTAAACTAGTAATGAAGTAAAAAGAATGCTTCAAAATCTAGTGGAAGAACAAGATGAAGATCTTACATTACAAAATTTAAAACGTCAATCTCACCTACCAACTCAACATAAGCTATATAACAACATTCTTTTCAAATTAATAAGACATGATTGGAAAATTGTGTTGACCAATGAGATGTTATTTAAACTGATAACACCAACTCATGAGAGCTTAGCTCATGCCTCGGCATTAAAATGTTATTTATCCCTTAGAGAAGATTTTACAATCAACAACATGTTTAGAAAAATTAAAAATGAATTGAAGAAATGTTATGATTGCCAGACTGGTAAGCAACCTAATCTTCACACATATGTGGTAATGCAAAGTATACAGGAGGCGGCGAAAGGGGAGTTAGTTGCAGTGGACTTCTTAGGGCCATTACCATGATCAAGTCGGGGGGGGGGGGTTTAAACACATACTAGTATGTATAGACGTGTTTTCTAAGGCAGTTCATCTGTATCCTATTATGCGACCCACAACGAACACTGTCCTAAAAATTCTGTTACAAAAATATATTCCAATATATGGTAAGATGAAGAGGATTCTTAGTGATCAAGGAGTGCAATTTCTAAGTGACGTATGGAATAGAGTATTAAGGGAAAGTGGAATCCAACCCATACTCACATCCATCAGACATCCACAGGGAAATTTAGCCGAGAGAGTGAATAAAGAATTGGGTAAGTACCTACGTATTTACTGGCATAACCAACACAATAAATGGGCAGAATATTTACCATTCTTTGAAAAAGCCATTAATGATAATTATAGTGAAGCAATGAGCTACACACCGACAGAGATTGAACAAGATCATCACCCCAACAGATTTTGGAAGCGATATGTTCACAAACCTGCTAATCAGAACTTACCGGTACCTTTTGTAGCATCACGAGATGGTACAAACCAGGAAACCCAATTTAATTATCAAAAATATAGGGAAACTACTCAAATAGATAAACACTATGTAACTGAGTGAGGAGTGCAATAGAGAATGAGTGATCAAATGGGAACAACCAAAAATAATTAAATAAAGGAAGAATTATAATAACTAAACCAATAAACCATGAATAATAAATAAAGAATACGTGTTACAGATGCATGAATAAATTAAAAACAGGAATTAGCCTTGCAAACAAACATAATAAATAACTTGACAAAACAGACATAAAAAAAAGACTAGACTGGACATTGTCTTTGACACAAAAATTACCCAACAGATTAGGGAAGTGAGTGTATATATCTTGTTATAATATTGTAAACAGTAATGTTTTAGTATGTAAGTGAGAAATGTATTTAGGGTTAAGAAAAATCATTTGTATAACCAGCCTAAAAGTCAAGCTAGGTCTTAAACCTAAGACTGTATTTGTACTTAGCTCATAGATAGTGTCATGGTAAAAACAAGATAATTATTTTTATAATTGTGTTTATTCGAATAGAAAAGGGATAGATAATGATAATGAAATAGTGCAAATGACACAGTGTAAACAATGATAAACATTTATTTTACATCACATTTCAAATTCAAATTTGACCAAAAATTACACACATTAAACACACACACACACACACACACACACCTTACAGCGTTATTTTAGCTTTAATTCTATTTACTCTTTAACTTGTTACATTTATTATTACATTTCAACCATGAATTTCTATTAAGTATTTTCGTCATTAATTTGTTTGGGTGACTCCCAGTCATTCACAATGATTTGATTTATTGAATGGGCATTAAAATATAACCTTACCCCCTTCTTCCTTATAACAACCACTAACGGATTTATATAGGGTGACACCAATCTCTCAATAAAATCCCCCTCCAACCCTTTATCTAACTCTACTTAAATCATTCTCCTCTTATAACAAAGCACCTGATACCTTCTTTGTACATAGGATGTGTGTTCCCTTCCCTTATACTCATGCCTTTATTAGTTCCTGGCCCTTTCCAGGTAACTCCGCCAAACCCCATTTAAAACTTTTCACCTCCCGCCACAGCGCCTTGTGTTGAGGACTCCTTACACCTCCACCCTCACTACAAAATTTATGTACCCTGCTCTCACCTTTTACTCTCCACTTTCGTCACTCCCTTTCTCTCTACACCCATTCACCCTCGCTACTGTGTCCCTACTACTGACCCGTTCTGTATTACTTTTTCCCAAAAATTCTTATTTTGTCTAATACCCATTTAAAGTTAACTCTGACTGACTCAATGCCTTATTGAAATAGTCATCACCCAAACTCCATCTTTTACAACATTCTACATTAAGTTAATCATTAAAATTTACATTAGAAAATTCATAACTACCTCAAATTAATTTAATCACCTAATTTAAAACCTCTTAAACTCATTTAAATTCTGTCGAACTCATTTAATTTCATTATTAACACATTTTACCTTACTTCAATTCCATTATAAAATTCCTACCCACATATGGTCAATCATTCAATAAAATAAAACATAATCACTTGTCATAGACTCAAAAATATAAACATTTGTCACAACAAATATAATGTAAATATCACTGTTACATTAATGACTCGGAACACTATGTTTTTTATAAGTAAAAGCATAAAGTTTTACCTTATAGCCTGAACCAGTTTTCTCCTTTAAAAGGCTTCTTCAGAGGCTGCTGCTGGTAGCGCTGTCCATCTTGTTGTGGGTGACGGAATGGTTTGCAAACCACCTCATTGAAGCAAACCACACATATAAAAACATTGACAATAACATGAACATTCTACACGTACACACAAAAAGCCGAAAACTAGACACTCTAGAACAATTGGAAATATACAAACACACAAAAACAAATAAAAACGACATCCTGAACGAACAGACACAATTCAAATCGCACGCATTATTCGAACATATCTCACCCCACACACACAGCATCAATCTTTCGAAATTTGATTCCGTCACCCACAACAAGATGGACAGCGCTACCAGCGGCAGCCTCTGAAGAAGCCTTTTAAAGGAGAAAACCGGTTCAGGCTATAAGGTTAAACTTTATGCTTTTACTTATAAAAAACCTAGTGTTCCGAGTCGTTAATGTAATAGTGATATTTAGGTAAGTCACGGACAACAAAATCAAAAAATATAACGTACATAACCATATGCACCTTCTGATACCTTATAACAACCATATGACTTGTGCCGTGTTTGCGCGAGAACCCGGCTCCGTTAACTGAATAAAAAAATTACGAACGGCGTAAGCACTGATTTCGCTAATTATTAGAGTGACTATATATATTAATGTTGGCCCTACCTTCGCTAAGCTGATCCGCGCGCGCTCTGGGGTCAACGCTACGTAACGTTTTTTCGGTAGCTGCTTGAACCAGTTCTCATCTAGCAGTTGGCCCCGACTGACCTTGCATTCTCCCGGCGGCATTGAGTTTGGATTTTGTATACTATTATCTACTATGCTTAGATAATCGCTACGTGACTCTCCGGTAAGTGTGTTTAAGGTATTTTACTTATTATTTGATAAAAAGAATTGTGTTTTAACTTAAAATCAACGCCGATGCAAGGCGATATATATACGTGAAGTTACCACGTGGCAAGCACAGGTTAATTTCTGATTATTCATGTCTTGAACGTTAACACTGGCTGAGATGAAGTATTTACAGTTTTATATGTCTGTTTATTTTTCTAATTATATCAAGAGGGGCGTAAGAAAATTTATTTTGTTATTTTGTTGAAACAACGTGCTTTATGAACCTGTTCAAGTTTGTAACTCATCTCGAAATTGTAATAAGTGATTAATTAGTTGACGAACAGTCTATGAATAACAATTTATTTAATTCTAAATTCTATACTGAAGGTAATTTCAATGCATACTTAAATTTCAAATTTTTTTAAAACAGAGCATGTTGTGGTGTGTGAGTTATGCTGGAGTAAAAGGGGTATTGTGAATTATTGAACACTTGAGTAATCCACCCATATATATAAATGTCCAGGGTTCCTGATTAAGACGATCTCCTGATTCGCTCCAGCTGGTGGCCGATCATCTGCCACCCATGCCATTAAACTAGTGATTTTCCGTCTTAGCTGCCGGGAGGAGGAGATGGACAGTAGCGTGGAACGAAAATGGCCTTTTTTTAATTTTTTTTTTTAGTTTTGTAATAGTGGGGAAAAGTTGCCTTTTAGGTTCAAAAAGAAGAAAAAAAATTTGGTTGCTATACTACAACATCTTGAGGTGCCGCAAAGAGCTTAAGTTTGTAAAAAAATTTAAAAAATTGAAAAATTATAAACTTTGATAAATTATTTTTTATGGTTTTCTTGTACATATAATGTTACAAAAGATAGTTGTAAATACATATATAAGCATTAGAATTGGAAAAAATTAATAATTACAAAATATAATAATAATAAAAAATATTTTTTAATGTCAAACGTTTGTATTTTTGCTAATTTTGAAACTTTTGCGAACATTTTGGTTGTTACAAATAGTAGTAAATAAAGTTGAAATAAAAGCTCGTCAAGTCAATTATATATTTTTTTTATTAGAGCACACGTAAAAAAATATCATAATACACTTTTAAAGACATTGAAAATTCATTTTTTATGATTTAAAAAACCCTTAATAATTACAAATGTTACAGCTGCAAAATGTTTGTTCCTACTTCATTGACACATTAAACTGTTTTTTTTTGTATCAAATTGGCATGTTCTCACGTGAGTCAATTTTTGTTCTTATATATCCTTCTCTTGCGATTGAACCACAGACATTTTGAGCCAATTCGGTCACCAGTTTCACAGCTCTTTCCACTGCTTGCGTGTGACAAGGAAGCCGGGGAAAGTCGATAAGCGGGTCCACTTTACTATTTGGTTGAGCTTCAGATGTCTTCCGTATAAAGTCTTTGAGAGAGTCAATGGAAACATGTTTTACCAAGGGGGGTTCAGTTATGTCATTTTCAGCCCATGAGATCATGTCAATGTAATCCTTTGCGTCGAAGTTTATCTTTGGAATTTTAAACTTCCTGACTCTGCCTCTACTTTCTGTTCTTGCTTTTAAAACACGTCGTAAACCAAGTTCTCTTACATTTTTGCGCTCATCACATAGCATGGACAAAAGGAGATTTTCTGCAGCAGCAAAGTACCCATTTCTTTGAATAACCGGGTCTAGAAATTTCTTGAAATCATCAGAGAGATAGCGTGAATATGAGATAAGCTTAAACAGATGTTTGGAACCATAAGTACATGAAGGTTTTAACTTAATGTTAAATCACACAGGTGCATACACTTTCACAATGTACTCAGCCAGAGTCTTAAGGTTTTCAGTTGGATTTTCAGTTGCCACATACAATCTAAGTATATGGTTTGCTACTGTAAGCCACCTGGAGTGAGCAAGTTTTCCAGGGTTTCTTAAAGATAAATCTAGTGAGCAATTTCCACTTGATACAGTGATACACATATCCAATAAATACTTCTGATCTGTACTTAGATCATTTATGTTCTCCAAAAGAGGAAGGTTATTTTCAATTGGCAAGAAAGTAACCACAGGAAGATTAGCACAGTTTTCCAGCTGCTGACCTATTTCACCTTTAAACTCATTGGGTCCCTTCGTTTTACCATCTAAATGATAAAAAAGATGTCGCAAAGGTAGCTCATTTCCTGTTTTTATCTTTCTATTCATATTAAAACGCCTATTTGAAACTTTTTATTGCATAATCGAGACACGTAAAAATCTTTGAAAAAGTTATAAAAAGTGTGTTTTTATAAAACTTTACCGCTCTTGCGGCACCTCAAGACATAATCCAAAAAGTTAAAAAAAAATTGTATGTCTTTTTTGATTTAAAAACTGCTTTTTTGACAGTATTTGAAATAAAATAAAAAATTTTGACAACTTCTTAAAAAAACTTAAAAATGTAGTGAAAATTGCAATTTTATGAAAATTTATCGTCCTTGCGGCACCTCAAGACGTGCTCCAAAATTTTTATATCTTTTTTTTATCTTATCTACACCAAAAGGCAACTTTTCCACGCTATTACGAATTAAAAATCCAAACTTGATTTTTTCGTTCCACCCTAATGGACAGCACTCTACCATAACCTCAGGTTTTGTGCCGGACTACAACCAGGTGACATTTAAGCCTTTAAGAAATATTTTTGGCCGCTACGATATAGAACATGTGATATTATTCCTGGAACAGCTCCAGTTAAAAGTTTCGTTTGTGCACAAGTCCAGCGGAACATTTAGTGGTTATAAATTTTATCAGATTCATTTTACAAACGCTTACGCCCCAGAGTAGTGTCAACCCAGACGGGGTCATGCGTCACCCGATTTTGATGTTAAATTTTTCTCTCATTGCAAAAGTGTGCGGAACTGAATGTTACTGATTTGAATGGGTGTTAATTATGCTTGCATGGGTGCCAGGGTACTTTGTTGGGGATTTTCTTGATTATATTTATAGATCTATATGGGTTTTGTTTTTTTTTAATTATTTAAAGGTTTGGGGGTGCTTTGACCTGCCACCGTCACCTGTTGGTGCTTTCATCCACAGGTTTCTGACATGTTAAATTTTGTTACATCTGGTTCGGCGCATGGCCGTGCCTGAGGTCAACCCAATTCTCTATGAACGCCTCAAATATGTTTTATTAGGTTTTACATTATAAATTTTTTTTTATTAAAATTTTTATTATACATTTTATAAAATTTATGTTAGCTGTTTAATAATTCAGTAATAAGTAAATTTTCATCTTGTTTTACTGCCATAGCCAGTGCATTAATTGTTGAGTTTGTTAATATGAGCACACTACCGGTTCTCATTTTTTTTTTTTCAATTATAAATTTGAGGTTGTAAAATCAGTTCTATGTTATTTTCTGGTGGTTACGTCCCACTAGGGTTTTTGTTCAAATCTGTATTTTTGTAAGTGCATAAAAGCAGCTGAGAAATATCCATTTTATAAGACCGTGCAGTCATGTTGACCTTGCGATGGCACATTACTATTTGGGGGAACATTCCTAAATTTTGTATGCTTGTAACTTAAGAGTTGATCGGGGCTGTATTGCCAGATTGACTTCAGTCATTTCTCATACTTGTGATAATTTCATTTGTTGTAACTCTGTTATACTCTGACGAGTTAATGTATTGTTTTCTTAAATGAAAAGTTTTTAAAGCAGGCTGGGCCCTTTATCCGATTATGGTAGTTTGGGATGGGGGTCTTGGTGACGGATACTGGGGTTATATTCTCCTGTGGTATGGTGAAAAATATATATATAGGCTGTCCGCCAGGTGAACGTGTGTGTGGTATATGTATATATATATATATATGTGTGTGTGTGTTCTATGTGTATTCATGTAAGTATATTGATTGATGTTGTATTTATGTGTATTTATAAGAAATTATTGAATTATGAACTATGATGTTACATGTGTATATTTTCAGAATGTTATAATGTCAGGGTGTGGAGTAGAAGTTTTTAATGAAATTTTTAATTCTATGAAAGTTATATTGAATGTCAAGACTTGAAATTGCTAATAAAATTTGTTATTGTTGTTTAACCATCGAGTTTAATTGCAAGTCCCGTCCCACTGGACCCAGCGCATTCTTGGCTTCTGTAGGCCCTCGGCCTAGTTTTAAATAACTAGTGGCCCCTCTCTCCAAAAAAAAAAAAAAAATGTTTTTTTTTTTATAAAGCATAAAACTAGAAAGAGGGGTTACAGACTCAGCAACTAAACACATTCTACCTTCACTCATTTACTATTTATTATCAAGTTCAAATCTTATAAATCATTTAAATTTATTACCAAAGTTCATTTATACCACATTAATTAATTAATTAATTCGTCTCAATTATTTAATTCAATCAGTTTCTTAAAACACAAAGTTACTTTAATCACCTTACTACAAAATAATTACAATTCATTTGCATTATCAACTCACAATTATTCTCATTATTTGTTTAGTTTGATAAAATATTATTATTATTATCATTATTAAAATCGGTTCCTACTACATACATACATTGTTTACATGAAATACATAGTACAACCTAACCTACTCCACAAACACAGTTAACCTCACTATAAATTTATTTACAATTTTTCGTCATTTTTTTTCTGTTTACCACACCTCATCACATAATTTAGCCAAGTCATTACCATAAACTAAAATAATTACATGTTCATTCACTGATTGCCTAACCACCATCATCGTAAGTTAGTCTTATGTTTTTATAACACACTTCACTTTTAATTATTTTCATTTTGTTATTATTATTATAATAACTATTTACTATTTCACATTGTTCTGTTATACCCACATAATAATCTAATGGATTATCCCACATTATTATTAAATCATATAACCTGTCTACATCATTAGTTTTGGTCTTGTCACCGTCTGTATTATTATCTATCACCCTTAAGCATTTTAACCTCTCATTTTCAGAATCATCTACTATTAATATTCCACGTCTATGCACAGGTAAGCATTCAATATAATTATCAACGTTATCATTATTTATTTCTGCACTATCTTCATAACAAGGTAAGTCAACAATATTACTAATATTGTTTCTCTATTATATTGTTAAAATATTACTCTTTTTATTTTCTCTAGTAGCTCTTCGTAATTTCTAACAACATCAAATAATATTATCTCTCTGGCTCTCTCGATGTGAATAATTCTACCACTCTCTCACAATACCTCTCATCATAACATCATCTCACTTTTTCTCTCTCAATCCACAAAAAGGCAACATAACGTTATCATGACACATCCTGATTCTTCCATTGAACTCATGAGAACTAGGGGAACTACTTAGAGACACCTTGTCTCTATAATCACGGGAGGAAACTCTGTCCTCATAACTCATTAACGTAGTCTTTACTCCACTTACATCAAGGGGAAAATTTGCCCTTTGTAAACCTAACCTCTCTTCAACCACTATCTTATTATTACTCTCTAAAACTTCATCGCCACTATTATTATTTACCCTGTTACTCTCTAACATCCCATTTTTAATTATATCGCTGTTATTCTCACTTACCTTTTCAACTACTACTATATTTTCATCACCACTATTTGTTAACTCACTTTTATTGACACCTATATCGTCTGTTACTTCGTTATTTCCGTTTATACTGCACTTACCTGTATTTATGCTCCACACTCCCATACCCTCTATACTTTGTTCTAAATCGTTACATTTAGTTTCAAATATCTCATTGGTTATTACAAAACATTTATTAATTTGTTTTATTTCATTTCTAATCTCATTAAAATTGCTTTCGTTTGTATCAAAACGATTATTTATCATATCGAACTTTTCATCAAAATTACTCTTAATTTCCTTAAAACTACTCTCACATTTTATTTTCTGTTCATTAATGTCATTACTTAATTTATCAAATTTGTCATTCTGAACTTCAAATTTAATATCGTTAACATCAAATCTATTATTCATATTCTCAGACATGGTTTTCACAAGGTTAAATATATCATCTATTGCAGTGTTCCCCAACCTTTTTTTACTCACGGCACACCCCAGACGGGCCTAGACTCAACACGGCACACCAAAATGTCTGTCCCCTCAAAATCATATGAATCTTAATATAATTAAGAAATATTACGTCCTTATGTAATCAATTATTATTATCATTATCGTTATTATTATTATTATTATTATATCATTATTATTATTATTATTATTATTATTATTATTATTATTATTATTATTATTATAAAACAGGAATAGACTCATGCATTTATCAACAATTTATTAACTTTAATTCACTGTAGAAAATACGAATTTTAAAGTAAATAACTCTACTCATACCTTCAATGTGATACTTGAGCCTGCTTAGCTGCACACAGACGGCCGATTCGTGGCGGAATCGTTGACAAAGCTAGCCTCATTTCTTCATCGATGGATTTGAGTCTCTCTCTCTTTGATGTTTTAATTTCAGTCAACGTCGAGAAGCCCAGTTCACACAAATATGTAGTTGAAAATGGTAATAACACATTAACTGCCATCTCGGAGATAGCCGGGTATTCACTGCTTATTGACAACCAAAATTTTTCCAAAGGCACTTCGAAAAATTTTAATTTCAATGTTCTGTCTGCTTTCAAATCTGCCAGTTCCTCTTGTAAGCCTAAATTATTCAGAAGATGTTTCCAATCCATAATGAATGGATCACGAACCCAGTCAAAATCTTCAACACTCTCTCCAAAATATTTTTTGAAATTCTGCTGCAAGAGTACTAAATGTTCTTTAATTAAGTCCATCAACACCTTATTATCGTCAGCAAGGGGCCATACAGTTGGGAACATCTCACACGATCCATTTTCAATTGTCTGTATCCACAAATTTAACTTATTAATAAATCCTTGAATCTTATCCATACTAGTCAGAATATTTTCGTTTCTACCTTGCATTTTTCTGTTTAGTTCATTCAAGTGTACGAAAATATCGGAAAGATATGCCAACTTAGATACCCATTCATCATCTGCAAATAAATCCGCATACTCATGCCCCTCAATAGTCAAAAATGCAAGTACCTCCTATTTAAGTTCAAACATTCGCGTTAACACTTTACCTCGAGATAACCATCGTACTTCTGTATGTAGCAGAAGTGTAGTGTGCTCTGATCCCATTTCTTGACACAAAACGTTAAAAAGCCGCATATTTAGGGGCCGTGATTTGATGAAGTTCACGACTTTTACTACTTCGTCCATCACAATTTTCAGAGGAGATGGCAAAGACTTAGCAACAATGGCTTCGCGGTGAATGAGCCCATGGTCGGTTCGTAAGTTAGGATTTACTTCGCATACTTTACCCACGAATCCTTTCACTCGGCCTGTCATAGAAGCGGCTCCGTCTGTACAAACACTAACGCAATCCTCCCATGTTAATTCATTATGGACCACATATTCATTAGGCGTACGAAATATTTGTTCACCGGTTGCTCGCTCGGCTAGTTCTTTGCAAAAAAAGAAATTAGTTGCAATTACATCCCCATCAACACACCTTATGTAGGAAAGAAGTTGTGCGTGACCGCCAATATCGGTGGACTCGTCGATCTGAAGTGAGAACTTTCGACTGCTCTTTATTTTCTCCTTCATAATGTCTTCGATGTCACTGGACATGTCACTAACTCGGCGGCTGATTGTGTCAGCAGAGAGAGGAATTTTTGAAATTTCAGTACCAGCTTCTAAACCCAGGACTATTTTTACCATTTCTTTACACGCGGGCATTAACAACGTTTCTTCTGCTATTGTGTGTGGTTTTTTGGTCTTTACGATAAGTTCGGCTACCTTATAGCTAGCTTCCTGTACTTTTTGCAAAACACGTACCTACGTAGTCATGAGCGTCGCTTGTTTTTTATTTTGTTCCAACAACCGACGAAAATAATTCACATCTTTACTTAACAGAGAGGAATGTTTTGTTGACAAATGTTTCAATTTACTGGGAACCATAGCAGCATTACTGAGTTTTTCACCACACCCAACACACTCGGGGATTGGGCATGTCTTGTCACCACACCAAAAAAACCCGTAAGATAAATAATTATCACTATATTGCCGGTGAACTACTTTCTGTTTCTTTTTTTCGGGCTCGATGGTTTCACCCTACTTGCACTCGAGGACGGACCACTCCGTACAAGGAACTTATCCATATTGAAAAAAAATAGTTTAATAACACTGTAATAGAAAATAGTAAGACTGGTGTAGCAATCAAAATATTCGCTGAGCACAGCTGTGATAGAACTGAACTGAAATACTATAATTGTTGTCTGACAATGTGTGGGTCCTTCGGCGAAGGAAAATAGCAATAAAGTTTAAGAAGCGCCGACAAACGGCACAAATATCAAAACAAGGCAATAAAATAATAAAAGAGAGGGAAATTTTTGATAATCCCCGCAATTTTAGTTAAAAGCACGTACAGCCAGCCGTACACAAAAGATGCGGTGTTACAAAGAACTCTCTTGAATAGAGTTTAGAACGTTTAGAGTTTTGAACGTAAACTCTATTGTATGATTGGTGCGGGCCGCTAAAAGGCTTGCTAAAAGTCTTACGCGGCTTTCTTTGCGGTGAACACAAAGCTTGCCGCCTGTAACCCATCAAACCGGCCCAATATTTCAGGCGAGAATACAAATAACTTAAGATAAGCTAAGCAAACTATAACAACAATATTGAGTAAATAAATTACATTTAATTTCTATGAAAATATAACAGTTATCAGCATGTATTAAAGAATAAACAAGCATCTTCTTACTTAAAATCGACAATTAATTTATTACAATAATAGGTAAAAATTCGCGTCACACCTTTCGCCTTGTGACGGGACACTATTGTGCCGCGGAACACCGGTTGCGGAACACTGATCTATTGAATACTCTTTTTCTTTTATTTTAGTCACTATGGGCGTGGATTTCGCTTCTGCATTATTTATTATAATGGACTCAGTTACTGATTGAATACTGGAATCAGCTGTTTGACTCGACTGCCCTTCTAACTCACTCACACTCAGTGACGGGTTCATTGACCCAAAACCACTTTCACTCATAGCTGAGTCTATCGAATTTCTTTCTTTTTCGTTCTTAGACATTTTTACTGTTATTATTTACTGGTTTACTAATTAATTATTAAATCTTATTTGTAATCGAACATGCACAATTTATCAACACCTCGTAAACTTTACCTCACAACACTTTATTATGCATATGTTACGTAAATATTTACGTAAGTTATTCTCGATTTCCGCCAACCCTATTCCATTCTCTGTGCTTTAAAATAGGCCAATTTGGGATAAATATAATATTTATTCCAAATCCTGGTCACGCCGCACCATTTGTAATTTTATAATTTTATCAATATATTAAATAACAACAAACTCCCGGTGAACTTATTTACTTATTCGGCCAGATCATCTAGTGGTGGAACCCTTTTTCGTATAGCGAATTTACCAGCTCAGAAAATGAAGTTAGGTTGTTGAAATGATTACACTAACACACATATAGCAAGTTAAAATAAAATACTATTTTATTATACTTTAATATGACATTCACTGTTATATTCCCTTTTACATAAAATATCCTTCACCCTCTTCTACACATCTACTCTGTGAACATTAATTTATTTCGTTTTTTTTTTTATTTAAAATTTTCCCTTCTTTATGAAGTTAACAAAACTGACACTACATTATACTCAATGAAAACATACTGTTAAAAACATTATTCTAAAATTTACTTAATGGTAACCAGTGCCATTAATTACGTAATTTCCACTCACTCATATACTCACACACGCTCACCCCGTACATGATTTAAATTCCCCATAGAGCTCATTTTATTTTTATTTTTTAATTTTGCATAATTTTGATTACTTCCCTTATGTAGTCCTTGGTTGAAAACGTTCATAAGATGTCCCCTCGTTCACACGCACTACATAGCTGATTCCCTGTTTTCACTTTTTTGTGTCAAGCCGAAACAGTTATTTCGTTTAAATTTGTCACTGCCTTTAACTTGTTGATAAAACATGGTTTTATATATATATATATATATATATATATATATATATATATATATAATTCACATATTTTATGAGGTGCGGGCGCCCGTGTTTTTTGTTCCAGAACTTGGTTCGGCTGTACAGTGTTACGGATGATAGTCGACTGACTTTATTCTCTGCGCACTGGGCGAGAAGGAATTTTTGATACGTGACATTATCGTGTGAATGTTGGCCGACACCTGCGCTCATACGCGTGAATTCGCACCCTTGTTGATAACCTGCATTCCAGTGCCTCACCGCACCAGTCCCGGAGCTATAGTTCATTCACAAAATATACTCGGTTTAGGAAAAAACTTCAGATTACAGACCCCTTCATTCTGTACCGTTACATATTTATTGTTATAAGTAAAGTAGTTTTGTTTTGTGATAATGTTAAAGTTTCTGTTATTTTATTGATAAGTTCGTCTGGTGTGTTGTTCTGTTTGAGTTTGTTTTGTAGGATGGTGATTGTTTCAGAGATGGTGATGCTTGTGTACAGGTTTTTAATGTCGAAGGAGGCTAATGTGGCATTATGGGGGATGTGTATGTCTTTTATTTTTGTTAAGAAGCTTTTTAAAAGTGAAAACCGGTTCAGGTTGTAAGGTAAAACTTTGTTTTTACTCATAAAAAACTTTGTGTTCCGAGTCGTTAATGAAATAGTTGTATTTAGTTAAGTAACAGACACATCATGGACAACAAAATCCAGGAATGTAAAATAATCAGGAAAAGTAAGGTTATATTAAAAACTTACGTTTACTGGAGTCAGATAAAACAGTCCTGAGACCGAAAAATACACCAACAAACCAAGGCCTCTTATAGATGAATCTAAAATTGATTGTTACAAGGAAGACAGCTTTGTCTAATGTTGGCGTCCCAGGAAGAAGGATCAAATTGAAATAGTTGCCAATCCAATCAAGATTAAATAAGAAGAGTGTTGTAAAAAAGCCAAGTAAATTTATAGAAATTATCAGTAAACTATCGTACAAGTTGTGTTCAACCCACCTGAAGAAGAAAAATTGAAGTTTCTGTCCTAACTGGTGTAATACATCTTGAATTTGGTGAGATCATTCCAAACTTATAACCATATTGACAAAGTATTAACTTTTTACACAACACTTCAATATAAACTAAATAACGAACACATTTAGTGTGACTACATTTCTAAACATAATATATGGTATCAAAAGTGAGTGACAAACTTATTTTGAACCAACAAAAGTGTAGAACTCATATAAATTTTATTTAACATTCAATATCGTGCATACAGCTAAAAGCAAAATGGCGTCCATCATTTTCTTAATGGTGAAGAAAGGGTACAGCAGCGCGCCATGTTGAGAAATAATGAACTATGAGATATAGCATAGACAATTAAATTTTTATTTTATTTTCTTTTGTCAGTTGTATTCCTAATGTCTGATAATTAATTATTTTCATTGTTTTATTAATGTTATATTTGTAATGGGTAATATTAAGTAGTAAAATTATCTAATTTATTTCTTTTGTATAATCACAAGAACTCACATGCAACCATCATACACAAACAACAATTATTTACTACATTTTCAAATTTTTTATTCATGTATGTTATTAGTATAATACTTGTTGGGTGAATTTATAATGTCACTGAAGACGATTTGTTTGTGTTGTTAAAACCCTGAGATATAAAAAAATTTGTTTCATCCATCCGAGAGCTAGATGGAGCTGAAAGCTAAAAAAAAAGGGAAGTGATTTGTTAATTAATAGAAAATAAAAAAGGGGAACTTATAGCAAGAAAAGCAGGAATAAATATCTAATGATTCAGAGCAGCAAAAAAAGTGTGTTCTCATTTGTAGTATAACTATATTTTATAGTATAGAGTATATTTTATATTACAAATTGGGATCCCAAGGACGTAAGGCATCGAAGGCGTTAGAAAGGTTAGTATAACCATAGCAGTTACACACACCCTATTATACACATTATATTTAAGAAATACCCAGACTAAAAACGAATATTACAAAATGGCACCAACAACTTGGGGCTCTACAAAATACTACTGTGACATTTGAAAATTAATTAACTAACGTCACATTACATTTTAAGCGTTAAGATTGAACATACTAAAAGAAAAATAATTGAAAAAGGGAATAAGAGAATAGAAAGATTCAACAGAACTCGCAAGTTGCAGAAATTTAATGTTGGAGAGAGAGTGTTATTAAAAACAAATGCAGTTGGAAAACGTATTGACAATACTGCTAAAAAATTCTTCAGATTTTGTGATGGACCTTACACTTTGCTAAGACAAGTTGGCAAACAAACTTTCATTGTATATGACACAAGACAGAGAGAAATAGGCAAGTACCATGCGAGCTCTTTAAGAAAATTCTACGAATGAATAAATAGGTCACTGTGACAGTTAAAGGTGAACACGCATTCAAGTAGATAGCCTGCAAAGCGACGCAGCAAGTCAACATGTATGGGAGGGGAATATTTTGTTCAGCCCACCTCACATAAGGATAATGGTAAAGTTATTATTCGCATTGAAAAGCATTATTCATTATTATGAGCATAATTAATGTAAATAAATAGTGTATTAGTAAAAAGTACATTTTAATATAAAATTTTGTCTAATGTAAAAGGGAAAAATTTAATAAACAAGTTTATTAAATTTTTTTTTATTAAGCTTGAAAATAATGCAACAGTACGTATGTGTATGGTACTGTGCATTGCACAATTAGTTAAGATAATTTATGTAAATTAAAATAAATGATCATACTGTCAGTAGTATAATAATTCAGATAGAAAGCTGTAAAGGGGAACAACGAATTTGGTTGCTTGAACAGGAAAGTCACGCCACACACAGCTGCGTCTTATCTTATGTGAGACGTGTATCTTATGTGTGTGAGTACGGCCAGTTAATTCCTGCAAAGCGTCACCCCTAAAATAACGTTAATCAATAAATAAATTATTTAAATTGTGATAAGTGTGTATAAAATATCACAAAACAAAATACGCCACAGTGTGAATAATATAAAGACGCACGCGTATACAAAAGATTGTGCGAAAACAATAAAAAGTGTAAATACAGTGCAAATAAATGTAAATAAAACCTATAATAATTAAGATAGAGAAAAGCGGCTAACACACAGTTGTACATATAAAAATTACCGACCAGATGAATATCGGGTAATTTGCAAAAGACTTCGCATATTGCGAATACCAGTGAATAAGTGTGTAAACAATCGTGTTTATAAAGATACGCTACGACAGACTGATTCATGCAGAGAATTGTCGAGACATGATTTTTGCGCCCAAGAGTATAAATATGCGAGACACACCAGCCTTTTTCTCTTTCTCGTTCAACCACAGCGGCAGCCGGAGGCTATGCCCAACAACTTCATCAATTTCGTGAGATCACCGCTGCATCCAGAGGCTATTACTGGAGACAAGGGAGCATCCAACTACATGGTATAGATTCCAGCCGTATGGTACGAGTCATCGGACTACCGAGAGAATCCGGAGGATGGGGAGCGGACTCCAGGACTACACGACTACGGAGGATCAACCAGGATCAAGGATTCAGGACCAGAAGAGGATACGCTGAGGAATTACCACCACGATTAAGGTGAAATAAATCCATGTACTCAGCAGAAACAAAAGACTCAATTAAAGACAATAAAACAACGTAAAAGAAAGACAATATAATTTCAAAAAATGAAATTAATAATTTTTAAATGTAACTGTTTATTGAATAGTAATTTATAGTAATATTTGAATTTACGAAAGTATATTTTTGAAATGATAATTTAACGAAGATATTTAAATTAAGTTTGAAAGTAAATAGTAATTTTTTAAAAGTAATTAATATGTCATAAATAAAAGATGCATATATAATAATAATTTAAAAATAAAAATTAAATAATTTAATAAGAAATAAAGAAATTGAGCAAGTCGAGAGCAATATTATATCTTAATCAATGTTATTTATAGTTATAAGTTTGTATTTTATGTTTCTATGCTTAATATGAGATATTACTTGTATTTTATTAACAAGTATGTGTACTACAAATACACACATGCAAATACTAATGAAGTTTTTAACTCGCAATATTTTGAAATTTTTAATTAATAAATGTTTGAAAGATTCTAAACAATTCACGTTGTTATTATTATTACGATTACATCCGTTGTATATTTATAACGTAAGTATTGTTGCAAATAAATTGTGCTACCAAACGTGTGGCTTGTTAACGATATAGACAAATTGTTATTATATATATATATTACATTTAATATTTATAACTAAATTTACCTCAAGATGTTATTTTTCCTTATTTGGAACATGTTTCGAGAGTTCCCGTTCTCTCATCTTCAGCCTTCGTGATCTTGTGTCTGGTGAAGTATCTGTGTGTTGGTTGCTGAATTCTGTTAAGGTTGTTTGTTGGTTTTTGGTATTTTAAAGTTGTATTATTGAGTGTGATTGTGGTATATGTATTCGTATTTTGTGTATTTTCGATGTTGAGTGCTTTGAATATTGTGTCATGTATTGTATTGATTTGTATTTGTTCTGGTATTAATTTGTTTTGTGTTTTATGTTGGTATATTTGTAAATTTTCCCAAATGTTCATTATGGTGCCTTTGTGTGGTATATGTTTTATTAGTGACACATTGGTTATGTCTGGGAATTCATGTCCTGTGTTTATTGCATGTGTGGCTAATTGGATTTATATATTTCTGTTTTTTTGTATGCGTTTAGGTGTTCAAAATAACGTTTTTTTCAGCTGTTTTTTTGTTTGTCCTATGTAACATTTATTGGACAAACAAAAAAACAGCTGAAAAAACGTTATTTTGAACACCTAAACGCATACAAAAAACCAGTCCTAAAAAAACTAATCCAACAAAAATATTACTCCTAGTTACAGGACCTTTGTGGCCTACACAATACAAAATTACAACAAATACAAAAAATACGAAACTTGTCAGTAGTATCATAGACTATTGCTACAATACTTATTTTTTTTCATCTCCAGCACAAATTTGTGAGATGCTCTTTTTAAATGTTTTACACTTTCACCGATTACACTATGTTCCACTCAGTACACTGCACTTTTATGATTATTGTTTACAGTGTTTTTAAAGTACAAAGGTTCTCATAGCTTGATACCTAATCACCATTTCTGACTTTTAAAAATGGGTGATTACTGGTGTTAACTCTGGTGATTATGTTATCATATTTGGGCAGGGGTTATGTAACGTTACAATATATATTGCAACAGTACAACCATTAACGGTACTGTGCATTGCCAAAATAAATGAAATAAATAATAAAAAAATAAATAAATATGAATTAATAAACATGATTCAGATTGCATAAGCTGGATCATAGTTTATAATAGGGACCGGAGAATTCATGCATGGACATGAATTTTCGACACACCTGTCGCTAGCGTTGTGTACACGCATATTTTGTTTGTGTGTGTGAAGCCTGTCCGTTCCTGAAATGTAACCAACCCTTTTCAAGTAGAATAGTTGTATGTTTTATTTTAATTATAAGAAAAATATGTATGATAGGGTAAAACAAAAGACACCAAAGTGTATAGAAATTAAAGGTGAATAAAGTGTTATAAGACCATACCGATGTGACGAAAGGTGCAATTACTATACGTAAAAAATGAATAGCTCTTTTGGTGATTAACATAAAGAAGTGTAATTTACATATAGTAAACATATAAAAATTAGTGATCGATTGAGCATTGAGTGATGTGAAACAAACTTCGTAATTCGCGAAGATAGGCGAACATTGTGAATTGAACCAGAGTGGGAGAAGTGACGCTTCGACAGAATCTGACAGGTTAAATATTGTTCAGACATGAGTTTTTGCACGACCTGACTATAAATACCAGTTCACACTAATAAAGTTTCTTCTTCTCGATTCAACCATTGCCATATGAGGCTATGTCAGTTGACGACGCTAATTCACATCTATAGTAAGAGTCACAGGACAAACTAGATGTCCAACCAGAGCAGCAGAGTACATACAATGAAGTCTATGGACACACCGGTAGCATATGATGTGAGGCGAGACGACTATTAAACAATACATGCAGTGGAACACAACCAGAGGACCAGAAGGACACACAGGACACGACCAGAGGACCAGAAGGACACAGAGAACCAGCAGACCAAAGGAGGACGTACGGATGGTTAACCACGTCAAACGAGGTGATAAAAAACCATTGTAATTATAGACATTTGAAAGACACTAATTAAAGTTGGAATGAAAGACATTCAACCAATATTAAAATAAATAAATTGTACATAAATGTAAAAGCAGAATAAAAGTTAGAATAATATTTCTTGTATTAAAGTTAGTAATTGAGAGTAGCATAAATGATAAGAGAAATATTTAATTTTTGAATTAACGTAATTAGTAAAGTCTTGTTGATAAAGGAGAATGCATATGCAGTAGAAAGTTAAAACAAATCAGTATAAAAGAAATTTGAATACAAGTAAACTCATTATTGAAGCAAATTAATCAGCAATTGCAAAAAGATGAGCTGAGCACACAATGAGTAAGCCGAGAGCAAAATAAATATTTAATTAATTAAAATTAGATAAGATTTATGTATAACTTGTGTATGTAATTTGTTAGCAATAAAAAAAAAAGGTTCGTACAAACGATATAATAATGAGTCAATATTTAATATGCGAAATGAAAGATTTTGTTTAATAAATAAATAATGGAACAATTTTAAACTTAAATAACGTATCATCTTCTTATTACGATTACACCCATGAATTCAATACATTATATAAATGCAAATTGTGTTGTTATAATATATATATTGTAACGTAACAGAGTTGAGGTCCCCCAACGTTACATAAAAAATTGAATGAAACATGGTCAAGGACCATACCCTGAATTAAGGTTGCTCAGTAGTTAATGCATCTGAGAAGTACCTCAAGTCAAAAGAGGCAATAATTAATGTTAACTATAAAAAAAACCATACCAATTAATAGTTAAATATAATAAATTATGCTTGTTTTATACTGTAACATGTTAATGTTTACAGAATATTTATGTTATGTTTTGAGTATGGTAAGAAACTGATGTTGTTTAATAGATAAGGAATACTTCATCAATGATTATGTTTGTATTTATGTTAAATTTGTCTTTAGACAATCAAGTATAGTTACCTGTGTTAGGCATTATACTAAGTTTTAAGTATTGTCTAAATTTGAATAATGCTGTTGTTTTAATTAATGTTTGTAAACTTGGCCAGGAGGGCAATCAGTGTTCAATGTTTGACAAGTAGTTCTGACAATTATATTATAAACTAATGAAGGGTTCCAGGACCAGTTAATTAATGTAATAAAGTAAACACCAGGAAATTAAAATCAATGTAATTAACCATTAACCAATAATTAATTGTACAGTAGGTCAGGTAAAAGAAAATTAAGTTAAAAAACCAAATAATGTTGTAACGGTTGTAAGAAAACCTATAGGCCTAAATTCCATATTTGTGAAAGGAAATTAATACCTTTTTAAGAAGTCCAATCCAATGAAACTATGGTAAAACATTTACTGTTTAAGAAGGAAGGTTAGGCGAGAATTTTAGGTAATTTAATATTAAGCCAAGCATGGAGTATTTTATTGAAAAAGAGTAGTAATATTCTATAATTCTGGCTCTAGGATATCTGATTTCACCCAATGACAGAAAAAAGTGGTTGCTAAGGCAACTGAAATGTACATGAGTTGTTGATATTGAATCATTCGTTCTGATTGTTACAAGCTATTAAGTTGAGATGGGCAGATCCATTTAAAAAAATGAATAATAAATTCTGAATAAAATATAAATCAAAATTAAAAAACCTTCTTTGAAACCTATTTATATGATAATACTGATGAGTAATAAAACTAAATGGACTTCCCAATTATAATTGAATACATATAAAAGAGTTGAAAACCCCTCACTTCATTCACCAGGATAATTCCGCTGGATTCGTCATTAAACCGATTTCTCCTATAACCAGAAGATTAATTAAGAGAAATAAAGTCCGAACCTAACGGAATTATTGAAAAGACATACGAGGATCTCGTTTTGCAGAGCTAACCTTCACTGGCAGAAGAAGCTGGGATACTAATTTCATTCCACCGGGACCGACAATTATCAAGATCATAGGAGAAGAACAGCAGCCAGAAGAATTCCTGAGAGCTTCCCAGTACAATCCACAATCAATTTTATTAAGGAAAACAGAACACTTTTACTGGATGAAGACGATTTAAGCTGAATCTCGTCAACTGTTTATAGACGTCCACGGCCAGTTGGAGTTTTCGTCGACTTGGTAAAAAACAACCTATTTTAAATTCAATATATTTAGAGTTAATAATTTTGTTTTGTAATACTTGAGTAACCTTAATTATACATTTTACCTGGCCTTACTAATGGTTCCAAGAACCTTACGAACCCTGGGATAAGAACTATTTATTATTATTTTTCATTTGTATAAGTCTATGGAATTTGATTAATTGATAATCGATATTTTTTTTGTGTGATCGATTTGATTACATTATTATTTTGGAGATAACGGGGACTGTGAATTAATAGATAAATTTAATAAAGGATCTTTATTGTATGAGATAATGTGTGAAGTTTTTTCAGAATAGATACTATATGTAGTGGGTGGAATAATTTAAAATAAAAGGTTGATTTAAGCCCGATGAACAGCTAACCTAGAAACACGATTATTGCAAATAACAGCGCCAAGTGCTTACAGCTGGTGGAACGGGAGATCGCTGAACTAGCGTGTTTTCAGTGCAAAGTTTGAATAGAATTTCCTAACGTCGAGTGACTAGGGTTGACAATAATATTCCTTACATTCAGTTAATACACTATATATATCGTTAATATTACCCAACTACTGAATACTAAGCTAAACCTATGTCGTAGTATGATTATAAGTTAAAAGAACATTATTATAATTATATTTGTCTAATAATATATTTTCAGGAGGTTTCATCGGTCACAACCGAATAGATATATTTATTAATAACACATTAATTAAACCAGGTAACAACATTTTAATTGTTACAAATTGCCACCTGCAACATATTACTTGACGTTTGATACACGGGAGTCTCACATAAGTAAATAAAACACCATAAACGTTTTATTTCAAATTGACGACTCCAACGTGGGGCTGAATTAAGAAGAACTCCCTATAAAAAGATTTATTTCAAATTGGCGCTCAACGAGTGGGCTTTAGTTAAGAAAAAAAATCATATTAACTGTTACTCAACTTGAGCAGGCAACCATTAGAGGCACAGGAATGCACAATACCAGAGGCAGATCGAAGAAGGGGGCAGAAGGGAAGGAGAAGGAAGAAGGTGGACAGGAACAAGAGATAGAAACATTTACGGACAGTGAAATGGAACAAACAATGGGTGATAAAGAAGAAACTGAAGCAATTATCACAGAGAAGGAAATAGTTGAAGAGGATGCCCAAGGGGACCAACCAGATAAAGCGGAAGCCAGGAGAGAACCAGATTGGCAAGAAATGATGAGGCTAATGATGGGGAAAATGGATAGCATTAAGGAACAGAGTAAACAAACTAATGAAAAAATAGACAATATCAAGAAGATAATAGACAAACTAATGAAAAAATAGACAGTATTAAGGAAAGTACTAGTGGACTTTTAAGGCAAACCATAAATGAAAATAATGAACGATTGAAGGCCGATTTTAGACAAATCAATGAAAAAATAGACAGTATAAATGAAAATTCAGAAAAGCTGGAAAATAAAATAGACAGTATTAATGAAAACTCAAAGAAACAAAACGAAATTTTGAGCGAGAATTTAATCAAACAAATGAATGAAAAGTTTGACAGGAATGACGAGAGTTTGAGACAGATTCAGGACGATAATAAACTAATGAACGAAAAACTTGAGGAAAACAATAAACGAATGAAAGCAGATCTTGAGAAAATCAATGAGGATAATCGGATACGGATCGATGAGAGAATTGAGCATTCTAACAAGGAATTAAGGGAAAATGTTGATAAACAGAATGAAGTGTTAAGACAAGCTCTCAATAAGAAAATCGAGGACGCCAGTGAGGCAATCAGCCAGAAGGTAGGTAAGAACGACGGCGAAAGAAAACAGGAGATAACTGAAACAAATAGAAAACTGAGAGTGACCGATGAAGCTATTACACGAAATAGGGCTGAACTAGAGGTCAAGATAGGCCATATAGAAGAAGAAAACCGGATTCAAGTGGAATCGATACGAGCAGATTGCGGAAACCAGCATCGAAACTTAGATACGGTCGTGAACGAAGTACAGAAGCAAGGACAACGTAACCAGGAGAGAATTGAGAACATACAGCGGTCAGTTGACAACCGAACGATCGCTATTCCATATACACAACATATAGACGACCGGGAGACCATCAACTTTAAGTCATACAAGAGAAACCCAATGGAATTCTTGGAACGGGTCGGCGAACAACTAATGAGAATTGGTGAAAACAGGTGGCCAATAATTCGTCGTTACTTAGACGAACATTTCAAAGAAACCTATGATAACTGGTGGACAGCCACCAGGCACGACATCCGAAGCTACGAAGAATTTAAAATAGCTTTTAAAGCCAGGTACTGGTCAGACGCCACCCAGAACGTAGTAAGGGAGAGCATGAGCTATGGAAGGTATGACGCCAGCAGGGGAACAACACTTACCGCCTACTTCCTGGGAAAAGTATGCTTGGCGAGACACCTTGAACCAAAAATCCCAGAGGAAATTCTCGTCACCAGGGTAGCATACCACTATGATAACGGGATATCAATAGCACGATCGGGTGGACAGATAAAAACGATACAGGCCATGTCAACGCTATTGGAAGAGCACGAGCGTGAGGTGCATTATCGAAGGAGTCGGCAGAGAAACGACCGATATGGGGGCAGGGATATCCCAGACTACAACAGAAACAATAACCATAACAGTCATGAGACGCATAACCGGCCGAATTATAATGACAGGCCAGGTAATTATGATAATGAGACAGACCAACGGCAAAATAACAACAACAATCAAGGGAACCGAAACAATTCGAATTACTATAATAGAAATAATAACACTAATAATAATAATAATAATTTCCCTAATAACCAAAATCCTAGCAGGGCAGTTACCCAAGTAATCGAAATAATCATTATCAGAATAATCATAATTCCAATAGTCAGAGAAACCCCAACCAAGGTAATGCAGAACATTATAATAATAATAATAATAGAAATTACCAGCCAAATAACCACAACAATAACAATAGGGTCTCCAGACCAATGGTGCATTTTATAAGGGCCGAAGAGAATGGTCCAAGGAGGGAGCAACACCAAAGAGAGAATGATAGTGAGCATTTACCACGGAGCAATAGAATTGGAGAATCCAGATCCGGAAGCGAGAACCAAAGAAGGGACGATCCATCTAGGAATGTCCGAATAGTTTATAATCAACAGAACCCACCAGAACGCTGGATTCCCCTAAGAGGAGATGGCCACCGACCTAGCACATCCCAGGATGCAAGACAAGAAATAGATGAAGAAGAAACCACGGCCGACAGGTGGAATGCATAAAAAATAAAAACCCCAAAATTAAAAAAAAAATGAAGTAAGTTCACCTTACAAACAAGTATTTAAGAAAACAATTTATGAGATATATAAAAAAGAGAATTTTGAAGATAAAAACAACAAAATTCAAAAAATAAGTAAGAACACCTTACTATATAATTCAGAAGAAATTACTTTAAACTAATGTAAAAGAAAAAAAAATAACACTGATTAAACCTAATAAAAATCATCAAAACCAAAAAAAAAAAATGAGTTTATCTGATGTAATATAATAGTGAGAAATGTAATTTAGAATGTAAAAGGAATAATAATGATTGTGCCAGCAGAATATAATTACATGATGTAATGTATAATACTAACCAAAATCTCATAACCAGCTGTATTGGTAATAAAGGAATATGAGCCAAGGAAGATAAGAGAATGAAGAAGCCAAAATGGAACCGTCAAAAGGATCACAAGAAAAGAAAAAACAAATATTTAAGAATTATCTGTAAGAAAGCCAATTAATAAATGTCAATAAAATAGCCAAGTATTGGAGAGGAGAAGTGTATAATAGAAGGAAGAATTAATATGAAGAAATAATATGATCTGAGTTAAAGTACAGTGAATAATCCCTAGAGTATTATTATTATTAATGATTTTATTGAAGGTCACATGATGACTACCTTGCGAGGTTTATTAATGAAGATTGACTGTAGAATATTTCAGCAATCATTTAATTGGGCAGAGATGATGTTCCTCTGATCCCAGAAAGTATGTAACGGACGACGGTAATTGGTTAGCCGATAGAGCACCACCGATTCGATTCCAGTTATAATGTTAGGGAGGTTTAGGAAAATTAAATATTAGAGGGAAAACTCACAAATAGATATAGATTAATAAATAAAACCAGATCCAAAATGTATAATTAATAAAGAATGTCACAAGAATGATTATAGAAGTAAGATTTAAACTTGGGAAATAATTGATTTTAAGAAGGAACGAAGAAATAATAGTAATACAACGGATAATTCTGAAATAAAAAAGGTATTATGAATAAGGGAACCAATTGGTCGATACAAGTTGTGCGTTTATTTTTTACTAAACGTGGTTAAGACAAAATAAACTTCTTTCGAAGGGGGGGTGTTATGTAACGTAACAGAGTTGAGGTCCCCCAACGTTACATAAAAAATTGAATGAAACATGGTCAAGGACCATACCCTGAATTAAGGTTGCTCAGTAGTTAATGCATCTGAGAAGTACCTCAAGTCAAAAGAGGCAATAATTAATGTTAACTATAAAAAAAACCATACCAATTAATAGTTAAATATAATAAATTATGCTTGTTTTATACTGTAACATGTTAATGTTTACAGAATATTTATGTTATGTTTTGAGTATGGTAAGAAAACTGATGTTGTTTAATAGATAAGGAATACTTCATCAATGATTATGTTTGTATTTATGTTAAATTTGTCTTTAGACAATCAAGTATAGTTACCTGTGTTAGGCATTATACTAAGTTTTAAGTATTGTCTAAATTTGAATAATGCTGTTGTTTTAATTAATGTTTGTAAACTTGGCCAGGAGGGCAATCAGTGTTCAATGTTTGACAAGTAGTTCTGACAATTATATTATAAACTAATGAAGGGTTCCAGGACCAGTTAATTAATGTAATAAAGTAAACACCAGGAAATTAAAATCAATGTAATTAACCATTAACCAATAATTAATTGTACAGTAGGTCAGGTAAAAGAAAATTAAGTTAAAAAACCAAATAATGTTATAACGGTTGTAAGAAAACCTATAGGCCTAAATTCCATATTTGTGAAAGGAAATTAATACCTTTTTAAGAAGTCCAATCCAATGAAACTATGGTAAAACATTTACTGTTTAAGAAGGAAGGTTAGGCGAGAATTTTAGGTAATTTAATATTAAGCCAAGCATGGAGTATTTTATTGAAAAAGAGTAGTAATATTCTATAATTCTGGCTCTAGGATATCTGATTTCACCCAATGACAGAAAAAAGTGGTTGTTAAGGCAACTGAAATGTACATGAGTTGTTGATATTGAATCATTCGTTCTGATTGTTACAAGCTATTAAGTTGAGATGGGCAGATGCATTTAAAAAAATGAATAATAAATTCTGAATAAAATATAAATCAAAATTAAAAAACCTTCTTTGAAACCTATTTATATGATAATACTGATGAGTAATAAAACTAAATGGACTTCCCAATTATAATTGAATACATATAAAAGAGTTGAAAACCCCTCACTTCATTCACCAGGATAATTCCGCTGGATTCGTCATTAAACCGATTTCTCCTATAACCAGAAGATTAATTAAGAGAAATAAAGTCCGAACCTAACGGAATTATTGAAAAGACATACGAGGATCTCGTTTTGCAGAGCTAACCTTCACTGGCAGAAGAAGCTGGGATACTAATTTCATTCCACTGGGACCGACAATTATCAAGATCATAGGAGAAGAACAGCAGCCAGAAGAATTCCTGAGAGCTTCCCAGTACAATCCACAATCAATTTTATTAAGGAAAACAGAACACTTTTACTGGATGAAGACGATTTAAGCTGAATCTCGTCAACTGTTTATAGACGTCCACGGCCAGTTGGAGTTTTCGTCGACTTGGTAAAAAACAACCTATTTTAAATTCAATATATTTAGAGTTAATAATTTTGTTTTGTAATACTTGAGTAACCTTAATTATACATTTTACCTGGCCTTACTAATAGTTCCAAGAACCTTACGAACCCTGGGATAAGAACTATTTATTATTATTTTTCATTTGTATAAGTCTATGGAATTTGATTAATTGATAATCGATATTTTTTTTGTGTGATCGATTTGATTACATTATTATTTTGGAGATAACGGGGACTGTGAATTAATAGATAAATTTAATAAAGGATCTTTATTGTATGAGATAATGTGTGAAGTTTTTTCAGAATAGATACTGTATGTAGTGGGTGGAATAATTTAAAATAAAAGGTTGATTTAAGCCCGATGAACAGCTAACCTAGAAACACGATTATTGCAAATAACAGCGCCAAGTGCTTACAGCTGGTGGAACGGGAGATCGCTGAACTAGCGTGTTTTCAGTGCAAAGTTTGAATAGAATTTCCTAACGTCGAGTGACTAGGGTTGACAATAATATTCCTTACATTCAGTTAATACACTATATATATCGTTAATATTACCCAACTACTGAATACTAAGCTAAACCTATGTTGTAGTACGATTATAAGTTAAAAGAACATTATTATAATTATATTTGTCTAATAATATATTTTCAGGAGGTTTCATCGGTCACAACCGAATAGATATATTTATTAAAAACACAATAATTAAACCAGGTAACAACATTTTAATTGTTACAAATTGCCACCTGCAACGTATTACTTGAGTTTGATACACGGGAGTCTCACATAAGTAAATAAAACACCATAAACGTTTTATTTCAAATTGATGACTCCAACGTGGGGCTGAATTAAGAAGAACTCCCTATAAAAAGATTTATTTCAATATATATATATATATATTTCAATTCAACAATGAGTTTTATTTACAGTTATTTGGATGCCCAATGGGCTCACCAATTGCCCCTATCTTGGCTGATATATATCTTGAGTATATTCTTGATAAAAAACTCCCCACTGTACCATTTGATATACCATTCCTTTACAAATTTGTTGATGATATTATTACAGCAATACCGATTAATATGCAGAATATAATAATAGATACATCCAATGACTTTCATCCACGTATAGTTTTCACTGTAGAATTAGAAAAATCGGACAACACAATCTCATTTTTAGATGTTTTATTACTCCACCAAGCCAATGGTAAACTTGACACAAAATGGTGGCAAAAACCACAAACCTCAGGACGATACATTCATTACACGAGTCATTGTCCATACCACTACAAAATTAATGTTGCTAAAAATCTGATAAATCGTGCACACAGACTTACAACAGACAACTACAAAAAAGAAATTGATAATAGACTAGTAGACTTATTGCTAACGAATGGGTACCCCCACAAGATAATTTGCAAAATATTGCGAGAAAGTTACAGACATAATCATAATATGGTAGATAACACTAAAACCCAAATAAATAACTTAGACGTGACTAATAACCAAATAAATGGTAATACACCTGTAGGACAGAATACAACATCTAGTAATCAAGATAACACTACTACAACTAAAAAATATTTTTCCCTTCCATATGTCAAATCATTATCAGAAAGACTTTCCAAGATCCTCACTAATGCTAATCACAATACAAAAATAGCTAAAAAAAACGTTAACACTATCAATAATAAATGTTTTACGGATACTAAAGACAGGGATGAAATAGAACTAAGATCCAACATAATATATGAAATACCGTGTGAAGAAAACAATCACAATACAAAAATAGCTTTCAAAAACGTTAACACTATCAATAATAAATGTTTTACGGATACTAAAGACAGGGATGAAATAGAACTAAGATCCAACATAATATATGAAATACCGTGTGAAGAAAACTGTGGAAAAAAATATTACGGTTGTTCTGAACAGTATTTTAAAAGACGTATTTATCAACATAAATATAGCTGCCAGAAAGTAAATACTAACAGACCTGATCCCATGGCCCTAACACAACACGCCCGTACACACGGTCACTCGTTTCAGTTTCACAAAGCTAAAGTAATTCATGCAGAAAGTAATCACTTTAAACGGCAATTCTTAGAAATGCTAACAATAGAGAAGAATAAACACCTTTCAGTTAACAAGAAAACGGACGTACAAAGTCTTAGCAAGTGTTAGTCTAATCTTATTCACTCTTTTTAAAATAGACAATAGTTTACAGGTATAGGAATACTGAACAACTTTCTAGTTAGGTACTATTAAAATTTTATATCGCTGGCAGTCTGTCAGATAACTACATAACGCTAACACTATACAAATGTAATGTGTTATATGTGTATAAGTATGGAACAGTGATAAGTGTTTAGTGTAATGTGGTTGCTGTAGCTCATCTCACAGTTAATGTAAGTAAATAGTTATAGTAATGTATGACTTTACACACACCTATACACACTTACAAATAATATAATTGTAGTAAGACTATATTTTAATGTTGTAGGCATGATTATGAGAAGAATAAATCTCGAAACGTCGCAAAACTGAGTTTTCATAATTAATGACCGAACCTCGAAATCATTAACAGAGTAATAGTATATATATATATATATATATATATATATATATATATATATCATTTTCTATATAAGTAACTCGATGTTTCTTGCAGTAATTATATAATTTGTGATGTTTTCAATTTGTTTCTTCTGCAAGTAGATAATATTGTATATTCTTTTTAACACCTGACGCACATTTCACTGAAAAATATCAGTATCATCAGAGGTTTCTAAGTCAATTCACTTATCGATTTGTGTGCCCTATTGACTGCTTTGAAAGTGCTCCTGCATGTTCTCATCATCCATGTGCAGACAGCTTCGATCTCGACTCAAGCTTCCTACAGTAGCACATGTGGTTGGGCTTATCTCGTCAACACATAGCAGCAGTTTTAGAAACCAGCAGCAGTTTTAGAAACCAGTTTTCATACATTTTTCATACACGGGCTGTGTATGTTTTTTATTATTCTATGATGCAGGTAATCCCTATTTTTCCTTCAACCCTTTCTTTGTAAAAGGTCCTGCTTCCCCTTTTCAGACTTTCTTCGAAACTAGGGGAATTTTTAAAGAGGTAAACTGAATCTTATGAATTTTATATTTTTGTTTAATAGCTCACCACTTGCTCAAGCATGACTAGGAGAGTAGATATATTAAATCATAAATTTTACATTGCATGGGGTTATCATAATTCTTCTCATAAGTTAAAAAAAACTTCACAATTATTTTGCTGTGTATTGTTTGAGATTAACTTACCTAAATATTTTGTTGTTGTAAGCGGACATATTTCTTTTGGTGACAGTTTTAATGTGTTTGACTTCCTTTTTTCTGAACCAAATTAAACTCCCTCAATACGCGTATTTGGTTTAGTTTTCTGGTGTTTTCTGTACCAGTGTTATGTCAGTCATGTTACTGTCAGTTATTTTGTCAGAAATTAAAGTTCTGATACAAAAATACAAGAGATATGTTAATAATTTTACAAATAATAAGAAGAAAAAAGAAGAAAAGAAAAGAAACCTTGACTTACCTACTTACCTTCAGAAGATTAAAAAAAAAGCCCTTACTGAAGGAAATGTGGAAACCATATCAACTTTCCCCATGAAAACAATTTAAAATAAAAACTTTCCCTTCTCAGAAGATTCTCAAATTTGTCGGACGAACTCGTTGAGCACAGAGTATAGGTTAGGGCGAGGTGACAAAAATAACAACTCATATTCATTATAATTCTAATTAATTCCTTTATTGCTAATAATTTGTAATGTAATAATAAAAATTAGTAATGTAATTTACAAATCAGTACTTTTTATTTACTTGCTTAAGCTTCTCTGTCAACCCCTTTTTACTCTCTCTCACTCTTTGAGTCTGTACATAGTTTAGTTCATCATTTCTTGTCTGTAGATTTTATTTCGCCAAAATTTTCCCCACACTCATGATTTTATTTTTTTACTACTTATCTGTTTATCAAATTCCTTTCTCTCGCGAGCACCATGTGGCCAGTATTATTTCGCACATACTTTGTACAGCCGAGTCGTCGTACTTTTAAATGTGTGTGCACTGTCCAACTGTAAAACTTTGGTTTGTAATTACATTTTAATTACATGTCACCCGAGCCACTGCTGACACTGTTTTCCGTGAATAGTTTACATTTTTATCAAGGCATGGCCTTCTGGAGTCACAGCTGCTGCCATTGCCATCCGTATTGTTTGGCATCAAAACTGCGACTGGGTGTTGTTACGCTTGTGACTCTCTCTCTCTCTCTCTCTCTCTCTCTCCCCCCCGAGCGTGTGAAACTGACTTTACGTACTTCCCAGGCCAGAGTCATGTACAAAAAATTCCAAGCTGTCATGAAATGTCCCATTACAATATTTGCCATGAGCAATACCATGTGCTGCTGCCACCACGACAAAGAGAACTTCATATTCGCGGCGGTTAGGTTCCAAAGTTTGTCACTAACATGGAATCTATACAGAAACCACTGAATAGAACTGTATTGAGTATACACTTGCTTTATATGTAGTTTTCCATCATAATACATCATGTGGTAACATCAGTTTTTAATACAGTAATAGGTAAATTTTAAAAATAGCAAGAGTTTTATTGTACTTACAAACGTAATAAAAATAACAAGAAGTTCATTAATAATGCATCATACATAGAAACCATCAACTGGAACCATGGGGGTGATACTTAAAACTGAAAGTATTTATTTAAAATCAAGATATTTTTGTTTCAAATATCTATCAATTTCAGAAAAAAAAAGATTTCTGAACCAATCAGTAAGTAATGAGGCTGTAACCATGATTTTTTTATTATAGCACCAGAAAACTGGTTATCGGTTGTTGTTTTTATTTCTAAGTAACTGATAGATCAAAATGGTAAAATTGTTTTACCATAAAGTGCAGAGAAGTAGAGTAACTTTAGTGCAGAGAAGTCCAATGTATATTATTTTGAACTGATGTGCAAGTTGTACTGCATTCTGTTTCCAGAATAAAGCCATTTCATTGACATTACAAATTTACTTTTTGTGATTTATATTCTCCCTCTTGAACAGTTTTCAAAAATTCAGCTGCTTACTGATATTGGCTTCAAGTGTATTGGTGGCCGATCCTGCTTCCCCTACAGTTCTAGCATTGTGTAACAGTTGATGAATTCTAAATTTGTTAAACAAGCCTTCTGACATTTGGAAGGTTAGTTCGGATTTGATTCTCTATTACTGAATAATGTGTTCATACAGGCTTTTCACTTTTTTTAATTAGGAGGCTACTAAGAGGAAATATGTACAGAGTTTGGTCTTCAATCCAAATGATTAATGCTGCTTCCATCTTTTCAGTGCATGAATCCCAAGAAACACATCCCGTAATGAAAAAGAAGTAGTGGATTTTCTCTCATATATTCATTAACTTTAAGTATATACACAACACTGAAAATGGTTCACCTTACTATAGACAGTTGAGTGTTTGTGCATTTTGCCCTAAAAATATGATTTTTTTATTCTTCTAAAGTTTCCAAATTTGATAGCAACACTTAACACCATGTGAGTTACAAGTTGTGGAGGCACAAACTTTCTACCTTTTAATACGCCCCATAATTCACTTACCCAGATTCCGTTAAACTTACCTTTTATATAAAAACTCTCCAGAAGATTTAAAACTCGCTAACAAGGTCGCCACGATGTTTTAAGGATATACATCGAAACCAAAATACTTACACTTACTTAATTTTGATCATGTAATGCCCTTAGATCAGATGATTCAACAGGTTTCGTTTAGACGAATTCTCGATGCAGAACTCAGGTTACGGGTGTAACGTAATAATTAGATTAACACATTTTTATGCTATTTAAACCAACTCTATTTCAAACACTTTTCAAATACTTTCTTTCTTTCTCTTTTCTTTATGAAATATTATTTGTTTCTTATTTATTACGTTATCTTTTATTTATTCTTACCTCTATCATATAAAAGTTAAAAAGTTTTATTCTACCTAACAAACCAGTACTGTATTTTTACTTTTGACATCTTTTTTCAAATTTCCTCACACACATACACACACACACACACACACCCTCTTTACATTTCTCTTTCACCCCCCTTTTTCTGAATTTTCAATTATTTAAATATTTAAGACTTTGTTGGCCAACATATTCACAGTACTTAACTTTCTCCTTGCCATTCCAATTGTTCTGCCATCTTCACGTTCACTTACACTGTCCCTACCACACAACAGCTATCACTGTTTTTTTCAAGTTTCTGTATTTAGTAAATTCATTTTACTTTCTTCGCAGTCTCGTTCGAATATAAATTTGGGGTAGGCCGGGCGTACTCACACCCACCAGCCTCCCGTCACTATTTCACTGATACTGGTGCTGAGCTACCGACTATGCTGGTTGACAAGTGGTGAACAACTGCGAACCTCGTGCGTGCTTGGTTGCATGCCTGCCAAGCGTTAGGCATTGGCCGCGCGGTCTCACCTCATTCTGTGATTGGTTGAAATGCGGCGAGCGGGAATAATTCGCCTTACTTCCGTTATGAATTTTGGGTCGGAGATTACATACTTTCCCATGCCCTTTTGTGTCCTCTGAGCACATGTTGCAAAAGGCGGCACACACGTGCGCTCGCACACACATTCCAACATTATAATTTCTTTTGTACCTGACTCTGCCTCGTACGGTTTCAACCATAGGGTGTTTCAAAAAGTTACATACAAATAGTTAAGATCAAAGTTATAAAATTAAAAACCCTCTTGCTTTGTTCCGTTACAAAGTTAACAACAGAAAAATTGGAAATGTTTTCTAAATAGCTTTTAACATCTAGTAAACTAGGGCACAGTCTATTTACAGTAAAAGTAGACAGACAAACATTTCACATTAAGACACACATTTAACAAAAGGAAAATTTGAAATATATATTGCTAACAGTACAGCACAGCTATTTTTATACAGATTGCATGAATGGAAATGACCTGATAACTAAAACATAAATCTATGTTTAGCTAGTTTGAAATTTGTTAAAATAGGAAGGGATTCACCAAAATTGCAAGTGTTTTAACATATGTTCCTAAAAGCTTTGCTATCATTGTAGACCAATAAGAACAGGATGGTATCAGTGACATCAGGTGGCTCTGATAAATAATCAAACTAATTGTAATATGTGAGAACATTTATGCTAAATTTGTGGCCACTTCACACTAATGTTCAAAATTTCAGTTGTATTTATGACACTTTCTTTCACAATTCGACAGGTATGCTAAAAGAAAAAAAACAGCTGCGTCAGTACTTATACAACACTGTTATAAAGATAAACCAATCACAGATAAAAGAGAACTCATTTACTGGTCACTGTAGTATATACATCCGTTTTTGTTTAGAATTCACTCACATAAGATAAGAGAACTAAACAGTCAACACCAGTTGTTGACCAGGAAGCCGTTGTGAAACTTCTCACATAGTACTAAGTCAGCAACTGAATATAATGTTCCTCAGCTGTCATCTACAATACTAAAGAATGACTTTTATTAAAGAATTTTGATATCTACCAAGGATGCTTACTTGTTACCAGTAGCAGTTGCCCAAAATGTTAAGTGGCTCAATGAACCCTTGATATATTAAAATTTATGTATTTCTTAAATAATATTTTTGTTAGTGAGAATTATTTTACTTCTGCATAGTACAATCAAGTCTAATGATGTTAGTGACTGTAGTACCAACTGAACTTTGTAAAGCTCTTTTTATGTTTTTGTGTGATTTAATTTAGAGATTAAAAAATGAAGGCCTTTTGAGAAAATACTAGTGATGCTGTCAAGTATTGGCCTGCTCTGTACTGCTAAATGAAAAATGACTAAATGTAAATTCATATTTGATTTTTTTTTTTTTTAATTTTGTAGGAATTTTGTTCAGACAATGAATGATGGGCTTGGATGGGCAAACACTGTTAGGGAGATGAACGGAGCTGATTAGTGCACAAATATTTGTCAGCTGCCATGTCTGAGCAAAATTTCTATACTCTTCAGCAGGGGTGCAGAAAATATTAAGTTTCCCTAGAACACAATTTTGGCATGAAATTTCTCCTAAAACCATAGCATATATTCTTGTAGGTTTAAGCATTTGGTAGATTCTGTGTTGGAGGTTAAGAACTAATGTCAAGGCATATCAGTTAATCCTTTATGTCAGCTACTTATATTGACTGAGTCAGCCAGGTGTACTTTTGATTGATAGAAATATTGTCTAGTCATTTGGAAAATGTATATGTACACGACATCTGGAGAAATGAAACAAACCCGTGATTAAGCTCTAGTTTTGATAAAAGGTGTAATATCGCATCAAAGTGTTATATTTTAAATTGATTTGAAGCTGCTGTAAGTTGTCACTTATTTTTAGTACAGAAGTTGATAAAATCAGTTTTAGCATGTAGTATGGCTTATTAGTTGAAAAAAATAATAGGTGTTTTTACATTTTGAGTGTAAGATTGTGTAATTGGTAGATCATTAACTTTTCAGGTGATTTAACAGACGCAAAGCATCCAGATTCTCTAGGATCACAACAATTTGAAGAAGAGTGGAAATATTATAAAAACACTTTGGACGAGTGCGGAGTGTCTGAGAAAACAGTTTGGCTTGATGTTCGTGGAAACCATGGTAAGTGTTGTGCAAAATATTGGTTTAATAATTTTAGCAGTTTCAGTTCTCTGTAGTGAAGGTCAGACTTCGCTACAGTCAGCCAACTACAAGTATTCGGATATTTCCATTTAAACCTTTGAGGATATCATTTAAAAACTTTTTACTTCTCATAATTTTTGTCATACTCCCTGTCTTCAGAAGAATTAACTATTCTACAGGACTGGGTGGTTTCTAATAGTTCTCAGATTATTGTGTTCCTTTCACATACATTCAAAAGCTGTTCATTTACCCTGTAAAATTCCTTGCTTGTCTTTGTACATACGTACAACTAAACACGCATACCTCCTCTTCCATCCTTTGGTAGTAAAGCAGCTAGCATATAAAGGTATTGATATATTACTTTCACAATCAAGAACTGTGATGTTAGTTTTGAAATGCATTGTAGGAGGGAGGTATTGAAGTGTGTCAGTGTAATTTCTAATTTTTGTTAAAGCAGTGACACACAGGGCTACCTTACAAGGTAGATAACTATATTGAAAGTGTATAGAATAATACTTATAACTAGATAGAACTTAAATTTAAAGTGTTGAAATATACCGAAATGAATGGTGTTAAACTCGGCAAGTCTGAATTTATGTCAGAGAAAACAGAAACATTTGTTAACAAGAATAAATTCAATCAGGAGAGTTTTCTGAGGACCAAAATCACTTAGTAGCCTTTATAAGTTGATAGTAATGTTGTGAATTACATGACCTGACAGAGGAATCGACCACTCACCTGCACACAAAATGATTCAAATAAAAGTTAAGAGTTGAATTTAAGAAAAATAATATGTTTGGATGTAATTACGAAGCAAAATTATAATGTTCCTTCTTTCTTAGATTCTTGTAAAAAAGTTAATGTTTTATGTATCTAAACATAAAATTTTATGTAGCTGAAAATGAAATACATTTTATAAATGTTTTATTTAACTGATAATGAAATTCTAATATTTAAATGAACATTCTAATATTTAACAAAACATTAAGATGGGCAATAGCAGTCCAAGAGATCAGTACAGTGTTGAAGACGTTTATAAAAGTATAATTATTACAAAAGCATTGCGTTAAAGGTACACATTCTAAAAGCATAGATTATTTTCTGATTTAAAGTCGAGTGACCGGAGTAAATAAGTAAATAAGTACTTATTTATTTTAGTTCAAATTTGAAGCTGTTATTTGGACAAATGCCATATTATAGTTTATGCAGCAAATACCACATGTAGAAAATAAAAGAAAATAATAGAAGCATAATTTTTCAATCCATGTATCAAAATCAAACACAAAAATAAAAAATATCTGTATTAAAAAAAAAAAACTTGTTCGTTTCAAATTAAGCAAGCAAGCTTTAAAGTTTAAAATTGAGATTATTTTGAAAATATGATATGGTAATATTTTTATTGGAGGGATAGATTAAGAGAGGGGCACCTTTGTTTGCCTGGGTGAAAACTTTATATTGAGGTGCTTGTGACTATGGTACAATGAACTGGACAAGATCTGTTATGGAAAGACATTATCAACAGAATGATTTGGGGAGTCATTTAGCAGCAGTGGGCTCGCAAATGCTGTTGCTGCCGATGATGATGATTACAATACATAAAGTCATATTATAATGTTCAGCTTTAGTATCAGAGTTAGTGGAAAATTTTTGTTTTCATTATTAAGACCACAATCTAAGGTCAAACATCGCACATGCATGCGCACACATGCACTATTTTATCTGTATTCTGTTTAAAATATGCATATCTCAGAGGAAGCATGTGAACGTGGGACAGTACGCACAGGTCAGATTATTTATATACTGAGTTCTTATATGTAAATAAATATATTTTGTTTCAACAGTATATTGTGAATACATTTTGAATGAATGTTGACTATGAGAAGTTATGCTGTGATATGATGTTTTAAGAAATAACATGTTTTTATGATGTTTTGGTAAAATAAGTGCAAATCTGTAAGACTTTAACAGTGTCATAACGTAAATAGCAATATTTTGTTAGTAGAATATGAGCAATGTTTGGAAATAAACGATGAAACATTTCTCCCTCAGCTGTACTAAAAGTTGTGCTTCTAATTTTATCTCTACACATGATCATGCCACTACCTATGTCCAAAACATTCGGTATCCTCCTCCCACCTGGGGGCATAACTACCGTGTGACTAGACTAACAAATGTCCGGGATCCTAAGCTCTAATAGTTTAGGCCATCAGGTAAAAACTTATCATTTTTATTGATATAATAATTTGTGATCCGAATTGATAGTGTTATATATAGTTAATTAATAACAACTGGACATGTCTCAAGCACATCAAAATCCAGGAATTTAGAAACAAAATGTTTTGTTATTTATGTACACCATACCATCTCAAAATTCTGCCATTCCCGTTAAAAAAGTTATACTGTCCCACTGCTGTCAAGTAACTTTTGTTCATTACAGAAGACAGATGGAGTGCAGCGTCAGCAGTTTGCAAATTGGTGCTTGTTGTAATTTGTGTGTAACCTAGTACAGTCTGTTCATTCTTAGAATGGGTCCCGATGTAAACTTAACCATATGCATGTACTTGAACCGGTTTGGTTAGACAGGTGGTCACATCACTACAGCCTCTGCTAGGTATAAAGTAGTTTACAATTGATAAGTGTAAACTGATTAAATATATAGAAACAAAATTTTTCAAATACATTTGGAACACTAAATAGTTGTAAATATTTAGTTGTAAATACATTTTACAACTAAAAGTAAGGTAAGTAAGTGATTTTATACTTCTTTACATTATGCTTGTTTTGTTATGAAAGTTTTAACTTCATACTGTACTTCATACCTCTGTGTTGTATCACTCTGCTTTGTTTACATTGGAACCCATTCTAAGAATGAACAAACTTTTAACTACTTACTTGCTTCCAGTTGTACTTTAGTAAACTTTATGACTTTACTAATTGTTACTGTTTATTGTGAATTAATGTATTAATATTAATTAATATACAATTAATGTATGTGTGGAAAACGCTTGTTGAGTAGAGTGTGATTCAGATAAAAATCCTCCAACAAATGCTGATAGTATATATTTGTCAGTGGCGAACCTAGGATTTCATTTCAGTGGGGGGGGGGGGGTTCAACCACGTATTTTCTTAGAGTCTTGTTTTTCTCATGTTATAATGAAAATCATACCAAAATTAAAACTAATAGGAAAATAATAGCTGTAATTCACTAATTTAATTAAAATAAATTAAAAACACATCAGATAGGCTTCCAGTTTGTCTTGCAAGCCTAATAATACCTTTCTGTGGAATAGAAATACTTTAAAGAGAATGTTAAAATTAAGGAAGTGAAGAAAGTGAGGGTTACCACCATGTATATAATTGCTGTGGATATAAATCTATCAAACAGGGTTGTGGATATAAATTTTACAGCATTTAAAATAATGTTAAATAATTTTGTTAAAAACTATAATGATTGACAGTCTTTTTCAATTAATTACATTAAAAAAAACATGCAACCAGTTTAAATTTTTTCCTCCAACATTTTCGGATTTTGGGGGGGATATATCCCCCATATTTTGCCCCTGACATTTGTTGGCACTAAATATCACAAAACAGTAACAGTATGACTTGAGTAACGTATATTCTTTTTCAACAGATTATAAGCTTTTTCACTTATTCACCTTTTGTATTTTGTTAACAGATTCAGTCAATTAAAACTTTTTATGATGTATTGCACTGTGTGTTTCAGCAGCATTTTAACAATTTGTATTTTGAATGTAACTGTACACAGTAGTCTGTATTTACCATTATCATTTGTAGGTTAAAGTAATTTCATAAACAATATATGAGCCATATATTAATTTCCTAATTTCTTTGTAAACAATGGCTGTTGTAAATATTTACAATCTGACCGCCTGAATGTTCATCAGGCGGTGTTCCCTGTGCTAAAATTAATACAAGGTATGAATAATACAAATTATATTGACATTACAACTGAAGTTCAGTTTCAACTTTATAAATTTACTCCAATGGGATAGAATATCACGTTTCGTGTTTGGACTGTAGCTTTTCATTGCTCTGACGTGTAGAACTCTGAGTGTAGCTAAGAATGTAACACACTGTTTCATTTTTATGATAAAACTAATTGTTTCAGATAATTTCAATGTTCCCGGACCAAAATCGAAAGAGAATTACTTCCGTAATTATTCCATACAGGGTGGAGTAAATCCAAAATCCTACCTGTATCAGGTGCGTGGTGACGCGGGTGAACTGTATTCATTCATTGCACTGGACGCGTGTCTAGAACCTGGACCTCGTCGTCCTTTCAATTTTATTGGTGTATTAACACACCAGGAAACAAACAACATCAAAAACATGTTAGAGCGAGTTGAATCATCAGGCAGTAATTATACCATATGGTTTGGTCACTACCCGACATCATGTATTTTGGCGCCTGGTGATGGGGTGAGTTTAAAAGTATTTATTTTGAACTTTAATACCTTCAGTCTATAATTTAAAGACTGTTAACTTTTTTAGTATGATTTTTTTTTCAGTATTTCTTTAATGTTGGTGCAATGTTTTTATAATGGCATACATAATAATGTGTTTGTACTAATAATATATGGAACATTATTAAAATCATTATCTACCAGTCTGTTAGGCCGTGCTTAAGTTTGTGCCAATGCGAGTTTTAAACGTAAATTGTCTGTCCGTATTTCGCGCCGGCTGTGTGTCATTGACAGCGATAGGCCGTCTTGATTAGAGCGCGGCGACTGAGCCGTGACGTACTGCGGTGGCACTGGACGCGTGTCTAGAACCTGGACCTCATCGTCCTTTCAATTTTATTGGTGTATTAACACACCAGGAAACAAACAACATCAAAAACATGTTAGAGCGAGTTGAATCATCAGGCAGTAATTATACCATATGGTTTGGTCACTACCCGACATCATGTATTTTGACGCCTGGTGATGGGGTGAGTTTAAAAGTATTTATTTTGAACTTTAATACCTTCAGTCTATAATTTAAAGACTGTTAACTTTTTTAGTATGATTTTTTTTCAGTATTTCTTTAATGTTGTGCAATGTTTTTATAATGGCATACATAATAATGTGTTTGTACTAATAATATATGGAACATTATTAAAATCATTATCTACCAGTCTGTTAGGCCGTGCTTAAGTTTGTGCCGATGCGAGTTTTAAATGTAAATTGTCTGTCCGTATTTCGCGCCGGCTGTGTGTTATTGACAGCGATAGGCCGTCTTGATTAGAGCGCAGCGACTGAGCTGTGACGTACTGAGGTGGCTCTCCGCCGACGAAATCCTATCGGCGCTGATCAGCTGATTCTGTAACTTTTCCAACGTGGTATATTGAAACGCTGTTTCGTTCTCATTTCAACTTTGGGCTTCCAACCGAGCACTAGTGGTCCGGTAGCGAATTGTTCTACTAATTGTTCAAAGTGTTCTACTGCTGTGGCAGCGTAAATTTATAAATTGTCTCAGGTAAGCGTTCATCACCCTTTTGCTAGTATTTAATAAAGGACTATGTGTGTTAAATGAATTGAATAATCTTGATGCGGGGTGATTCCTGTGTGTTTGTGTGTCCCACAACTTGTTGCTTCCGGTGACTCAGATCACGTGGCAGATTGTGCTTAAGAAAAGTTAAATATAAATGTGTAAACTAATGATTTATTGTACAAACAGAATTGTACTAAAGATATGCATGAATGAAATCAACAAGAGATTATCAAATTTTGTGAACATAACGCAAGCCACATGGTAAATTGTATTTAAGAAAAGTTGAATGTAAAATTTAAATGTTAACATGCAACCTAATGATTTATTGTACAAATAGAATTGTTCTAAAGATATGTGCAAATAGAGTCAGCAAGAGATTGTTACATTTTTGGGGACGTAACTTAAAAATATTAACACATGTATTGCCAACTGTGATCGTAATATCAAAGCTAGTGTGAACATAATTGGATGATGTGCGTGTGTGATGTCTGGTCGAGTCTAAAGACAATTGGTCTTGCTTTTGCGACAGCTCACTACAAATGAAAATTGTTCTCGGATCCCCGACCCGTCAAGGGAATCGGGATGAACAGATGGTGAAAATGTCAGCTTCCACCATTGGCCGAGCAATGCTCCAGAACGCTCCCCATCGCCGTCGTATGCGGAGGAGTACCCAGAATTGGAGGAATACCCGCCTGGAACAGATGAACCAGTAACAACTCTGTTTAACATCATCATCATCATCATCACAGGATTCAACTGGTAGCTATTTCTCAACTGCAGGTGAAAAACTTACATTTCTTATTTAAACCTCGACCTCCACACGCAACAGTTTCCGAATTATAAACGATCATATATATATATATATATATATATATATATATTATAATTCAATTTATATTACTCTTACCTTATGGATATCTCCAAGGTTCTACAGACGAACACAGCCACAGAAAGGATTGTTTGAAGGTTATCAGTACACATATAAATACACAATTTGTTTTAAAACCAATCGCTTCTAGTTTATTAACCACATTAATTACTTCGTTTTACTTGGACATCAATTAAAAACTGCTATATTATTTTATATTATTAGTAAGTGTTAGTAACGAATAACATGAAATCAAACAAATTTACAAATGAAATCTTTTTTACTTCTAACCTATTACAAATTGTTTATATTTGAAATGAACCAGTACATATTTATCTCTTTTCCCCTTGCTATTTTCTTTTACCAAAATCCTTTCCCTTAGAGATCTCAATTATTTAGGTTTACCTGTTTATCAGCTATCATCATTTGTTTTAAATTGATTTACATATATATGTAAGGTTGTTAGTTACCCATCCACCGTGTGTGTCCATATGGTTTGTTGCACGGTCTCGTTTTAACCGCTTTTGTTTTTCGGGCGCACTCACGCAATTGTTTATTAGTTTACAGTATTTACTTAGATTTTCACTGTTTTAATTCAATGTTTCCACATGTGGTAAAATAAAGTCGGCCGACGTAACTTTGTTCGGACACTTGATGTTTTATAGGATGGCCGCGTGCTACACTGTTTATACACTTTTATAACTTTTATGAGATACTTTAATAGATAGGCTGAATATAAATTACGGCCTATCTTGCACCCGAGGCCACCGTTTTATTTAGCAAGCTGTATGCTACACTTTACTATCTGTTGTTGCTTCTGTGGTGACAATCTGCATACTGTGATTCACAAGGACTGCTGCTGGGGCGGTTACGTAATATGTCTAGACGGTTGTTTAGGCTAACAGTGTGTTGCTGGTTAAACTGGGGCACCTCACAGGTTGATACTGACAATTAAAACTGATTTAAATTAAAACTGGGGCATCACTCAATTCTGTACCGTTACAATACCCCCCCAATGAGAGATTGTAGGCCGAAGCATACAAACTCTCATTGCCTAAAACCTAAGAGGATCAGTGAGGATATGGCGCCGCAACCCCCCTTAAATTCTTACTAAAATCATGGGTACTTACCCCCCTAGTCTGGCGACTGTGGCAGCACTCCTCCGACCTTACTGGACTTCTCTACTTGAGATCCCAACACCATAAGCTCGGACAGATACCCGCCACAGTATCAGCTGACTATAACATTTGATTAAAAAATTAACAAACGGCCTTCCATCCCTCCATATCCCACAACTGATTTGTTTCCTCTTAGCTGTACTGGTTCATTAACAAAGTACTGGTTCATTTTGTTTTTATTATAAAATATAATATGGGTTTGACTGCATTGTGATAGGACTTCTAAATCAGTTACCTGGGTCAATTAAAATTTAACCATCAGACCCATGCTCACACGCCATCACAATGATTTCAACTCATCTTCAACAAGTTGCATTGGTTTCACTCAACAATATACCTTAACCCTAGAAGATACAATGTTAACAGGACAATCTAAGTTTACAGTAGTACATATGCATTCCAGACAAATTAAATCATGTTCCCAGTACAATATTGCCCAGCCAAAATAACGCATTAATTATACAAAATTGCATTAAATCTCAACAATTTATTATTTATCATTATTCAAGAATATTTATACTTAACTACTATATATATTTTTTTTCTATGCTACCCCCCTTTTAATCCCTTAACCCCCTGATACCCGTTACAATCTGCTGTGTTCAGCACTAGACTTCTTGGCCCTCGCAGACCTCAATCTAGCCGTAATCACATCTCCCTCGTGACCTGTAACTGGGTCACCCCCTAATCCACACTCACTATTACCCCCCCTGGACTGTAGCGCCCAGTTGCTTCCACAGGACTGATGCGGAAAGGGGTGGACAGTTTTTTCTTTTATTCCACCCCCATCCTTGCTTTGGCGTTACAATAAAATTTCAGTATACTACTTACTGGTATTGAGTATTACGCCCCTAATGGACTACCACCCCTATCTGGGTGAAAATAGCCCTGTTCCAAAATTTGGTAGATTCCCCCCAAAAAATAACCCCCCTACTAAGTCTAACAAACCACCGGGTTAACAAAACAAAACAAACCACAAGCCGGTTATATCAAGTAAAATTTATGATTTGTCACAATTAACTACTTTCACGGTCATGATCCGGTGAGGTCATGACCGCACTTAGGTTGGGAATCTACAGTTAAACAAAACATAGGTTGACATTGAAAACAGGTTTACCTGAACAATTATATGCATATCCTATTTTGCAAATACTATCTCAGCCTGAACGTTCTTTCAGCTTTCAATTTCAAATGAATATTTTAGTCATTATTTTTCATCAATTATTATTTAATCTACCATTACATTTGAAGTTCGAATCAGAATAAATTTAAATTTATTATTAAAAATCATCTTTTCAATTAATTTAATTACCAGATTAATTTAATTTAATGTCTCAACCTCTAAGTTACAGTCATTTCTTTTGTTTCACAATAAGATTTTGCTGCTGGCAATGATTCAGCAGAATACAACAGTTATCAACTTCAACACCTAGCTGTAAACATTAGTCAGAACATACAACACACCCGTTTACATTAACAGTTGTCTGCCAGACTGGTGTTATAAACACTCTCAGTCTCAACATTCATGATTACATCATATACTAACACATGTACTTCAATTTTCAATTTCTATAAATCTTTTAGTTAACATATTTATCAACTACTATTTATTACAATTCAGATCAAATATAATTTTAAATTACTTGAACACACGATTCAAAATTAAATTCATTATTACCTCTTATCAATTGTTAATTAACAAAGTAAAATATTATTATTATTAAAATCAATTTCTACTCCATACATATATTGCTTACATAAAACATTTTACAATACGAACACAATCAATTTCACTAGAATTTATTTACAAATCTTCATCATTAATTGTTCAATTTTACCACACTTCATTTCCAAATTCACCAAGGTCAGAACCATATACTAAAGTATTTAATATGTCCATTATGGTGGAACGAAAAAATCAAGTTAGAATTTTTAATTTGTAATAGCGCGGAAAAGTTGCCTTTTGGTGTAGATAAGATAAAAAAAAGATATGAAAAATATTGGAGCACGTCTTGAGGTGCCGCAAGGACGATAAATTTTCATAAAATTGCAATTTTCGCTATATTTTTAAGTTTTTTTAAGAAGTTGTCAAAATTTTTTTTTATTTCAAATACTGTCAAAAAAGCAGTTTTTATATAAAAAAAGACATACAATTTTTTTTTAACTTTTTGGATTATGTCTTGAGGTGCCGCAAGAGCGGTAAAGTTTTATAAAAACTCACTTTTTGTAACTTTTTCAAAGAATTTTACGTGTCTCGATTATGCAATAAAAAGTTTCAAATAGGTGTTTTAATATGTTATAGAAAGATAAAAACAGTTTAACTATTGCATTGGCATCCGGGAGCATGAGTCATCACTGTAGCGGATGTTGGGAGGGGGAAGGGGGCGGAAGCCGGAGATTTGTTTGCGTGTGGTGACAAGCTCAGATCAGGTGTCAGTCACTTTGCCGAGTTCAGTTGAGTTGGCGTCTATTGTGTAACAGATTAACGTAATATTTTGTTAGTTTGTGTGCTACTTTATTGTTGTGAGTTAAAATGGCTCAGTCTAAACAAGTGAAGACAAGACAAATTTCGGAATGTCCTATTTTTGGAAGATTTAGTGATTTGTGTGAAATTGTACTGCCTACTTACGAAGATGTAATGAAGTGCTACTGTTTTATTAGACATAATCTCAAAGTTGAGTCAGGGAAAGATCCTACTGTAAGTGAAATATCTGAGACTTTAGTTCCAAAAATAGAACAAATATGGTCAGTAGCTTCTATTCCCGTTGTTTCTAACCTTAGAATTTCACAAATGATAAAAGTTTATCATGCTAAATATAGGAATTTATTAAGGTCTAAAAGTAGAAAAGGGTCAGATAAGTTTGACTCGAACCTCGCAAAATTTAGAGAAGAAGCTGAACGTTTATTTGATATTGCTGCCTGCAAGTGTCAAAACTTTGATACTTGTAGTTGTATAAAAGAAAAAAAGTACCAGTTTTAGAACAAGAGTTTCTAAAAGATCAATGCTCTACCAGGAAAATGGTTATAGGTAATGTTGATATAGCTACCACAAGCGCTTTGAAGAAGAAAGAAGCAAGAAAAAGTAAAGAAGTACAGAGAACAGTTAAGTTTAATCAAGAACGGACAAAAAATACTAGTGTATCAGAAACGGTTACTGACGACAATGACAGCGCTGAAGAGGCAAACCAACCAGGTCCTTCAAATATACAAGAAGAGATAAATCTACCAGGCCCTTCAAAACTGAAAAAAGAGAAAAAGATAAGCACTCAAATCATATTAAATTGCCATCTGTAGCTTCCATTTGTGACCGTACCGGAATATCAGATAGAGCTGCTGCAGCTATAGCTAGTGCTGCTTTACAGGACTTGGGTGTAATCACAGGGGAAGACAAAACCTAAGTAATAGACAGGATGAAAAATAGACGAGCAAGATCAAAAAATCGAAGAGATCTCATTAATGACAGTCTTTATGATCAGATAACCGAAAATAGAGGATTGTTTTTTGATGGAAGAAGAAACAAAACAATTGTTCAAGAAAAGAAAGGAATTAAGTTCTACAAAAAAGTTATTTCAGAAGAGCACGTTTCACTAATAGAGGAACCAAACTCAAAGCTTTTAGGCCACGTAACACCTAAATCTGTCACTGGAAAAGACATAGCAGACAGTATACTGGAGTTCTTGAAGATAGAGAACACAACGAACAACTTTTGAACTTTACTGCTATTGGGTGTGATGGAACCGTTGTAAACACTGGACATAATAATTGTGTGATTTCTTTGATGGAAAATGAAATAGGAAGCCCTTTACAATGGTTTGTTTGTTTGTTCCATGGAAATGAGCTACCTTTGCGACATCTTTTTTGTCATTTAGATGGTAAAACGAAGGGACCCAATGAGTTTAAAGGCGAAATAGGTCAGCAACTGGAAAACTGTGCTAATCTTCCTGTGGTTATTTTCTTGCCAATTGAAAATAACCTTCCTCTTTTGGAGAACATAACTGATTTCAGTACAGATCAGAAGTATGTATTGGATATGTGTATCGCTGTATCAAGTGGAAATTGCTCACTAGATTTATCTTTAAGAAACCCTGGAAAACTTGCTCACTCCAGGTGGCTTACATTAGCAAACCGTATACTTAGATTGTATGTGGCAACTGAAAATCCAACTGAAAACCTTAAGACTCTGGCTGAGTACATTGTGAAAGGGTATGCACCTGTGTGGTTTAACATTAAGTTAAAACCTTCATGTACTTATGTTTCCAAACATCTGTTTAAGCTTATCTCATATTCACGCTATCTCTCTGATGATTTCAAGAATGTTCTAGACCCAGTTATTCAAAGAAATGGGTACTTTGCTGCTGCAGAAAATCTCCTTTTGTCCATGCTATGTGATGAGCGCAAAAATGTAAGAGAACTTGGTTTACGACGTGTTTTAAAAGCAAGAACAGAAAGTAGAGGCGGAGTCAGGAAGTTTAAAGTTCCAAAGATAAACTTTGATGCAAAGGATTACATCGACACGATCTCATGGGCTGAAAATGACGTAACTGAACCCCCCTTGGTAAAACATGTTTCCATTGACTCTCTCAAAGACTTTATACGGAAGACATCTGAAGCTCAACCAAATAGTAAAGTAGACCCGCTTATCGACTTTCCCTGGCTTCCTTGTCACACGCAAGCAGTGGAAAGAGCTGTGAAACTGGTGACCGAATCGGCTCAAAATGTCTGTGGTTCAATCGCAAGAGAAGGATATATAAGAGCAAAAATTGACTCACGTGAGAACATGCCAAAATTTGATACAAAAAAACAGTTTAATGTGTCAATGAAGTAGAAACAAACATTTTGCAGCTGTAACATTTGTAATTATTAAGGTTTTTTAAATCATAAAAAATGAACTTTCAATGTCTTTAAAAGTGTATTATGATATTTTTTTACGTGTGCTCTAATAAAAAAAATATATAATTGATGTGACGAGCTTTTATTTCAACCTTATTTACTACTATTTGTAACAACCAAAATGTTCGCAAAAGTTTCAAAATTAGCAAAAATACAAACTTTTTGACATTAAAAAATATTTTTTTATTATTATTATATTTTGTAATTAATAATTTTTTCCAATTCTAATGCTTATATATGTATTTGTAACATTATATATACGAGAAAACCATAAAAAATAATTTATCTAAGTTTAAAATTTTTCAATTTTTTTAATTTTTTTACAAACTTTAAGCTCTTTGCGGCACTTCAAGATATTGTAGTGTAGCAACCAAATTTTTTTTCTTCTTTTTGAACCTAAAAGGCAACTTTTCCCCACTATTACAAAACTAAAAAAAAAAAAATTAAAAAAGGCCATTTTCGTTCCACGCTAATGTCCATTCATTGAGTTTATATTCAACCTCCATCATCATGTAATAGTCTTATTTTTATATAATACTTATCGTCCTTACTCACACTCAATTCATTATTATTATTTATATAATGATTTTCTAATATTTCCAATTGTTCCATAAAACCCACATAATAATTTACTGGATTATCCCACATTATTATCAAATCATAAAACCTGTCTACATCATTAATTTTGGTCTTGTCTCCGTAAGTGTTTTTATTCAACATCAAGTAATTTATTTTCTCATCATATTCATTTACTATACTCATTAAAACATCAGGTGAGTTATTATTATTTATACAGGTATCATCAAAATAATTATCAATCTCTATTTTACAAGGTAAGTATTTCATATATGAGTAGTTTGGTTTCTTCCATCCTAATCTCTCTATCAACTCTTTATAACCTCTATCTAACTTAAATACTTGCATCTCACCATCTACACACAACTCTTTCTCTAAATATCTCTCACTCCATTCAAAGGGTACTGCTACATTAAAACCTCTCCTGATTTCTACAGGAACAATACAAAAATTCAAAAAACAATTATCGGTAGACCATTTATCTACCCAATACACTCGTGAAGACCTTTCTTCACCCCCCACAGCACCACAAAAAAATTTTACCCTTTGTACACTCTCTTCATACTCTCTGTCTAACTGATTAACATTTGTTTCTCCCCCGTTACAACCCATTACTCTCTCACTCTCTCACCAACTGTTTCTATATCATCACTAACTGATACCACATTTTCAACATCATTACCATTTTCAACATCACTTGTTAACACATCATTATCATCGGTATTTTTAACCTTGTTATTAATTTCTTCACTATTTGTGGTCATATTACCACTGTTACTTACAAAGCTTTTAAAATTATCATTCACTGCAATTACTTGTTCAAGAATAACATTACATCGCTCATCTATGTCATTTATACGTTTCTCGATATTAAAGTTTTGTATTTTAATCTTATTAATATCACTCTTTATTTCATCAAATTTATGGTCATTTATATCAAAACGTTTATTTAATTTGTCAAATTTTGTCTCAACCTTTTCCTCATTACTATCAAAACGTTGATTAATATCGTTAAGTTTTACATTCTGTTCCTCAAATTTTGCATTAATGTCACTACTTAATGTATCAAATTTAGTATTTTGTGCATCGAATTTATGATCATTCATATCAAAACGTTTATTAATGTCATTAGACATTTTACTCTGTTGCTCTAAAAACAACTGCATCATATTCATCACATCATTATTGTCAAATTGTTTATTTTTATTCATTACGGGTGGGGTTATCTCAATCCCAGAGTCATCTATGTAAGCTGACTTACTTAATTCTCTATTTTGAATTAAGATTGGGGTCGAATGGACCTCCAACCCACTCATGACCGTTGATTCGGTCAAACTATTATATTCCATTTTTGTTTTATATTATTTTTTACATGTACAAATATGCCTAGTTTTGCTTTACCCCTTTTTCATTACCGTCTACAGTTTACAACATCGCCCCCGCTCCCAAATAACCCATTCTGCAGCTTAATTAGGTCTGGCGAATGTAATAAAAAATTACACTCGAGTCCCTGTTCGGGCGCCAATGAAACAATATATTATAATTCAATTTATATTACTCTTACCTTATGGATATCTCCAAGGTTCTACAGACGATCACAGCTGCAGAAAGGATTATTTGAAGGTTATCAGTACATATATAAATACACAATTTGTTTTAAAACTAATCGCTTCTAGTTTATTAACCACATTAATTACTTTGTTTTACTTGGACATCAATTAAAAACTGGTATATTATTTTATATTATTAGTAAGTGTTAGTAACGAATAATATGAAATCAAACAAATTTACAAATGAAATCTTTTTTACTTCTAACCTATTACAAATTGTTTATATTTGAAATGAACCAGTACATATTTATCTCTTTTCCCCTTGCTATTTTCTTTTACCAAAATCCCTTCCCTTAGAGATCTCAATTATTTAGGTTTACCTGTTTATCAGCTATCATCATTTGTTTTAAATTGATTTACATATATATGTAAGGTTGTTAGTTACCCGTCCACCGTGTGTGTCCATATGGTTTGTTGCACGGTCTCGTTTTAACCGCTTTCGTTTTTCGGGCGCACTCACGCAATTGTTTATTAGTTTACAGTATTTACTTAGATTTTCACTGTTTTAATTCAATGTTTCCACACGTGGTAAAATAAAGTCGGCCGACGTAACTTTGTTCGAACACTTGATGTTTTATAGGCTGGCCACGCGCTACACTGTTTATACACTTTTATAACTTTTATGAGATACTTTAAAAGATAGGCCGAATATAAATTACGGCCTATCTTGCACCCGAGGCCACCGTTTTATTTAGCAAGCTGTATGCTACACTTTACTATCTGTTGTTGCTTCTGTGGTGACAATCTGCATACTGTGATTCACAAGGACTGCTGCTGGGGCGGTTACGTAATATGTCTAGACGGTTGTTTAGGCTAACAGTGTGTTGCTGGTTAAACTGGGGCACCTCACAGGTTGATACTGACAATTAAAACTGATTTAAATTAAAACTGGGGTATCACTCAATTCTGTACCGTTACAATATATATATATAATATAACGCGCTAGGTAGTGTGTCAGTCATCGATATGTTACCATAGTAACAAGTAAATAAACAAATGATATTTACCGGCATCAAATGTATACATTTATCCGTCCCTATAGTTTTTAATGTTTTTACTATGAGATTGTGTTGATATGTTTTGTAATTTTGTATACAGGTACGTCTATATATTTTGTAATTGTCCTATATTTCTGTATATGTTTTAATTGTGAAATTTATGTTTATACGTATTTCTGATGATCCAATGAATAAGTAATGAAATACGATCAAATATGCCTCCTAAACGCCAGCAACCACCAACTGCTGAAGAAATTGCAGCAAAAAAAGCACGTAGTGCTGAAGCTCAAAGATGCCGTAGAGCTGCCATGTCAGAAGAGCAGCTTCAAGCAGAATGTGAAGCTAATGCTGTAAGTCAATGGCAATACAGAGAAAACATGCCACAAAATCAACTTCAACAAGAGCGCGAGGCAAATGCTGAAAGACAAAGGGTTGCACGCCAACATCAAAGAGGACATCTGAGTAGATATGTCCGATCCCGCAACACCGCTTTGCTTCCCGAAAACTTCAATGAAGACGAAATTGAAGAAAGTTATCTTGGCCCAATGGACGCTAAATGTCCATTTTGCAATGCCACGCATTTCAAAAATGAATTAATGTCAAATTGCTGCTATAAAGGGACCATTGCATTAGAAGAAATACGAATGCATCCCTTCATTACAAATTACATGAATGGATCTGATCCAAATTCCAAAAATTTCATGGAAAACATAAGATCCTACAACAGTGCAATGGGAGCACAAGTTGACCAATCAATGACCAGACATTCAGGTCCTTTTTGTTACAGAATCCATGGGCAAATTTATCACACTACATCTGCATTACACCCAAATCAAGGTGAATTACCAAAGTATGCCCAACTGTACATTTTGGATTGGCCCAAGCCTTGACAGAAAGAATGAACAATCAAGCAAACAATGGATGCATTCGTGTCGTAATGGAGAACCTCCAAAAACGTCTTGGAGATATCAATCCGTTCTCTAGAGAATACAAGAACACATGCTCAAATTTGAACAAGACGAAATGCTAAAGGCAAATCAGGAAAACCGAACCCCAATTGAATATAGCGTGACTTTCTTGAGAGAAATTGCTGCCGTTTTTCACAGTGCAGATGGTGCACCCCCAGAAAATCAGGATATTACAATTTATCCGAAAAACGGCTAAATATATCCAAATATATCTTACAAAATATATCCATCCTGAGTAGACTCTGTGACCCAATGTGCTACCCTTTGCTTTTCCCATATGGGAATTCAGGGTGGACCACAGATCTGAAGAAAGCTGTTGGTCAAGGAAATGTGTCCCAGCTTCAATGGTATTCATACCATTTTGCCATTCGTGATGGAAACTTTAACGAGCTCCTCAACGCAGGAAAGCTGACTCACCAATTCATGGTTGATGCCTATTGCAAGACCGAGGCAAACCGTTTGAATTGGTTTCAAAAAAATCAAAACACAGTAAGAGCTGATGACTATGATGTCCTTCACTGATTTGTGAACAACCACAATTTTGAGGACGTTAACATATCGCCTGGAAAGAAAGTTATATTGCCTTCAACCTTCCAAGTGAGTCCAAGAAATATGGCTCAAAATTACCAAGATGCTATGGCTATGGTCAGGAAATATGGCAAACCTGACTTATTTGTAACATTCACGTGCAATCCTAAATGGAGGGAAATCAGGGAAAACTTACTTCCCGGTCAGCAACCATGCGACCGGCCTGATTTAGTAGCAAGAGTGTTTGAGTTGAAACTGAAATTGCTACTTGAAGACTTAACCAAACACCATAGATTTGGACGTGTTAGGGCTATATTTTGTAATTGTCCTATATTTCTGTATATGTTTTAATTGTAAAATTTATGTTTATACGTATTTCTGATGATCCAATGAATAAGTAATGAATTTGTTCAAAGTAAGTATTTATTCCAAGAGTTATTCTTGCACCCAGTGACCCTGACCTTCCCTTTACATTAAGACGAAAACAGTTTCCATTTAGACTTGCTTTTGCTATGACCATCAACAAAAGCCAAGGACAAACACTGGATTCAGTTGGTATTTATTTGCCATCTTCAGTATTCAGTCACGGACAACTTTATGTTGAATTTTCTAGAACAAAGTCCTTTCAGCAAGTCAAGGTAAAAGTCTTATGAACTGACTGACAAGGCAACTTAAAGAAAGACCACAGAGTTTACACCAAAAATGTGGTCTACAAAGAAGTTTTTGCCCAATAATTAAACTTCAAAGCCAGCCGTAGCTTTATCAATATGTGCCAATAAAAATGCTCGCCACCCGGGCATAGTACGGGTACTTCAGCTAGTATATATATATTGTAACATTACATAATCAGTGCTTAATACTGAGTAAAATAAAGAAATACCTATTATTATTATTTTATTAAATAATAATAATAAAAAGTCAGTAGTTACCCCATTCCCCAAGTCAGAAATGAATGATTAAGTATCATACTATGAAACATTTGTACAATCTTTACACCAAACAATAAAACACTTTAGCAATTAAAAACAGTGTACTAAGTGTTACCATAGAAGTGCAGTGTGTACAAAGTGCAACATAGTATGATATATGTAAATTAAAAAAAAAAGACATCAATCACAAATAGTGATGAAGATACAGAACTATAGTAATAAACAATAAGTTTAGTAATAAGTTGTTGTAGTTTTGTTTTGGTAGGCCACAAAGGCAGTATCAATGTAAGTAAAAGGTTATTTTTGTTTATGTTTGAAGGATCCAGGGTTATATAAGAAATTAATCACTGCTAATTATAATAAATTGTAAAGAGATGGTGGAAGATAAAATAGTGCCTAGGCAGTAATACATTTACAGAAGTAAAAGTCAGAAATAAACTAAGTTAAAAAACCACTAAATTATAAAATGCAAGTATCTAAGTTTATGTAATCATATTGTGAAGTTATTTATCTATTAATACAAATACAAATACATTATTTATTTATTTATTTCCACCTACCTTTTAACTGTTTTCTCGGGCCAGGATCCTGTCACACGAACGTAGAATGCAAGCATGGTTTACGGGTTATGTAAATAACTTACGCAACCCATTTTTTGAAGAGAATTAAAGTTTTTTAATATGTACTTATTTCAGTTTTGTATTGTTATTCTTTTCCAATAAAAAAAATCAAGACAAATTAAAATTTCCTTACATTTTTTGGCAAAACATCTTATATCGACAAAGTTAAAATCTACATCTTATATTAACACATTAACTATTCATCTATTACTCACATAAACAGCCCAGTCTGCCAGCATTCTCACATTCACTCTTAAAACCCCTTTTTAATATACAAAACGCCCCATTTTATGTAAAATTAATGACCATAATGTTTTCAATGTGAAACGTTACGTGTGTGGCATCCTCTTCCCCGACCACGTGGTGCGTCTCCCAAAGTCTTTCATTCTCCGGATGTTCACAAGGTTTATAATATTAAATAACGTTCAATATTCACTCTTCGTCACTGGAGGCACTGTTATACATGTTTTGTAGAATCACATAGATATTTTGTCGGCCGACTTAAGAAAAAATATGAAGATTTGCCCGGGCAGAAAACTGACAGTTGCCACGCGTGGCCTGTGTTGCTAGTCGACTGGGAAGAAAATTATCAACATGCCTCCCTCCAAACACTCGGACAGAGCGGAAGTTTCAATGCCTCATGATCGGACCGTCCGTCACTGTTCATTAAACACATTGTTCTTTCATGTGGTTGCCGTGGACGATATCTGTTGAGCACTGGTTGACGTCACAAAATAGGTTGGACTTAAACTCACATCCGCCATCCAGGACCATGAGGCGAATAAAACTTTCGCCTCTAAGCCATGTTTGTTTTACTACCGTGGCGTCGTCTGCGCACATGCTGGTGTAGTGCGTTTGGTTGCGGGTGTCACACAAACGTTAAGTTCTTAGAATTGACGTCTTGCACATTCTTTTGCAAATGTTTCACAACTGTTACTGCGTACTGTTCCTTGGTTCGCGCAATGCTTTTATTCAAACACGTGGCCGTATACACAGATGGAAAATGAATTTAGAATATTTTATAAAATGAACCCAAATTTAATAAAATAAAACCCCTCGAAATTCGTCCCGTTACAATATGAAGAAAAACATTATATAAATTAAATGTAATTAGAGTTAAAATTAATAAAGGAGTATTTTTCCTAAAAAATGGAAGAACGAATAATATCTTCATACTAGCCTATTTGCTAAAACTGTACCTAGGTTAGCCAATAAAAACTCATCAATTTCTTGGTTACTAAGAGTAACAGAATTAACACGATGGGTAATTGTTAAATTGGATTTTCAAGAGTGTAGATGACAGAAATAATGTCCAGCAAATTTTAAAAAATTAGTAACTACAGTTTGAACTAATCACTATTCTAAATTAATGAAATGATTCAGCACAAGAAACTACGTCTGAGACATCCATTGAACCATAATAATTGATGCGGGAATATCGAAGAACATTGAAAAATTATCCAACCATCAGATTTCTTGAAAACATTTGAACTACCACTACGTTGGTGAGAATGCCTACTTTAATAAACTAAAAAATTACACATCACCAACAAGTAACGAACACTAGAAACAGTACAACATCATTCAAGTTATAAGAAAACTTAGTGTGAACATTTTAAACTTTCTTTATTTAACCCAAAATGGTAAACACGTGGTTTCATTAAAACTAAATAGCAGCCATGTTTCTTGTTTCTCCATCAGTATGAATACTAGTAGTCTGCGCTCTGGCGTTTAAAAAACGAACTTATTGAATCAGACTTTAAGAAAAAAATATTAATTATTGTAAAGTATGATACTATTATCTAAGCATTTCTGACTTTCTTATAGCTCAAAGAATCCCCAAATAACCTTGAGATAAATAATTTATTAATTTTACTAATAACTATAATTGAATATATCTGTTGTGTTATAAAAGAAACTTATATCGAAAACTGTTGTAATTTCAATAATAGTCGATCTGGAAATCGATGAACTGGATGTAATAGTTTCCAGAAAATAACCAATTTCAATCAATAAATACCTTTCTTTTAGGGAATTGACTTTGTATTATTTTTTGTAGATAGCAGATTTGTTACAGGAAACAGGTGAATAGCAGAGAAGAGTAAGAAAGTTAGCTCAGACATCGTAGCCTATGAAGTACAACAGCCAACATAAACTGTAACTGGTTATCAAATTGAAAACAGCTGATGCAACGCGCGTTTAAATAAAACAATCAAACAGTACACCAAGAGAGGAACTCTCTCTCTCTCTCTCTCTCTCTCTCTCTTTTTTTTAAATTGTTTTGAAGGTAAACAATTTCAAAATAAAGCATGGACAGAAACGCTAACTCAGCACGGCATACAACCAGCGTTAATGTCAATATGACAGCCACAAGGAAACCTTGCTGAAAGGGTAAATAAAGAGTTAGGAAAACATTTACGCATCTACTGTAATGAACAACAACCGATGGGCAGAGTACATATCATTTTTTGAACAAGCTATAAATGCTACATACAGTGAAGCTACGGGATATACACCGGTGGAACTGGAAACAAATAAAAAACCTAATAGATTCTGGTCGAGAAACATTGACAAACCTCCAAACCAAAATCTGCAAATTCCATTGAGTCACAAGTATGACAATGCGAAGAAGAGGATGGAAAAACTTGGAGAGAAGAGGATCGAGAGGTTCAACAGAACGCACAAACTCATCACATTCCATGAAGGAGAGAGGAGAGTGCTACTAAGAAGTAATCCAGTGGGAAAACGAATCGACAATACAGCAAAGAAACTATTCAGACTGTACGAGGGACCCTACTTATTACAAAGGAGGAAAGGACGACACACATTTATCGTCTACGTTCCGACAAGAAGCAAGATTATGGGAAAGTACCGTGCATCAGCATTCCGTAAATTCTATGGATAAATAAATAAAAAGTCAACGTATAAATCCATGGGAGGGACATAATCCACCCAGGGAAAGAGAAAAAATTTTTAAGAACCCTTATAACCACTAATTGTGAGTTATAATAAAATAAATAATTTCTGAGTAAAGAAATAAAATTTGAATAAAATTCAAATTTTATTTTACCCAGCAGGGGAATTTATGCAACGATACGTTTAGCATAAGTATATGTATCAACCCCTGACAGGTATGATAGCATACGAAAGCACGTATGAATTATATAAGATGTAAATAATAAAAATAATGTAATAAATATACGTTAGGTATAAGAGATAATATAAGAATTAAATGTAATATTTAATTTTAAATGAATACATAGTTGTAAGTAAGCCTGCATATAGAATCAAATGGCTTAGTTAGTTTTAAACGCAGCAACGAAGGGGAGAAAATTAACACGCGCCAACTGGCAAGGATGACGTCAGAACGACATGCCGCCGCTTGTGTATCAGTCTGCGTGTGTGTGTATGTGTACATGTGTAAAGGACAGACAGGTTGAATTATGCAAACGAGGTTGGAAGATTTTACACAGTTTTTTAAGTACTGAACAATAATCATAAGTCACATGAATCACCGACATATGTAAAAACATAGCTGGCGCCTGGCGCTTCAGTTTGGGGTTAAGTGGTCATTGATCGTGGGAACCGTTCAGCCACCATGTGAAATTTTGCCATAACTGCCATAATTTACACACCTTAACATTCATAATTTGCATAAACAAAGTTTAATATTATACCGAACGATTGCTGAAATAATATTTATAAAAAAGTGTGCGCTTCATAGAAAGACGCGTAGGTTAAAAGTAACAATTAAATCGACGCGCTGACCTGTTCAATGTTGTCAAAACAGTTTCCAACAGGCATGGGATGACGGCAGCAGTATAAAACCCCAGCGAGCGACACACTCTTTCTCAGATGAACTCACTTAGACACGTAAGATCCACGCATCTCGCAACCGCGAATTTTACAAAATCATGTAAGGTTTTTAAACAGTATTCAATAACGTGAAGTGCGATGGAACCGGTATTACGTCGGTGCAAGTAATAGTGGAACACGATTGTTTTAAAAGACTATAAAATTGTACTCTACGAGAAGTCGTATCGTCATTGAACTTCAAGAAGTAACATAGAACTTCGAGACATTCACGAGGGACAAGATAAGAAGAGGAGAGGAACTAGAGAAAGAAGACGAGAGGACGCAGGGACAGCCACATGCAGCTACATCCAGCCGTACATCATCACGACCAGAGGTCCACGTCAGAACTCAGCATCCAGGAGATGGAGCGAGGAATTTCAATGACGCAGAGACAGAGAAGGTGATACCGAAGAGGATCAACAAACTCGAGAGTCCAGATGACGGTCACGACAAAGTTGCAGAAAAATGCAGGTGAAGTCAGACATTTATTTAATATTATAAATGACCCTGAGGTCTATCAAAAGAAGCTCTAGGTTCCATATACAGGTTTACAAAAACATTAATATATTTTTAAATTTTCATAATGAATAAATAAATGTTCAAAATATAATTGATAATAGAGAATATATCTGTAGTAATCTCATAAATAAATGGTCAGGGAAGAACCATATTTATATTATATTTTTGTATTTGATTAGATAAGTAAATGCAAGTATGAGAGTTACGTAATTTGAAGATTGTAAATTAATTGAGACACTAAATAATAGAATCAATTAAAGTAATAAATGTTCTCTATTAGTGGTTTAATAAATGTTTAATTAATTAAAAGTTTTTATTAAGTGGTATATATTAAAAACCACACTTGCAAAGACAAGATGAATTTTAAGTTCTATACGTGTTAATCACGTTTTATAATAATTATATGTGTTATGTATTATATGTCTGTGTAATATTTCAGGTCATATATGATTTATGTATGTGTATACTATGTCTTAGAAATATAAGAAATAAGATTTAAACACGTTATAATTGCATTATATTCAGATCGAATATAAGGGTTCAAGTAATAATTAACCCACACAAAACAATTAATAAGATGATAATTTGAATTTTTAAATAATAAATCAAATGAATATGATTTTATTAACACAGTCGTACTAATTTCACAACCAGTACTAAATCCTCTGTACTCTTTACTTGTATTAAGCTTATATAACGATATTCACGTGCTTATCCACACTCAATCAACGACCAAAGCCTGCAACCCAGCCGGGGAACACCCAAGGTAAATACTGCAGAAGAAGAGTATACCTCCGAGACGTGGGTAAGTGCGCACAAATGAGTAAGAGCATATGTGTAAAAGTAAGTGTCTAAAAATAACGTTGTATAGTAATTGGCGTGCCAACGTGTGGCCCGACACGTAGAATAAATAACGTGTTGCAAAATATATGTTAATATGATTACAAGTAATTGGCGCCCTGGTAATAAATAAAGTCTAATAAAACATTAGCAAAATATTGTAGAAAGAATTAATAGTCAGTTTATGTAATAAATAATATTACAAATTGTTAAATTAAGTACAGAGAGAAAAAGAGTTGTGAAATTAATACTGATATATAAAATAAATTTAAAAAAAAATATAGAGTCACGGTGGACCAATAATTAAAAATATAATTCATATAACTAATCAGTTAGGACACTGTAGTCTACAATGACGACGAAGCCAGCAACAATGGACTTCGAAACGATGTTTGAACGACTTCAAGAAGAGTTGAAAACGAATAGTGAAAAATTAGAAAGTGAAATTCGAAAGTAACAGTACAGAACTTAAAACTCAATTAGAAGTTAATAATAAAAAATTAGGAAGATTAGAAGATAGTAATACGAGATTAGAAACTCAAATAGAAGATAGTCGTAATAGATTAGAAATTACTATTGAAGAAGTGAAAACTCAGTTAGAAAGTAATATAGAGAGTAATAATACTAGGTTAGAAGAGAAAATAGAACTCGTCAGTAATACTTTGAAAACAGAGCTTACTGCACGCGTTGAAGCAGTCGAACAGCGAGTTTAACAGTCACTTAATGAACAAGCTGTAAAGATTGATAGTAAATTCAAAGAACATCGTGAATATACAACACGTGAAACTAAAGAACACATTCGACAATGGCTGAACAGTGGAATGAGAAATATAAAATTACAAAGCAGGAGCAAGACCTCAGACACAAAGACGTAACTGAGCGCATCCTGGACAACACCAACAGAACAAAGGAACTGACTGTGAGGACCGAGACTGTAGAAATAGCTGTGGAGGAGGTCACGAGAAAAACTACACACCACTCCATGGAAATTAACAGCATGAAAGATGGACTACAAGAGGAGGTAGAAAAACTACGAGCGGAAGTCAAGAGACGACCCAGTGCTATAATGATGTGTGCTGCAAAGGTAGACGATCGAGAGAAGATCAGTTTCAAAGGTAATAAATGGGAGAACCCCATAGAATTTTTACAAAAGTGTGAATGAGAAATGGCAACTATAGGAAGCAACCTAAACGACAGAGACCGTATAGAATTTGTAAGTCGACGTTTCCAGGAAACACCATCCAAATGGTATACGATTGTTCGGGAACAAACAGAAACTTATGAACAGTTCAAGGCATCCTTCGAAAATCGATACTGGAATATACATACCCAGAGAGAGGTACGAGACCAGCTGGAGTGTGGGCGGTATTACATCAACAGCAAACGTTCTATGGAAGACTACATCATACAACTCGTCGAACGGTGTAAGCATCTTAGACCAAGTTTCACGGAGCACGAATTAGTATTAAAACTAAGTTATCATTTTGACAGACACATTAGACTTGCCGTATATACCCAAAGAGTTAAAACCATTGAGGAACTTCTTATCCTTGTAACGCAGTCATTACAATTTGTTAATAAAGAATACGAAAGAAGAGATAACTGGCCGCAACAGCAGCAGTACTCTACACAGAATCCAATACAACACAAATCGACGCAGTTCGAGAAGAAAGAAGATGAGTGGAAAGTATATAAACAACCCTTTGAAAAAGGTAATTTAACTCCAAGTAAAGGAGCGTACTCACATCCTGGTATGTCGAAAAAACACGTAAAACCGTACAATGCAAATGTACATAACATTAATGCAAATAATAATCATAATAATAATAAAAACAATTATGAAAATAAAATTATACAACAATCGACACGCCCGTCAACTTCCAAGGAGGAAGGAGGTGATAGTAGAACAATTGACAAGAAAGGTGTATGACTGCAGAAGGGGAGCCAAACGCCAGCTCGGACAGGTTTTAAAAACGACCCGTACACAAACAAAATGCCAGCATGGACAGACTTGATAAACGACCTGCACACACATGAGCTGCGTGACACCCTAAACAATACACAACAGGAAAGAATGTTGTCAAACGCCTATTGTCCTACACAAGGGGGAACAATAAGTAGTATAAATAAGTGTAAAGAGATTAAAATATTAAACATTACATATCATACAGATGACAGAGTTAAGTATTTGTTAAATAACATAGCAAATGAACAAAACAAAGATCTGCAGATAAGTCACATAAAGTTATCAACACTATCTAGTAGATATACGATAAAAAATAGTATATTGTACAAACTCATCAATTATGATTGGAAAATAGTCCTATCACCAGAGATGCTAAAAACACTAACTATACCATGTCATCAAAGTTTAGCACATGCGTCTGTTTAAAATGTCATTTAGCTTTGAAGGAAGACTTCATTTTGAATAATATGTTTAGAAGAATAAAAGCAATCTTAAAAGGATGCTACGAATGTCAAACAGTACGACATCCGAATCTTCACACCTACGTAGATATGCTAAATATCAAGACACAGGAAAAGGGAGAATTGGTAGCAGTAGACTTCCTGGGCCCATTTCCGAGAGCTATTCACGGGGGTACAAAACACATACTTGTATGTATAGATGTGTTCACCAAGGCAGTTCGACTCTACGCTATTCGAAGACCCACCACAAAAAGTGTACTGAATGTCATACTACGCAAATACGTACCGAAGTATGGTCAAATCAAAAAGATATTGAGTGACCAAGGTAAACATGTAATGGGTCAAATTAGAAGGTTTTTATTTTTTATTAATCTTGGTTTTGATTTTGTTAAAAGTGTACAATTCATTTCATATATGGGAGCTACCACAGTTTAATTTTATATTAACATAGATCACCCATTCAATCACTTTTAAATTGCCAGACTTCACCTGTAAGGAGCCTCCAGTACAGCAATGCAACATACACACAGTCAGTCAAAACAATTGCCAGACGCATTGCGCAATCACATAGCAGCAGCCTTGTGACACAGTCTCCAGTGTGCAGTTTGGTATCAGAGAGTAAGCAGCACCAGACAATAGAATTGTGAATTTAAAACAGGGGCCTCGGGTTTACAAGATAGGCCGTTAAAACAAATTTGGCCTATCTTAGAAAGTGTGAAAACAGTCATTAAAAGTATTAACAGTGTACAAACAAAAGTTTGCAGCAGTCTACAAGCAGCAGTTCACGGTACCGTGCTGGTTCCAAGTAGGCTCGTCACCAAAGTTTTAATTTAACAAAGAAAAAAAAAGTTGTAGCAACAGTAAATAGTATGTGACCGCGGTCAGTTTAACGAGCAGAACAGTATCGAAGAGTTTGGTTAAAAAATAAAACAATGAATTAACTATCAATGAGTGCGCGCGCAAAACACGTGCCGTCGGTTTCGGTGTAAGGGCTGGGGGGACTTTATTACATATGTTAATCAATAAATAAATTTATATGTGTGTCTGAGTGTGTGCCAAATTGCAGGCTGGGCAGTTTTGAGTGTATGTATAGAAAATAAGGTAAGCCGTAGTATAAGATAGAATAGGAGTGATAATCATGTAACTCAGGCAAAGCATCCATTCTTATGAAAATATTTCATATGTAGTAAACTGTGTAAACAAGTTAAATGATTCAAAACTAAATTATTAAATAGTAATTCTCTTCCAGAAATGAGTTGTGTCTGTGTTTTGCTTAACCTGTAAACCATGTTTGTATCCAGCGTACATGTGAACGGATCCTGTGACTTTGTAGAAGCGATCGTAACGGTAGGTAAAATTTAATTTGTATTTTGTGATAATAAATTTTATTATTTAGAGAACATCACAAACAATTTCAAAATAAAGCATGGACAGAAACGCTAACTCAGCACGGCATACAACCAGCATTAACGTCAATATGACAGCCACAAGGAAACCTTGCTGAAAGGGTAAATAAAGAGTTAGGAAAACATTTACGCATCTACTGTAATGAACAACATAACCGATGGGCAGAGTACATATCATTTTTTGAACAAGCTATAAGTGCTACATACAGTGAAGCTACGGGATATACACTGGTGGAACTGGAAACAAATAAAAAACCTAATAGATTCTGGACGAGAAACATTGACAAACCTCCAAACCAAAATCTGCAAATTCCATTGAGTGTCACAAGTATGACAATGCGAAGAAGAGGATGGAAAAACTTGGAGAGAAGAGGATCGAGAGGTTCAACAGAACGCACAAACTCATCACATTCCATGAAGGAGAGAGGAGAGTGCTACTAAGAAGTAATCCAGTGGGAAAACGAATCGACAATACAGCAAAGAAACTATTCAGACTGTACGAGGGACCCTACTTATTACAAAGGAGGAAAGGACGACACACATTTATCGTCTACGTTCCGACAAGAAGCAAGATTATGGGAAAGTACCGTGCATCAGCATTCCGTAAATTCTATGGATAAATAAATAAAAAGTCAACGTATAAATCCATGGGAGGGACGTAATCCACCCAGGGAAAGAGAAAAAAATTTTAAGAACCCTTATAACCACTAATTGTGAGTTATAATAAAATAAATAATTTCTGAGTAAAGAAATAAAATTTGAATAAAATTCAAATTTTATTTTACCCAGCAGGGGAATTTATGCAACGATACATTTAGCATAAGTATATGTATCAACCCCTGACTGAGGTATGATAGCATACGAAAGCACGTATGAATTATATAAGATGTAAATAATAAAAATAATGTAATAAATATACGTTAGGTATAAGAGATAATATAAGAATTAAATGTAGTATTTAATTTAAAATGAATACATATTTGTAAGTAAGCCTGCATATAGAATCAAATGGCTTAGTTAGTTTTAAACGCAGCAACGAAGGGGAGAAAATTAACACGCGCCAACTGGTAAGGGTGACGTCAGAACGACATGCCGCCGCTTGTGTATCAGTCTGCGTGTGTGTGTATGTGTACATGTGTAAAGGACAGACAGGTTGAATTATGCAAACGAGGTTGGAAGATTTTACACAGTTTTTTAAGTACTGAACAATAATCAGAAGTCACATGAATCAGCGACATATGTAAAAACATAGCTGGCGCCTGGCGCTTCAGTTTGGCGTTAAGTGGTCATTGATCGTGTGAACCGTTCAGCCACCGTGTAAAATTTTGCCATAACTGCCATAATTTACACACCTTAACATTCATAATTTGCATAAACAAAGTTTAATATTATACCGAACAATTGGTGAAATAATATTTATAAAAAAGTGTGCGCTTCATAAAAAGACATGTAGGTTGAAAGTAACAATTAAATCGACGCGCTGACCTGTTCAATGTTGTCAAAACAGTTTCCAACAGGCATGGGATGACGGCATCAGTATAAAACCCCAGCGAGCGAAACACTCTTTCTCAGATGAACTCACTTAGACACGTAAGATCCACGCATCTCGCAACCGCGAATTTTACAAAATCATGTAAGGTTTTTAAACAGTATTCAATAACGTGAAGTGCGATGGAACCGGCATTACGTCGGTGCAAGTAATAGTGGAACACGATTGTTTTAAAAGACTATAAAATTGTACTCTACGAGAAGTCGTATCGTCATTGAACTTCAAGAAGTAACATAGAACTTCGAGACATTCACGAGGGACAAGATAAGAAGAGGAGAGGAACTAGAGAAAGAAGACGAGAGGACGCAGGGACAGCCACATGCAGCTACATCCAGCCGTACATCATCACGACCAGAGGTCCACGTCAGAACTCAGCATCCAGGAGACGGAGCGAGGAATTTCAATGACGCAGAGACAGAGAAGGTGATACCGAAGAGGATCAACAAACTCGAGAGTCCAGATGACGGTCACGACAAAGTTGCAGAAAAATGCAGGTGAAGTCAGACATTTATTTAATATTATAAATGACCCTGAGGTCTATCAAAAGAAGCTCTAGGTTCCATATACAAGTTTACAAAAACATTAATATATTTTTAAATTTTCATAATGAATAAATAAATGTTCAAAATATAATTGATAATAGAGAATATATCTGTAGTAATCTCATAAATAAATGGTCAGAGAAGAACCATATTTTTATTATATTTTTGTATTTGATTAGATAAGTAAATGCAAGTATGAGAGTTACGTAATTTGAAGATTGTAAATTAATTGAGACACTAAATAATAGAATCAATTAAAGTAATAAATGTTCTCTATTAGTGGTTTAATAAATGTTTAATTAATTAAACGTTTTTATTAAGTGGTATATATTAAAAACCACACTTGCAAAGAACAAGATGAATATTAAGTTCTATACGTGTTAATCACGTTTTATAATAATTATATGTGTTATGTATTATATGTCTGTGTAATATTTCAGGTCATATATGATTTATGTATGTGTATACTATGTCTTAGAAATATAAGAAATAAGATTTAAACACGTTATAATTGCATTATATTCAGATCGAAGATAAGGGTTCAAGTAATAATTAACCCGCACAAAACAATTAATAAGATGATAATTTGAATTTTTAAATAATAAATCAAATGAATATGATTTTATTAACAGAGTCGTACTAATTTCACAACCAGTACTAAATCCTCTGTACTCTTTACTTGTATTAAACTTATATAACGATATTCACGTGCTTATCCACACTCAATCAACGACCAAAGCCTGCGACCCAGCCGGGGAACATCAAGGTAAATACTGCAGAAGAAGAGTATACCTCCGAGACGTGGGTAAGTGCGCACAAATGAGTAAGAGCATATGTGTAAAAGTAAGTGTCTAAAAATAACGTTGTATAGTAATTGGCGTGCCAACGTGTGGCCCGACACGTAGAATAAATAACGTGTTGCAAAATATATGTTAATATGATTACAAGTAATTGGCGCCCTGGTAATAAATAAAGTCTAATAAAACATTAGCAAAATATTGTAGAAAGAATTAATAGTCAGTTTATGTAATAAATAATATTACAAATTGTTAAATTAAGTACAGAGAGAAAAAGAGTTGTGAAATTAATACTGATATATAAAATAAATTTAAAAAAAAATATAGAGTCACGGTGGACCAATAATTAAAAATATAATTCATATAACTAATCAGTTAGGACACTGTAGTCTACAATGACGACGAAGCCAGCAACAATGGACTTCGAAACGATGTTTGAACGACTTCAAGAAGAGTTGAAAACGAATAGTGAAAAATTAGAAAGTGAAATTCGAAAGTAGCAGTACAGAACTTAAAACTCAATTAGAAGTTAATAATAAAAAATTAGGAAGATTAGAAGATAGTAATACGAGATTAGAAACTCAAATAGAAGATAGTCGTAATAGATTAGAAATTACTATTGAAGAAGTGAAAACTCAGTTAGAAAGTAATATAGAGAGTAATAATACTAGGTTAGAAGAGAAAATAGAACTCGTCAGTAATACTTTGAAAACAGAGCTTACTGCACGCGTTGAAGCAGTCGAACAGCGAGTTTAACAGTCACTTAATGAACAAGCTGTAAAGATTGATAGTAAATTCAAAGAACATCGTGAATATACAACACGTGAAACTAAAGAACACATTCGACAATGGCTGAACAGTGGAATGAGAAATATAAAATTACAAAGCAGGAGCAAGACCTCAGACACAAAGACGTAACTGAGCGCATCCTGGACAACACCAACAGAACAAAGGAACTGACTGTGAGGACCGAGACTGTAGAAATAGCTGTGGAGGAGGTCACGAGAAAAACTACACACCACTCCATGGAAATTAACAGCATGAAAGATGGACTACAAGAGGAGGTAGAAAAACTACGAGCGGAAGTCAAGAGACGACCCAGTGCTATAATGATGTGTGCTGCAAAGGTAGACGATCGAGAGAAGATCAGTTTCAAAGGTAATAAATGGGAGAACCCCATAGAATTTTTACAAAAGTGTGAATGAGAAATGGCAACTATAGGAAGCAACCTAAACGACAGAGACCGTATAGAATTTGTAAGTCGACGTTTCCAGGAAACACCATCCAAATGGTATACGATTGTTCGGGAACAAACAGAAACTTATGAACAGTTCAAGGCATCCTTCGAAAATCGATACTGGAATATACATACCCAGAGAGAGGTACGAGACCAGCTGGAGTGTGGGCGGTATTACATCAACAGCAAACGTTCTATGGAAGACTACATCATACAACTCGTCGAACGGTGTAAGCATCTTAGACCAAGTTTCACGGAGCACGAATTAGTATTAAAACTAAGTTATCATTTTGACAGACACATTAGACTTGCCGTATATACCCAAAGAGTTAAAACCATTGAGGAACTTCTTATCCTTGTAACGCAGTCATTACAATTTGTTAATAAAGAATACGAAAGAAGAGATAACTGGCCGCAACAGCAGCAGTACTCTACACAGAATCCAATACAACACAAATCGACGCAGTTCGAGAAGAAAGAAGATGAGTGGAAAGTATATAAACAACCCTTTGAAAAAGGTAATTTAACTCCAAGTAAAGGAGCGTACTCACATCCTGGTATGTCGAAAAAACACGTAAAACCGTACAATGCAAATGTACATAACATTAATGCAAATAATAATCATAATAATAATAAAAACAATTATGAAAATAAAATTATACAACAATCGACACGCCCGTCAACTTCCAAGGAGGAAGGAGGTGATAGTAGAACAATTGACAAGAAAGGTGTATGACTGCAGAAGGGGAGCCAAACGCCAGCTCGGACAGGTTTTAAAAACGACCCGTACACAAACAAAATGCCAGCATGGACAGACTTGATAAACGACCTGCACACACATGAGCTGCGTGACACCCTAAACAATACACAACAGGAAAGAATGTTGTCAAACGCCTATTGTCCTACACAAGGGGGAACAATAAGTAGTATAAATAAGTGTAAAGAGATTAAAATATTAAACATTACATATCATACAGATGACAGAGTTAAGTATTTGTTAAATAACATAGCAAATGAACAAAACAAAGATCTGCAGATAAGTCACATAAAGTTATCAACACTATCTAGTAGATATACGATAAAAAATAGTATATTGTACAAACTCATCAATTATGATTGGAAAATAGTCCTATCACCAGAGATGCTAAAAACACTAACTATACCATGTCATCAAAGTTTAGCACATGCGTCTGTTTAAAATGTCATTTAGCTTTGAAGGAAGACTTCATTTTGAATAATATGTTTAGAAGAATAAAAGCAATCTTAAAAGGATGCTACGAATGTCAAACAGTACGACATCCGAATCTTCACACCTACGTAGATATGCTAAATATCAAGACACAGGAAAAGGGAGAATTGGTAGCAGTAGACTTCCTGGGCCCATTTCCGAGAGCTATTCACGGGGGTACAAAACACATACTTGTATGTATAGATGTGTTCACCAAGGCAGTTCGACTCTACGCTATTCGAAGACCCACCACAAAAAGTGTACTGAATGTCATACTACGCAAATACGTACCGAAGTATGGTCAAATCAAAAAGATATTGAGTGACCAAGGTAAACATGTAATGGGTCAAATTAGAAGGTTTTTATTTTTTATTAATCTTGGTTTTGATTTTGTTAAAAGTGTACAATTCATTTCATATATGGGAGCTACCACAGTTTAATTTTATATTAACATAGATCACCCATTCAATCACTTTTAAATTGCCAGACTTCACCTGTAAGGAGCCTCCAGTACAGCAATGCAACATACACACAGTCAGTCAAAACAATTGCCAGACGCATTGCGCAATCACATAGCAGCAGCCTTGTGACACAGTCTCCAGTGTGCAGTTTGGTATCAGAGAGTAAGCAGCACCAGACAATAGAATTGTGAATTTAAAACAGGGGCCTCGGGTTTACAAGATAGGCCGTTAAAACAAATTTGGCCTATCTTAGAAAGTGTGAAAACAGTCATTAAAAGTATTAACAGTGTACAAACAAAAGTTTGCAGCAGTCTACAAGCAGCAGTTCACGGTACCGTGCTGGTTCCAAGTAGGCTCGTCACCAAAGTTTTAATTTAACAAAGAAAAAAAAAGTTGTAGCAACAGTAAATAGTATGTGACCGCGGTCAGTTTAACGAGCAGAACAGTATCGAAGAGTTTGGTTAAAAAATAAAACAATGAATTAACTATCAATGAGTGCGCGCGCAAAACACGTGCCGTCGGTTTCGGTGTAAGGGCTGGGGGGACTTTATTACATATGTTAATCAATAAATAAATTTATATGTGTGTCTGAGTGTGTGCCAAATTGCAGGCTGGGCAGTTTTGAGTGTATGTATAGAAAATAAGGTAAGCCGTAGTATAAGATAGAATAGGAGTGATAATCATGTAACTCAGGCAAAGCATCCATTCTTATGAAAATATTTCATATGTAGTAAACTGTGTAAACAAGTTAAATGATTCAAAACTAAATTATTAAATAGTAATTCTCTTCCAGAAATGAGTTGTGTCTGTGTTTTGCTTAACCTGTAAACCATGTTTGTATCCAGCGTACATGTGAACGGATCCTGTGACTTTGTAGAAGCGATCGTAACGGTAGGTAAAATTTAATTTGTATTTTGTGATAATAAATTTTATTATTTAGAGAACATCACAAACAATTTCAAAATAAAGCATGGACAGAAACGCTAACTCAGCACGGCATACAACCAGCATTAACGTCAATATGACAGCCACAAGGAAACCTTGCTGAAAGGGTAAATAAAGAGTTAGGAAAACATTTACGCATCTACTGTAATGAACAACATAACCGATGGGCAGAGTACATATCATTTTTTGAACAAGCTATAAGTGCTACATACAGTGAAGCTACGGGATATACACTGGTGGAACTGGAAACAAATAAAAAACCTAATAGATTCTGGACGAGAAACATTGACAAACCTCCAAACCAAAATCTGCAAATTCCATTGAGTCACAAGTATGACAATGCGAAGAAGAGGATGGAAAAACTTGGAGAGAAGAGGATCGAGAGGTTCAACAGAACGCACAAACTCATCACATTCCATGAAGGAGAGAGGAGAGTGCTACTAAGAAGTAATCCAGTGGGAAAACGAATCGACAATACAGCAAAGAAACTATTCAGACTGTACGAGGGACCCTACTTATTACAAAGGAGGAAAGGACGACACACATTTATCGTCTACGTTCCGACAAGAAGCAAGATTATGGGAAAGTACCGTGCATCAGCATTCCGTAAATTCTATGGATAAATAAATAAAAAGTCAACGTATAAATCCATGGGAGGGACGTAATCCACCCAGGGAAAGAGAAAAAAATTTTAAGAACCCTTATAACCACTAATTGTGAGTTATAATAAAATAAATAATTTCTGAGTAAAGAAATAAAATTTGAATAAAATTCAAATTTTATTTTACCCAGCAGGGGAATTTATGCAACGATACATTTAGCATAAGTATATGTATCAACCCCTGACTGAGGTATGATAGCATACGAAAGCACGTATGAATTATATAAGATGTAAATAATAAAAATAATGTAATAAATATACGTTAGGTATAAGAGATAATATAAGAATTAAATGTAGTATTTAATTTAAAATGAATACATATTTGTAAGTAAGCCTGCATATAGAATCAAATGGCTTAGTTAGTTTTAAACGCAGCAACGAAGGGGAGAAAATTAACACGCGCCAACTGGTAAGGGTGACGTCAGAACGACATGCCGCCGCTTGTGTATCAGTCTGCGTGTGTGTGTATGTGTACATGTGTAAAGGACAGACAGGTTGAATTATGCAAACGAGGTTGGAAGATTTTACACAGTTTTTTAAGTACTGAACAATAATCAGAAGTCACATGAATCAGCGACATATGTAAAAACATAGCTGGCGCCTGGCGCTTCAGTTTGGCGTTAAGTGGTCATTGATCGTGTGAACCGTTCAGCCACCGTGTAAAATTTTGCCATAACTGCCATAATTTACACACCTTAACATTCATAATTTGCATAAACAAAGTTTAATATTATACCGAACAATTGGTGAAATAATATTTATAAAAAAGTGTGCGCTTCATAAAAAGACATGTAGGTTGAAAGTAACAATTAAATCGACGCGCTGACCTGTTCAATGTTGTCAAAACAGTTTCCAACAGGCATGGGATGACGGCATCAGTATAAAACCCCAGCGAGCGAAACACTCTTTCTCAGATGAACTCACTTAGACACGTAAGATCCACGCATCTCGCAACCGCGAATTTTACAAAATCATGTAAGGTTTTTAAACAGTATTCAATAACGTGAAGTGCGATGGAACCGGCATTACGTCGGTGCAAGTAATAGTGGAACACGATTGTTTTAAAAGACTATAAAATTGTACTCTACGAGAAGTCATATCGTCATTGAACTTCAAGAAGTAACATAGAACTTCGAGACATTCACGAGGGACAAGATAAGAAGAGGAGAGGAACTAGAGAAAGAAGACGAGAGGACGCAGGGACAGCCACATGCAGCTACATCCAGCCGTACATCATCACGACCAGAGGTCCACGTCAGAACTCAGCATCCAGGAGACGGAGCGAGGAATTTCAATGACGCAGAGACAGAGAAGGTGATACCGAAGAGGATCAACAAACTCGAGAGTCCAGATGACGGTCACGACAAAGTTGCAGAAAAATGCAGGTGAAGTCAGACATTTATTTAATATTATAAATGACCCTGAGGTCTATCAAAAGAAGCTCTAGGTTCCATATACAAGTTTACAAAAACATTAATATATTTTTAAATTTTCATAATGAATAAATAAATGTTCAAAATATAATTGATAATAGAGAATATATCTGTAGTAATCTCATAAATAAATGGTCAGAGAAGAACCATATTTTTATTATATTTTTGTATTTGATTAGATAAGTAAATGCAAGTATGAGAGTTACGTAATTTGAAGATTGTAAATTAATTGAGACACTAAATAATAGAATCAATTAAAGTAATAAATGTTCTCTATTAGTGGTTTAATAAATGTTTAATTAATTAAACGTTTTTATTAAGTGGTATATATTAAAAACCACACTTGCAAAGAACAAGATGAATATTAAGTTCTATACGTGTTAATCACGTTTTATAATAATTATATGTGTTATGTATTATATGTCTGTGTAATATTTCAGGTCATATATGATTTATGTATGTGTATACTATGTCTTAGAAATATAAGAAATAAGATTTAAACACGTTATAATTGCATTATATTCAGATCGAAGATAAGGGTTCAAGTAATAATTAACCCGCACAAAACAATTAATAAGATGATAATTTGAATTTTTAAATAATAAATCAAATGAATATGATTTTATTAACACAGTCGTACTAATTTCACAACCAGTACTAAATCCTCTGTACTCTTTACTTGTATTAAACTTATATAACGATATTCACGTGCTTATCCACACTCAATCAACGACCAAAGCCTGCGACCCAGCCGGGGAACATCAAGGTAAATACTGCAGAAGAAGAGTATACCTCCGAGACGTGGGTAAGTGCGCACAAATGAGTAAGAGCATATGTGTAAAAGTAAGTGTCTAAAAATAACGTTGTAATATATATATTGTAACGACGTAACTGTGTGTCTCTGTAAAATGTATACCAGTTTTATATGTGTGTAAAGTGTTAGTGCGTTCGTCTCGCACTGGGGTCGTTACATCAATTTTGCGCTAACAATGTCCGTAGCGTTGCGGTAATTACCAGTATAACACGGCAATAACCTTACCTGTTTATATATATAGGGGTGTGTTAATCCCGGGTGGGGCCAAATTGTTTATTAAAACAATTAAAATTACTTAATAAAGTGTTTTCAGCTATGACGGTTGGGGCGTTCAAATATTTCCTGCTCGTGCCGCCTTCTGAATCGTGTAGGCAGTTGTGGAAATGGCAACTTGAGCGCTGCTCATCAAACCTAGCCTTCGTAAATAAACACAAGTAATATAATGCACTCCCTATGACATAATAACAACGGTTACTCCCTGTAATAGTGATTTTAATGTTCGATAATTAATATTTTCAATTTTTGACAATTAAAATGTATTAGTTGATTAACAACTTTGCACCGACTTTTTACATGAAACAATTTTACTCGGGGTGACGAGTCGATTAAGGAACGATATATTCACATCAGCAACAGCATGGCTGTGGAACGTTTAGTTATTACAATTATTTTCGTTCCAAAATCGTGGGATTCTTTTGATTATAAGGCAAAGAATTCCTATGATTACAATAAAAGTATTTTACCTTACTCTAAGTGTACATAAATAGTAAGGTGTGTGTTTACAATCTGTTCTGTAGTGTCGTTAAATGTGGTTCAAAAGTTCGTATTTCAACAAGAGGTTAGATTTTATGTTAACAAATTTTCAGTGTGTTTATTTTTCTTAAATAATCTTTGAAAGAGAAATATTCGGCTTATAGTGAGATCAGTTTACTTTTAGTAAAATTTAGAGTGATTTGCTTTTTGGAAATAAGGTAATTCAATGGTACTTAACACATCAGCATGACTTGGTGGTTTCATTCATTGGATCGGAAGAGGATTGGGCTGCAATAAGTTCTATTTTCATTGATCTTTGGACTTAAGTAGGTCTGGCGTCCTTTTCTTATATTATGTGGTCATAATTTTCTGTTAATTCTCAGTTTTATGGTCCTGGATCTTGAATGAACTGCTCTAATGGTTCGTCTGCTTCTTATCCAGTCATGGTTTTGAACTTCGTTCACTGTTTTACATTATTTTATTAAAAAATTGGTCTTCCAAACTTTGGCTTCTGTCCTGGTATACTGACGCTTTACGAGTAACGGTATTCAATGGTAATTTCGTCTTCAACGGTGGTTTCTATGGTAACCAAAGAATTCTGATTGTCTGAGATTGATATAAATCCATTGTTATCAAAATTTGAATTCTTTTCAAAATCCTAGTATATCTTCTGACTGCTGTTATTCCTCTATCTTCCTTCCTGATTATTAAATATTGTCACTATAGTATGTATTTCCTTTCATAGATTATTTTGATACCCCACAAGTTTGGGTTATTTTAGGTTTTATGTTTTTACAATTATGTTAACACTTGTTAATTACATTTCTTTTTGTATTCAAATGCTTATTATAATATTTTGTCTTAAAAATGATTTACAGTTTATCCTTGGTGAGTCATCCGCCTCGGATTTGCTAATTTCTTAGTTAACTTTAGTTTGGTTTTGGTTTTTTCCCTTCTTCTTTTGGTTTGGTTAATCACCTTCTTCTCTTCTTTGGTTTTATTCTTGTTTGTTTTTTGTGGTTCCCTTCTTCTTTTGTTTCCTTTTGTTGGGTCAATCACTTGGGTTGGGTCATGTCGTCGTTTGTCGAGTCATTGTCTTTATATTTTATTTATATTAAACATTTCATTTTATATGAAGTATTATTTTATATTTAGAATCATCTTTTTTCATCCCTGGTATTGGGTTGGCTTATTTGTGTTGTAACAATATATTATATATATTGTAGCGTGACAGAAAATCCACTACATTTTAAGTCATGTGAAATCATAAAGTTTAATTACACCAACAAATGTTATAATAATATTGAATGACATTTAAATAAATCAGAGGAATGAACCACAATAAAATAAAAATCCTCACTACATTATATATAAAAACCACTGTTTTAAAAACCAAAGAAAGTATAGAAGCAACTCATCAACTCATAGTATAATACCAGTAAGTTACCCAGGAAGCTCAGAGCAGTAAACCAGTTATATAAGACCATATCAAAGAAAAAAGAGACTCAATTAAAGAGTGGTGAATACCAAAATATCCCAAAACCAAGAAGAGGGAAGAATAAAGTTTGTGAACAGGAAGAAAACAATACCCTGAAACCTGTATAGAAGAATAAAGTCAGTTCAGTGAATAAATTAAATACTCCAAACTAAACCTCAGTCGTGATAACACCAAGTACCTTGGTTTACCCAAGAATGAGGAAGGAAGAACAGAAGAGTGAAGACTAGACGAGGGACAAGAATGAAGACTAGAAGAGGGACAAGATTGAATACCAGAAGGAAGATACGAAGAAGGACAAGAAAGAAGACAGGAGGAGAGGAAGAAATAGTATGAAAGAAACACCGTAGTAAAACCTATTATTATATAAACTACTATCAATCCCAAACCCACAAAAACTATGCAAAAGAAAGTATAACATACCCAAAATCTTATAAAATGTAATTATTGAGAAAACTAAAGTGCTGTATAGCGTTATAAGAAGTGCACCGGCTGAAGCTATTGTGTAATAAAGAAAATAAACTAGTCTTAACGGTCCATGATTACTAAAGGTCTGGTCTGAGATAATAAGACTCAAAATATCAACCAACAGTGAAAGTGAATTTGAGTAAGTGTTGTTTTTTAAAAAAATGCAATAAACTTAAAGTTGGTGATACTATAACTTAGTAGTATGCTATAACACAACTTTAAAATCTAATAATTAACAGCATAATAAAATAATAAAATGGAAGGTTTCCAGTATTTTATTATTTTAATGTAAATCTTTATTTACAAGACATTTGTAAAAAAATGATAATAAATAGAGTATGGGAGTTAATGTTTACTTATGTAGGGGATCACAATAATAATGGTTTAAACCAGAAAGGACTGGTACTAATATAGTATGAATAAGTGTAACATGTTTAAATAGACTGTTGTTTCACAGTCCTAAAATCAATGTGTTAAATAAATGTATTTGTAAGGTTTATTAGAAAATAAGATTTATGTTATGTGTTTTAAAAAGAATTATGTTTGATAAATAATAACCTACATACCAGTAATAATGTTCTAATAGGTATGCTATGTTAGCTCAAAAATAGTTAAAAGATATATGTTCAAACCATATCTGCAATATGTTCAATTGTGCAGATTGCTAAACCATGTTCATAATTATTTATTTTAATAACTGTAGTGTTAATTAACTACTACACAACACAATAAGTTATAAATCATGTTATTTTCATATAATTGTAATTATGTAAAGTCAGAGGAGGAATTAAGTTTAAATTATTTGAGAAAGAAAGAAATATAAAATTCTAAAATCTAGGCCATTTGGTGAAATCAGAGAACCAATATAAAATAGTATAATTCACTTATAAATCCTGTAAACTACCAAGATTTATATAAGATAACACAATTAACCACTACTAGGAATGATCCTATGAATTAAAATGATAATAAGGAAATATACCTTAACATTTTGTAAATTGTCAAAATATATAAATTAATTAATTTTAAAGAGCAATGTCAAATTTACAGATTAACACAAAAAACCAGTTCAAAGGTGTAATTTATATGTATTTAAGGAAAGGAAGAGGAATATGACTAATTAAAATTTATTATAATAGTATTAATAATATTTAAATGGAGGGGATTTTGTATAAAGACGGAAATCCAATTTTGAGCCTATATTTCCATAAAGTAAAGAAATTTGTTAATTTCCACAAAATATCTACAGATATGGACTATAATACATCAATTTAAAGGGAATGAGATGATTAAACCAATAATAAGGTTAATAATTCATAAAAGTGAGGAATAAAATAGATAAATTCCATACATAATGTAATATTTTATCATATGTATGGGAAGTCGAAAAATGCTAACAATACTTTTTCAAGGATTAACTGGGCAAGATTTATGACCAAGTTAATTAGTCTTTTGTTGAATATCAAGCTGGACAGTTGTGTAAAAGAACGTTTCTTTAAAAAATTGAGAAAGATGGTACTAGCGTTTAGCCATTGAAATCAGTGAACGAGAGTTAAACGGTTTAGACACTTTTTAAAGCTAAAGCTGTTCATACATTCACGACAATAGTGAAAACAAATACTTAACTACATAATACGAGTGATAGAAACAAGTAAAACACTATATTTCAACTGATTTATTCTGCAAATCCTAACCAATAATTTGAGAACTTAACCGTAGAAGTTGAACACATAGAAAATAAACTAACTAACGCAAGTTTACACAAAACACTTCACCAGAATACACCAAATAGATTAACAGACATATTACACCAGTGCGGGGACATTTTAGACCTTGACGAAGGTAATTTTGTCGTGATTTTGGGACATGCCGAGTTCACATTAACTACGCCAGAACTAGTAGCGGCCATCTTTTAATTCTACAGAGCCGGCCTTCTTTATTCGGCAGTGACGTCATCGTCTGCGTATGGTACGACAACGATCATACACATTACATATTAGAATTATTTAAATTTTATTGAATAATAATTATTGTATTTGTGTTAATTGTTAATGTTATACTTTCTCGTCACCCTTCTCTGACTATTAATTCTAATCGCTCAAAGAACCTGTCTTTTAATATAATATAACATCAAATTTTGTTCTGTATGACACAATCGATAATTCCCGAGACAGAGTCGATAATTGCTCTCCATCGATAAAATATCGATTATTTGTTTAAAATTGTCAATAAATCTTTATATTTCCATTATTTTGTATCTGTACTTATTTCACAGGGTAATTTAAGGGTATTTATAAGGCTGAAGGACTTAAGTGAGAAGAATATATTCTATTTTGAACAAGATATTGGACCAGTCAGAAAAGTCACTAATCGATTATTACCTGGAGTTAATCTATTTAACTCCAGACTTGGTGCAAATCTTCAAGAAGTGTTCGACGGTCAATAAATACCTACCTGTTATTAAAATTTTACCAGAACCTTTTAAAAAACAGATTTATCTCTTATACCTACCTATATAAACATAAACAAAATTATTTTATTATTTGAAAATTCTATTTTTATTGAATTTTCCGTATACATTTTATTCTTTTGTAACGACCGGCATACAGCGGTCTGGTGACCAAGTGGCTAGCCCAAACAGTGGGACTTGAAAGGATTACAGACATATAAAGGGTCTTCTTAAAAAGTGGGTTCCATCGCGGGGCTTGAACGAGGCAGACGTCCCGCGTATAGTTACAAAATGGCGTCCAACTTAGAGGGCTTAATAATCTAAGCTTGGCAGCGATTAATAAATAGAGACAGAGAAAGATGCAGAGACGAGCTACATCGAAAAAGAGGGCGGCAGAAGCCGAGAAAGAGGTTGACATGGGGGATAAGGAGGCAACACCCGTTGAAGATCCCGAAATGTTAGTGGCCCAGATGGAACCGAAACAACCTGAACAACCAAGGGAACAACCTGAAGTACTGACACCAATAGGGGAGGTTAATTTACAGGAAGCCCTAATGCAAATGATAATGGATATGGGTAAGAAATTGAGTGAAGAAATTAAATCCACAAAGGAGGAAATTAAATCCACAAAGGAGGATAACAAATCAATGAATCAGGAATTGAAGGAAGATCTGAAGGAAAACAACCATTCATTAAATGAAAAACTAGAGGATCTGAAGGAGAACAACCATTCATTAAATGAAAAACTAGAGGATCTGAAGGAAAACAACCATTCATTAAATGAAAAACTAGAGGATCTGAAGGAAGATAACCGATCCACAAAGGAAGAATTGGGCCGTAAGATAGAAAATACTAATAAGAGGATCGAAGAAACTAGTAGGAAGATGGAAAGAAAAATGGAAGAAAATAATAAGAATTTAGAAGAGAAGATGGATGAGAATAATCAAAGGTTGAGAGAAGAACTGAGGGAAGTTAACCAAGAGAACATGAATAAGTTAGACGAGAGGATTGAGTTAGCCAAAGAGGAGATAAACAAAAAGATAACTGAGACGAAGAAGTCCATTGTAAAGAAATTAGAACAGGAAGTCGTGGTTGTTAACCAGCAGATCCGAGAAGTAGACGAAAGATGTCGTCAAACCGAAAACGAAGTGATGGAAGTCCGGGAAGTAATAACTAAGGAAATTACTCAGGTCCAAGAACAACAGAAAACAAGAATGGAGGAAACCAAGAAATTTGCCTTGGAGGAAGTAAATAAAGTGAGGACCCAAGTAACAGAAAGATGCGACGGCGTAGAAGCCGCTATGGTGAACATAACCGGACAGGTGCGTCAGAGCCAGGAGGAGATGGAGTTAATAAGAAACAGACCATCGGGATATCACAATTTCCCCGTGTCAGAGAACAGAGAATGGCTCAATTTCCGGCAATACAAACGGAAGCCTATGGAGTTCTTGGCACGAATAGAGGAGTACCTCGAGAAACACCGAGGGAACCGATGGGTCCGGAGCAGAGAAATCCTTGACGAGTCGTTTCGGGAGGTGAATGACCATTGGTGGATGGCCAACCGGAGCGACATCGACAATTATGAACAATTCAAAAGCCTGTTCAAAGCCAAGTACTGGTCAGAGACCACGCAGAATCTCATCAGAGATAATATATGCCACGGCCGCTACAAACCACAAGTCGGCAGCTCAATGACAGCTTATTTCCTCGGCAAAGTGTGTATGGCCAAGCACTTAGAACCAGCCATACCGGAGGAATGCCTAATAAACAAGCTGTCTTACCATTATGATGAGGAGGTGATTCGTGCAAGGAGGGGCAGCCAGATAAAAACCATCCAGGCAATGACAGAACTCCTAGAGAATTATGAAAACAAAGATTACTACAGGCAGAGTCGTAGAAGAAGTGATGGGCCCGAACCAAGGACGTACCTGAACAATAATCAGGGTGCGAACCACATAAATACTGGGTACCAGGGAGGTCGGACATACCCGCGAAATAACAATTATAATAATGGAAATAATGTAAATAATACCAATTACCATGATAATAATAATACGGGTCCAAATTATCAAAACCCGAATCGACCCTCTAATGGTTATCAGGGTAACCACAATCCCTACCCTAATAACGTAAATAGTCAGAGAAGCCCCAATTATGATAACAGTCCTTACCCTAATAATGCTAATCGTGCGGGTCCCAATAATAGTAATTTTAATAATAATAGGTATCCTCGCCCTAGAGTGAACTTCATACGAGCCACAGATGGAAGACAGCGAGGTTTCAACCACAATCGACGAAGCAGTTACCGAAGATACAAAGAAAGGCGGAGGAGCCTAGAACGGGACCAACCGAGGTACTATCCGGCGCATAGGAGCAATAGTTTGGATCTGATAAGGATCCATACGGATACATAATGAGGTGGTAAAAGGGATGGATGTCATGATAACCGACAACGGCAAAACCACCACAAAGAAGATGAAAATAATTACCACTGAGGAAAAATGAGAAGAAGAAGGGACAAAGAACCAAAATGGGAATTTAAGAAATTAATTAATTAAGAAACTACACCTTATAAAGAAACTATGGGCAACAATGCACTATAAATAAAAGCATCCACCTGGGTATAAAGGAAAAATAATAATAAGAAATACGTTTGAATAAAGACAAGAAAAGAGTCATACAATATTTATGAAACTAATATGATATGTTTAACATATAATTATGAAAACTATTACAATCATTTATGAAAAGTCTATGTGGCAGTAATACAAGAAGAAATTTGAAATAAACCTCCAAATTCTAAAAAGAAATATAAGCACATATTATCTGCAATTATTAGAAAATTTTATGGCAAGAATACAGAAGAATTAGAATTAAAACCCCAAAATTCTAAAATACATGTAAGCCAATCTTACATAAAGATTATTTGAGAAGAAACATATTTTGAAGGAAGAATAACAAGAAGAATTTTGAAATAAACCTCCAAATTCTAAAAAGAAATATAAGCACATATTATCTACAATTATTAGAAAATTTTATGGCTAGAAGATATATAAGATAGAATTTAAAACCTCAAAATTCTAAACATAATGTAAGCCAATTACATACAATTTATTTGAAGAGAAACATATTTTGAAGGAAGAATAACAAGAAGAATTTTGAAATAAACAGCCAAATTCTAAAAAGAAATATAAGCAAATATTATCTACAATTATTAGAAAATTTTATGGCAAGAATATAAGAACAATTAGAATTTAAAAAAAACCTCTAAATTCTAAACATAATGTAAGCCAATTGCATACAATTTGTTTGACAAGGAACATTTTGGAAGAAGATATATAAAACAGAATTTTGAATGTAAACCAACCAAATTCTAAAAACAAATGTAAGCCCACTTTACATAACAAATATTTGAAGAAAAACTTTATGGCTATAATATGATAATAAAGAAGGAGAGAACTTAGAAATAAAACCATCTAAGGTCAAAAACAAGTAAGGACAGATTACTAAATATTTATTTGAAGAGAAACATTTTGACAATAATACCAAGAGAGTTTAGAGAAATAAAACCAGCCAAAACACATGTAAGCCCACCTTACATACAAATTATTTGAGAAAACGTCACAGAATAATATAAGAAGAGTGAATTTTGAATTATGAATAAATCAAGTTTCCCAAACCAAGTATAAGTACAACTTACCAACCAATTATAAATAAAACAATATGGTGAAATAAACTGATGAGATTTCCTACCATATTTATGGTAAGCATAGAAGATAATTACCATGGTAACAAAGGATCATAATGGGATGAATAAGAGGAAACAGATTTAGAATTAAAACAAATAATTCTAGACAGTATAATCATGTCTAAGTTCAATATGAAGAGTAAAAACCTTTCCGTAAAATGGTGTTGAAGGAAATAAAAAAGAAAAAATTCTTTAATACGATTTGAGTGATTGAATAAAATAAAGTACAAAAACTTCTTTGGAATTATGAAAGAATGAAACTTTAAGTGGTATGAGGAGAAAATATGACCTCATAATGAAATTAAAAAAAAAAAAAAAAAAAAAAAAAAAAAAAAAAAAAAAAAAAAAAAAAAAACACATCATTTGCAAACATAATAGCAATGACCGGAATAATGTGAAAATAATGTCAAAAATTTATGTAATTAAACGAATTAATATAAAATGATTTATGAATTAAATGACAATTATGATAATGACAGTTATAAAAAATTCTAGAAAATAGAACAAGTGGAAATTTTAAGAACGATGAAACAGTCTAAAAATGTCATAAAGATATGCTACTATAAATAATGCAGATTATAATGAAAAAAACAGAAGGTAATAAAGAATTTATAACCAAAAGATTTATATGATAAGAAAAGTTGAAAAATGTAATAATAGAAGAGCTTCCTACCATAATATCAAATGAAAGAAACATCCAGATAATGAGTCAGAAGAACAACTGAGATAGAAATATTAAAATCTCTGAGAAGTATAATAAGTAATAAGTGAAGTATCCCAAAGATATTTTTTTAAATAGTAACAAATGTGTACTATTCTGAATAATTTTTTTTAATCTGTCTGATGATAACTCCAGCAGTTATTAATATGTTTTTTGAGCAGAGATGATTTGCCTCTGTACTCAAATATGTGTGAAGTATTGGACAGCAGAGGAAAGTAGCGTACAGTGCCTCTCTGAACTGAACCAGCTCACAAAGTAGGGAACGAAAGGGAGAAAATATCCCAAGGAGAAAATACTAAGAAGAAATATAAAAATGAAATAATAAATATGAAACTCAGAAGACTATTACTATCAAGGAAGATCAAGTGAGAATGATATAAATTCAAATATAAATAAGAAAATTTTAAAATGGAAGGAAGTCCAAAATAGTAACAAACCTTGAATAATTATCATAAGCAATTGTTTCAGACAAAGCAAGTATAGTCTGAAAAAATTACTTCTGGAGAAGGGCATTCTGTAGCGTGACAGAAAATCCACTACATTTTAAGTCATGTGAAATCATAAAGTTTAATTACACCAACAAATGTTATAATAATATTGAATGACATTTAAATAAATCAGAAGAATGAACCACAATAAAATAAAAATGCTCACTACATTATATATAAAAACCACTGTTTTAAAAACCAAAGAAAGTATAGAAGCAACTCATCAACTCATAGTATAATACCAGTAAGTTACCCAGGAAGCTCAGAGCAGTAAACCAGTTATATAAGACCATATCAAAGAAAAAAGAGACTCAATTAAAGAGTGGTGAATACCAAAATATCCCAAAACCAAGAAGAGGGAAGAATAAAGTTTGTGAACAGGAAGAAAACAATACCCTGAAACCTGTATAGAAGAATAAAGTCAGTTCAGTGAATAAATTAAATACTCCAAACTAAACCTCAGTCGTGATAACACCAAGTACCTTGGTTTACCCAAGAATGAGGAAGGAAGAACAGAAGAGTGAAGACTAGACGAGGGACAAGAATGAAGACTAGAAGAGGGACAAGATTGAATACCAGAAGGAAGATACGAAGAAGGACAAGAAAGAAGACAGGAGGAGAGGAAGAAATAGTATGAAAGAAACACCGTAGTAAAACCTATTATTATATAAACTACTATCAATCCCAAACCCACAAAAACTATGCAAAAGAAAGTATAACATACCCAAAATCTTATAAAATGTAATTATTGAGAAAACTAAAGTGCTGTATAGCGTTATAAGAAGTGCACCGGCTGAAGCTATTGTGTAATAAAGAAAATAAACTAGTCTTAACGGTCCATGATTACTAAAGGTCTGGTCTGAGATAATAAGACTCAAAATATCAGAACCAACAGTGAAAGTGAATTTGAGTAAGTGTTGTTTTTTAAAAAAATGCAATAAACTTAAAGTTCGTGATACTATAACTTAGTAGTATGCTATATCACAACTTTAAAATCTAATAATAAACAGCATAATAAAATGGAAGGTTTCCAGTATTTTATTATTTTAATGTAAATCTTTATTTACAAGACATTTGTAAAAAAATGATAATAAATAGAGTATGGGAGTTAATGTTTACTTATGTAGGGGATCACAATAATAATGGTTTAAACCAGAAAGGACTGGTACTAATGTAGTATGAATAAGTGTAACATGTTTAAATAGACTGTTGTTTCACAGTCCTAAAATCAATGTGTTAAATAAATGTATTTGTAAGGTTTATTAGAAAATAAGATTTATGTTATGTGTTTTAAAAAGAATTATGTTTGATAAATAATAACCTACATACCAGTAATAATGTTCTAATAGGTATGCTATGTTAGCTCAAAAATAGTTAAAAGATATATGTTCAAACCATATCTGCAATATGTTCAATTGTGCAGATTGCTAAACCATGTTCATAATTATTTATTTTAATAACTGTAGTGTTAATTAACTACTACACAACACAATAAGTTATAAATCATGTTATTTTCATATAATTGTAATTATGTAAAGTCAGAGGAGGAATTAAGTTTAAATTATTTGAGAAAGAAAGAAATATAAAATTCTAAAATCTAGGCCATTTGGTGAAATCAGAGAACCAATATAAAATAGTATAATTCACTTATAAATCCTGTAAACTACCAAGATTTATATAAGATAACACAATTAACCACTACTAGGAATGATCCCATGAATTAAAATGATAATAAGGAAATATACCTTAACATTTTGTAAATTGTCAAAATATATAAATTAATTAATTTTAAAGAGCAATGTCAAATTTACAGATTAACACAAAAAACCAGTTCAAAGGTGTAATTTATATGTATTTAAGGAAAGGAAGAGGAATATGACTAATTAAAATTTATTATAATAGTATTAATAATATTTAAATGGAGGGGATTTTGTATAAAGACGGAAATCCAATTTTGAGCCTATATTTCCATAAAGTAAAGAAATTTGTTAATTTCCACAAAATATCTACAGATATGGACTATAATACATCAATTTAAAGGGAATGAGATGATTAAACCAATAATAAGGTTAATAATTCATAAAAGTGAGGAATAAAATAGATAAATTCCATACATAATGTAATATTTTATCATATGTATGGGAAGTCGAAAAATGTTAACAATACTTTTTCAAGGATTAACTGGGCAAGATTTATGACCAAGTTAATTAGTCTTTTGTTGAATATCAAGCTGGACAGTTGTGTAAAAGAACGTTTCTTTAAAAAATTGAGAAAGATGGTACTAGCGTTTAGCCATTGAAATCAGTGAACGAGAGTTAAACGGTTTAGACACTTTTTAAAGCTAAAGCTGTTCATACATTCACGACAATAGTGAAAACAAATACTTAACTACATAATACGAGTGATAGAAACAAGTAAAACACTATATTTCAACTGATTTATTCTGCAAATCCTAACCAATAATTTGAGAACTTAACCGTAGAAGTTGAACACATAGAAAATAAACTAACTAACGCAAGTTTACACAAAACACTTCACCAGAATACACCAAATAGATTAACAGACATATTACACCAGTGCGGGGACATTTTAGACCTTGACGAAGGTAATTTTGTCGTGATTTTGGGACATGCCGAGTTCACATTAACTACGCCAGAACTAGTAGCGGCCATCTTTTAATTCTACAGAGCCGGCCTTCTTTATTCGGCAGTGACGTCATCGTCTGCGTATGGTACGACAACGATCATACACATTACATATTAGAATTATTTAAATTTTATTGAATAATAATTATTGTATTTGTGTTAATTGTTAATGTTATACTTTCTCGTCACCCTTCTCTGACTATTAATTCTAATCGCTCAAAGAACCTGTCTTTTAATATAATATAACATCAAATTTTGTTCTGTATGACACAATCGATAATTCCCGAGACAGAGTCGATAATTGCTCTCCATCGATAAAATATCGATTATTTGTTTAAAATTGTCAATAAATCTTTATATTTCCATTATTTTGTATCTGTACTTATTTCACAGGGTAATTTAAGGGTATTTATAAGGCTGAAGGACTTAAGTGAGAAGAATATATTCTATTTTGAACAAGATATTGGACCAGTCAGAAAAGTCACTAATCGATTATTACCTGGAGTTAATCTATTTAACTCCAGACTTGGTGCAAATCTTCAAGAAGTGTTCGACGGTCAATAAATACCTACCTGTTATTAAAATTTTACCAGAACCTTTTAAAAAACAGATTTATCTCTTATACCTACCTATATAAACATAAACAAAATTATTTTATTATTTGAAAATTCTATTTTTATTGAATTTTCCGTATACATTTTATTCTTTTGTAACGACCGGCATACAGCGGTCTGGTGACCAAGTGGCTAGCCCAAACAGTGGGATTTGATTAAATTACACCACAAATAAGAGGTCTAGTTACAATATATATATATATATATATATATATATATATAATATATATATATATTGTACTGATAGTTTTTCTTATTATATTTGTTTCTGTCTGCTATAGTAATTGCCCCTTTATCTGGGCGATCAGTACGCGTTGTCTATATTATTTTAGTATTTGAATAATTTTTTTAAGTGTTGTTTAAAATCTCAGGCTAGACAACTAATATTTCAATTTATATTATTTAATATTGGGAATGATTAATTACTTTCTTTAGTCAGTACCAAATAACTCTTGTTAACAAAATTTGAAGAAATTATTTATATTAATAGAATATACCGTGGACATGCAGATCGTTCAGTTCTCAGCTTTTCAAAACTGCCACAGGTTCAAGTCTTGTACTCTTGTAGTTCCTTTACAATTTGGCACCAGCATAGATGTCGCTCTTAATAGGATTATTTTGTTTATCAAATTATTTCCAATGTTTACTAGTTAAATCTTCATTATTCTTTATTAAACTTCTTTTAATTCCAATATTTTATACACTTCGTTACAAATTCAAAGCAAATTATTTTTCTTTGGCTTATTGATCCAAGATAGGTTACAATATTAATTCTTTTCTTTTTATTATTTATACCAATTGAGTTACTTTTACTCTCATAGAGATGTGTATACGATGAAAAATTGAATTAGACTTATTTACCTAATCTTCCTGTCTGATGTGTGTTCTATTCAATATAACATTAAACTCATTTAAATATTGCAGGCTCTCTCTGTGATGTTTATCATATTGAAAATAAAATTAGACTAAACAAATTTTCTTACATTCAAAAACAATTCAATTATAACAATTTACATTTGCCATATTGGTACCTCACTAAATTTGTCACATATTTCATAATATTACTCTTAAAAACATATATAATGTTACTAACTATTATTAAATACATTTATCTGTCTTTCACATTATTCATTCTCATTTGTATTTATTATATTATAGTGTTATCATCTTTTAGTTTTATTTTAATGTTTATTTTAATTTTATTATAATAATTATCATACAGTTCCAATACTTGAGTTTACCTCTATGTTTGTCATGAATAATTAATCAGTTTTTGTTTATAATTGTACCATATGTTCAAAATATTATTAAATTTATACTTTTGATTTTTCTGAAATTATTATTTTATTCTTATGTACTGTTGTTCATTCTAACAGCAGTACATAATACCTTCCCTTATTTCATAATCTCTGACATAATTTGATAAGAGATTTTGAAATAATTAACTTCTTATCATGACCATGGTCTAACATTAACATTGATAATATCTGATTAACTATCTAATTATATATAACAAAGTTCTTTAAACAAACTGGTTTTCCATTAACATAACAAATATGGTTTAGCATTACCACGAATCATAGTATCTTATACACTCATTCATTCATTAAAATAACATTAGTTAAACCAACTGGTTTTACATAAACATAACAAATATGATTTAACAAGTGTGCCTAATTTCATGGCTAAAAAACTTAAAAACATGAATACAATATTATTTTCTTTTCTTTTTGTTTTCACCTTCCCAATCCTGGTTATAAAGTTCATGTGTTATTTATTTTAGAATTAATTCTCTTTAGTTATTACTTGATTTATACGGGCGAAGCTGATTAATATTGTAGGTCCCTTTAACCTTTCCATCCTGGTATTTGATTATTATAAATCCTAAAAATTTAATTTTACTGGCTATGAATGTAAATTTATTTAACTAGAGTGTCATTCTGTTTCCCCAATCTTGTAAGTACCCTCTTAATTCTATTACAATGTTCTTCCCAACTGTTTGATGCAATTACTAACTCATCGACATACACTGTAGTAACTTCTAAACTCTCCTTGCCCAATACTCCATCAAAACATTTTATAAATATGGCCACATTATTGACCAGCCCAAAAGGTGTTAGCTTGAAATGATAACTTTTACCATTCACAATGAAACTCACAGATTCTGTGCTTGCTGGATGCAATTCTATTTGCCAATATCCAGATACAGCATCATGACTAATAAAAAAATTGACGTTATTAAAACGTTTTAAAATTACTCTTATATTCTTTGGTGACGTCTTATCAGGAATTATCATCTGATTAATTTGAGGCTCATTCAAACACAATATTAAGGACTTATCCTTCTTGGGAATTACTACTAACGGGCTCATGTGTTTTGACTGACTTATTTCAATTATATCGTTTATTAAGCATTTGTCGATTTCTTCTTTTCCTTGCTCTCTTAATTTGTAGGGTATTGGGTATAACCTCTTGTTTAAATTCACCTTCTCTCTTATGGGTAACTTGCACTGCACTCCTAATATTTTGCCAGGTTTATCTTCCACTGCTTCATTCAGCGACTGATGGTCCATTTCCTCACGCTTTTGCAATATTAATTCTATTTCAGCCTTCTGCTGATCTAATTTATCATTCACCCCCTTTATCTTTTGTCTAATGGTTCTTTTTAATTCGGTTTTCTTTTCATCTTATCTTTTCATTTTATCTTAATTTGTTGTATAATTTTTCATATTATTTTGTCTTTATCAATAGTTAATCTAATCTTTGTTTAATTAGTTTGCTTTGGTCAATACCCAGAAAATCAGTCCCTTTTTTCAGTAGTGTTCATACTTAGTTCATCCGTTGTGAAATACATCAGTTATCCTTGTTGCACGGATTAATATGGTTTTCAGAATGTTTTCTGTCCTTGTCAATTTCCTCACTATTACCTTGTATTTTGATTTTTCTGCTGTGAAGTTTTCACTCATTTCCAGGCCTACTATTGAATTTCCAATCAATTCTGTCCTAATGACATATCTTTCGATTACTCTATACTGCAATTTTTCGAGCACCAAATTTTCGATGGCATCTTTGCCTCCTTTTATCATTTTATTATCTAGTTCATTAACCAAATATGTCACTGGTATATCAACTATTGATGATATAGCTGACATTTTATTATTCCTTTCTTTTTCTGGTGTATTCATTTTAAATATAAATTTCCTTAAGTATTTACTCACTTTTATATTGTGAGTCATTCCTAAAATTTCCTGCAAGCTTCTCTTATAATCTTTGAGATGCATTATTTCTCTATGGCCGATAATTGGGAGATTAAGTACATTAATTAGACCATTCTTAATCATCTCCAATTCTTCTTGTGTATCTCTTAGTTCCTTTTGACGTATTTTACCTAATTTCTTCATCTTCTTTTCCAGATACTTATTATTCTCTTTGTTTCTGCTATGTTTATTCTTAGATAATAATACACTTTTGTCTTCTTTATTTTCTATTTCCTTACTACTCTCTTCTGTTTTCTGACTTACTTGTATCCCTGTTTTGATTGTTATTTTCTTTTATTGGTTCTATTGACTGTTTCCTTTCAGCCTTTAACTGGTTAGTATATTTAGTAATCTCAGTCCTGAAAGCATTTTGTTGCTCAGAGAAAGCCTTAATCTCAGTCCTGAATTGGTCAAATGTAGCATTTAACTGGTTAGAATTATCACTTTGTTGGTCAAATTTGTCATTAACCTCAGTCCTGAAAGTATTTTGTTGCTCAGAAATAGCCTTTAATGCATCCATAATATCTCTCAAAGTTATTTGTTCAATTTTCTTAGGTGGCTGTTTCATTTCAGCTTCTTCCTCTTCAGCACTATTATTCCTTAATTCATATCTTTGCTCCAGTTTGTTAGCCATGTTACAATATTTAAATTAAATTAATTACAAATAAATCTTTAATCTAATTAAATTTACCAAAGTTACTTTACTGCAATATAATTAATTCAGTTTGGCACTATTGGCTATTACTCAATCTATGTTATTTGGTGCTGGCTTAGAGAAAAGTTTTGCCTTCACGTGTGGGCGCCATTAATTGTACTGTTACTAGTTTACAAATATAATATTTCTATATGCCCCAAGTTGTTGGTGCCATTAAATGTACTGTTATTTTTCTTAGTTATATTTGTTTCTGTCTGCTATAGTAATTGCCCCTTTATCTGGGTGATCAGTACGCATTGTCTATATTATTTTAGTATTTGAATAATTTTTTTAAGTGTTGTTTATGTTAACATATGATCATGAAAAACTCTATCTCAGGGTAGACAACTAATATTTCAATTTATATTATTTAATATTGGGAATGATTAATTACTTTCTTTAGTCAGTACCAAATAACTCTTGTTAACAAAATTTGAAGAAATTATTTATATTAATAGAATATACCGTGGACATGCAGATCGTTCAGTTCTCAGCTTTTCAAAACTGCCACAGGTTCAAGTCTTGTACTCTTGTAGTTCCTTTACAATTTGGCACCAGCATACATGTCGCTCTTAATAGGATTATTTTGTTTATCAAATTATTTCCAATGTTTACTAGTTAAATCTTCATTATTCTTTATTAAACTTCTTTGAATTCCAATATTTTATACACTTCGTTACAAATTCAAAGTAAATTATTTTTCTTTGGCTTATTGATCCAAGATAGGTTACAATATTAATTCTTTTCTTTTTATTATTTATACCAATTGAGTTACTTTCACTCTCACAGAGATGTGTATACGATGAAAAATTGAATTAGACTTATTTACCTAATCTTCCTGTCTGATGTGTGTTCTATTCAATATAACATTAAACTCATTTAAATATTGCAGGCTCTCTCTGTGATGTTTATCATATTGAAAATAAAATTAGACTAAACAAATTTTCTTACATTCAAAAACAATTCAGTTATAACAATTTACATTTGCCATATTGGTACCTCACTAAATTTGTCACATATTTCATTATATTACTCTTAAAAACGTATATAATGTTACTAACTATTATTAAATACATTTATCTGTCTTTCACATTATTCATTCTCATTTGTATTTATTATATTATAGTGTTATTACGTTTTAGTTGTATTTTAATGTTTATTTTAATTTTACTATAATAATTGTCAACATATATTTTCTTCATGCTGTGCTGTATCATACAGTTCCAATACTTGAGTTCATGTTTGTCATGAATCATTTTGTTTATGTCATAATCAGTTTTGTTTATAATTCTACCATATGTTCAAAATATTATTAAATTTATACTTTTGATTTTTCTGAAATTATTATTTTATTCTTATGTACTGTTGTTCATTTTTACAGCAGTACATTAAATATATATATATATATATATATATATATATATAATAACGAAACATTGTTATCAATGTTTATCGTTCTAACTGGAGTACGCATAATAAGCGTTATCTGCTACAATTGTACATTTAGAAGGGTACAGATAACAGTCCACCTGCATAAATATGTATAATTTTGTCGGCACATGTCAGAAGTGTTTTAAAACTTAAATAATAAAAAAATGACAAAAGATTAAGAAGAACTAGGTTGACCAGTGAATAGTGCGGAAATGTAGCTTTATTTAGACACCAAACACATAACGAGATAGTGAGAGTGTCGTGAACTATAAGCGTTTTACTATTTCACACCTTTCGCGGTGCTAATTAAAGATCGCGTGTATACATAGCTAATAACTGTGTTCAAGACACGTCTAACAAACAACTTTGTTACCTAAATAAATAAAGGATTGTTGAGATATTCGCCGATAGAAACTCATTTGCACACGTGGCTTTGCCCTATAAACAGTGAGCCAAAACGAGCATCTGGCTCATTCATAAAGTATTCGTTGAGTCGTACACACGGAACGATACGCTGCAGAAGACGCTTCAATGAGACCGGCAGACACCTGAGTTACTACAACTACGTACTACGGACATCAGACTATACCCGAGGCCAGAGACGCTGTGTCCATGACGATAAAGGAACGGCGCCTAGCCTAGCTGTTCATACACCGCTAAGCGACGCTGACGGAGGTTTCGAGAGGAATAGCTGTACTCAACGCCGACGCCTGAGACCCGTGTACATCTGTGTAACATGAAATCATCAAAACAGGTGACCTGATATGGTTCAGGGTTCATAATAATGTTGTAAAACACAACAAGTAAATGAAAAGCCGCTATAAGCGAAATTGAACAGTTTTAAATAATTGATAAACATTTAATTATATAGGCGGTATGACTAAAGCCTAAAGACACTTTTAAATGTTGTACTGTATATCATATAGAGACATTTATTCAAAAAGACAGAACATTTAGATAATGTGTGATTATTATAATAATATGTTAATAAGAGTGCAGAAAGACTCTAAGCAAATGTTTTCATGAGATTGTGCACTGTATAAAGAATAATTAACATAGAGATAACGATAACTATAACCCTTGTTATATTCATTTAAAAAGTTCGTATTTTATTTTCTCATGTATAAAGAACAGGGTTACGGATTTCATAGAATGAAATCAATTCAGTATTTCCATTTTATTAAATAATTATTTCAATATAACAAAAATGATTTTTATAAATGAATTATAATTACAGGCAGACAGTGTGAAACTGCCCATATATGTGTGTATATTTCCATGTTATATGTTTTGTGTAAATACTGTGTATTGTATGTCTTATTTTCAGGAACTTATAAATTATGTACTAAGATATATGATTTTAATATGTGATTGTTAGACGTAAGCATTATAACAATATATCACTAGAGAAAATATGTGTAAAGTAATATTCAAGAAAGAATATAATTTGGTGGAACCCGCCGTAAATTGTGTTAAATATTTGAAATTCTTTTTATTATTATGATTTGTTTAAAGATAAGCACCTTGAGGGTGACAATTATAATCATTGGAATGATAGACTAAAAAGGTAGTTTTCATTTATTCACAATTTATACAACTCAGCTTCCTAAAATAATTCTTTTGGAAACACATCGTCCCAACTCGTTACCTGATACCTAATAAGCCCAAATCCCACACCTAATAGCCGGCAAAGCAGAAAAGTACCATATACTGCAGGTAAGTGTTGGCATGATATACCCTAACCAGGTCCATGTAAAACTCATAATCCATAATGAAAGAAATCATAAAAAGATGTGTTGCAAAAGAAAATGTCGCTTCCAACGTGGGGCACGATTAAATAAATAAAAAAAAAAAAACATAATACGAAAAAAAATTAAAAATTAGTTAGAAGTTAAATAAATATAAATTCACGTAGAACAAATATTTAGAGTTGATGTGTAATTATTATAAAACGTGCATTTATATGTTGAATGTAGCTGATAAGAACGTACAGTTAGCGTTATCAGTAGAGTAAACAAAGGGGAGCTTAGATAAATATTGTGGTTATCAGAAACTGATACTACAGGCGCCCAAGATAATGGTTGTATGTTGATGAATAAATGACTACCAATACAGTATTTAATAATAATCCAAATAATTAATAATATACAAATTAATAATAAATATTTTAAAATCGGTTCACCAAATTAAAATTAAACATGGCACATAAACAAGAGGTCAGTTTAGCCGACATAATGAAGAAGTTAGAAGCCAGCAACGCTGAAAACGTAAAAAGGTTTGAAGAAATAAAAACTAGTGGTGCTGAAACTATGAGAAGATTGGAAGCCAGCAACGCTGAAAACGTAAAAAGGTTTGAAGAAATAAAAACTAGTGGTGCTGAAACTATGAGAAGATTGGAAGCAAGCACGTCAGAAATTCAGAAACTATACGCGTATAATGCTGAAAGTAAGGTAGAAATTATGGAACGAATGGAGACCTTAGAAGGTAAAGTTAAAGAGTCTCTAAAACAACAAGCGGTGGTGATGAATGAAAATTTCGAAGAGCAGCGAAAAAGACTACAACAAAATTTTAAATCTATGGCCGACACACTGGACCAGAAACTCGAAAAAATTACGCATCGACAAGATACCAAGATACAAGTCATCAGCGAGTTGGTGCAGAGTAATGTCAGGAAGACCATGAAAATTGAAGAAGAAACAAAAAGTCTCGCCGCAGCAGACGACACCATCAAGAAATCTATCCAACACCATGACAACAGGGTAGATCAGCTGGAAGTCAAGTTAAAAGGTGAAGTAGACCGACTTACACGAGAAGTGAGAAGACTACCAACACAAGCGTTAGTATACTCGACCGTACCTAGAGAAGAGAGACCCATTAACTATTTTAGAGGATCCAGAGGGGAAAATCCCATTGAATTTCGTATCAAATGTGAGAAAGAAATAGATAGTATTGGATCTATTCTCAGTGACAAAGATAAAATAGACTTTGTAAGCCGTTACTTAAAAGATGCAGCAGCCAGTTGGTTCACGATGGTGAATGACGATTTAAAAACGTATGAAGAATTTAAACTAGCATTCGAACGGAGGTATTGGAATGAATACATACAAATGAGAATACGAAATACACTGGAATTTGGTAAATATAATCCAGGTAAGCTGTCTGAAGATGAATACGTCATTATGTTAGTAGAGAGGAGTAAACATTTACGTCCCGCGTTAACACAAAAAGAATTAGTCATTAAGCTTGCTAATCATTTCAGCAGGAACATCCAACTAGCTATACATGTTCAGGGTATAGCTACCATTGAAGATCTATTAATACTTTTAACACAGATGGAGGGTGTAATCCGTGAACGAGACCCACCAAGAGGAGTTCAGCGAGATAACCGGAACCAAAATCAAGATAGAGGTACGTGGTATTCGCAAAGATATCGCCAAGAAGATAAAGGCAGAGAAGATAGACGTACAGACGATGAAAAATATCCGAAAAACAAAAATGTATCATATGATAGACGCCATGAAGATGGACGAACATATGAGAAGCAGGAGCAAAATAATGAAAGAGGTAATTACAAAGGAGGTTACCGATGGCCGAATTCGTCGAAACGATTTTCGAAACCATGGACATCCGATAGGAATGCAAATACGCAGGCGATTACCGTTGAGAAAAAACAGAAAGAGACACCGAGAAACACTGATGAACGTAATAAACCGTCCACATCGAAGACTGAAAATCAATGACTACATTCTGGAGTCTGTATAGAAACACATGAAGCTAAACCACAAGATGTCAGGGTACTTAGCAACATAACATACAAACCCGAGAGAGAAGTACAAGAATTACTACGTAATCTCGCTAGAGAGCAAGATAAAGATCAGCGATTACAGAATATAAAAAATAATCCGTTACCTATAAATTATTGTGTGAAAGATGGAATTTTATTTAAGCTTATTAATTATGATTGGAAAGTTGTGCTATCTCATGACATGTTACAGCAATTAATTATGCCATGTCATCGTAGTCTAGCTCATGCATCTCCATTGAAGTGCTATTTAACTATGAAAGAAGCCTTCACCTGTAATAATATGTTCAGAAAAATTAAAATAATTATTAGGAAATGCCATGATTGTCAAACAGCCAAACATCCGAATTTAAACACTTGCGTTGAAATGGGGAGTATCAGAACTAAGAAGAAGGGGGATATAGTTGCACTTGATTTCCTTGGACCACTCCCGCGATCAAGTCGTGGGTACCGCCATATAATTGTGACGGTAGATGTGTTTACCAAGCTAGTAAAGTTATATGCTGTACGAAGACCCACCATGAAATCTGTTCTGAACGTCATCACCCAGAAGTATATACCAAAGTATGGAAAAATGGATAAAGTATTGACAGATCAAGGTAAGCAGTTTGGTAATAAATTATGGAAGGACGCATTGACAAGACAAGGTATAAAACCTATACTTACATCCATAAGGCATCCACAAACTAATCTAGCTGAAAGAATAAATAGAGAGTTAGGCAAGTACATGAGGTTATATTGCTACAATCAACAGAGTAAATGGCCTGACTATCTACAATTTTTCGAAGATGCAATGAATCACAATTATAGTGAAGCTACAGGATACACACCGTTAGAATTAAGTGAGAATAAAATACCTAAAAGATTCTGGCACAACATGATTACTAAACCGGAAAATTATAATGTAGATTTGCCAATTCAAATAAAAATAAACAGAGCTGAACGACAGCTATATCATCAAGCAGGTAAAAGGAGAGACCGGTATAATAGAACTCACCGATTGACAAGATTCCAGATTGGTGATAAGGTATTGATAAAGACAAATCCTGTGGGAAGTAGTATATTAAACACTTCCAAGAAATTCTTCAGATTATTCTGTGGCCCATATGAACTAAGGAGTCGTCTAGGACCACACACCTACATGGTATATGACCCAGTGAAGAAAAAGGACGTCGGAAAGTACCATGCGTCATCTCTGCGTCATTATATCCAATAATACCCATATGTGATTGTTACTTTAAGATAAGATTTTATATTCTTTCTAATAAACATGTAATATAACTGACTGTGTATGTACTAAACATAGATAAAAAAAAAAAAAAAAAAAAAAAAAAAAAAAAAAATGTTATGTAAAGCACAAACAATTTTTTTAAAGCAAGTGGGGGAGTGTTATAACGAAACATTGTTATCAATGTTTATCGTTCTAACTGGAGTACGCATAATAAGCGTTATCTGCTACAATTGTACATTTAGAAGGGTACAGATAACAGTCCACCTGCATAAATATGTATAATTTTGTCGGCACATGTCAGAAGTGTTTTAAAACTTAAATAATAAAAAAATGACAAAAGATTAAGAAGAACTAGGTTGACCAGTGAATAGTGCGGAAATGTAGCTTTATTTAGACACCAAACACATAACGAGATAGTGAGAGTGTCGTGAACTATAAGCGTTTTACTATTTCACACCTTTCGCGGTGCTAATTAAAGATCGCGTGTATACATAGCTAATAACTGTGTTCAAGACACGTCTAACAAACAACTTTGTTACCTAAATAAATAAAGGATTGTTGAGATATTCGCCGATAGAAACTCATTTGCACACGTGGCTTTGCCCTATAAACAGTGAGCCAAAACGAGCATCTGGCTCATTCATAAAGTATTCGTTGAGTCGTACACACGGAACGATACGCTGCAGAAGACGCTTCAATGAGACCGGCAGACACCTGAGTTACTACAACTACGTACTACGGACATCAGACTATACCCGAGGCCAGAGACGCTGTGTCCATGACGATAAAGGAACGACGCCTAGCCTAGCTGTTCATACACCGCTAAGCGACGCTGACGGAGGTTTCGAGAGGAATAGCTGTACTCAACGCCGACGCCTGAGACCCGTGTACATCTGTGTAACATGAAATCATCAAAACAGGTGACCTGATATGGTTCAGGGTTCATAATAATGTTGTAAAACACAACAAGTAAATGAAAAGCCGCTATAAGCGAAATTGAACAGTTTTAAATAATTGATAAACATTTAATTATATAGGCGGTATGACTAAAGCCTAAAGACACTTTTAAATGTTGTACTGTATATCATATAGAGACATTTATTCAAAAAGACAGAACATTTAGATAATGTGTGATTATTATAATAATATGTTAATAAGAGTGCAGAAAGACTCTAAGCAAATGTTTTCATGAGATTGTGCACTGTATAAAGAATAATTAACATAGAGATAACGATAACTATAACCCTTGTTATATTCATTTAAAAAGTTCGTATTTTATTTTCTCATGTATAAAGAACAGGGTTACGGATTTCATAGAATGAAATCAATTCAGTATTTCCATTTTATTAAATAATTATTTCAATATAACAAAAATGATTTTTATAAATGAATTATAATTACAGGCAGACAGTGTGAAACTGCCCATATATGTGTGTATATTTCCATGTTATATGTTTTGTGTAAATACTGTGTATTGTATGTCTTATTTTCAGGAACTTATAAATTATGTACTAAGATATATGATTTTAATATGTGATTGTTAGACGTAAGCATTATAACAATATATCACTAGAGAAAATATGTGTAAAGTAATATTCAAGAAAGAATATAATTTGGTGGAACCCGCCGTAAATTGTGTTAAATATTTGAAATTCTTTTTATTATTATGATTTGTTTAAAGATAAGCACCTTGAGGGTGACAATTATAATCATTGGAATGATAGACTAAAAAGGTAGTTTTCATTTATTCACAATTTATACAACTCAGCTTCCTAAAATAATTCTTTTGGAAACACATCGTCCCAACTCGTTACCTGATACCTAATAAGCCCAAATCCCACACCTAATAGCCGGCAAAGCAGAAAAGTACCATATACTGCAGGTAAGTGTTGGCATGATATACCCTAACCAGGTCCATGTAAAACTCATAATCCATAATGAAAGAAATCATAAAAAGATGTGTTGCAATATATAATAATATTCTTATATTTATACTGATGAGAGTTTAGGCTGAACATGTGCTCCTGCAGTGTTACTCAGTAATTGTGTTTATTAAAATTAATATGATTATCTGTAATGTTTGGTCCAGGAGATCGTTTAGTGTACTTTGGCAGAGAACGGTGGGCAAATACAAATAACAATGCGCAAATCAAGTAAAATATAACATTATTTATTTTTCTTTGAGAACATAGACAAGATCATGAACACACTTATTCCGCCTTAAAGCATAAAATTGATTTCCAATAATTATTACAAAATATGAATACTACTACGTATATCAAAATTACACAACTCAACACTTCTGGTTAGGCCTATATTAATTTTTCATTCACACAAACATACACATTTACGTATTTTTTAATTTTGTTGAGCTCAACTTTATAATTTATGAAAAAGCCAGTATTTAAAATGTTGAAATGGTATATATTGTTGAAATGTCTACTTCCCTTGATTATGCTGCATAGAATTTCACCACATGGCATGCGTTGCTGTTTTATTTTACTGTTGCACTGTTGCACTTTCACATTTTACGGCCGAACTGTCAATTTACTGCAATTAGTCACTATTATGGATGAATATTTAGCCAAGAACTGTTTGTATTTTAAAATATATATAAATTCACATTTTCTGTTGTATGCGGGCGCCTGCGACTGCTGCTGCAGACAGCGAAAAATGAACGTCGACTGGCACTCAGTGTTACAAACTTTCCGTTTGGGGCGTCTCAAACTGCTTCACCCCACTCCCCGCCATACGTCTCGTCACCAGCATTGAAGAGTTTCGTTGAGTTGTAGATCACCTTTTAACTTCGTCGTGAAATGTTTTTCATCAACAACATACTGGTGGAATTAATCACTGACTATAAATAGATTTTCATTATAACCACATAAGGCAATGGAAATTTACTGGTTCATATTTACTGGCTCTTGTGTCACCTCAAAGAGGCCTCATCTTTACATGTTATAGAATTTATGAAATTACACAATAATATTTAAATAAATTTAGACCCATTACACTCCGGATGCTGACTTATTATTCATGTTGTAACTGGGTTAAGCCCATATAATTGTTGTACTTTGTTTCTTTAATTTATTAAATGTATTGAATGTTAATATATGTATATACGTATACACATGTAATGCACGATAATGGAGGCACCAATAAAGAAAGGAAAAAAAGGAGAGTTTAAAGGAGAGTTTCATTTCAAGTCCTGTCACCACGGACATTTTTTTTCCCTAGGTCATGTGCCTAATTTTAATTTATTGTGTAGCGGCAAAGTGCCGTTACAAGTTATCATTATTATTAAACGTTTGAGCCACACCTCTGGAGGCTATCTTGAACCGGAGCCACAGGGTTCAGTTGATGACAAGAGGAATACATCTGAAGCAATCGACCATGACCCAACAGCTCGGTAGATTATTATTTTAATAATGTTGAGTCTGGCCGTGATGGCCTTCATTATAGGTGGAATATATAGAACAGTTAAAACAACATTAAAGAATATATGTCTCTTATAAAACTACGTATCATGTTCTAAAACACAAAAAGACTGTGTAATAAAATCATCCATTTTTTTTACAGATTACATGGTAGGGAACCATGTAATGAGAAGTATTCTAATTGCATTTGAAATATAGAATTATTATTTATGTAATTATTGAGGTGAGTTAAAATATGTGTAATCTACTTTTATTTACATTTAATTAATTTATTTACTTTTACATAAACACTTGTCCGCATATACTCCGTTCGGACGGCATCTTATATTACTGCCAACCATAAATATAAAAAAAATGTTACTCACCAGGGTTTGTATAAGCGAACAGAACAGAATTGGTTATTCAAGAAAACACAGATGGATTACCTTTCATACTAGTGTTATACTTTTATTTAAATTCATTTTTTAATACAACAAAAGAAAAAACCCATTTAATATCATTTCAATCCTGCCATGAACAAAATATTCCCCCTCCCTTTCATAAATTTAATACTATTTCACCGACAAAATACACAGTGATTATGGACTAAATGATGGCATACTTTGATGAATATAATCTTAGAAACAGTATTTAATAAAATTGACATCATTTAGATAGATATAGAGAATATAAAAACATTGATTATTTATGCGCATAAAATGACAGCTATATTATCTCGAAATACTTACAAAACTAGCTTACACAAACCAGCGCTTCATTCCCACTCGCACCCTCTTTCATACTTTACATATTTTACTACCCCTCTCTGAGCTCATCATTTAATAATTTAAATTTTCTTGAAAATAAAAAAATCTTAGTTTACTCTTCCCGTTGATTATTTAGCTGTTATTTTAATCTGCAGTCCAGTCTCCTCACGGATTTTCGGTCACTTCGCATATTTCTTCCTTCACTAATTTTTATTAAAACAACGACTGTTACTTCATTTTATGATTAATTAACAAATGATCACATTTTTAACACCTTTTGGTGTTGGGTGTGCCCGTAATTCGTTCCGGAACTTTTTAACGGCTGTACAGCACGAAAGTATATTGTAGACTGGGGCGAATTTTACTGCCTCAGTTTCTGAGGTAGCGGGGGAGTCACATGATTTCACTTTATTGTTCTACTTGTGTTATGAAGCCAGATTTGACAGTGTTGTTATTTAGATCGACATTCCAAGTAACGTATTCAGGGGTTTGGCCCTGATGTCATGTGTCGTGACCTCTGTTTACAAAGTTCAAATGTCATACGGCTAAAAATAACTGTTTCTCTTGCGTTCTGCTGACGACCTTGACATTAACTCGTTCACGTTGCATACGTCATTATGTTTCCAAATAAAATTTACAATTATTATTTCTGTTTCTATTTTCCCCAAATTACCCCTGGGTGGGATTAACTGTACTGTTACATATGCACTATAATGAATGTGTTTGTACAAAATAAAATATATTCTCAAAGAACAGAAGTGTAGAGTAAAACTTAAAAAAAAACCTTTTGGCTCTTACCTTCTTCCCTTACCTTGAAAAAGTGGAAGAGACAAGGACTGCAAAAATTGTATTAAAGGAAAGATAGTATTTATCAGAGACACTGCAAGGATTACCTATATGGGGGGGGGGGTTCTTTTTAGAGTTTTTGTGATTAAAACTGTAAAAATTAAAAGAAAAAGAATTTGTTTGCTATTTATTTTGTTGCAGTCAAGGAGGTATCCTATTTCTAAGGCTTACATGGCAGGCGTCATAATTATTGAAATTAAGATCTATTGAAACTGTTGGTCTGTGGTATACTATAATTATCATTCTGACGGATGTTGTTATCAGACGTTTTGGCCTCACTTCTGGTGGTCGTCTTCTGTAAAACATGGTTTTAAATAAAACTGATACGTTGTTCGTCAGTAAAATTAATTTTTTATTTTTATTTTTCACATTTATTTTTTGGTACTGTCACAATAACTATACCCACACTTATTTTTGATATTTATATTATGCTATTATTAGCATCAATATATAGCGAATATTGCTTATAATTTTAGTTGGATAATAGAAATCGTGAGAATTTATTTGTGTATGTTGTAAAATAATTTGTTGATGATTGCAGTCATGTTTCATTGTCATATTTTTTACAAAAAATGTTTCTAGCAATACCGTAACTCCAGTGTGTGCCTGTGATGTTAGGTTAGGTTGTGTGTAACTCCAAGTTGGCGTTGTTAGGTTAACATGAAAACTAAAATTACTCACGAAAACCTATATGCCTTTTGAAATCGTACTCGCTTTTTGTGAAATCCACGTGAAAAAAACACCGAAGTAACTATACACGTCTCCCTTCTTTGTGATGGAACTCGTTTTTCAACAGTATTCCTTTTTTCAATAATTCTTGTTTTTTGTCACACACAAAGCAGCAAATTCAAAGGAAGGCAGGATCCTATATGTTTTCTTTTTTTGCATTTTGCACAAAATTTGCTTCAAGTGAAGTTTTTGTGTTTTGGTACAATACACCAGTCTGTCTGAGGTAGACAGACCCCACTCAGTAATAATGTGATAACTATGTGAACACGTGCACAGCACTTGTCTCTCATGTGCAGCTCATCACACGCCACACACCACACACTCTGGTGTGAACTGTACCATGAATAGAGGCTATGGGCATAATGGTTGAGGGAAAAAACCAATATAGCTCCTAGCTTTGTCGGCTCTCGGTAATCTTCTGGATTACTTGTAATCATAGCGTGTACCGTCATCTCCATGATTATCATCATTTCCAGTTTAAATTATGCATTACTGAAATGCCTCTCTTTTAACAAACATTAAAAATATGTGTGTTCATTATATGAGGTGTGTTTGAAAAGAATCGGACCTATTTTTTCATGCACGATCAAATGAACCATAGGCATTGACCGTGAGTACAGGCATGCAGTGAACCCTAGCGGCAAATGCTAACTGCTGCCATCCCGCTACAACAAATCAGTTGCTGTCTGGCTGCGTGTCGGTAAGTACGTGTATTGACTGCCCGTCGGATTTCATTTATTGTAAAATGACAGAAAAACTTGAGCAGCAGTACTACATTAAATTTTGTCAATGGCTTGGTGATACCCAAGCGGATACTATTTGAAAAAAACAGCAGTTGCGCGTTATGCCAGGCCCTCAACAAGCCGTAATGATGTAATCATTGACCAAGTGGAAACTTTAGTCATGGAAGATGATCGAATTATTGTCATTGAGATCTCACCAGAGGTGGGAATAAGCATTGGTTCAGTATATTCCATTTTGACTGAAAATCAAAATTTGGCTATGAGAAGAGTGTCTGTAAAATTTGTGCCAAAGCTGTTAACGATGGAGCAGAAGGGACTCCATTTGGAAGGTTTGCAGGACATGTTGGACTGTGTAAAAACTGACCCAAGCTTCCTCAATACTGTGAGCACTGGTGATGAGACGTGGATGTGGGTGTATGGGTACGTTTCTGAAACCAAAGTTCAGTCATCACAATGAAAAAGTCGACAGGGGCTGTGTCAGAGCCACGGCCGCAAATCTTCAGAGCGTAGAATACGTCTGTGTGCTTTAGGGTTGCTAATGTGTTATGAATAAAAACATTAAAAACTGCAGGAATGGATAAAGGTGTAGTTCCGATGCCGCTAAATATCATTTGTTTATTTACTTGTTACTATGGTAATTAATTCTGGTCTCCATGGTGTTGCAACGGCATCACTTTAACAGCCACTATCTTTACGTGCATCTGGAACCACAGTCTGTCACAAACGTCACACACGTGTCCAAATTCATTATTAAAGAATGTTTTGTGGATGTGCTTTGTAGCTAACTGGCACGTTTTGCTGAATTCGATCAGCTGATACACTTGCGAAGTCGGGCGCTCTTCCTCATCCAACTCGACTTCAGTATTTATTTCCTTGTCTTTTAAGCATTGTCGGTAAATCCTCTGACGTTCGGCATTGGTCATTTTGGGTTTTTTGAATTCCCCATGATTTTCTCTACTCTCCTGTATGCGTTTACGATACTTTTGAGCACATTTAGCATCCATTTACCGCGACATTTTGTCCGAACACACGATTTTTACAACTTGAATTACGATTATTCAAACCTCTTAATAATATCACCACTATTACGTACACTATGTAGATAGTACTCGATGAGACAATTTTAACAATACCTCACTCAATGTTCTATCACATCGGAAACCAGAGAAATACTAATTTTAGTGTGCGCCAAGCGGCGCAAAACATTTCTGTTTCTCCCCCCCACTCACCCCGTGCTGAATGATGCAATAGCCCGCTTCTATTGTGCTGTTTATTATCTTTGTTCCTTTATCTGTCGAATGGTACCTCATAAGCGTGAATATTTTGTCGTTTAGATAATATTTCAATTTCAAACGTGACGTGAAAACGTAACGCTCGATTTTCTGGTTGGGGTGCCTATTCTATTGTTGGCCTGAAAGGTAAGACGTATTCTACATCAAAACATTCATCATCCCTGTGGCCAAAAAAAAGCAAGACAAGTGCATAGCAAAATCAAAGTCATGCTGATTGTGTTTTTTGACTCATGTGGGATAGTGGATCATGAGTACGTGCCACAAGGCCAAACAGTTACAAAAGAATACTATTTAGAACAGTTAAAAGAATGTTATTTAAATACTGCTTATTTACTATTAGTTATGCGTCACCTCTGTGATGCTTTACAGCACATAAGGCCAGACCTGTGGACGGCAGAAACTTGGCAACTCCATCATGAAAACGCAACGCACCTGCCCATTCTTCTCATCTAATTCAGACTTTCTTGGCGAGACACAACATTCCTCAGCTATGCCAGCCTCCCTGCTTTCTTGACATGGCTCCCATGATTTTTGGTTATTTCCTAAGTTGAAAATGTCGCTGAAGCGGACCCGATTTGAGTCAAGAGAAAACATCATACAAAATACGAGACAGACTGTATCATTTTTTGTACTCTATACCAAAAGATGACTTCCAGACATGTTTCCAAAAGTGGCAGGACTGCTGTAAGAAGTGTGTGCAATCTAAATGAGAGTATTTTGAAGGAGATAAATGTTTAAAACAAGCAGATAAAATAAATGTATTTTTCCTGAACAAAGGTCTGATACTTTTTGAACACACCTCGTATATATTGTTTTTGACTCAACTTCATTTAAGGTCATAGTGAGTTATTTTAATACTGGATTGCCTTGTCGATTTGATTTGTAATTGTTATAGGACTACTGGCTAAACTTAATCATTCCATAATGTTTCCACTTGAAGTTTCTGTGTATATGATTTAAGTACTGTAACTTCAATGCTATCACATTTCCATACAGCGTAATCTTGTTTTCCCATCTTTCCAGCATAAACTTTATAACCTAAAGACTCTCCCGTGTTAATCTGCCACACGTTGGATGCGTCAATTTATAACCAAACTCGTATGTCCTGCCTCCTTCAAGCCCCGCGATGGAAGCCAATTTATAACCGTTCTCGTGTCTCGTGTTCGTTCGTATACCTCTGTAAAATGTAACAGTGTGTCTGAGTGTAAAAATGTGTCTGTGTTTCTTACCACTGCGTCCTCACACGGCGATGTACTTCACGATGTTTGGGCCCGTAGCGAACGTACTGAGGACCAGGTATCGTGGTTCCCGATTTGAGGTTCAAACGTAGTGGATAATCTCCGGGTGGCACCAAATTGTTTATATAAAACAATTAAAATGGTTTCCTTAACGTTCTATTTGAACGAGGCGACGAATTCAATTCGTCCCGCCTTTTCTCAAATTTTTGTCAATCGAGTTAGCAGTTGCAGTATTCGCTACTGGCGCGCTAGACGTCGCCTCAGAAACCTTCACTAAACATTATATTTTTAAACATACACTTTGCTAATGAAAATAAAACACGATTTAACACACACAGTATAGATTTATTATTAATTTGAAGTTAATATTTTATAGACACAAGTTGTAATTAATTTTTTATATATAATTCTGCACCGGATAATTCTTAATAAGACTCTCCAGGGTTAAACAATCGACTTTTGAATACAAATAAACAGTATGGCGTTTTATTTCGCCGATCAACAAATATTTCTGTCGATGTTTGTGGGTTGTTTGGATCACGTTAAAAGGTTCAGATGCAGTTACAATATTAAAAATACACAACCTTACAATGTTTTTTCCTTAGGTAGGATAATGTGTAGTGGTAATTGTTTTGTTTAAGTGTCATACAAGATGTTTAAAAGTCGTACATAAATATGAGGTTAGTTCTAAAGTTAACAAATTTTCAGTGATTAATATTACAATCCAATCCTTGCAAGAGAATAAAAATGATTCAGTGGTATTCAACATACATTGAGAAATATTCAAAGTGCGTTTATTTTTTGGAAGTTGAAATAATTTAACTGATACTTAACAGCCTTGCAGTACGGTATTACTCGGGATGTCAAGAAGGAAGGGTTATGGCATCAATATTATTCCTGTGTTCTTTATTCAAGCTTCGGCATCTTTTTCAAAGTTGTTTGGACTTATTTAGATATTTCGTCTTGAATTAAACGTCTTCTCCCTCTGGAAATGGTGTTCCGCATCCATCAGACTTCTTTACAATCAATTTCTGTACTTGGTTTTACTTTTAAGATGTTTTAAATATTAAAATGTGTTGTACAGAAAATTCGCATCTGGCTTGCGATAGCGTCACTTTCTAAGTAATTGTATTTAACGGTAATTACCTCGTTAAACGGTCGTTTCCATGGTTACATCATTGCTCTCATTGGGTGAGCTGAACCTGAACACATTGTTATCAATTTTCGAATTCCTTTCAAATCTTCCCATATCTTCGGATTTTCTCCCTCCTCCTATCTTCCTTCGGAGTTATTATCTAAATGCACTGTCATTTATATTTTCTCACAAAGATTATTTTGGTACCCCACAATATTGGGTTTTATCAAGTTTTCTAAGTTTACAATTAATTTCATACTTACTAATTACATTTCTTTGTTTATATAATTCCTTAATTTAATATTTGGTTTTTAATAATAACTACCATTCATCCTTGATGAATTAGTCACCTTGGATTTGTCCATTACATGGTGATTTTTATACAATCAGTAATTGTTTATGTTTGACCGTTAGGCCTGTTTCACATTTAAGTAGCCATTACTGGATTTTTATGGCTTCATACACAATATATTTCCTTTAGTCCTAAATTGTTATTTTGCATTAATAATTGGGTTTAATGTCTCTGGATGTGTTTTAATTTAGTCTTTGTTAGTAACAACTGTGTTATTCAATCTTACTTGCTAATTATTTGCTATTCATTTCCAATATAACATATAACATCTAGGTCTATGGTCTGTATGACTCTTACAGCCATATCCAATTCATAAACAATAGTTTATACAATTCATTATTTCTTATTTGTTGTTCTGGTGCTAAACAATCTCACCTTTATTACACTTTTTTATCATTAAACTCCCCTTATAACATGGGTATTTACTTAATGTTAATACAGACTTATTTTCTAATGCTTTTTGCTCTCCCTTCCATGTTAACACCAACTTATTACTTTTCCTTGTGAATCACACCTTTAAACTTTTACAATACATTTTTAAGTTATAACAATACTATTTCCTAGTCATCACAGTGAATATCACTACTTAGTGTTCATTATTTACTGAATCAATGTTCTATTCTAAATGTTATTCATTGTAACTTTGTTAAATGTTATTGTTCACTCTTAAAACTAAAACATATATTATTTTACTAAGTCTTTACCTTAGCCTACTCTCCTCTTACTATTTTTATGATAGACAATATTTGTATTTATTTTTCACTTGCACTTTCTTAAATTATTTAGTGTTCATTATAATTTACTTAGTGTTTCTTTATTATTATATCACTCTAGGATAAATCACTTTCACTAGTTCAACTTCCATTTATTTCTCATCATTTTATTCTCTTTCTCTACACACTATCTATATAAAGTTATTAATATTGTGTCTTTCTTAGTTAACAAATTACATATATCCCTAACTCTTTTGGTTAGTGTACTTTTATACATTGTTTCATATTACTGACTGTTTATAACTGTCATTTTATCGATACTAACATTCATTAATAGTTTTGGTTCTCAACCGGTTTCATTGTCTTTATTAATTTGGATTACAGTACTTCTCCCTTCTCTATTTTTTTTCTTGTCTAGTTTTCTTGATGCGTTTCATTTTGTTTTCTTCCTCATGGGTTTGTTCTCTCTTGGTTTTCATTCTTCTTCTCCTTCATTCGTCTTGTTTTCTTTATTTTGATTTCTTAACTGGCCAATCTCTGGGGTTGGGTAAATGTCATTTGTCTGTCAGTCTATCATTTTAGTTTCTGTATTAATCACTTTCGGTTTATTACTCCTCCTCCTTCCATGTTAATTACCTTTTATTTATTTTTTACTATCCACATAATTTATTTATTCAAACATAATATCATTTAGCATTTTTTATACATACTTATTGTTATCAAAATTTATCTGAATTTGGTGATGTTATAACTTCCATGTCCCTTCTTCTTCTTCTCCATGTAAGTATTGTATCTTGATTTGTCACAGTGTTATATAGTGTTGCTGCTCAACACTGAGCAGTGTTTTTGCCAGAGATCAGGTGTTAGTCATTGATGTTGTTTCCCTAAACAGGTGATCAATTCTTCTAGGTAACCTGCTTTTATGATCCGTGACAGTATTTTCCAGTCAGTTCTCAACTATGGGTTGCTCAGTTTCGCAGGATTCACCAAATTGGAAGTAAGAGTTAGAAGTGGTTAGGTAGGTAGTGTGACTTTATCTTCGTCACTTACACGCCGTTACCTCATTAGAATTCAAATAATTCTGTCATGTCATCTAATATCATGAGCTTGAATATTATTTTTGTCTTCCTGCAGCCATTCAAAATGCAATAATATTGTACTATTTTATCAACATCAGTACTATTGTATGATATCAGTTGTGGTAAATTGCAGGGTAGCATATTGTTTCAGGTTAGATCTATCATTGGGTCACATGAAGAAGGTCTGGCATATTTGTGCGGCCACTTACATACGCTGGGCGGTGTTGTACCAAACATGTATACGCTACAACAAGCTGGCTTCCTTGAACTTGAACTGGCTGACTGGAAAAGTTGTAGAATGTAAGTGTTGTGATTTGTATTAATCTTATTTATTTTTACAGATACTATATAAGTGGATATAATGTCGCAGCAGCAGCTTTGCTACCGAACAAGGAATGTGGTGGCATATACCATTCCACTGCATATATCACTGTAATACAGTACTACACATTTATAATACATTTAACACAGTTTCGGTGTAACTTGGCTGTCTCTCACGTGGTATTTCTTGTAGCGAACAAGAAAACACACTTTAACAAAATATTCAATAAGTTATACTGACATATAATGTACAAACACGTAATCTAATAATCACACAAAGTCACAACAAAATACATCTTCTGAATAATGTTTATAGAACCAGTAATACCCCACCAACACAAGCATGCACTATCATTCAGTAGACCTCCCGCTCCTTAGGTGTCTCGGTAGCAAAGCTGGTGTGTGTACAGTGCATACCATGGCAGATCTATAGATCTATAAGCCATGAAACTTTGCCATTTGGAGGCAGTAGCTTAAGACCCTTAGGTAGCCCATAACTTGACTGCCTGAAAACTTAAGTGTAACATGATTTTGAAGTATTAAGAAAGTATATTTAGGATGCAACAATTTGTGTAATTAAACTTAAGGTACAAGGTGTGTTTAAGTACATAAGGTTTGTTTTTAAAATAGATAAAAAAACGAAACATAAAAAGAATTAATTATACCTGAATCAAATAAATGCATTCACATTATTTTTTGTATAGTCGCCAGAGTTCTGCACACTTTTATAGCTTTTCACCAGATTTATTATTTTAGACGATTTGTGTGAATGCAGGACAGAATTTGTGTGAATTTGAGCTGTGGGACTCAGTAAAAATGTTTCATCATTTGAACAGTTCAGGCTGTATAAAAGCATGTCCAATTGGTCAACAAAAAACTTTTTTTGTTTTGAGTGGTTTGTCTAAGGTTACTCAATGTCACAGCACACATCAGCATTGTTGTTTTTCCATGCTCAAGACAATCATGAAGCTCAGTCCCTTTCATGTGCTCCCACTGTGTCAACTGTTCTTTTAACCCAGCACATGTTGAGGGAATCCAAATCTCATTTCCAGTGGCTGAACAATCCATTTTGGTGATACAGCTAAAATATTAATGTAAAGTCATACATTTTAACTAGTGTGCATTGGGTACCTGCCATTATCATTACTATGAATACAAAAGGGATCATATGTACAAGTCTCTTTAAAACTCCTACAGGTTGGGTGAACTTCATCTGGTAAAACCTCTTGCTGAACTATTTCTGTTGTAATTTTTTTAATGTTTTTTTTTTTAATAATTCAGGGTCAAAAAGTCATACAACACTGTCCGATGCCTAATCTCCATTAACTGTCATTGCAGTCTTCGTTGTTTAGACCTCTATTGCTAATTGATCTTCTTATGCCCTCTATCCATGTTTTCTTTGGTAGTTGGTCTTGTCCCATTCTTTGTACGTGTCCATACCAGATTAGTTGTTTTTCTTCAGTGCAGTCGATAATTGTCTTTTGTACGCCCATTTCTTCTTTGATCATTTCATTTTGTATTTGCTCTAGCCTTGAAGTTCTAGCAGCTCGTCTGAAAGCGTCCATTTCTGTAGCTTCTAACTTTCTTTTTGCCTGTTCTTTTATTCTCCGTACATCAATTGCCTGTTGTTTTGGATCTGTACATCAATGTGCTTTTAATTATACTATTGTATATTCTTTTCCAATTTCTGTGCTCCATAGAATCCCATTCAGTGATCTAATTATTTGTTTTGCTTTGTTTATTTTTAATTTTATTTCAACATCATCTGTTCCTTCTTCATTAAAGTTTATTCCCAAGTATTTATAGGTGTTGCATTTTTTTATATGTTCGTTGTTTTGTAAGATTAAATCTGTTGTTTTTTCTCCAACACACATATACTGCTTTTTTCTTATCAGTAATCCCCATTTTTCATACTCTTTCTTCAGTTTGCATGTCATATATTCCAGATCTTCTTTTTTCTTAATGTTTTGACTCCAAATATCTGTAGTCATTCCAAAAACTGAGAGCGGTGGTAGTTGTTCATAGCTTCTGAGGGATCACAGATTTTTGGGGCTCAAAACATGAAGAAAAATTACAACAATGGAGATAGTTCAGCAAGAAGTTTTACCAGTTATACAATTCTTTGTCAGTAGTGAGAGTATTCTGCTGGTCTCCATTCTAGGAACATGCCCTAAACATTTATAACCAGGTTATGTTTAGAGATTTCATTTGTTGTACAACATCTTGGCTTCCTACTAGTTTAAGCTACCTGCTACCATTAGATAATACCTTGTATCATCACGTCAAGCTTTCTGCCTTTCTCAGTTCTATTCATCTCCTGCGTTGTTAATCACTATACCACTCTGCATATTATTCGATGAGGAAAATTCGGTTTTTACCTGAAAGGATGTATTACATCTAAAAACTATGGATTTCATTGTCCATGACATGTCCGTTGATTAACTAAATATAAGTATACCACTACCGATTTGGAACACAAGTTTTTATTGGTAAAAAGGTAAAAGTTTTACCTTGTAGCCTGAACCAGTTTTCGCTTATTATGAGCTTCGTCAGAGGCTTCATCAAATAAAACCTCTTGCTGAACTATTTCCAGTGTTGTAATTTTTCTTAATGTTTTGAGTCTAAATATCTGTGGTCATCCCAAAAGCTGAGAGCAGTGGTAGTAGTCTCCATACCTCTGACGAAGCTCATAATAAGCGAAAACTGGTTCAGGCTATAAGGTAAAACTTTTATGTTTCTACCAATAAGAAACTTGTGTTCCAAGTTGGTAGTGATATACTTATATTTATCAAAAATCTAGTAATACTTATATTTATCAAAAATCTAGTAATTAAAACATCATCCAATAATTCTGTGATTCTCCTTGCAGAGTCTGTACATAATGTTTCAGGTATCGATTATTAGCGATTGATCATGGTTTGCTCTCATTTGTGGACGTTGATCACAGAGAATGGCCCGTCGCCATGGTTACAAATCCTAAACACGCTCTGTTTACAGTACCTGGCCGAGAACCGTTACACAGAATGGCAGCGTCAACACATATCAGGTAAATATCACTTGATACTCTCATATGAGGTATTACCTTTTTATAATTTTTTAATACAGTATTTGCATGTAAACTTAGATATGACAAGACCCAATTATACATTTTGCTTTCTATAAAGATGAGACTATATTTGTCACTAAATATCATAAACATGTCAACCTGAAAAAAACATTCAAAACTTAAACTATATTTTTAATAAAAAGAGTAATGACATGTTGCTACATCCGGACATAGCAGTTAGTAGAGGAGATATGCATACCAGAGAAAAGAATTAACGATATTCAAATTATTTTGAAGTCCTAATATGTACAATAAAGGAGAATATAATATAACAGATAACAAACAAATTAAAAACTTTACAAGAAGAAAAAGTGAGAAATGAAAAATACTGAAAGGTATTTAACAAAAACAAAAAGACAAACTGATAGGCAAAGAAAGATCAATGTACTTTTACAAAATTTTACCTATTTGTATAGTCAGAAAGCGGACTTACGCACAATATTGTTATAAACAGTGGGAACAGAATAATTTAAAACACTAACTACAACTTTAATTACAGTTTAAATAAACAATTGTATTGCATTGCATTGCGGTAGCAATGGTCTTTGCACCCAGTGCATGATTGCAGCATCTGGGTCGACCCCAATGGCAGCGTGGTGATATACATAGTTCTGATTCAGTAGACTGGTTCCAAAAAACTGGGACAACCGCCAATATGTTAACTCAGAAGGCAAAGCAGAAAGAAAACTTGATTTTTGACTTGATTTTTTTGGCACTGCCGCTGGAACCGATTCAGGCAACAGATGTTGCCTGTCTCAAGCTCAGCAAGCAGACGCCTTCAGTCGTCAGTTGCTCTCTACAAGGCAGAGAGTCTCTGTGCCAGTGATAGGCATAACAGTGGCAAACAGCACGGTCGGTATGCGAGGAGGGAAGAAAGGACAGCTTAGAAGGTTAACTCAGGGGCAGGGACAGATGTTAAATGTTAAGTCTATTGATGTCTTTATGGCGGGTCATTGAGAATCACCCGAGGGCGTTTAACCTGGACTGGGGGAGGTAGTTGCATTTCGTGCTGATGGTCCGTAGGTAAGGGAAGGAGGAGGTCACAGCTGCAGAAAAAAGAGTTACAGCTAATGAGCGGATGAAGGCTGACAAGGTAGTAACTCGAAGACCTTCTCGAATTACATCATTCAAATAAACAAAGACAACAGTAAACACACGTACACGTGTTTGTTTGTTTATGTAAGCTTGTATTAGACAATCATAAGACAAGTCTAATGATTGCCTTATCATTAATAGTCAATTACATGACTGTCTAACACACACTAATATAATACAATTCATATCACCTACTTAACGGTGTCATGCTAAATAATACAAGTTGCCAGTTACAGAATGTCTTCACACAATAAATCACAGTTCACGATTTAAAACACTCCAGTAACGCACATCGAACCGGAAATCCTAAAACTGACCAACTCCTCTTGTGAATCTTCTCCTATACCCAAGCTGTGTGACACAGTATGTGATAGAAATTAACTAAATGCTGGTAGGATAACCAATCATAATGTGTAACATGCACCTGGAAAATATGAGAAGGTAGGCGTGCATTGTGTAATACTGCTGGTTACACCGCAACATGTGCAGAACGTCATGTAGCCATACATATTATCTCACCATCACAATATGTAATTAATAAAGAAATTGGTATTCTACTTTTGGACACAAAAAATAACCAGTTTAAGAAAGAACTGACAAGACATTTTCAAAATTGTGGTGTCTGAAGTTTTACATCATTTTTAAAAACCAAGATTGTCTAGCCCTTTATCCATGGAACTGTATTCACTTTAAGCATGTGCTTGAATAATGACTTGAGCCATGGAGGAGAAGTTTGTAGTTACATGTAATAGCTGGAAAAGAGATTTAATGTGACTTTATTTTGTTGTGTTTGTGTGTATAGTTAAAGGTGAGCTGACATTTATATATTATTTTACATCATATTATGTATTTCTTATCGATAAAGATAAATCCAAAATCGAAATAAACTTTTTGTAATTATAAGATTCTTTCTATCAAAGCACTATACTGTTGTAGGGTGTTGGCATTTTCAGTGTCAAGAATTATGCAAGTGAAGGTGAAAATAAATCACAATGTGTGGAAGACTTGTCAGCACGTGAAAGGACCTCTTTATGTAATGCAGTGGGATCCAAGATATTATGAAGTTGGAATTCATCACATCAGTGTATGTCTGACTGGCTTATAATTGTTGTTTTATTATGCTTTTAAATAAGAAACAGTTTTTTTTTATTTAAATGTTTTTATAGAGTATGTACTCATACACATTCATTCATTTAAAAGAGAACTCTTTAATTGTATAAATTGAATTTGAAAAGCTTTTTTCTTCTGAATGTCCTAACTTGTGAATTTAAATAAACAAATTTAGCAATTACTGATGCTGTTTAATTGTAACATTTTGTTTTTAAAATATTTTTGTGATAACTATAACAAAATATTTATTTTCTTTTTAGCTGCTATGAAAGAAATAAGGTAAAAAAATTGTGTGGAGGTTCTGGAATAGTAAAGTCTTCAGACCAGTGATTCCCAAATGTGCAAAAAATTTTGGTATTAAAGTATTATATTCAAATGGAAATGTTACAAGGAAAATGTTTGCAGTTAGAAATATTGTAATTTAAAAATATGCCTTTGTTGTTTGCATAATAATTGGAACTTTCTTTGGTTAATTGTCAAGTTTTAATTTACATATACTGTTGAAAGCCTGGTACCATATAGTGGACCAAAATAGAATAATAATTATAATTTTTACAAAAATTTCTTTCAGTGTGTTTGCTCCATTCCACCGTGTTAGTCTCTTTGTTTTGGTTACTGCATACCATCACTTCTTTTTCAGTCTTTTTGCCACTGTTTAATGCCCCACTTGTGTAGGTCTCCTCATTTTCTTGTTTTTCCTCAATTCATGATTCTCAAATATAGTTTACTGATGTGTTCTATATATAAATGTCCCTACCAACTCAGTTTACAGTTTCCTTCTGTAAATTCAAGCACAGACGATGTTTCTAGATCTCTTAGAAGTTTTGTTTTTCTCCTGTTCTTCCTGGTCTGATCACTCGCTGCCTCAGATACTATATCTCTACGGCCTGTATTTTTCACTTAGTATAAATGTCTTGCATTAACTATATAAATAGAGACTAATAATATTTAGAGGATGATACATTATTTCAGGCAACTTAAAAAAATTGTCTAGCCCTTTCTAGCAAGTAAAACATATCAAAATCTCTAGTATAGAGCATTCTCCAAACAAAGAGGCTGGAGAAAAAAACATTGTTTTGCCACCAGTGCTGGTTGAAACCCACATAAAGAAAAAAACATTAAGTATGTAGACTATGTACACTCAGAAGTAAGTAGGAGATTAGATTAGGAGACAGCTACACTCCAGGAGATGGATATTGCAACGTCAAAACAAAGTCAGAATCCAAACCATTGAGGAAGCTGCTTAGTTATTTACATAGTTACGTACAATCTTACTGGTTGGGAGTATTAGAGCTAGCTGTTTATAAACAATTAAACATATTTGTAGAACTGTAAAAGAACCTTGAAAACCGTACAAGAAAATGAAAAACTTTAATATTAATCATTTTATCTCTTTGTACTTCTTTCTGTTGTGTAATATGTACTTTTTATGATTAGTATTTTTTAGTTTTACTCTGATTTGGTCCTGACTCTGAAAATATAATTTTGTATAAATGAAGTTTGAAGGCTCTGTCTGACCTCTGTCAAGTGATGTTCTCAAAGAAACCATCCACATCCAGATGAAGAAATTCATTATATTTTATTTTTTAACGATTGTGACTTATGATGTCAGTCTTCTTGGTCATTTTTATCCAAAATGCTTGGTCTTTGATATCTCAATCAGATTTCACTTTGCAGCTTCATACATCAAGGGATTAATACCAGTAGATTGTAAAATTGTTTTCAGCATGTTCTGTATGGTATTATTTATGTATGCTGTATAACAAAATATGAATTACAAAAGAAAATCACGATTGGTGTAGAATTCTGTAACTACACTAACTCCTTTTCTTAACAAAACCGAGTACAATGCTTGGAAATATTTTTCTAATGCGTGAGTATAAGTTGGCAAACCAGTACATTGTGAACTAGGTTCATTATTCAAAAACATGAAAATTCTAGACAGTAATCAGTTTGTGCGAAGAAAATTACGAGTTTTCAAAGAAGCCTGTGAGACTTCACTGCAGGGTCTTAAAATTACTTTTGTAGACTGCACTTCCCTTCGATCATTGGTAAAATGGGAGATGGTTACTACACATAATAAATATGATTGCACATGATAGTTAATCTAAATGTAGTAGTTAATGTATACATGATGTTTGTCATCTAATATTAAATATTGACTAATGTATTGGGTTGCTTGACAGGTGTATGTGATTGATAATGCTGGGAGAGAGTACAGATCTACACAGCCATTTTCGCTGGATGGTACAAAGCTAAGCTTCAGTGTCTTACCAAGGCTGGCCCTTATGACCAACATTAGCACTACAGTAAGTTATACTGGGATTACCTGAGTACCTTTACTCGAAGTAATGTGACTGTATACTGTACATACTGATATTGGAAAACGGGCAGGTGTTTACATCAAAAGACTATTGTTAAAAGTACATTAATGGTATTAACACTTTTGACCCGATGCCCATACAATTTACGGGCGCATGATTTTCCTCAAAAACGCGACTCCTGTAAATTTTACGTTTGTCGCTTCACACGCGTTTAACGACATTTGTACGAAACATTTACGGGCTTCTGTTGTTTGTACTTGCAGACTGGACTTTGTAGTTGCCAACTGAATACACAGATAGCAGCACAATCAGATTACTGCTCTGTGATTTCTGACTATTGACACTTGCAACGTCGGTTTGTGTTAATACGACCGTTTCATTTGCACCACACAAAAGCAGATTATTGCAAATAGACTGATTTTTACTATATTCAATGCCTTAATATTGTAGGAAAAGTAATTTTTGTACAGTAGTTAGTAATAACAAACCGTTTATTATATGAAAACATCTTGTAAAACTTTTTTTTTCTCAAAAATATGCTTCTAATCTAGATACTAAAAATTAATTTCACCTTCATAAAAAATAAATAGTGTATCATTTTATGAAAATAGAAGGTCCAGTCTTTAATTTGCCATATAATTTGTGTTGTTTTTAATAAATCTTACTATTAAAAAATAAGAAAAAATATGGAAAACAGCCAGGCTGCTGGGACATGCCTATGCTGAAATGGCCAGGGTTGAAGCTGTTAAAGATAATTGTTATGATACCATTATTTTTTAAAGCACTCTGTGAGCATTATATGTAATTGTTGTGAACAAATACAACTACAGTATCGTGATTCGTGATCAGGGTACGTTCTGACCAAATGGGTCGGTTAGATGTACCGTTTTTTCACTTGTATAATGTACCCTCGTGTATAATGTACACCCCCATTTTATCATAATATTTTGCAGAAAAAATGTAATCATGTATAAGGTGCATCCGTTTTTGTGATGAGAAATGGTTGAACAAATTTATTAGGATGTAGAAAAATATACATTGTTGGAATATTATGCTGTGCAGAAAAAGTGTTCCATACACAATAATAGAAACAAAAATTTATATACTATGCCTGTTTATTTGTAAACACAAAACAGAAATATGAAAATCATATACAATTTGAAACAACTTAAAACTTATACAAGTCATAGTTTTTATTTAGTTTGTTGTTTTTAGTTGTTCACTAGCACATAACATTTGCATTTATTAACATTCTTTATCTGTTTCTGAAGAAACAGTATTGAATTACTCTCTTCTTCTGATTCTTCATTTGTTTTTCGTTTCTTCAATTCTTCATTTCTTCTTCTGATTTTCATCTTTGTTTGTCGTGTCCTGTTGATCTGACTGGCACAGATTTCGCACCTGTTTCATCAATACTTATGGTCATTGTCATATCGCAAAAGACAAAACGCTCTGGTCTGCATTCCCAATTCGAGAAGCATCAAAATTGTTTGTATGCCTCATTTGTACAATAAAGCAATGAAACTCTATAATTGTATTTTTGTTCTCTCGAGGTAAACGTTCAGCCAGAGTAATTCTTCTTTGAATCGAAAGTCAAAATCAAGATTCAGTATACCAGTAAATAACTTTGTTTTGTGTCTGTCAATTTCAAAAGGCGTGGTATAGTTTTTCCTTCATGGCATTCATTTAAGCACAAAAGTAACTCCAATATGTTATGTGAAAATATGTATGTTATGTGTACCATATGGCAGTCAGAGTGAGACCGTCGCAACAATACTATAAACAAGAGTAAATCAGGAACTGCTGGTTTGTTTGTCTCTATTAATATGTAGTATCGTAAGTAAATGTTAGATAGCGTTACTAGTACTAACTATAATTGAAGTGATCATACCACAATGGTTGTAGTAATTTAAGCAGAAATTTTGATAGCATACTGGTATATTGGTAGCCTTTGACATGTGTTCCACTTAGAATGTACCAGTACATTTGTTGCACTGAAAGGGTTAAGTATTTTCATTCACAAAAATACGTAAATTGGACAAGGTTGGTAAAAATGATAATGAAAGGATTTTCTCCGGTACACAGTAATATATAATAACTAAGGTTGTGGGTTGTGGGATTCAGAGGAGCAGAACCTGTCAGTCTAAAGGTGGTTATAAATAATAAGATAGAGAATATGAGTCACTTTAATTACTTGTGAAATGTTCATCACGCATTTTATGTGATTTTACTAAAATCACAATTCCACTTTCTTTGCTTACAATTCCACTGTAAGCCCATAAATACTCAATTCATAATGCATTTAGGAATATCATACCCCATTTGTTCAACCAGCCAGCATGGACAATAAAGTAAGCGAGTACTTTAAATATGTGCGATTGTTTCTGAAAGTATGTGGTGTTGAGTCGTTTCATTTTAGTTCCAGTTCCTTTTCGGCATGGCAATGATCTCCTCTGTAGTGCCATTGTGCTGTCTGCGAATGATGAACATCCGTCATAAAGGTATGTTGTCGCTGTACTAAAGTCATGTAACAATATTATTGTAACAAGTAAAATGTAACAATAGTGTTAGTGTATAGATAAATAAATATTTTATATATAATATGATGAAATGCACTACTTTACCCGTATATTTAAGTAGCATTTTGTATTCTAAATACTATCTGTCTGTAGTTCTCAAATTGTGGAGTGGTTTATAGCAGCTCTCCAAGTTTGAGTCTTCTGCAAGCCTCGTTATGGCCATTTAGCTGGGGTAGCTGGCATCCACCAATATCTGGTTGATATACTTCAGCCTCGGCCTGTCACATGAATCTGTATCTGTGAGCATGTTCAATTGCCAAGGTTAATTGTGTAGTTGGATTAGACCACCCAGTATGATCAGTCCAAACAGTGAGAAACAGAATAAAAACTTCACTCCATAAATTAAATAAAGTGGTACACAAAAAGCTTCACTTGATTAAGGCTCTTGGAATGTCAGGCCCAATACAGTTAAACTAAAGTAGAAAAAAAAAACACAGTAGCTTCATCGTGTTTATACAGTTTTGAATGTTTTTAGTACAATGGTATGTTAATGTTACATTAAGGGTATTAAGAGCAACACTGAAGAATTATAACAAAAATTGAATCTTTTATTTTTCGTGAAATATTACTGTCACGATATGGACTGGATAGCTACTAATTAAATATTGTAAATTATTCAGTACATAAAAAGTACATTAAAGTGTGTACTAACATCATAAGAAGATGGCATCGAGGTCAATGATAGTGAATTCACTGTACTGTATTAGGTTTTTGGATAACATTGTGCAGATTCTGAAAAATAATAAATAAGATGCTGAAAGTATTGCTGGACAGCAAGTCTTTAAAAGTGTTAATAAAGTAAACTAATGAGAGGGAACAGAAAACAAATTCAGGAGTACTGAAATATTAAAAATTTGGGAGGAGTGAAAGTTATTACAACAAATAGAATTTAGAAAGATTAAAATTTTGAGGCATGTCGTAAGACATAGTTACTGTATCACAGACATTCTAGAAGGAATGAAGGATGATGTAGGAAAATTTGTTTTGAAGCTGTTGAGTTAAATCATGATATGCATGAGTTATAGGTGAAAAGAACAGCAAAAATCACAAGCAAATGGTCACAGCAACAAGGCAGGATCTTCTATTGCCGAAAGGAACAAATTGTGGAAGAAAATCCAACGAACCATTCAAGCTTTGTAGCTGATCAGAAATTTTTGAAGAGACAAAATGAACAAATTTTGTTTATATTTTGAAGCTCATAGTTACAAATCTGCAATTACCTAAAGCTTATATTGATTTTTTTTAACTGTATCATACTGTCATTTCTAACCAAATGTGCATGTGTGTATGTTTGTAATTGAAGATGAGTGTAGGAAAATGTGTTGTACATATTTAGTTGGTTAACTCAGCCTGCTGAACATGTTTAGTGTATAACAGTGTATGAATCTGTTTCAGTGCAGCGGGCTAGTATACCAAGAGCGAGTATCAGTTTTATTAAATGGTGGTTCAGAAAACTGTGGCTAGTTGCCAATATCGATAGGTTCTTCATACCACTAATACTGTATCCTCTCTATCTTGCCTTTGGTATGTATAAGTTAGCTCTTATTTAAATCATAAAATAAATTTTATTAAAAGTTTATTTAAATCAATTGTTATATTAAAAAAATAAATAATTGTACTTAAACAACTATCAAAGAGAATTATCTATTATCAGAGATATATATTATCATCAAGATCATTTTGTCACCTCTGTGGACATGAAAACAAAATAAGTTTACTAGTTAAATACATTTTTTAAGTAAATCGATTAAATATTGGACAGTCAATTAATGTGAAGTAGTTCTAATCAGAAAAGTAAAAAAAAATGTGAAAACTAAATGCATGTGTTCATCACCTAAGTGAACAACTATTGTTCATGGACTGAAAACATGTCCACAGAGGCAAATAAACCCATGATTTTTCTTTTCTCTCCATTTTAAAACTATGTTAATACATATTCTGCTTCATACTTGCAAAAATGAAATATTTTCATTTTTCATTTGTGGTAGGAACTAAAATCTACTTTTTTACTTGCTGTTATTTTTAGAGATGTATATGTTCAAAAAATAAATGTTTTTGTGTTTTTCTAAAAGGAAACCTAAAAAATTCTGAAAATGAAGATTTAAGTCCTTTACTATTTTTTCCAATTTTTTTTTGTTTAAAAGAAATTTGGAAGTTAAGGTGTAAGATGTAAGCAAAGATATAAGGAAGTTAAGAGCTTTGATTATGAAGACAGACATATGAAATCTGATAAGTGTAACTTAAACTAACTAATATTGATATAGTAGCACCGTAACCAGTTTCGTTTTCTAGGAAGTGTACTTTTGATTTTGATTTTATCAAATGTAACAGTTAATCACTTTGAGTTTATCAGTTGTTTTTACTTTGTTTAAATTCTTTGCCATAAGGATACTTCCACTTTTAGATAAACGTACTTATTAAAATCTTGATTTCCACAAGAAAAAGTGTTAACTATTCAAATAAGTTATTTGTTTATTTGTTTTCCTTTAATAAGGAAAAGTACCTCATCAAGTCATGAAACTTACCTCCATAGGAATTTTATTACCTCTGTGGATATACTAAATTTCAAATAGAAATAATTAGTTAAAACAGGTAAACAGTCTCAGTCACTTCTCCAAGGCTACTCTAATTACTCTTCTAAGTACAGTCACATAGTCTTCTTCTTCTCTTCAAGGATTAGGTTATATAAATCTGTTCTGGTACCCATCTCATCCTCAGACAACCCACGTCTCTTCTACCAGTGGCTTTATAGTTCAATGCCGCTTTCGGCAATCGATCCTCCATCATCCTTTGCAAATGATCCCACCATTGCTTTATGTAAACTGAAATAATTTCGTTTATGTCCTCTGCTTCGAGTTCTGCTGTGAATCTTCATTCTTTATTCTATCTTAACAATGTACAGTTTGAAGTACTTTGAGGAAACTGCATTTCAGCACTTTGAGTCTTGCCACATTCCTTTTTTGCCATGACCCATGCCTCACTCGCATATGTCAATATGGGTATTGCAATTGTCTTATAAAATTTAATCCTTGTGCTGTGTCTTGTTTTATTTCTAAGGTTTCTATGAATCGTTCCACAAATATTTCTAAATTTATTTATCTTCTCATTTATATCATATTCAGATCCATAGCTTACTGCACAACCTAGATATTTGAAACAGCTCACTTGTTCTAAAGAGCTGTTATTTATAACTATCTTTGTCCTCAAGTCACATAGTTTTACTTATGTTTCAGTGCTTAATTTGTTTCTAATATTAACCAAGTTGTAGACTGACAAATAGATTTAGTTATCAAAAGGCTACCTTTTACAAACACATTAAGATGGTTCAAATTTATAATTCCTGTAAATTTGATTGTTAGAAGAAAAAAGTTCTTGTAATATCATGTCTTATCAACCTAGCCATTTGATTATCACTGAAGCATATTAAAACTACCACTTTGAGAGTATTTGCGAATAGAAGTAAAGAAATGAGGAGCACTTTGTTGATTCCCAGGGAGCACTGGAATGTTTTTTTAGAAGTCATTTAAAATACGAGCTTATTCAAAAAGAATGGACAGATTTCATAACACAATATTTTATTAAGGAAAATTAATACAAAATTCCAACCAAATCACAAGTATTCAAAAGGAATGAACCGATTTCATGACGAAATTGTTCAGTTCTCAAGCATTGTCATGGAATGAGTCATTGACAGCGGAACACCATTACAGGACAAACATATCTTGATATGCTTCAACAGTGGATCCTCCCGATACTGCAAGCACCCCTCATTAGCACTGATGATTCGAACTTTTTTGAATGAAAAAGTGCCCCAACGGTGGATTGGTTGGAAGGGGGCCCAATTGGATGAATTCCTCTTTTTGGGCTGCGAGATCTCACTATATGTGATTTTTTTCTTATCGCGATGTGTAAATGATAGGAGTTTTTCTTCCACTGCTGCCCACTTCAATTACCTTAAACATCGAATAACAACAGCGATCAACTCAGTGGATCGTGATATATTGCTACGCATCTGGAATGTCATACTGCCTTGATCTCTGTGCTGCAAGTGGTGGCCACATTGAACACTTGTAATACAGAAAATAAAACTTGATTATGATTAGAATACTTTTGATTTGGTTGGAATTTTGAATTACTTTTCCTTAATAAAATACTGCATTATGAAATCGGTTCATTCTTTTTGAATAACCCTTTAGGTAGGAATTTTGACTAAAGCACTAAAGTAAATGTTGAAATCTTTAGTTCAAAGCATACCTTCTTGCAGAATCATTGATTTTGGCCAGTATCTACATGTCCTTTGTGGAGTGCTTCAGATAGGCTTGTATCACTTGGTTTTGACTACGTGAACTTCCAGTGAGACAGTTGTGTATAGTAGAAATGTATATTGTACGAGGGTCATCTTAAAAGTAAGTTTCCCTGATTTAGGAAAAATAAAAAACACGTGTAAAATTAAAAAGAAAACTATACTTTTATTCAAAAAGATATACTTATTTTTCAGTATAATCTCCAGCCTTGTCAATACACTCTGTACTGTAAAAACAGTTTTTCAGTTCCTTCTTTGAACCACTGCATGCCCAGATTTCGGAGCCAGGTGTCAACCCCCTGTTTCACTTCCGTATCCATTTCAAAACGTTGTCCTCCCAGCTGTTCTTTGAGATGGGAGAAAATATGGAAACACTTGGAGCCAAACCAGGTGAATATGACGGTTGATCGACAATCTCTCTTTGAAAGGACTCCAACAAATACTGCATGCGTTGCGATGAATGAGGACGTGTGTTGTCGTGGAGCACAAGAACTTTATTGCTCATCAAACTTTTCCTTTCAAGAACGGTGTATAGCACCAGCGGACCATTTGATTGCTCATGCACTCAGGTCCGTAAACAGAAGCTAAGTGATGAATTTCAGCCGCTGATTCATTTTTTGTAGCAAAAAACAGAATCACCCTATGTACTTTGGAATCAGACATGCTAATAAACGGAACGTCCATGATTTAAATTTTGTGTCGTTACGATGCTATGGAACAGATGAGGTTTTGCCACTACATGCAAATAAAAGTTTTCCAACCTTTGTCAGTTTGCTTGCGCCATTTCCCTTTGAAAGAAAGAATAGGGAAACTTAGTTTTGAGATGACCTCGTATGATTACAGAAGTTTCAGTTTCTGTATGGCAGGGTGGTGGGAGTATTTTAATTTTATTTAATGAAAATGACTTTAGAATGTTTGGATAAAAGCACTGGACATTACCTGGTCAGAACCATTTGGTTATTGAAAATCAAATTCTCACAGAAATCATATCTTCAGAATCTCACTGATGAAAGAATATGGAGTCATGTGTTATACTGAACATTGCATTAGCTGTTGATGATCGAGGGAGCCTGTGTACCCTAAATCAAACTGTGTTACTGTTACTGCTGTCGACATGATACAGAGATGTTCATTTTATATGAAAATTGTTATTTTCATGTTGTCAGATTTTTTTTAAGTACAACATCGTCAATATCATAACTGAGTGTCCAGCAGAACGTGTAAGTGATGTTATCAACAAATAGAATTTACCTCACAGATGTAAATAAACATTATTGAGTGTTTTAAAAACTTGAAAATTGTTACTTAAGGTGAAATAATTGTATGATTGTACAGTGTGGGTTTCTATAATTTGGTATTTCCGGAATTTGTTTTAGGTCCATGGTCAGTTGGAGAAATTATAGAAGGTCACATTGGAGTGATTTTTGCTTGGGGTTTGTTTGTAAACGGAACATACTTACCAGGAGCATTTACATATGCATACGGGTACTTCCAGGTAAGGAGACTGACTGACCTCACAAATAATTTGTAACCATTAGGATTTTAGTGAGTGTAGCTATAAATACAATATAATACTCCTGACAGTAGTACAGAAATATTGTACTCTTTGTTTCAAAGACTAATCTGAAACTAACTGCACTGTGTATTGAATAGTACTTCTAGCTTCATAGAAAAGTTGGTAGAAGAACTAATAACAGTGAGAGTGTGACAGTTATGACAATGAAGTATAGAGTATAGAGATTTGGGGAGTATTCTGGTGTAGGATTGGAGAAGCGAAGTGTAGATTACAACAAGAATTGCCTTGGCTAAAGAAGCCATTTAATAAGAATAAGAAACTCTTTTGAAGGATTTTGGACGTGGAAGTGAGAAAGAGATTGATGAAGTGCTATGTATAAGTGTTCAGTTGTACAGGTGAGGAACATGGACTATGGGGACAGAGTAGAGGAGGGTTTTTTTATATGGTTATAGAGAGAATAAAATGGTTGATAAAGAGAGTAATGAGAAGGCTCTGAATAGACTAAAAGAAACAGAAAGTAGACATAAACTACTGCAGTATGGTATACAAGGTTTAATAAGAAATATCATGCAACTTCCTGTATTATAAATGTCTGATTAAATTTTTTTTAATATTGGTAAATGTGTCTGTAGTTTTGTCAAAATTTTTAGCCATATGTTGCAAGGTGAATACCACAAATTGAATAAGTATTGGATCTTGCATACTAAGTGATTTTTCGACTAGGCGTATTAGGCAAAACCAGAGGGATTCAACTAAAAATAACAGCAGACAAGTTTTATATGTTTTAGATAATAAAGAAGTGGAAACATGGAACCAAGAAGAAATGGGTAACACCAGGATGGAATAGGAAGTAACACTGCAGGACCAGAAAGAATCTTAAATGCAGAAGGTTGATGCATTTTTGACCTTAAAACAATGAAGCTGACACAAAGTACAGCATTGGATAAAAACTGGCTTTAAGAATGTACACACGATTCAGCAAAGTTAGCTCAAACTTTATTGAATTTGGGCAGAACTAGATTTCAAGGTTATGGTGAAAAAAGAAATGCAAAGAAGACATATGTGTGTAGAAAAGAATGGATAGGAATATCCTAAGCAGCAAAATGAAAAAGTAACATTTTATGGAGTGAAAACCATTAATGGGCAGAATTATATCATGTGGGGTAAACGCTGTTATGAGGAATGGGTCTGATACATTATCTGCCAATCGAGATAAAAAATAAAATTGTATTAAAAACTCTCAGGAACCATACAAAATGCAAAGAAGCAGCCATTGTAATATTATTGGAGGATCTAAATAAAAGAAGAAAAGGAGGAAAGAAGACTGGAAAGGGGACATAAAATAGTGACATTAAATAAAAATGGCAAAATGTTGTTAGGGTTTTGGTAGGAAAATAATTTAGTAGTGTTTGCAGATAAGGATATTTATAAAGTTGACAGAACTTTGACAGAAGTTTCCAAAAATTGCTGACGAAATAGATAATCAGTAAGTTAAAGAATTTAGCCATTTTGCAAGCCACATTAACTCGTACCCTTGCCATGGTGTGAAAAGGTTAACTCGTACTGTAACAGCTGTTGCCACAGAATGTTCTATTAAGTGTTGTAATATTATTAAACTACAATTGCCAATCACTAGATTTTGCAAGCATTTTGAACTTCTTAAATGAGAGTTTTTGCCAGTTTAGTATTTGTAATGTTAGTAAACTGAATCTTATGCTCTAGACATCTGTGTTACTAAAACTTTTGTTTTTTTTTTTCTAAACAGTTGCTAACTTTTGAGATACCACTGATACTGACTTTGGCACACCACTTAGATAAAAGGTACAGTATTAATTTTGTGGAATCAGTAGTGCATTTTAACACTTTTACTACACATTGCAAGCTTAACATTCATTGTCTGTAGTTTTGAGACATTGTGCACACAGTTACATGATAAGAGTTGCTTTGGATAGTTCTGAAGTTTTTGATCCAAGTGAAGAAGTTCCTACTGTACTAGAAATCAGATATGAAGTATTTATATTATGTACAATTATTATAATTATATAGTCATAAATTATGCAATTAATGTTATGAGCACTATAAAAAAGTTTCACTATAAAAAGTGAGTACTCAACCCACTGAAGAAGAGAAACAACATCTTGAAATGTTTGGGAAGTGACAATAGTAAGTTCATAAGTGAAAGTATATATATATTATTAAATAATAAGTGAACCAAGAGGATGCAACAACAAGATAATATTTATAAAAAAGTGTCCACATTTTAAAATATTGTTATGACGGTCCACTTGATCATCGTACGTAGCCTACAGTAGAAACAAAATACAAGACACCAATTAAGTCACTAATGTAATGGGTCTAAATTTACCTAAATATTATTGTGTAATTTCATAAATTCTATAACATGTAAAGATGAGGCCCCTTTAATTTTCACAGTTAAACAGTTCGTAATTAACAACACAGTCTCTTACAATAAATCAAATAAAAATTGTTCACATTAAATAAAATGTCCACTAATATTAAACACAATTGTATTACAATTATCCCGCCCGATTATTAAACACTTCACTAATAACCACTTGTACGCACACAGTAATATCGCCCAATAATCACTTGTAATCGCCCGACAATAACTAACTCGAATCGCACTGTAATGTATCGTGACTATAACTGAAAACTAAGGCTGCTGCCACCTAGTATTTATACAATGCTCACGGACCAGAAGATTCCAAACTACGCCTTATCTCTAAACTACGACGTAATTAATTACGACCTTGACACAGTCCGCGCGGCTGGCGGCTTCCAGAAAAGTCTCGCGAATGCGTCGAGAGTCACGTATGCCACACGCATTCCGCTAGATTCATCTGGAACATTCGATAAACACATAGATTGTTCTGTGATGTCGTAACAATATTATACAAACCTAACTCTTTTAGGGATATTTTACACTAAGTTATAGTTACACAACGTGGTTACTATAATTATAACCGTGGGTATATAAATATGGTTACAGTATAATTATACTTATAGTTATAGAATATGGTCGTCAACTTATAGTTTGCTTTGTTACTGAAAAGTATTTTCCAATTAAATTTTTATGGATTCTGCCATCTATTTGATAAAAAGACATATTGGTACTGGTCTAGATAACCAGTGCAACCTATACATTGACTGGGCCCATTTCTAAATTAGCATATTTATAAGGGTTTTCATTTAAAATCTGATATTTTCAGATAATTTTTAACATTCAATGTAATTACAATAATCTAATCTAACCTAGTCTAATCAAACTTCCATTACTCACTTGAAAATAGTTGCATATCTGTTGTGCCATATCAGTGGTTATTGAGCATATTTAGTTCTCAATTATATTAGCATATTGACTGATATTAATTTGTATGCCCAAGAGTAAAGGAATCGTATTTCAATCATAAATGTAAGATTTGACCTTCCTAGGCAACTTCCAACACATACGTCAACTCAAACCAACATAAGCTTTATCACCTTATTGTGTTGTTTCTTCAGGTTGATATAAAACCAGTCGCAACTGTGACCGTTATGATACTTCTGTGCAGCAAGCAGAATTCCATTACCTTGCAGTAATGTAGTTGGATCTTTTTTTCATCAATAGGGAGATACAAAATTTTCATAATGGAAAACATAAACAAATGAATCGTGACTGTACCGTACATTTACAAACGTATCGAACAAGTGATAATAATGTGGTAATAACCAACAATCTAATAATATGACCAAGATAAAAACATACCTGTGCCACCTTTCATCTTAAAATCTACGTGTCTCTACTCTTTAAACATGTTAACAATTTCATAGATTACCGTACATTTTAAAATAGTTATTTTAATTAAATTTTTAAAAGTTTTACCTTAATCCGTCTATGTGACTGCGTGGTTTCTGTCTTCTTACGCGTTTCGGATTAATTTAATCCATCATCAGAGAGTAAAAATAAAAATTCGTCGGTTATGACTTCGTTAATACATTAAAAGTTACACTAAAATACATTTATGTATATGTTCCACAAACACAGCGACGTACGCGGATGTGAGTGCGCACTCGACACCGGTTGACGATGACAAGGGTGAGCCCATTGCATTGAAGACCCTCCCTTGTCCGGTTTGTTGGCTGACATTTTCCTGAATAACTTCGAAAATACATATTTGCTATCACCACATAATAAATGGTTGATTATACTAACAACTTCTCAATGCTCATTAGAAATACATTTAAAAAACATAACATGCACATCACATTAAGAACAAATAACAATATCCAAAAAATGTTAAATAATGCCACACGAACATGAATTGAAAAAAGAACGGGCGTATACAAGATGATATGTGATGACTGCGCATGCATTAGATTGGTCAGACTGGCAGGGGTTTTTTCGAAAGATATAAAGAACACTTAACCACGAGCATTTCAAATATAAATAAATCAAATTACGCTAAACATCTCGTTTCATTAAATCATAATTACACAAATTTTGAGGCAAATTGCAAACCCTTACACATTTGCAAAAAGGGAAGATATATGGATGCAGTAGAAGAGTATGAAATTTACCGGGCCTTCAGAAATAATCCTAATAATATACTAAACAAACAATTGGCATTTAAATCACATAGACTATATGATAAGATTATAGATAACATAACCATAGAGTACACGCCCCAACACAACAATCGATAACATGATAACTTAAATAAACTGTGCAGTATGTCGTCAACCGGTGTCGAGTGTGCACTCACATCCGCGTATGTCGCTGTGTTTGTAGAACATATACATAAATGGATTTTAGTGTCACTTTTAATGTATTAACGAAGTCATAACCGACGAATTTTTATTTTTACTCTCTGATGATGGATTAAATTAATCTGAAACGCGTAAGAAGACAGAAACCAAGCGGTCACATAGACAGATTAAGGTAAAACTTTTAAAAATTTAATTAAAATAACTATTTTAAAATGTACGGTATTTAATTATAAATGTAATAATAATAAAATGTAAAATTTAATTATAATAATTGTGATGCGGATACCAGTACAATGACTTTAAAATAGTTATTTTGTCTGTATGTATTTTTGTAATTATTTTGTGTCTTTATATGTATATATTTACTGAATTCAAACACTTTTTGCTACAGTCCGTTTCTTGATGTATATAATATATTTAATATTAGAATGAATTTACCTCAAGATATTTTTTTCCTTATTAGGAACATGTTTTGGGAACCATTGTGTTCCCATCCTCAGCCTTTGTGATTTTGAGTCTGGTGAAGTACTTGTGTGTTGGCTGGTTGTCATTGTGGTTTCCTGTTGGCCTCTGGTACTTTAAATTAGTATTATTGTGTGTGATTGTGGTGTATGTATTAGTATTTTGTGTATTTTCGATGTTGAGTGCTTTGTAAATTGTGTCATGTTTTGTATTGATTTGTATTTGTTCAGGTATTAGTTTGTTTTGTGTTTTATGTTTGTATATTTGTAAATTTTCCCAAATGTTCATTATGGTGCCTTTGTGTGGTATGCGTTTTATTAGCGTCATGTTGGTTATGTCTGGGAATTTATGTCCAGTGTTTATTGCATGTGTGGCCAAATTAGTACCACACAATTGCATGTGTGGCAAATTTATATCAAATATAAAATAAAAACTGAACAATTAAGAGTTAATCAAAATGACCATAACAAAAATAATAACAACAATAAAAAATGGGCCCCATTCACATACATAAATAATAAAATGACAAAGCTAACAAAACTGTTTAAAAACACAAACATTAAAATAGCATACAAAACTAACAAAAATTATCTACAAAAACTAAATAACCCACACAACAAAGTAATACAACAACCAATTGTATATACAAAATTGAATGCCAAGATTGCAATAAATGTTACATAGGACAAATAAAAAGACAACTGAAAAAACGTTATTTTGAACACCTAAACGCATACAAAAAACCAGAAATATGCAAATCTAATTTGGCCACACATGCAATAAACACTGGACATCAATTCCCAGACATAACCAACATGAACTAATAAAACATACCACACAAAGGCACCATAATGAACATTTGGGAAAATTTACAAATATACAAACATAAAACACAAAACAAACTAATACTTGATCAAATACAAATCAATACAAAATATGACAATTTTCAAAGCACTTAACATTGAAAATACACAAAATACTAATACATACACCACAATCACACACAATAATACCAATTTACAGTACCAGAGACCAACAGGAAACCACAATAACAACCAGCCAACCAACACACAAGTACTTCACCAGACTCAAAATCACGAAGGCTGAGGATGGGAGCACAATGGCTCCCGAAACATGTTCCTAATAAGGGAAAAAATATCTTGAGGTAAATTCATTATAAATATTAAATATATTTACTGAAATATATATCATTTTCTATATAAGTAACTCAAAGTTTCTTGCAGCAATTATATAATATTGTGATGTTATTCAATTTTTTTCTTCTGCAAGTAGTGTAATTTTGTATTTTCTTTTTAAAATAAATACATTTTCGTATTAAAAAGAAAATACGAAATTACACTACTTGCAGAAGAAACAAATTGAATATCATCACAATATGAAATATATATATATATATTATAACAGCACCAAATATTAACTATTTGGGGTTATATGTTTACCGCATACTGAAAGCATATTTAAATAAAATGTACCAGTCAAAACTCCATTTGAATGTAGCGCATTGAAAATAATGCTTTCTAAAGCAACGCACACGTGGTCATTATGTAATCAGTTCGCTGTACAAGGAAGCGACCACACCCAAACTGTTAATTGTTAATATCTCGGAAACTAATAAATAAAGGCGAAATCTAACATAGCCAAAATGTTTGCCGAAATATTAATAATGACGTGTGCAAATTTGATGCAATATAATTAACAAATGAAAGAGTTAATTAAAATAATTGAATAACTTCTGTAAAAATAGAGTTGCAGGAATGAGATTTTAGTATGTTATAAAGATAATAATTTCTGACAGATTGTATATTTTAGATTTCACACAACTTGGTTTGCAACCAAGTTATTGCAAAATTAAATAAGCACAGGATATCCAGAGCGGGAAATTGGTTCCACCGGATAATTATAATAAGAATATTAGATAATAATATCAATTCTCCGTCTGTGGGAACCTAACTTCATTCTCACGGACCAAGGGAATTCAAATTTTATGTGGTAGGGAGAGTGTGCCAGCCAATGAAATCATTTCACGCGAGCCCCGGCCAGTGCGGTGTTTTCTGGTTGAAACCTCACTCTTTTGCCAGTACTCACGAAGTTAAGACGTAGTCCTTCGATCGTCTAGTAACCAAAGTGGTGAAGATCAACAAGAAGACTCTACGTGGTCGACACACACGCAATTACGAACACACTAAGTACAGATCATCTGTATAGCTCGTAATTGTTACGTAAAGGCGAGATACTCTTCAGTACATCAACCAAGCTTATTGTGTACTACCAGTTAGTCATAAGCACGCAAGAGATCCACCAGACTTCAAGAATACAGCAGAGAGGCCGTCTAAATCATTGGTGAACAGCTGACGAGCAGAGCAACCACCCGAACGAAGCACACACACACACGCTGACGTGCAACGTGCGAATCGACGAGGGACAGGAAGCAGTTCCAGCGGACAGCAGCAGACGTTAAAATATTCACAAACAGCAAGGAAGCAGAGTGTTGCCGAATTTTGAACTCCACGACCGAATCCAGCAGTTCTAAGCAGATTACTTTCTCTAACCAAGGACTCGAATCGACGAGGGACAAATCGGGACGACATCCTCTTCAGTAACAGGAAAGCAAAATCCACTTATTTATTTTTCAGATCAAATTTTCTATTTTTCAATTAAAACATTGTAATTCAAATAATTCAGGTGCCAAACAAAAAGCAAAGACTCTAGTAATTAAAAAGTAAATTCGTTGTGATAATCTGTATAGCAGTTTAAGTCTTTAGTAAGTTATAGTTAAGAAATAGAAGTAGTATAAAAGCGCTATACAAATCTTAACTGACAATCTAATTATTAGATCATACTGCAGTATATCAGAAGTAGAATCACTAGAAATGAAATAACGTGAACTAGACTGTCACGTCTAATTTATTTTAATTAATTATTCTAATTAATTTCAGAGTTTTATATTTTGTTTCATGAACACTTAGATTCAATTTAATTAAATAAATTTAATTAAATTCAAATCAATTAATAAATTAAAATTTTAATTGCAATTAACTCGCCAAAGAACGAGTTCAGTTTCTTTCAACTATTGACCAATCGAAAAACATTGATTCATTGTTTAGACTATAAGAAAATCATAAAATAATAACCATTCTATTCTTGTGTGTTGTTGGTGTAATAAACAACGTTTTATTACCCCATATAACAGTGTTTTATTATTGTACGATAAAGCCTACCAGTCTCACAAAACTCTCCCCCTTTAAAGTAACCTATTTTGTGTGTTGTAAATAATTTGAGATTACTAGCTTGCGAACTTCAAATCCAAAATCCACACGCCCTAGTCGGAAGAATCTGCAAGATCAGACAGCAGGTGGGTACTCACACAACACAACATAACAATAACGCATAGAAGTAGAGTTGCATATGTCACCCTGCACGTGGGGCTAGAAATTAAATTCATTAAATTTAAATTTAATTTTCACTTTAAAACAAACTTTGCTGTTTTAACTCGTAAAACAGCTGGCGTCCAACTAAACAATCCCCAAAGAGTTTGTGACTGGTGTTCGTACAGCAGTAGAATTATTTTGTGTATGTGAAGCTGTTCTGTGTATTTTAAATTGTTTATATTTGAAATTGTTGTGTATTTAAAATGGATATGGATAAAATACTTAAACAAATACAGCAAATGAACGCGCAAATGAGTGCGGATTTGACCGCTAATATTAACGCGAAATTTGAGAAAACAAATGCCGAATTAACCGCGAATATGAACGCGAAGTTTGAACAAATAACAGCCAATGCTGAAATGAATATCGCGGAATTAAAATCTAATATCGAAACACAAAGAGTTAGTCTAACCGAAGCATTAGAACACAGTAACGCCGACATAAACGCCGAGATTAAGCAAAGTAATAAAGAAAGTAGTAAAGAATTAACTGCGAAAATATTCGAAATCGCGGAAACCAATAAAAAAATCGAAGAGAGTAATAAACAATTAACGGAGAAAGTTGCAGAGATCGGTGAAAGAGTAAATACGGTCGATACTAAAATCAATGAACGGTTTAAGGTTTTTGAGACCACTATGCAAAAATCGTTTATTGAACAAGTAACACGTATGGAGGGCCGGTTCAAGGATCACATCAGCCGCTGCGAAAAGCAAACCCAAGAGGTTTCGAAAAAATGGAATCTCTAGAGGTAAAGATTCACGCGGACGTGACCGAAACGCAACGACGAGTAGATAAATTAGACGCTTCAATTGTAGAGACGCGATCTAACATTGACTCTAATAAAGAGAGTGTTTTACAAACGTTAAACGACGAGATTTTGAAAGTACGACAGGAGGTACGAAGGAGATCTGCTCCTAATATTTTGGTACAAGGTCCTGTCGACGAGAAAAATCGCGTGTATTTTACGGGGGAAAATAACGAAAACCCCATTGAATTTTTATTAGCGTGTGAGAGTGAAATGGCTAGAGTAGGTTCCCGACTAGAAGATCAAGACAAAATACAGTGGGTGGTTAATGCGATGCGTGATTCGGCGCGTAAGTGGTATAACATTGTACACGATAGAGTGTCCACATACGCGGAGTTCAAACAAAAATTTGAAAGCCGATACTGGAACTCGCATACCCAACGACTTCTGCGCAATGAACTGGAATATGGCAGATTTGATAAGAAAATGGGTATTACCGCCGAAAATTATATAATCCAGCAGGTCGAACGCGCAAAGCATTTAACCCCAGCACTTGCGGAGATTGACATAGTCACGAAGCTTGCCTACCATTTTAATCATAACATTAGAGTAGCTGTATTTACGCAGGGTATTCGCACGGTAGACGAACTCCTCATTCTAGTGTCCCAAAGTGAGGCGGTTTTTGATTTTGGTGGGTGGCGTTATAATCCCGATTTTTGCCGAAATAATGAAGGGCAGAATACGCGAGAACAATACCAGCAACCTGACCAGAGACCGAGTACTAGTTCTACTCCACCCCAAACATCGTCAAAACCCCCAGATAAGACCTTTGAATACAAAGGCAAACAAAATATTGCTAGATCGAAAGGGCAATATAAGGGTAACGACGGGGCCCCGATTAGAGCTATGCAAATGGTTGAGATAGCTAGAACTGATACAATAGAGCAAGACAGCGATACTCCAAGCAATAAAGACCCCAACGAGAGGAGAAAGAATCGTAAGTTTCCAAAAAACTTGGAAACGGGCGCCTCCAGGGTGGAAGCGCCATAAATCATGCTAAAAAATATCGCAATAAAGTAGGTAAAAATAAGAAAAATGTTAGATTTAAGAAAAGTGATTTTTCTACAGAAATTTGTACGCCAGTTGACAAAGTATTTCAACCGGAAGGGAAGGAAACGTGGTTGGCCGTCAACACAATGCAACAATGGGCACCGACAATTGTACGTCCGGTAGAGCAGGAAAGTGACGACGACGTTCCCACACAGTCAGCGTGGGAAGACGTAGACGATGAATCCGGTGACGAAAATGACCGATGGTTAACGAAGTACTGTCGAACCGTTCGTAAAAAGGGTTACGAAATATTACAGTTAAAAGATAATGTAATAGTATTATAATAATTAAATTTAAAATAAATAACTTGTGATTTATAATATTATTAATAATAATTATAGATAACTTGTGTATTAATAATAATGTTTTTCTATCGCGGTAAATAATAGGCGTGTACAACTGAACTAAACGCACAGCAGGAAATAGTTACGTCACGCGATAACCTGCTGACCGACATTTGAAACTAGGTCAAGCAATTAGCTACGCGCGCCCGGCGATAACGATTGTAAATACTGTCAGCAAATTCTTTTGTGCGTGTGCCACTGTTTACAAACAAAGATATTAGCCGTTCTAAAAACATTAATACACAAATGATTGCAAATGTAATATTATTAATAAGAGTATGTAGAATTAAGTTGTATGTAATGAAATAATATTAACACACATGCATGTTTTTCTTTTGAATAAGTAATACAATGTATAGATAATAAGTATAATGATTACAGAATATGTGTGTAATGATTAAGAAAAAAAAAAAAAAAACTGTAATTATTACATTCATTTTTTTTTAAAGCGGGTGTGGGAATATATAACAGCACCAAATATTAACTATTTGGGGTTATATGTTTACCGCATACTGAAAGCATATTTAAATAAAATGTACCAGTCAAAACTCCATTTGAATGTAGCGCATTGAAAATAATGCTTTCTAAAGCAACGCACACGTGGTCATTATGTAATCAGTTCGCTGTACAAGGAAGCGACCACACCCAAACTGTTAATTGTTAATATCTCGGAAACTAATAAATAAAGGCGAAATCTAACATAGCCAAAATGTTTGCCGAAATATTAATAATGACGTGTGCAAATTTGATGCAATATAATTAACAAATGAAAGAGTTAATTAAAATAATTGAATAACTTCTGTAAAAATAGAGTTGCAGGAATGAGATTTTAGTATGTTATAAAGATAATAATTTCTGACAGATTGTATATTTTAGATTTCACACAACTTGGTTTGCAACCAAGTTATTGCAAAATTAAATAAGCACAGGATATCCAGAGCGGGAAATTGGTTCCACCGGATAATTATAATAAGAATATTAGATAATAATATCAATTCTCCGTCTGTGGGAACCTAACTTCATTCTCACGGACCAAGGGAATTCAAATTTTATGTGGTAGGGAGAGTGTGCCAGCCAATGAAATCATTTCACGCGAGCCCCGGCCAGTGCGGTGTTTTCTGGTTGAAACCTCACTCTTTTGCCAGTACTCACGAAGTTAAGACGTAGTCCTTCGATCGTCTAGTAACCAAAGTGGTGAAGATCAACAAGAAGACTCTACGTGGTCGACACACACGCAATTATGAACACACTAAGTACAGATCATCTGTATAGCTCGTAATTGTTACGTAAAGGCGAGATACTCTTCAGTACATCAACCAAGCTTATTGTGTACTACCAGTTAGTCATAAGCACGCAAGAGATCCACCAGACTTCAAGAATACAGCAGAGAGGCCGTCTAAATCATTGGTGAACAGCTGACGAGCAGAGCAACCACCCGAACGAAGCACACACACACACGCTGACGTGCAACGTGCGAATCGACGAGGGACAGGAAGCAGTTCCAGCGGACAGCAGCAGACGTTAAAATATTCACAAACAGCAAGGAAGCAGAGTGTTGCCGAATTTTGAACTCCACGACCGAATCCAGCAGTTCTAAGCAGATTACTTTCTCTAACCAAGGACTCGAATCGACGAGGGACAAATCGGGACGACATCCTCTTCAGTAACAGGAAAGCAAAATCCACTTATTTATTTTTCAGATCAAATTTTCTATTTTTCAATTAAAACATTGTAATTCAAATAATTCAGGTGCCAAACAAAAAGCAAAGACTCTAGTAATTAAAAAGTAAATTCGTTGTGATAATCTGTATAGCAGTTTAAGTCTTTAGTAAGTTATAGTTAAGAAATAGAAGTAGTATAAAAGCGCTATACAAATCTTAACTGACAATCTAATTATTAGATCATACTGCAGTATATCAGAAGTAGAATCACTAGAAATGAAATAACGTGAACTAGACTGTCACGTCTAATTTATTTTAATTAATTATTCTAATTAATTTCAGAGTTTTATATTTTGTTTCATGAACACTTAGATTCAATTTAATTAAATAAATTTAATTAAATTCAAATCAATTAATAAATTAAAATTTTAATTGCAATTAACTCGCCAAAGAACGAGTTCAGTTTCTTTCAACTATTGACCAATCGAAAAACATTGATTCATTGTTTAGACTATAAGAAAATCATAAAATAATAACCATTCTATTCTTGTGTGTTGTTGGTGTAATAAACAACGTTTTATTACCCCATATAACAGTGTTTTATTATTGTACGATAAAGCCTACCAGTCTCACAAAACTCTCCCCCTTTAAAGTAACCTATTTTGTGTGTTGTAAATAATTTGAGATTACTAGCTTGCGAACTTCAAATCCAAAATCCACACGCCCTAGTCGGAAGAATCTGCAAGATCAGACAGCAGGTGGGTACTCACACAACACAACATAACAATAACGCATAGAAGTAGAGTTGCATATGTCACCCTGCACGTGGGGCTAGAAATTAAATTCATTAAATTTAAATTTAATTTTCACTTTAAAACAAACTTTGCTGTTTTAACTCGTAAAACAGCTGGCGTCCAACTAAACAATCCCCAAAGAGTTTGTGACTGGTGTTCGTACAGCAGTAGAATTATTTTGTGTATGTGAAGCTGTTCTGTGTATTTTAAATTGTTTATATTTGAAATTGTTGTGTATTTAAAATGGATATGGATAAAATACTTAAACAAATACAGCAAATGAACGCGCAAATGAGTGCGGATTTGACCGCTAATATTAACGCGAAATTTGAGAAAACAAATGCCGAATTAACCGCGAATATGAACGCGAAGTTTGAACAAATAACAGCCAATGCTGAAATGAATATCGCGGAATTAAAATCTAATATCGAAACACAAAGAGTTAGTCTAACCGAAGCATTAGAACACAGTAACGCCGACATAAACGCCGAGATTAAGCAAAGTAATAAAGAAAGTAGTAAAGAATTAACTGCGAAAATATTCGAAATCGCGGAAACCAATAAAAAAATCGAAGAGAGTAATAAACAATTAACGGAGAAAGTTGCAGAGATCGGTGAAAGAGTAAATACGGTCGATACTAAAATCAATGAACGGTTTAAGGTTTTTGAGACCACTATGCAAAAATCGTTTATTGAACAAGTAACACGTATGGAGGGCCGGTTCAAGGATCACATCAGCCGCTGCGAAAAGCAAACCCAAGAGGTTTCGAAAAAATGGAATCTCTAGAGGTAAAGATTCACGCGGACGTGACCGAAACGCAACGACGAGTAGATAAATTAGACGCTTCAATTGTAGAGACGCGATCTAACATTGACTCTAATAAAGAGAGTGTTTTACAAACGTTAAACGACGAGATTTTGAAAGTACGACAGGAGGTACGAAGGAGATCTGCTCCTAATATTTTGGTACAAGGTCCTGTCGACGAGAAAAATCGCGTGTATTTTACGGGGGAAAATAACGAAAACCCCATTGAATTTTTATTAGCGTGTGAGAGTGAAATGGCTAGAGTAGGTTCCCGACTAGAAGATCAAGACAAAATACAGTGGGTGGTTAATGCGATGCGTGATTCGGCGCGTAAGTGGTATAACATTGTACACGATAGAGTGTCCACATACGCGGAGTTCAAACAAAAATTTGAAAGCCGATACTGGAACTCGCATACCCAACGACTTCTGCGCAATGAACTGGAATATGGCAGATTTGATAAGAAAATGGGTATTACCGCCGAAAATTATATAATCCAGCAGGTCGAACGCGCAAAGCATTTAACCCCAGCACTTGCGGAGATTGACATAGTCACGAAGCTTGCCTACCATTTTAATCATAACATTAGAGTAGCTGTATTTACGCAGGGTATTCGCACGGTAGACGAACTCCTCATTCTAGTGTCCCAAAGTGAGGCGGTTTTTGATTTTGGTGGGTGGCGTTATAATCCCGATTTTTGCCGAAATAATGAAGGGCAGAATACGCGAGAACAATACCAGCAACCTGACCAGAGACCGAGTACTAGTTCTACTCCACCCCAAACATCGTCAAAACCCCCAGATAAGACCTTTGAATACAAAGGCAAACAAAATATTGCTAGATCGAAAGGGCAATATAAGGGTAACGACGGGGCCCCGATTAGAGCTATGCAAATGGTTGAGATAGCTAGAACTGATACAATAGAGCAAGACAGCGATACTCCAAGCAATAAAGACCCCAACGAGAGGAGAAAGAATCGTAAGTTTCCAAAAAACTTGGAAACGGGCGCCTCCAGGGTGGAAGCGCCATAAATCATGCTAAAAAATATCGCAATAAAGTAGGTAAAAATAAGAAAAATGTTAGATTTAAGAAAAGTGATTTTTCTACAGAAATTTGTACGCCAGTTGACAAAGTATTTCAACCGGAAGGGAAGGAAACGTGGTTGGCCGTCAACACAATGCAACAATGGGCACCGACAATTGTACGTCCGGTAGAGCAGGAAAGTGACGACGACGTTCCCACACAGTCAGCGTGGGAAGACGTAGACGATGAATCCGGTGACGAAAATGACCGATGGTTAACGAAGTACTGTCGAACCGTTCGTAAAAAGGGTTACGAAATATTACAGTTAAAAGATAATGTAATAGTATTATAATAATTAAATTTAAAATAAATAACTTGTGATTTATAATATTATTAATAATAATTATAGATAACTTGTGTATTAATAATAATGTTTTTCTATCGCGGTAAATAATAGGCGTGTACAACTGAACTAAACGCACAGCAGGAAATAGTTACGTCACGCGATAACCTGCTGACCGACATTTGAAACTAGGTCAAGCAATTAGCTACGCGCGCCCGGCGATAACGATTGTAAATACTGTCAGCAAATTCTTTTGTGCGTGTGCCACTGTTTACAAACAAAGATATTAGCCGTTCTAAAAACATTAATACACAAATGATTGCAAATGTAATATTATTAATAAGAGTATGTAGAATTAAGTTGTATGTAATGAAATAATATTAACACACATGCATGTTTTTCTTTTGAATAAGTAATACAATGTATAGATAATAAGTATAATGATTACAGAATATGTGTGTAATGATTAAGAAAAAAAAAAAAAAACTGTAATTATTACATTCATTTTTTTTTAAAGCGGGTGTGGGAATATATAACAGCACCAAATATTAACTATTTGGGGTTATATGTTTACCGCATACTGAAAGCATATTTAAATAAAATGTACCAGTCAAAACTCCATTTGAATGTAGCGCATTGAAAATAATGCTTTCTAAAGCAACGCACACGTGGTCATTATGTAATCAGTTCGCTGTACAAGGAAGCGACCACACCCAAACTGTTAATTGTTAATATCTCGGAAACTAATAAATAAAGGCGAAATCTAACATAGCCAAAATGTTTGCCGAAATATTAATAATGACGTGTGCAAATTTGATGCAATATAATTAACAAATGAAAGAGTTAATTAAAATAATTGAATAACTTCTGTAAAAATAGAGTTGCAGTAATGAGATTTTAGTATGTTATAAAGATAATAATTTCTGACAGATTGTATATTTTAGATTTCACACAACTTGGTTTGCAACCAAGTTATTGCAAAATTAAATAAGCACAGGATATCCAGAGCGGGAAATTGGTTCCACCGGATAATTATAATAAGAATATTAGATAATAATATCAATTCTCCGTCTGTGGGAACCTAACTTCATTCTCACGGACCAAGGGAATTCAAATTTTATGTGGTAGGGAGAGTGTGCCAGCCAATGAAATCATTTCACGCGAGCCCCGGCCAGTGCGGTGTTTTCTGGTTGAAACCTCACTCTTTTGCCAGTACTCACGAAGTTAAGACGTAGTCCTTCGATCGTCTAGTAACCAAAGTGGTGAAGATCAACAAGAAGACTCTACGTGGTCGACACACACGCAATTATGAACACACTAAGTACAGATCATCTGTATAGCTCGTAATTGTTACGTAAAGGCGAGATACTCTTCAGTACATCAACCAAGCTTATTGTGTACTACCAGTTAGTCATAAGCACGCAAGAGATCCACCAGACTTCAAGAATACAGCAGAGAGGCCGTCTAAATCATTGGTGAACAGCTGACGAGCAGAGCGACCACCCGAACGAAGCACACACACACACGCTGACGTGCAACGTGCGAATCGACGAGGGACAGGAAGCAGTTCCAGCGGACAGCAGCAGACGTTAAAATATTCACAAACAGCAAGGAAGCAGAGTGTTGCCGAATTTTGAACTCCACGACCGAATCCAGCAGTTCTAAGCAGATTACTTTCTCTAACCAAGGACTCGAATCGACGAGGGACAAATCGGGACGACATCCTCTTCAGTAACAGGAAAGCAAAATCCACTTATTTATTTTTCAGATCAAATTTTCTATTTTTCAATTAAAACATTGTAATTCAAATAATTCAGGTGCCAAACAAAAAGCAAAGACTCTAGTAATTAAAAAGTAAATTCGTTGTGATAATCTGTATAGCAGTTTAAGTCTTTAGTAAGTTATAGTTAAGAAATAGAAGTAGTATAAAAGCGCTATACAAATCTTAACTGACAATCTAATTATTAGATCATACTGCAGTATATCAGAAGTAGAATCACTAGAAATGAAATAACGTGAACTAGACTGTCACGTCTAATTTATTTTAATTAATTATTCTAATTAATTTCAGAGTTTTATATTTTGTTTCATGAACACTTAGATTCAATTTAATTAAATAAATTTAATTAAATTCAAATCAATTAATAAATTAAAATTTAAATTGCAATTAACTCGCCAAAGAACGAGTTCAGTTTCTTTCAACTATTGACCAATCGAAAAACATTGATTCATTGTTTAGACTATAAGAAAATCATAAAATAATAACCATTCTATTCTTGTGTGTTGTTGGTGTAATAAACAACGTTTTATTACCCCATATAACAGTGTTTTATTGTTGTACGATAAAGCCTACCAGTCTCACAAAACTCTCCCCCTTTAAAGTAACCTATTTTGTGTGTTGTAAATAATTTGAGATTACTAGCTTGCGAACTTCAAATCCAAAATCCACACGCCCTAGTCGGAAGAATCTGCAAGATCAGACAGCAGGTGGGTACTCACACACAACACAACATAACAATAACGCATAGAAGTAGAGTTGCAATATATATATATATATATATATATATATATATGAACAAAAACATCATGTATTGGACAGCTGGTGCTGGTATCTAGACAAGTTCTGTCGTATTTGAAATTTTGAAATTGAGTACAATTTTCAGGGTTTTTTTTTCAAAATATTTAACAAGTTATTTTCTGCACCTGGTTGTAGACACAAAACCTCAAAATGAGTTTATGTGTGTGGGAGTCAGCATGTGAATTGATCATTCAGTGTCTGAAAACTTGTTATTATTTATGAGAATTGTTCATAATTAAAGAGACAAATTGCTCTAGAGGGAAAATGGTTTATTTAATCAGTATGACAATTTTTTACTTTTCAACATAACCTCCAGCAACTTTAATATGCTTTTTCCATCTCTGAATAAGCTCTTTTTATGACTGCTGAAAAGAAATCTGTATGTTGATGTAGGAGCCATTTTATTTAACCTTGTCATTGTCATGAAAGTTCGTACCATGTCACGCCTCCTTGAGTGGACCTAACAAGTGGAAATTAGATGGAACCAAGTCTGGACTATATGGAGAGTGAGGTAGAGTCCCTCAAGCCAATTTATTGATGGTTTCACATGTTAACTGAGTTATGTATGGACGGACGTCATCATGAAGGAGAATTATGCCTTTGGACAAAAATTCATGTTGTTTCTGCATCACTGTTGGCTTTACTTTATTGATAATCATGTTAGAGTAATATGTACTGTTCATTGTCCGCTGATCTAAAAAAATCACAAACAAGTTGAAATCTGAACTGGATGGCCAAACAGTGCTCCTCAGTCACTGAAGTTCGACCACTTTTAAACTGTTCTACCCACGTATAAAAATGTCTGAGGTTCATATAGCTTTTTCCAATTTTTTTTTTTTTTTTTTTTTGTAGTCAGAGAGTACATTGTAGCCGATTTTTCACCTTCAGAAAGCAAAAAACGGATCATTGCATGTTGTTCAACTAATTCCGAAACTTCAAAAGGACTCACTATCATTAGATGAGAATTGGAGGTTATAAACAAAACATTTGTAATCAAACAGGTGAGATCACAACTCATAACAGGGATGCCAACTTACAGTTCTAAAACTATCACTTTTTCCTCTACAACTATTTGTCTCTAATTATTGAATGACCTTTGTATAATTATAAACCATGATTTGAACTGATGTTATAAACAAAATGTTATGTGATAAAAGTAATTTACTTTGTTATTTTCCAGATTACATAAAAGACACCCTCGGACGCCATGCAGTAGAACAAGAAGAATACTGTGTAGAACCTGGAAACATTTACCTTTCATTATTCTAATGTCTATGCAAGTGATATTTGCATACAGCTTTTGGCTGTCATATGGTACGCTAGCGCTGTTACTGGGACCAATGAGAACTTGGCCAATAGTGATGGGATTCTCTTTGTGGAGAGAAGTGTATATGTTACAGCCACACATTATTCGGTTGGTATACATTATATTTTCAAGTTTAGAACTTACTAATGTTCAGTTTATTCTCTTCTTTTAACCCAGTCACTTTCAAATTGTTCTTTGTGACTAATTAAAGCTGGTAATTAGTTACTTCATTGGTGTTTGTATTTTATTTCCACTGTACAACATGACGGTGTGGGGGACCATCATAATATTATAATAGAAAGATTGAACAAAGAATAAAGTGTGAGATAATCATTGTTAAAACAAATATGAGATGTGTGAGAAATCCTAAGTAAACTCCAAAAATTAAAGATTTCACTAAAAGAACAAGTGCTTTAGGAAGTGAATGAATTTATGGATCATTGTGTTGAACAGTGACTGAATGTTGATCGTGTATGAATCAATGTTTAATGAAAAGTTTTTGTTACATGTGTTGAAATTTTACTATACATTTTATTCTTGTAAGCTCTGACATATGATAGTTTTTATAATGTAATAAACTTTAATTGCTTATTATTACTATCAGGATCAATTTGTGGTGTAGCCACACATAAAATTGCTTCTTTACAAAATTGCTGTTCTAAAAATTATATTCATCTTTGTTAGCATTATTTAATTTTTTATATCTTCAAATGAATACAGTGAAATTAGGTTTATTTTCACCTGACGCATGTTTCGCAGAAATTATTCTGTATTTTCAGAGGTTCGTTTGAATTGTAATTGAATGTTTCGCATACAATGTAGGTAACGGGTAATTGATTTTACTTCGATTCTATTTTCGATTGTTGTAATCTTTATGTAGTCAGCTATTTATTATATATTTAATGTTTTATTTTATTATTGTAATAAATGTATGGTTTTAAATAAATCGTCTTGTTTTGTTTTTATTTGAATTAGTATTAGAGTATTATTAGTAGATTATTTGAATTAGTAGATTATTATTATTGTGTTTGTAAATATTAAGATTTTCCCAGATATTCATTTTGTTACCTTTTTGTATGTTTTAAATTACTTTGACATTTTGAATGCCTGGAAATTTATGTTTATTGTTTAACCAGTGTGTGGCTAAATTAGATTTGTAAATATTAGGTTTTAAAAATGCATTGCAATGTTGAATGAGTTTCTTGGACAGATTTTTCTTCGTCTGGCCTACGTACAATTTATTGCAATCTGGACATTCTATTTTGTAAACTCCATTTTTATTATGAATTTTGAATTTAGTTTTAGGTTTTATATTATTAAAAACAATTTTATCTGTGTTATAAGATATTTTTAAGTTTCTGTGAAATGTGCGTCAGGTGAAAATAAACCTACTTGCTGTGTATTTATTTGAAGATATTAGATGGGAGGCCTGCAGGAATCTCAACGATTTACTTACAGAGGAATACTTTTTTATAAATAATAAACTTCTTCCTGTCCCCGCAAATCTTGTGACAGCAAGCTTGAAAGCTTGTGATCTTTTGTTTATTTTTAAAAATTAATAATGTCATTTATAATGTACAAGTTAGGGTGTATTCTCATTTAATTAAGAGTCAGTTTAAGTTATTAACTTGTGTGCCCATCATCCTGTCATTTAATAGAGTAATTATAAACATGACTTGAGTAAGTGAAAATATTCTTTAAATACAAATACATTGTATGTTAATTTTGTGTTGGTTTAATGTTTGCAGAGAAGCAGCTAGTGCTTTCTATGCTTCCACGTAACCATTGTCTTCACTCCTGTTGTAGACGAAGCGATGACCACCATCACTATTAGTTCCTATTGTGTAATGTTGTATTGATTTTTATACATATTTATTGTAGTCTGATGTGGTAACTGTTTGAGTAGAAAATCCTGTTCTACCAACCTCTTAAGTAGGTATTTCTATAATAATGTTAATTTACCAAAGAGTGTTTTTTTCTTTAAGCGTATGCTAAACTGTAGTCCCAAAAAAATGGCAATGAAAAACTATTTCCAGTGCGAAGGTGGCAATACTGAATACTTTTTATTTATTTTTTGTATATACTTATTTATTTCTTTATTATATAATTCAACATTTGAAACAATATTGTTGATTGTGTACAATATTTATTTATTAAAATATAGTTGTTTTATGTAGCCTGCATTTTTAAATATTAAATGTACATTTTAAAAATTGTTGTTTCACCATTTTAATTTTTCTTAATTTATATTCTTGTAAACTTTATGCACTGATTTATTGAATATCAAATGAAAAAACATTTTGTTCGTACTGTAGGTACAAAACTAGCAGTATACCTGAACACAGTTGCCTCAGATAGTGTGTCAAATAATAGTGCAGTTGAAGTTAAGAAGATTGTTGTTAAAATTCAGGATAAATTACAAAAAATTAATTTTGGATTGCTTATTTCTATGTCTCTCATTCTGTTAATAAAAATAATATCTGTAATATCAACTACATTTTTAATAATAAACTAAAATTTAATTTTTGTCTTAAAGGTTTCACAGTTTCATCCATTCTTCTAATTTTTTCAATTTTTTTTTACTATATTATGTCAAATTACATACTAGAATAAGGCAACACAAATGAAACACTTGTTAGTTTTCATCATCTCATCTTGTGATATTCTGTCGTACGTTGTGTTTGTATTTTAGGTTTCAGCTATTATATCTTTGTATGACATCATATTGTGTTGTCCAGGAGTTTCGGTATCCTCTGTCTCCTGTTCCCTCCTTCCACCATTAGTAGACTGTTTGCTGTCGCTTCCCTCTTCGTAACCTGTGGATGTTTTTCCACACTTCTTCATACTCGGTACTTATTTATCCACCCACCTTATTTCTGTCTGCCTCCAAAGCCACATTCCAGTATCATAATGCTATGTCTTCCCTTTTCCTCAGGTCCAAGGACATTCTACTATATACGATCCTTTTTTTCTGTAGAATGTTTCTGTAGCTATAGCTGTTTTACGATTAATTTACATATTATCTACTCCTGATGAGTAGAAATCAAAATACTCACCATAAATTGTGTACATAAGTTTTCAGAGTCTTCTGTTGCTTACATTTGTCATGTTTTAAACACAACATCTGAAGTTACTACTAAAGCTGGTATTTTCAGTTTTTCTAGGATTGTTTGTTTTCACAGAACAATAGAACAAATCCTTGTTCGTTAGGATTAGTTTTAACTTATTACTGTTGCGAATTTGTAATTACAAATTACTATCAACATCAAAAACTTACGACTTTTAATTATTGACTTTTTAATTTATGAAGTTGTGTTAACTTGAAAAGTCAGCAATAATTTGAATTTTATATATACAGTGAAACTTCTTTATAATGGACACCGATGAGGAACAAAATTGTCCGTTGTTGAGAAGTGTCCGCTATTCAGAAACAAGGTTAGGAAGCTATAAAAACTAGTTTTGCGCATCAGTGTTTTTATGTATTCAAATGGTTTATTAATGAAATCTATACATTGTTCATGCTGTAACACACATGTAAGTCAAAATTTATCTTACTATACATTTTTATACTATACAAGTAAACAAATCTATACATTTACTATTTTGGAATACATGGTTTGAAATAATCAGATACTTTCGTCTGAACTGTCAGATTCTGTACATATGATTTCGTCTTTTCGATATGTGTTTGAAGTTCACATATTAAATTAAGTCCCATTGCATCTTTTTTATTTAAAAAATAATGTTTTATCTTTCTTACCTCTTCAGCTGCTTGTTTACTTGTCAATGGAGGGTAATACGGTTCGGTGTCGTCGTCGTCCCGTTGTCCGCTCTCATCCTCGTCTTCACACTATGGCATTTCTTGAAGATCTATGAGTTCGCTGATGTCAGTTGACACATTTTCTGTGACAAGTACATCATCAATAGTGACATAATCCTCAGATCCACCAAAGGCCTTTAATAAATCATTAAGTTCATGTTCGTTAGGCTCAAGTTCCTTGACACTGTCATCGATCACTGAAGTACCGTCATTCCTACAAACAATTCCTGACTTTTTAAAACAGTTGCTCACTGTAGCGGAGGACACTTGCTTCAAGGCTGAAGATATCCACAGAATCGCGTCCAAAACACTGATACATTTTGCCAGTTCATCTGCAGATTTATAGTTGTCTATTCGCGACAAAATATGTTTCAATACGTATTGCCTGTAGTAAACTTTAAAATTACGAATAATGCCCTGATCCAAGGCTTGGCAAATTGAAGTTGTGTTTGGCGGCAAAAAATTAGTTTTACGTTATTTAGTACAACATTAGAATGTGATGTAGCATTATCTAAAAACAAAACTACTTTTATATTTTGCCTTTCCATTCTTCGATCAAATGCCTGCAACCATTCAGTCATTATTTCCCTTGTCATCCAGGCCCGCTTATTTGAATACCACACCACATTCAGTTTATTCACATCAATCCCCTTAAAACATCTAGGTTTAGCAGCCTTGCCTATAATAACAGGTTTTTCAAATTCGCCTATCATGTTGACGCATAGCATGACGGTCAGTCTTTCTTTAGAAATTTTTCCTCCTGTACACTCATCACTTTTTAAAGTAATTGTTTTAGTGGGAAGAGCTCTGAAAAACAGACCAGTCTCATCACAGTTAAAAATATTTTTTTCTTCGTGACCCCCGCAAATTTCAGGTAATTTTTTTTCCACTCAGACACTACGTTTTCATCAGGTGAACCCGATTCACCACACACGTTTTTGAAAGAGATGCTGTGTCTTATTCTAAACTTGTCGAGCCAGCCTCCAGATGGTTTGAAATCGTGAATCCCTAATTCTGTAGCAATTTGGAGTGCTTTCTCATGGATAAGAGGTCCACTCAGAGGTATATATTGTTACTACGGGCATGACAAAAGCATTCAAAAGTTAAATTGTCAACTTTTAGGCCAGACGTTTTAGGAAACGAGCGTTTGCTAGCCAGGTTTTTATTTTCAGTCCATGATTTAGTGATTACTTTTTTGTTTCTTAAAATATCACTAATCTGCGTTTTTCCAACAGAAAACCGTGCGGCCATGTCTCTAACACTAAGTTTCTCGTTTTTATACACATTAATTATTTCCACTTTTTCTTGTAAAGTTAATCGTTTTCGTTTCTGCGCCATAGTAAACGAGATGTAGATGTTTAGGCATATAGATAAACACGTACACTGCACACGTGCACTTTACAAAACCTAACGGACAACTCTGAATAGTGGAACTGTGTACATAATTGTAAAATCGCAACACATTGGGTAGGTAGGATACAGACAGGTGGTTAACCCATTACAGGTAAACAAGCACCTAGCAACTCAAACAAAAGAAGGGACCGTACATGCTCTTGTCTCCAATGTTCACTGTGATACTGTTCACACTGCCCGTTATTCGGAAGTTTTGAATTGGCGCTGGGGCCTAGTTTTCAGTGTCCATGTCCGTTATTAAGAACGTCCGGTATTGAGAAGCAACTTGTCCATTTTCCTATAACGTCTGCCGGGGAAATAAAACATGTCCATTATATAGAAGTGTCCGCTATTCAGAGGTGTCTGTCAGGAGAAGTTTCACTGTATATAGTTTTCAAGACACATCAGAAACCAAAATTTTAACCAAACCAAAATATGTTTTGTACTCTAAACTCATGCATCCCCTCATTTCAATTAATTTTAATCATAAAACTATAAAGAGTATGTAACATTTTTCTTATTAAGTAAATATAATTTTCTCTAATGTCTTCCCTCAAGACGTTAAATTGTAATGACATTAAAATAGAATGTAATTTGGTGTGTTCTTTGAAAAGAGGGCTTTTAAAAAAGCAATGAGACTAGTTATAATTGTTATTTTGACATAATACAGTACAAACCCCTCTGTGAGGGTGAGGCTACTTTTGTTGTGTGTACATTTTGTTTTGCATCAGCTCATACAGCAAGTGTAGTACTTTGGTTCTACAGTTACAAATGAAAATATTTTTTTGTTACACACTACAGACATTATTGTTCAAAATGCTGTATACATATTTATAATATTTTCTGAATAGTCAGCTATCAGTTGTGTATGTGTGTGTGTGTGTGTGTGTGTGTGTGTGTGTGTGTGTGTGTGTGTGTGTGTGTGTGTGTGTGTGTGTGTTTTGCAACTGATTTATGTTATTTAAATTTCATGAAATCAATTCAGATACAGTACAACCTCGTTTATTCGGACTAATTGGGACCAAAGGCAATCCGGACAATCGAAAATCCGGGTAATATGGGTAATAAGCAAAACAAAATCCTTAAATAAGCAGACTTACCGTTTATTACGATTAAAAATTATGTTTTGTAACAAAATTACATAGTATTGTTTACAAGACATTAAAAAATATAAAAATAACTTTTCACATCATTTCTTAACAAAGAATTGGTCCACTGCCTTCTGTTTGAAACACGTGTGGCGTTTGAATGAAGCACGGTCACGCAAACGCTTTATCATTAATAGTTCAGCTGGAGTGGTGTCGGGCTGACGCTCCAAGTACGCCATGATGTTTGTCAGCTAGTGCGCAGCATCTGCATGTGTTGTCCGCTGTTGCGGTGTGATCGCTCCCTCCTCGTCCACGTCATCTTCTTCCTCACTGTCTGCTGTAGATGTGCATGCCGCTACAATTTCTTCTTCCGTCATAGTGCCGTAGCCACCGTCATTGTTGTCTTTCAGCCACTTACTGACGTCTTCCAATCAACAGCTGAGCACCCACTTATTGTTCCTAACATTTGCAGAAGGTCATCTGTAGCCACTTGCACCAAATCATCGCTTGCCATTTCGTTTGTAGCACAAATAGCTGGTCACAGTTTTTTCCATGACTTTTTCAAAGAGCTCTTTGTGATGCAATCCCAAGCATCAGCAACCATGTAAATAACGTCTTTGATATTGATTGATTTCAACAAATCAATCACACTTTTTTCCCCTTCCTCTTCAATTATTTTACCAAGCAGTTCTTTTCGGTAAACTCTTTTGATGTTTTCAAGGACTCCCTGGTCCATAGGCTGCAGCAGTGGGGTTACGTTTGGTGAAAGAAATTTCACTTTAATTCCTCCACTCACGAGTTCTTGTTCTCCTGGATGAGACGGAGCATTGTCAATCAGTACAATTGCTTTTTCTGGTAAACTATTTTCTTTCAGGAATTTTCGAACTTCAGGAACAAAGTTATCAAAAAACCAGTTCTTAAACAAAAAACTGTCCATCCACGCACTTTTTTTGTGGTCGGTAAACCACTGGCAACGAATTGTGGTTCATTTTTTTTAGTGCTCAGGGATTCTTGGATTTCCCTACAATGACAAGAGGAAACTTATGTTTCCCTGATGCATTGCTACAAGCAATAGCAGTTAGCCTATCTTTGCTTTTCTTGTAGCCCTTAGCCGAATCTTCAAGCTTTGATGCTAACGTTTTGCTCGGAAGCATCCGGTAAAAAAGCCCAGTTTCGTCAGCATTATAAATTTGATCGGGTGTCAATTCCTCAGATAAAACAAATTGTTCGAAGTCCTTTTTAAATTTTTCAGCACCAGCAACATCACTAGACAAGCTCTCTCCAGTCAGAGTAAGTTGGCGAATACCGTGTCGGTTTTTCCAACCCTCTAGCCACCCCTGGCTAGCAGTGAATTTTAGGTCAGGATTCGGTAACTTTTTGTTTAAGCTCAAAGCTTTTTGGGCCAAGATCGGTCCAGATATAGGCAAACCACGTTCTCGCTGAGCACTGTACCACATGAATAGTGCGTCATCTAATGTTTCATTTTTTGCTTTTTTTACCGTTCCTCTGCCTTCCAAACTGTCTTTACATATCATTTTACAACAAAAATCTTCAATTTCTTTTCTTTGCTTCTTCCAGTCGGACACTGTTGAAGTTCCAGCTCCCAATTCAGCAGCTATTTTCTTCAATGCTTCTCCTTTATCAATTCGATTAATAGCATCTAACTTTTTATCCATTGAAATCATGACCTTCTTTCGCTTCGATGCCATTTTAAACTTGTACACTGCAATACACTCCCAAACACTTTGATAAAAAACAAAAACAATATGTGTACATAAAATTAAATATGTAACCAGTAATCAAAGTTAAAATTAAAATTATAAATTGTAGCAATAAAGTTAAACAAAAACAATCCGGTTGAACCACACACGATATACAAAATGACAAGTGCCGTTTGAAAACAGTAGGAAAACTGAGGAGATTGAGGGAGGGGAAGTGATGGGTAGGGATCAAGGTCAACGCTCTCTCCCAGCGCTATTTATAGCTGGTGAGTCAATCCACATCAAGGCCCTGTGACACTCTAGTAAAGCTTTCTTAAACTCAACAAAAAGCATTTTACTGTATTACCATAATTTATTGTACAATCTATGCAGGAACTGTACATTGAATCATACTAAAAAGCGAATATTTGGCGTACTTATAGTTACGTTCTTGCTATCATAGTTAAAAATTATTATCTAATGTGAACATTAAATAAAAAAAATGTCTACAAATCTGATCCGGATTATCCGGAGATCTGGATCAACGAGGGCCGGATAAACGAAGTTTTACTGTACATTGAAATCAAAGTCGACCATTTGGAAAATTATGACACAAGAAAGCCAACAGCTAAAGCTGAAACTTCATGAATGGATTATATTGATTTAAATAATTAAAATTGAATTTCACATAATTAAATTAAATTATTTCATATAACTCATTTATCTTTGTTCCGAATTAATGAATTTAAATAGGTAGAAAGGTTAGTTATGGTTAATGTATACAAACATCTAGTTTTACTAGACTCAGACACTTACAAAAGACCAGTAAATATTCTTTGAAAACTTAACCAATTTTTTACTTCAACACATGCTCATGTATTCATTTATAATTTATTAATTAATTTTTATTACTTTTAATGTTTCAAAAATGTGAATTCTTTTGTAATAAAAATGATCTCATAGTTGGAATATATTATTTGTTAATTATTTATGTACATGTAAATCTTCTGATACAGGGTCAGCTGAGGATAAAGATTAGATTGGATATTTCAAAAACATGGTTTCCATCCTGTTTATGACCACTTATCTGTAAATGAAATCTTAGTAAACTGAAAAAGTGGATTTATTTTTGTGTAATAATTCTAATTACATAAAATGCTATTTAGATGTATCCAGATTATGTTAAATTGAAACAGACTGATCATGATAAAGATGTAATATAGTGTATGGTATACAGGATTCTCTGAGCAGAAAATTTAAAAGTCATCCTGTAGGTGCTAAAATGATAAGCTTTTGTGAAGGAAAATGTTTATATTATTAGAGACCGGATTCAGAGGAGAAAACTTACACCATGTAAGTCTTTCATCACATTCTTTCAAAATCTGACTCTCTTCATCTGCAAAATGTGTTTATCTGCATCTACTTTTATCACAAACCAGTTTGTTCATTCCTTTTATTGGATGTAATTAGCTTCATTAATCTAACGAGGATCTTCCTAATGCCTTTATATTCGTACTTTGTAGCAAATTGGTGACGTCATGATCATTGGTGCTGTCTGTTTCCAAAATTTTTTAGTAAATATTCAAAGTTTGTTATGTTTAAAATTTTATGTCACTGTAATAAGAATTACGAGGTGTGATAAAAAAATAATGAGAATTTTTGTTTGTTTTGTAAAATTATTTATTCTTCAAAATTAATATTGCCCCCCCCCTCCCCCAAGGTATTTCCCATCAGAGACAGTGTACTTATGCCAACATTCTATCCAGTCCATAAAACTTTTGTGAAAGTCTTGTTTTAGTACAGCCTTCAGTTTAGTCAGTGATCTTGCTTTTCTGGTCACAAAACGTTGTCCTTTCATTATACTCTTCCTTTTTGGGAACAAGGAAATGTTGCAGTGGGTATAGGTTGTCTGAGCCATTACAATGGTGTAATTTTTTGCCAAAACGTGCAAATTAGTAGTGAAGCATGAACCAGTGCATTATCAGGGTGCAAAATCCAAGAATTGTTTGCCCACAGTTCTGATAGTTTGTTTTTAAGATTGCTTCATGCAACTGACGAAGATTTCAAGGTGATACTCTTTATTGATAGTATGGTCTGACAGTAAGAATTCACAGTAGACTATGCCATTGAAATCAAAGAAAATAGTAAGGAGAACCTTACTTCACTGGCATGCTTTTTTGGGTCTTGGGTCTTCAGGAAGCTTCTGTTGGGACGATTGAGCCTTTGTTTCAAAGTCATAGCCATACATACTATGACATTTCATATTTCATAACCTGTTATGCATTATGCATTAGAGTAAATCTGGATCATCAGCGGCTTCAGCCAACATTTGATCCACGATGTTTTTGTGATGCTGCTTTTGCTAAAAAGTTTGGGACAAACGTGGCTGCTACCTGTTCCATGCCCAAAATGTTAGTAAAAACTGTTAAGCATGTCCTGTATGAGTTCCTTAACTTTTCCAAGGTTTCTTTGATGGTTGATGTGGTAGGACATTGATTCTCTCGCCATCTTCATTGTCTTCAGGGCCCTCTTGGAAACCTTTGTACCACTTATTAACCCCTTGGTTTGGACTTGGCATTCTTGCCAAAAGCCTTTTCCAACGTTTGCGCTACTTCACTGCACTTCATATTGTTTTTAACACAATTTAATGCGAATTTTTTGTTCCATCAAAGCCTGACAGCCTTTCTAGAGCAGTGGACTGCGCCTATAGCGTAAAATGTAGAGAGGAGAGAAGGGGGACAGCATGATAACAGTTCACCGTGTCTAACTCACACACTACATCTATCTCTGTCACAGGCATTCTTCCAGTGTTCTCGCTAGCCTTGTTGCAACTGATGTTTACGCAATTAAATACTGTACAAGACTGTTGTGGGCATGTGCGAAATTACTGAAAATTTTGTTCACCTTGCAATGAGGTGTTTGTTCACTGTGCAGCTCTACGCAACTGTCCAAAACCTATTGTCACCTATTGTTATTATTATAATGCACCGTATGGTTACCTTCTTATGGTGTGGCCATAAAACAATGAAGTAGAGATATGTAGAACTTTACTTACAGCTGTAATAAAATAAAATTTATTAGTGTGATTTTGTCTAGTAGCAAATGTATTCCGTTCAGAGTAATGAATAAATTCTCTAGCTCAGGCAATTTACTAGTGATTAAGATTAACATTAAATCAATAAGAATTTTACATTGAATTAATGGAGTCAATGTCTAGGACCACAGTATTTTATCATTGTGCAGAGATTGTTGCTGAATCAATAATCATTGGATGGAAATTCATTTCATATAATTCCTTTTGTTTGTTTAAATATATGTACGAGGTGTATTCAAAAAAAAGACTGAACTTTCGCAACAAAAACTTTATTAATGTACTTACAACTTTATGCATGCTTATCCCCTTCAAATGCAATGGACCGCATTGTTGGTGCTTATCCCCTGCTAGCAATGGACCGCTCTAACGTTTCATCAAATTCTGGAACCATTCCTGCAATGCAATTTTTGGAATGGCGTGCAGCTGTTCTTCCATATTTTTGTTGATCTCCTCTGTTGTTTCAAAATGACGTCCTTTCAAGGTCACCTTCAATTTTGGAAACAAGAAAAGTCTGGAGAGTAAGGTGGGTGGAGCAGAACAGTCATATTGTTTTTGGCCAGATAATCAACGACAAGGAGTGATGTGTGAGCTGGTACGTTATCATGTTGTAGCACCCAAGTCTGTTTTTTCCACAGGTCTGGAAACTTGGATAACCAAGCCTTTCCAGTGAATGGTGTTGTTAGTTACAATAATCATATTATTATAACAACAGTATTGTTTAGTTTGTTGTTGAACAAACCATTTTATTTCAAAACAGTAATTGTATATTACTGCTGTTTTATGTTTGTACAATGTGGCAATAAAAAGAATAAATGAACCTTACAAAAATTCCTCATTGAGGCATGTCTTGTATGGTGTTTTTTTGCAATACATGCTTCCCATTTTTCCATGTTTTCTGTGAATGTATAATTTTTAAGAAATCAGAAAAACCCTGATGTGATGTATTTAACAAGCCAAAACCTCCCGTACGTGTTAGTGTGTATTTATACACTTATTGTATTATGCTATTCTTGTGTTTTATTGTTGTACCTCTTGTCATGATTAATGTATTATTCTTAATTTGGAAAAGACTGTACGTAATTTATTTATTTAAATAATAAGTTAAGACTTAAAAATAAACTGTTAATATAAAAACAAACGGAAAGTTACGAGGTCTGACACAAAAATAACGAGACTGTTAGCATTACTAAGGAACTACTTATCGTGTTGTATTGCGCGTGCACTGTGTTCGACCTTGAACTGTATTCTTATGCGGTGACAAGTTACAAGTCGCTCGGTTGACTCAGTCGCAGTGAGAGAGCAGTTGAATACAGTCGTGTTTTTACACTTCACCAGAAAATGTCGGATACGAAAAGTGATCAGCGCGTTAACATCAGGTTTCTCGTGAAACTTAAAAAGTCGGTAACAGAGACTTACCAAATGTTATTGGAAGCTTATGGCAATAAATGTTTGTCGCATGCACATGTCTTTGAATGGCATAAGAGATTTTTTAGAAGGCAGGGACTCCGTGAAAGATGACGACTGTCCAGGCCGACCACTCACATCAAAAATCGACGAAAACGTTGTAAAAGTTCGAGACACAATACGAAAAGACCAAAGATTGAGTGTCTGTGGTGTTGCTGAAATGTTGCATATGAACAGAGAAAGTGTTTGACGCATTTTAACAGAAGAGTTGAACATGAGGAAGGTGTGTGCAAAAATGGTGCCGAAAGTTTTGTCAGATGAACAGAAGGAAAGGAGAACGGAACTTTGTTGTGACATTTTGGAATGGATTGATGGAGAGCCCAGTTTTTTAACCCTCTGAGATCTCTCTCTCCCTTTTATCATCCCCTCACCATATGTAATATGGGTAGGATCATTGATTTGTGAAGCAAGGCCATATCAGTTATTTGTTTAACACTTTGAGGACAACAGCGTAATATTACGCCGCCAGTGGACTTGATATTTTGACAGGTGACGTAATATTGTGCCACACACTTTTCAGTGCTGTCAAATGTCTTATTATGTCACAGAATTATTGCAAAATGTTTATTATTGCATTTTGGTTCTTGTTTCTGCCTTCGAATTGCATCACTAACTTGAGAAAAGAGTTTATATGAAGTAATGTAAATAGTCGGTAAGTGCTGCAAGTTTGTTTACATTTTATGTATTCAACATATGAGTTCATTTTTGTTTATAGATATTTTGAATTTTTTTCATAATTCTTTTGAAAGTTATTGTATATTTTTGGGTGTATTATTTAGCATATTAGTGAATTATTTATTATAAAATTGATATATTATAAAACATTATCCTCTCAACTGGATGGTAACCTAGAAATCACAGTACCGTCATAACACTGTGTAATACACTATACATGCTATTTCATCTTTTCTTTAGTCATTTCCAAAATTCTTGTGGTATATTATGTTTTCATCAAAACTAATTATAGACAGTCATTAACACCGACATTATGAAAAATAGACAATTATGTTTGGATATAAATTCTTGCCCAATAGTTCCTACTACTCTTAAAAATTTGTGTGGCCATATGTCCTTCAAATTTTATTACTCTAAAACCCATTATAATTTGTAATTTTTATAAATATCAAATACTTTTTCTTTACTGAAGACAATAACTGAGTTATAAACAAAACAATATGAGTAAACTCTAGTCGAAAGTTATTATTAGTTTAAATATGAATTCAAAGAATTTTTTCTCTAAAAATTATACAAAACATCTTATATATACACCTTTATGTGAGATATGTAAAAAAGATAATAAAAATGTAAAGAGTATATTCAGAAGAGGAATGGTAAAACGCTTGGTGTAATTATTTTTTAGTAACAAATTGTATCATTTTCTATATAGGCAACTCGAAGTTTCTTGCAGAAATTATATGAAATTATGAAAAAAGAAAATACGAAATTACACTACTTGCAGAAGAAACAAATTGTATAACATCACAACATTAATAAGTTGTAGTAAATAAGTGTTACTGAGTGTTTCAATACAGTGAATTTTTGTTTAACTGTTGGTCACAGGGGATGGTTGTAACGGGACATTTTGGGCCTATTTTGGGGTAATAAAGAAGTTTGTATTTTGTAATAAAGCAAATAACATTTTTTCGATAATTGGGACAAAACGTAAACGAAAGGTATATTTATTGTTAGCGACAGTGGTAGCACTGCTTGGACATTATACATGAAAATTATTGAAACGACAAAATCAGCAGACCGCAGAATTGTGCCAAGGTCAATCAATGACATACAAAAACAGTGTAAACAAGTTATGTAACGGCATCGGACGATCTTACGTCAGAGCCTAGCCTAACGGTGGAATGCAGTTATGAAACAAAAACAGTATGCTGGTGTAGTAATATGAACCTCAGAACAATAAGAATTGGTCATACAGCCACGGCGACTTTATAAAATAGTGCCGTTTGCCTAGCCCCAGTCTAACTTCACCACTCGCGCGAGTGACATGCGTAAAAGTTCCGGAACGTAAAACACGGGCGCCCGCACCTAAAATGTGAATACCACATACAAGTAAACAGTAAAATAACGAAATTTTAATATAATGTGAATTAACAGTATTTTGTTTTTTGAAATAGAACGTTAAAGGTAAAAGGAAATAAGTGAAATCTGAGGATAAATCGGGAGTGCGTGGGACCGTTGGAATAATGCGCAGATAAGTAACCAACAAACAATAAGTTTATTCTAAATTATGTAATCATTCAATTGGCCATCCAAAATTTTTTAAAGAGAATCATGAGCTCAAAAAGGGGTCATAAGAAAAAGAAATTAAATATGTAAAGTATGAAAGTGTGCGTGGCTGGGTGAATGTACAAAATATAATTAAGAGGTGCTGGTTGCGATATATTTCAATAAATAAGCTAATGTAAGTAATTTTGGGGGAAACGAGAAAATGTTGATGATAATAATTACTATTTGTTTTACCAATGGAGCTTCTGGCCAAATATGTTAAATGTTTTGAAGTAGGGGTTACATGTACTAGTGGTAGAAAATGAAAATAAAAGGGAATGTCATTGGTAACAAATAAATAAAAGAGTTACTTAATGAGAACAAACCATTCTGATCTCCTGTTCGCCGAAAAGAACCCGAGAAATATGGTAAGTACAATATATTTTTTTTCTCAATAGTTAATATTCACGCAAAATGGCGAGATGGCGCCCGAAGAGTTAGAAAATGAACCATGATTAATATAGAAAATTAATTAAGTTTCAAATTTGTAATAAAAAGAGACATAACAATGGCGCCCGGAACTGAGGGACAATTTTATATAAAGAAATTTATATAAAATATAGGCCTACTGGGAGAGCAGAATGGTTGTTTGAGGTAAACATAAATTACGTGAAAACAGACGTACAAAGATAAGGTTATGTTATGATTATGTGTAGTAGGGGGTGAGTAGAATATTAATAAGTATGTGTTATATATAGTAATATTTTGGAAAAAAAAAAAAAAAAAAAAAAAAAAAAAAAAAAAAAAGGCAGATAATAATGATACTATGTTAACAAGATTGTATGATATGATGTACAATAGTGTAAAAAAAACAAGATAGTAATTTTCAAGAATTGAATGACAAATTTGACAAACAACGTAGGGAGTTCAATGAGAAATTAGATGAACAGAAAAACGAGATGCAAGAATTTAAAAGTAGTGTAAATGAGAAATTAGATATACAGAGTAATTTTAATAAAAAAGTCGAAGAACAGAATATTCAGTTTCGACAGAGTATTAGCATGAAATTTGATGAACTTAAAACGGAAATTAATAAAGTACAAATCAATTGTGAGAGTAACTATAACAAATTGAAAGATGAATTAATTGAGACGTTGAGTCATTCATTAAATAGTATGACAAATATTACAAATGACGAAATAGTGGAAGATGTAGTGTTAAATAGTGAAGATAATTATATTAATTACAATTCTGAGAGTATAGTGGGGGTAAAGAATAATGGAGAGACAAATGATGAGAATATAATCAAAAATAGTACTGATGAAGTTCTAGAATGTAATAATGGAATGTTAATGTGTGTTTATGAGTCAGAGAGAAAGTGGAAAGAGAGAGTAGATGAGTATGTGGGGCAGAGGGTAAATTTTCCCGTTATTTATGATGAACCAAGGTGTTCAAAAATGTTATTGTTGAAGGGCAAGAGTCCCTTGTTAATGGAAGATTTAAGTTGTTTCCCTTGTTTGTATGATTTTAGTATCCTCTGCATGGAGTGAGAGAGAAAGTGAGATATGGTGTTATGGTGAGAGAGAATTAGATAGAGAGTTGTGTATTGAGAGAGAGATGGAGTTATATAAGTTAAAGAGAAATTATAATCAATTGAGAGAAAGGTTAGAGGGGGTGAAGATAAACAATATAAAATGCTTACCTGTTGAAAGAGAGATAGAGAATTATTTTGATAATATCTTTATAAACGAGAATGACTTACATGATGTAATAGTAGAGGAATATAAAAATGATAAAATAACTTACCTGATGTTGACCAATAATACTGATGGAGACTGGACAATAATAACTTATGTTGACAAGGTTTATGAAATATTAATGGGGAATAACCCTATAAATTATAATGGCATAATGAATGAAATAAAGTTAATGGATCATTATAATAATAATAATGATAACGAATTGTGTGTGGACAACAATGATGCATGTTATAAATATATTCGATATATATATGATGATGGAGGTTGAAATAAAAAATCAGTGAATGGACAATTTAAATATTGTAAATTTTGGTAATGACCTTGCAGACTTGTACATATGAAGTGTGAAACAATTGAACAGTTAATGACGAATAATTTGTAAATAATTTCGTGAAATTGATTGTGTGTATATTGATTATAACAAGTGTATAATGTAAACAATGTGTGTAGGTAATTGTTTTAATAATAATAAGATTATTTCAGTAGACTAAATAAATAATAAAAATAATTATGAAGACAATATTTAATGATTTGTAAATTTTTGATAATAATTGAAATATGTTGTGTTTTAATAATCAATTGAAGTAAATAATTTGATGTTTAAATATTGTGAATGAATGTTATATGTTTGAATTTTTATAATGAATTTAAATTATTTGATGAGATTTTAATTTAATAACAATTAATGAATAAATAAATGTTAAATGGTTTAGTTTGTGGAATAGCATAATGGTTAAAAATATAGGTTAATAATAAATTTGAAATTTTGAGGAATCTAATTCCAGACAGGGATAAATAACGAAATGATGATATATAAAAGAGTTAATAAAATTTTTAAGTAATAATGTTTATAAGTTTCTATATAAATTATTTAAAGGAGAATTGTTTGTTTGATGTGAATGTAATAATGCTAATAATCAGGTTAATGTCTATTTGTTTATTAAGTTATGTAATGTATTATACAAGATGTGTGGGTAATTTTGGGGGGTAACGAATTAAAAATTTGTTGTATTTTAATAATGATGACTCGCTACTAAATAATTTTGTTTTGATTTGAAAAATAGATGCACTACATACTTCCTATATTGTGTTTATTATGTCTTATTGTGTTAATTGCATGTTGTATGTTAGGAATAAGGATTATAAAAATATAATAATATGTTTTCAATGTGTTTATAGATTTTAAAATATAATGAAATAAAGTTGTGATAGTTAAAATTTCAATGGGTTGCAAAGGATAGAAGTTGGGTGATAGTAATTGTTTGAGTAAAACGTTTGAGTCAGTCAAGAAAAATATTGGGGTATTAAAGAGAATGAGAGATGAGATACATGTAATAGAGAATTTGAGTATAAGTGGAGACACAGTAGTAATGGAGAATATATGTAGAGTTTTGATTGATATATTGATGTTTATAAATGATGATGTTATTTTGTTGTAGTTGAAGTGGGGTAATGAGATTGAGATTTTGGGGATGGCAATTTTGTAGTAGGGGGTAGTGTAATGTGGGAGTCCGCAACATAATGATAAGTTGGGACGGGATGGGATCGATTTAGTGGGGACGGGGCCGCCTTAGGTAGAATCCAGGGGCCAGATAAGGGAAATGAGTTTTTGGGGGGGGAACACGTATCCTAAGTACAAAGGGTTAGAGAGTATTTTTTTTCTATTGAGAGAAGGTGGCGAATTGAGTTTAATGATAAGTTGGGGTTTAGAGAGTGTTTAAGAGAGATTTTGATAGAGATGGGGTGTCATACTAGTTAAAGATTTTGTAAGGGAGCGTTAGAGTAATAAAAGGGGAAGATTATGGGGAAATGCCAAGTTGATAAAGTGAATTATAATGAATAACGGAGAATCACCCAAATTAATGAAATGGAATAATAAATGAAATGAGGTGTAAAACGAAGATTGAAAAAAAAAAAAATTTTTAAAGAGAATTAACAAAGGTTAAATTGAGATTTATGTATTTTATTATAAAATGTAATTTTTAAGATTTTATATGCAAATTTAATGATGTAAAGTGCATAAATTTTAAATACAATTTGTTTATTTTAAGATACAAATAACAATGTGAATTATGAATGTACTATGTTTTCCTATGTTATATTGTGTTTGTTAGTATAAGAGAATTTTATGAATTTAAATATTTTAAATGTCAACTGGGGATAAGAAAAATGTGTAATATGGTAATGGGAAATGTTTATTTATATTCTGATGGGAATCAGGGCAATAATTTTGAATTTTGGGATAAAAGTTAACAAGAGAAAGTAGATAGAATGAGACTATAAAATTTAAAATGGGTATCATGTTATGTTGTTAGGTATTCTGATATATGTTAGAAGTAAGTGAAAAACAAAACCAGTGCTTCTTAACGCAAACCAGCACCGCTAGGGGGAAACAGATCAGTTGGGGATATGGTGTTGTATAAAGCCACTAGTTGATATTTGATTTGTTGTTTCAGTGTTTGGTGATGCTGTGGCGGCGGACCTGAGCTGGCCTGCGCGTCAGAGCAGGGGCGTGGAGTATCTGTCTGACTATATGGTGTTGGGATCTCGAGAGAGAAGTCCAGTATTGTCATTCAGGTGCGGTCACAGTCACCGGACCAAGGGTGAGTTAATTATATTTTTTTGTAAACCATACAGGGGGTTGTGGCGACATATCCTGGCTGATCCCTTTAGCAAGTATGAGTGTGTCAATGAGAGTTTTTATGCTTCGGCATAAAATCTTTCATTGAGGGGGTATTGTAACGGGACATTTTGGACCTATTTTGGGGTAATAAAGAAATTTGTATTTTGTAATAAAGCAAATAACATTTTTTCGATAATTGGGACAAAACGTAAACGAAAGGTATATTTATTGTTAGCGACAGTGGTAGCACTGCTTGGACATTATACATGAAAATTATTGAAACGACAAAATCAGCAGACCGCAGAATTGTGCCAAGGTCAATCAATGACATACAAAAACAGTGTAAACAAGTTATGTAACGGCATCGGACGATCTTACGTCAGAGCCTAGCCTAACGGTGGAATGCAGTTATGAAACAAAAACAGTATGCTGGTGTAGTAATATGAACCTCAGAACAATAAGAATTGGTCATACAGCCACGGCGACTTTATAAAATAGTGCCGTTTGCCTAGCCCCAGTCTAACTTCACCACTCGCGCGAGTGACATGCGTAAAAGTTCCGGAACGTAAAACACGGGCGCCCGCACCTAAAATGTGAATACCACATACAAGTAAACAGTAAAATAACGAAATTTTAATATAATGTGAATTAACAGTATTTTGTTTTTTGAAATAGAACGTTAAAGGTAAAAGGAAATAAGTGAAATCTGAGGATAAATCGGGAGTGCGTGGGACCGTTGGAATAATGCGCAGATAAGTAACCAACAAACAATAAGTTTATTCTAAATTATGTAATCATTCAATTGGCCATCCAAAATTTTTTAAAGAGAATCATGAGCTCAAAAAGGGGTCATAAGAAAAAGAAATTAAATATGTAAAGTATGAAAGTGTGCGTGGCTGGGTGAATGTACAAAATATAATTAAGAGGTGCTGGTTGCGATATATTTCAATAAATAAGCTAATGTAAGTAATTTTGGGGGAAACGAGAAAATGTTGATGATAATAATTACTATTTGTTTTACCAGTGGAGCTTCTGGCCAAATATGTTAAATGTTTTGAAGTAGGGGTTAAATGTACTAGTGGTAGAAAATGAAAATAAAAGGGAATGTCATTGGTAACAAATAAATAAAAGAGTTATTTAATGAGAACAAACCATTCTGATCTCCTGTTCGCCAAAAAGAACCTGAGAAATATGGTAAGTACAATATATTTTTTTTCTCAATAGTTAATATTCTCACAAAATGGCGAGATGGCGCCCGAAGAGTTAGAAAATGAACCATGATTAATATAGAAAATTAATTAAGTTTCAAATTTGTAATAAAAAGAGACATAACATGGTCTATGTATAAATGACATGGTACTTAAAGTGTTAATATGTATTTTTGTATTTTAAATGGAAGCTTGTTAAGGGTGGTCTGGTAATTAAAAAACCTCTTCGCTTTTTTTCTGTAGTGATAACAACAAAATTGTGTTTTCTGAATGAGCAAAGATTGGTAAACTCAAATCCATTTTAAAATACACAAAGTGGATTTTCTAGTGTGTGTGTGTGTATGTGTGTGTGTGTGTGTGTGTGTGTGTGTGTTGTAGCATCACAAGATGATACAAAACAAAAAAACTCAATTTAATTATCAAAATATTTAGAGAACTTAATCAAATAAATAAATACTATGTAACTGAACGAGGAATGCAATAGAGAATGAGTGATCAAATGAGAACAACCAAAAAATAATTATATAAAGGAAGAATTATAATAACTAAACCAATAAACCATGAATAAATAAAGAATAAATGTTACAGATGCATGAATAAATTAAAAACATGAATTAGCCTTGTAAACAAACATAATAAATAACTTGACAAAACAGACATAAAAAAGGACTAAACTAGACTGTGTCTTTCACATAATGATTACCCAATAGATTAAGGAAGTGATTTTATATATCTTATTATAATATTGTAAATAGTAACGTTTTAGTATATAAGTAAAAAAGGTATTTAGGGTTAACAAAAATCATTTGTGTAACAAGCCTAAAAGTCAAGCTAGGTCTTAAACCTAAGACTGAATTTGTAATTAGCTTATATATAGAGTTATAGTGAGACCAGATAATTATTGTCATAATTGTGTGTATTCAAAAAGAAAAGTGATAAACAATGATAATTAAACAGTGCAAATGACCAGTGGCGAAGCTAGTAGTTAATGAATGGGTAGGCAAAAATCTTATCTTAAATTTTTTTTTAAGGAATCACTAAAAGGATGGTGGTTCAAATCGACGCTGAGGTAGAGTTTGCTGTAAGCGAATGGTTCCACAAACAGCCGTAAGAATTTTACTAGCAGGGAATCTACAGGTTGGTGCAACAGTGGAACTCATGTCTTAATGTTAATGGAGACTTCTTTTAAAATTGTTGAATAAAAAATGCTTTACAGCTCTATACGTGTTTCTATTGAACAATCCTTGTATTAGTCATACACAATAATACAACTGATTGAACTTCAAATTTTTAAACTTGATTAGTTTCTACATATTGTGTTGTTACTCACCTTTTCCACTTATATTTATTAAATTACACTCATCATAAAATAATACTTACCGCTGCCAGAATTTCACTTACCGTCATGGTCCCCGTAAAACTTGCCTTTTGAAACTGCCCAGGTCGCCACGATATTTTTTCTAAAGGTTAAATATCGAAACCTTTTACACTCTCGCCCTTATAAAAAATCCCGCTATCTGACTGTAATAAATTTTCAGAAAACCCCCGATTTCGTTAGACGAGCTGTCAGCACAAAAATGAGAACGTGGTAATGGCGAAATAACTTAGTCTAACACATTTTCAAAGTAAACTAAATCACTTTACTGAATTAAGTCAATTTTCATGGTTATTAGTACAAAAGAATTAGTTATAATTAATTGTTATAATTACCAGAATGAGAATGTTACACAACCAAATTTTAATTACATTGAACTGTACTTAAACTAAGGCAGCCCACTCTGCTCACGCACGCTTCCATACATTTTTTATACCTTACCCTTTATTTATTCAATTTTAAACATTCCGATTGTTATCCGCGATACCCGTCCACGAACACGATGCCGGCCGAACACGTGCTTAGTCCCGTAACTTCAATATCTGTTTTATCACTTTACTTCCTCCACATCACTGTCCTGATTTCTCACTGCGATATGTTTATTACTTTCTGGGGTCCCGGCCGGTCTTATTGAATTAAATACATTTACGAAAACTCGACCAACCGGGCCCAAACCGAAACTTTAGATGTCTATAGCGGTACGCTGTTTTCCGTAGACCGCTTAGCGTCTCTGCTCACTGTAGACTGGGAACGATAACGTAACAGGTATTACTGTTGTGATCTCATACTTGGTACGGAAATCACTGCCTTGATCTTCGTCGCCGTAGCTTAGTCCTATGCTTAGCATGTATTCTTGTAAAATAAAGTAGCGAACGATCTCAGCTAGGCACTGGCTAACGTCACAAAAGGGGCAGGACTTAAGACATTATTTCCTGCTGTTCCACGACCATGTGCTCGTATAGTTTCTTGCTTTTAGCCATTTTGAGTTTCACCAACGCGTGGGTCGGCGCCCATGCTTGGTGGACGCATAGGTGCGCACTGCCACACTCTCGCATAGTTCTTGGAAAAACTAGGGTGGTAAATTCTTTGCTTACTGATTGCCCAACACTACTACTAAGCCTTGCCTTTGTCCCAAACTGTTCAGCTTACCATGAGTTCTCTTGTAATGAAATAACGTTGCACAATAATTTTATAAATCCCCCACAAAAACGAAATAAATAAAAATGTAAATACCCCATACTGTAAAAATAAAAGGACCCAAAATTGACACGCTACAATACCCCCTCGATGAGAATTCTGCTGTTCACAACAGAAGAAATCTCATCGATAAACCCTGAAGAGGACCGGTGAGAAACTGGTGCCAACAACCCCCTTGTTCTTAATCTACATGGGTACACGACCCCCCTGGCTCAGCGACCATGGACTCATCTGAACGAGATCACTGGACTTCTCCGTAAGAGATCCCAACACCGAGAAATCGAACAGACTCGTACCACAGCGCACCTCACCTTCTAACATGCTACCCCCAAATATCCTCAAACCCTGGCTTAAATTATGCCAGATCCTCCACCGATATGTTTCCCCTTCTATGCAAGCTGGGCTGCCTTTAGCAGATACTGGGCTCACACGCACTCACATTACATATTACACCTTGACGAATTCTTTAAAATTTCCAAAAAAATAAAAAATTCAAAATAATCTACTTTATCAAAAAAATTCTCTTCCTGGTTTTCTGTTTTCTACTTAAAATGCATTAATTTAAACCTTTCTCCTAATCTAAACACATCCTTAATCTAACATGTAATCACTTATAGTCTAACAGTACCATGCCCTACAATCAATCAATAAAAACAAACATGTTAAGTACACACATAATAAAATAATCATTACCTAAAATATTCATTCGCTGGCAGGCGAAAAATCCAGATTTTTTTTTTTTTTTTCAAAAAATTAAAATTTCTAAAAATTTTAAAATTCAAAAAAATTTTAATTTATTAAAAGGTTTCCTTTATATTTAGACATTATTTAAAAATTGGTTTAAATTGATCAAATAAACAAATTAAATTGACTTCCTACTATACAAGCTTAGTATGTGTATGACCTCATCAGCTGATCGGAACTAGGTCAAGTCTAAAACCCTTGACCTACATATGTTATGTATACTTCCTATCTGAAAATACCTTCAACATCTGTAACATCCTAACTTGGAACACAAAATATAATAAAACAAAACATTTAAAATTACAAAATATGATTATTAATAATGAACAAATTGACATTTAAATTATTCAAAATAAACAATTCTTAACTTTACATCAGTTCCAAATTCCATCAAAATTCTGTCACTGGTTTAAAAAATGAAAATTTTATATTCTTTGTCATAAATCTCTCTCTTTATTCAACAATCTTATTCTCACTTACTGTGGGTGATGTAAATATTTATCTCATTGACTGTATTACTTAATCTGCATACATATAGAATCTTTATCTCTCCTTGACTCTCATATCACTAACAACTTTAACTCACATGACACCCATCTCTATTAAAAACATCTACCAAAACACTCTAAACCCCAACTTATCATTAAACTCAAGTCGCCACCTTCTCTCTACATATAAAAAAAATACTCTCTAACCCTTTGTACATAGGATATGTGTTTCCCCGCCCCAAAAACTCATTTCCCATTATTTGGCCCCTGGATTCTACCTAAGGCGACCCCGTCCCCACTAAATCGGTCCTATCCCATCCCAAACCTTGTTGCGGACTCCTACATTACACTATCCCCTACAAAATTGCCATCCCCAAAATCTCAATCTCATTACTTCACTACAAATACAACAAAATAACAACATTAATTATAAACAACAATATATCACTCAAAATCTACATAAATTCTCCACTACTACTGTGTCAACATCAATACTTCACAAAACTACATTACTTCAAAACAATATTACATTATTTTCATCTCTACTATTTCTTCAACTTTCAACTCTGACTTGGACAGATCTACATGTCCCACAAAATATTCATCACCCAAAACTATCTTTTGTTAACTTGCATAAATTATTACTTTTTTTCTCATTGTAGCAAATTATTTTTCCCATTACTTTAAAACATCTGTAATACATTAAAACATTGCATCAAATCTTAATTACTTGAAACATTTATAAACCATTATACCAGTGACATGTTATTGCTGATCAGCTGATCCTACTAACACAATTAGAACACATCTCATATTTGAACCAATTACATAATATATATATATTTATTTATACTCACTTCTCACCTCATTGTTTCCTCTCTCTCTGATTCTGATAATTCATTTTGACCGCCTGCCAGACGATTTAATTATTGGCTTGGTTTAAAGTATACATATATAATGAAAACACATGTTTTATCAACACCTATATCTAATTTACAACAATAAAATAATACACTTAAAATTATAGCATGAACACCTTGTATTGAGTGTCTGAGCACTAGTTATTTGAACAGAGCACAAGCATTTTTATAAGATCAAAATTCAAATTAGCAAAAAAATTTTTTATGTTATAAAATTTAAATTCGTGGCTCATCTGAGCCACCTCCCAGCCACACACACTATTTCAAAATTATTCTTACAACAATCATCTTACGTACACACATTATTTACTTAACATTCCAAAATGCACACAAATAAATTCACTATATTTTATTTACAAACTCTTATTAATTGTTCAGTTTTTTCCGCACTTCATTGTCCAAATTTGCCATGTCGAAAACCATTAAACACAATGTTTACATTGTCTTTTATTGTTTTAATAGTTTATCCTCCATCGTCCCAAATTAACCTTGGTTCTATGTAGCATTGTTCACTTTTATCACCACACAAATGACTGTCTTGTGTGTTGTAACCATACAAACTAAACTCATCCATCATACCAAAATACTCATTACACCAGTCTACATTAGGTATTTTTGTTAAGTCTCCGTTGGTAAATACATTCGTGATCGGGTCAATTACTTTAGTCAAATCCATATAATCATTGTTACTCAAATATACTATTAAACTGTCCTTCCATTCATCATACTTTCTATTTAAGTTATATAATTCTGTTACTTTCTCCATGCACAATTCTCTGTTTAAATCTCTTTCATCACCATACCAAATCACACTTTCAACACTATTATCACCGACAGAGGGTACAACATTACACAACAAAAATAAACACCTCAATTCATCTATTACTACGGGACTCTTGCCCTTCAACACTTGTGACCACATTAAATCCTCATCATAAATAATAAAGGGAAAATTTGCCCTCTGTCCCCACTCTACTACAACATTATTTTTCCTCTCTCTCTCTCTAACTCACTAACACATCTTAACATCTCATACTCACATTCCACAAACTCATCAGTACTCTCTGATATGACATTTTCAATTATATTATTATTCTCATTGTTTTTAACAACATCATTATTATTTATTAATTCTTTATCTGGTATCGTATTTTTACATTTGTCACTACAATTTTCATTTGTTTTATTTTTCTCTGGATTCATCACAACTACTTCCATTCTCTCCACACTCTGTTCTAATTTACACAAACTATTTTTTATTGTTTCATGGGTATTTTTACAACATTTATTCATTTCTTTAATTTGGTTTGTTAACTCATCAAAACTGTTCTTTTGAACCTCGAATTTCTCATTAAAATCCCTACTTTGTCTGTCTGATTTTATGTCATTACTGTCAAAACGACTATCAAATTTATTATTCATTTTTTCTAATTGATTAAGTATAATACTCAACATATCATTATCTTGTATTAGAGACATGTTTACCGTTTCTTTCTACAACACTTTATATATATATATATATATATATACTCACAACACAAACCTAACCTACGTAAATATGTGCGATACAATTTTTATACTTTCGTCATTACCACATCCTATTTTCTGTGCATTAAAACAGGTCTAGTTCCTATAAAATTTATATACGAACATCCTGGCAGGGTCGTCGCTGTGTTGTTACTCACCTTTTGCACTTATATTTATTAAATTACACTCATCATAAAATAATACTTACCGCTGCCAGAATTTCACTTACCGTCATGGTCCCCGTAAAACTTGCCTTTTGAAACTGCCCAGGTCGCCACGATATTTTTTCTAAAGGTTAAATATCGAAACCTTTTACACTCTCGCCCTTATAAAAAATCCCGCTATCTGACTGTAATAAATTTTCAGAAAACCCCCGATTTCGTTAGACGAGCTGTCAGCACAAAAATGAGAACGTGGTAATGGCGAAATAACTTAGTCTAACACATTTTCAAAGTAAACTAAATCACTTTACTGAATTAAGTCAATTTTCATGGTTATTAGTACAAAAGAATTAGTTATAATTAATTGTTATAATTACCAGAATGAGAATGTTACACAACCAAATTTTAATTACATTGAACTGTACTTAAACTAAGGCAGCCCACTCTGCTCACGCACGCTTCCATACATTTTTTATACCTTACCCTTTATTTATTCAATTTTAAACATTCCGATTGTTATCCGCGATACCCGTCCACGAACACGATGCCGGCCGAACACGTGCTTAGTCCCGTAACTTCAATATCTGTTTTATCACTTTACTTCCTCCACATCACTGTCCTGATTTCTCACTGCGATATGTTTATTACTTTCTGGGGTCCCGGCCGGTCTTATTGAATTAAATACATTTACGAAAACTCGACCAACCGGGCCCAAACCGAAACTTTAGATGTCTATAGCGGTACGCTGTTTTCCGTAGACCGCTTAGCGTCTCTGCTCACTGTAGACTGGGAACGATAACGTAACAGGTATTACTGTTGTGATCTCATACTTGGTACGGAAATCACTGCCTTGATCTTCGTCGCCGTAGCTTAGTCCTATGCTTAGCATGTATTCTTGTAAAATAAAGTAGCGAACGATCTCAGCTAGGCACTGGCTAACGTCACAAAAGGGGCAGGACTTAAGACATTATTTCCTGCTGTTCCACGACCATGTGCTCGTATAGTTTCTTGCTTTTAGCCATTTTGAGTTTCACCAACGCGTGGGTCGGCGCCCATGCTTGGTGGACGCATAGGTGCGCACTGCCACACTCTCGCATAGTTCTTGGAAAAACTAGGGTGGTAAATTCTTTGCTTACTGATTGCCCAACACTACTACTAAGCCTTGCCTTTGTCCCAAACTGTTCAGCTTACCATGAGTTCTCTTGTAATGAAATAATGTTGCACAATAATTTTATAAATCCCCCACAAAAACGAAATAAATAAAAATGTAAATACCCCATACTGTAAAAATAAATGGACCCAAAATTGACACGCTACAATATATGTTTAATGTTACAAATAATTCAAATAACAATCTTGATCATCTGTTAGTTCAGGCGAATAACAGGGACACTTTTAATAACCGCATAAAATAAACACACTTATAAACAACACAGCGCGCTTTAATTTGAATGTTTGGACCACAGAAGTGAGGCATGCCTCAACGCTCTATATGTACAGCACGGGACAATCCCCCCTCCCTTCACTTCTTTCATCACTCCGGCACAGTGCTTACATACGATGTATACAAAAAACGCTGAGGCAAGTTGAGGTTGCCTCATTCGCTTTAAACGAGCTATGCCGAGTCTCACCTGTCACCATCTAGCGGTCGCTCAGTAAAGCACGTTTCGGCCTAATAAATTCGACAGTCGCGGTAACAATGTATAATCTTTACGTTATGTAGTTCATACGTATTTATAATTTTTATTCTACAGAATTTTTTAGGGTAGGCATTGCCTCAATTGCCTCCATGTAACTTCGCCACTGCAAATGACACAGTGTAAACAATGATAAAAATATAAAGTGATGTGAACCAAGTATGACCAGAAGGTGGAAATGACATGTATTTTATATTAAGTGACCAAATAACAATAAATTCAACTTTACTAATGCAAGTGATAATATAAAATTAAGTGAAATAAAAACAACCGAGATTATGTAAAATAATTGGAAAAGTAAGGTTATATTAAAAACTTATATTTACTGGAGGTAGATAGAACAGTCCTGAGACCAAAAAATACACCAACCAAAACCAAGGCCTCTTATAGACGAATCTAAAATTGATTGTTACAAGAAAGAAAGCTTTGTCTAATGATGTATAACGTCTCTCCTGTTAAGACATTATAACACAGGGAACCAGTTTAATTGGTTGCTGCCAATTAAACCGGCTGCCGTTGTTAGTACAAATTACTTACCAACAAATTGGGAAAATGTAAATATCAGGAATTTGTCCAAGGTTACGTAAATTTACTCACTCTGTGGATTTTAGCAAAAACATCTCTTTATTATGGCTTCTTAAATAATGATCTAAAAATAATACCTTTAATGGTCATCTTTTTGTTTTTACGTTAAAAGAAACTTCTGATAGATTTTGCATCAAATGCTCTTATACTCTTTAAAGCGTTACTCTGATGAGCTCAAAACCATACAGTTGTATATTACATTGAATACCACGGATCCGGGTTTTAATTTTATAATACTCTAAAATACTTCAACATTATGCAAACTATTTGAAGAATAGTTTGATCAAATTTCGAATTAATTTTTACCTTTAACCATCATCAGTTTACTACTATTTTGTTACAGTTACTACAAACATTACTATGTTAAGATTTACATGATTTGAATGAGTCTTTACAAAAATGTACTGTTTTAGTTGTGGTTGTTAGAAAACTATATAAGCACAGAAGTTACGCTTTAGTGTCACCTGGGTATAATGTGTATCTGCAGCTGGTTCTCTTGCTGATCCTCTTCAGTAGGTTTTCCTGGAAGTTATTCGTTGTTGTTTGGGTTCCTCCATTTAGTTTGTTGATTCTAAGTTGCGATCAAAGTCATGACGCTAGGATTCTGCTACCTGGAGCTCGTAAAGTTTTCGTCGTTGCTTCACTCCTGACGTTGGTGTTCACTTTTCACATTTTAGTTTTAACTGCACTAATGTTACCTTTTTATATGGTATGGAACATACCTTACAAGTTAAACCTTTTTATAAAGAGATGTGTCGGCTATCTTAGTTATTTTTAATTCTTTCTCTACATTTAAACTACTTTACTTGTTTTACGTTTCACTTCGTTTCAACTACATGTGGATTATGTAACCACGAAACACTTACTTTCTGCTACATCGTTTTGCAATATATACATACGTTCACCTTCATGACACATGGTAAAACTGTTAACTTGTCAGAGATTCTGGGTCGACTGGGTTGATTTTGCGGCCGTGAGTAGGGAAGCGGGCGCAGTTCACACGCCGAGAGAAAAGTAGTTCGTACTTTTATTATTATTATTTTTCCATTAATTAACTACTATTAATAATCCTACCTTTTCTTTATTGAGTTAGGTATTTCATTTATTATTATCACGTCTTTTTATTTAATTAGAACGATTATTAGTATTCGCTTCATAACAGTATAATTTGCATGTCCGTACTAGACTTTTTAGAAGTTGGTACAGGTATATAGGTACAGAGGGGAGGGTGGATTATTTTCTCATGTGTTATTTTGAATAAAAATTATTTTGTGCTATTTAAATTGCCTTTAAATCGTCACAGATGGTGTCCCATGAAGAAGGACCTGAACAAAATTGAAATAGTGGCCAAGCCAACCAATGCCAAATAAGAAGGGTATAGTAAAAAAGACAAGTAAAGTTCTAGAAATTATCAGTAAACTAACGTACAACTTGTGTTCAACAAACCTGAAGAAGAACAATTGGAATTACTATACTAAACTGGTGTAATACGTCTTGAATTGGTGAGAGCTTTCCAATTATATAACCATATTGACAAAGAATTAGCATTTTACACAACACTTCAATATATTATTTTGAATGATCATCACTTCCTTCACAGCACTTAAACAATTAATATTTAATGCACTTTCACTTGTGAAAAACTTACTTTTTGTTATTTCCTCAAATTGTTTCCTCAAATTAGTTCCGGAGTGGTTTTCTCCTTCCTCAGTGAGGTATAAATGTGGAATGTGTCAAGGCGTTGGTAATCTGTAACGGTTTTTTAGGTGACTGGTTGTGTGTGGGAGTGTGGAGATGGAAGGGGGTTGGCGCGGGATTCTGAATTGTATGCGTGGTGTATTATTGTGTCGAATAGTGTGTTGGATTTAAATTGTAATTGTTACTTGAGTATGTTGTTTGGTTGCGTTTTGTTGTGTTTGTATATTTCGTATTGTTCTGCTGTGTTGAGTTTGTGACTTTTGGGTATGTAGTGAAAAATTTCAAGATTGTTTTTTATATTGGTGTAACTGTGGTTTCTGTCTGGATGTGTGTGGCAAATGTAGATTGTAAGTTGTGTAGAGTTACTCATTTGCAGTGACTTATTATTTATTTTTACCAAGTACATAATCATCGTACTTACCACATAATTATGGTATACTGCTCCAGGTACTCATGGTTCACTTGCTCTCATTACTTTATTTATTGGGTCCAGGTTCGTTATAGGCGAGATTGCGGAAACAGTGGAGTGTGAAATAAAAACTCTATTAGCGTTTTTAGACATGAACATTACTTTTACTTAAGCCAATTTTACAAATTTTTAATACAGATTACAATGACGTTATTTCCTACAAAACAAGATGGCGTCTACAAATTACCCTTACAACGATATTTAATATTTAATGTTTCATTCTTATTTACTTATTCATTTTTGGCTTAATATCTTTTGTCAGTCGTTATTGCAAATTTACTGATTGTAATAAAAGTACGTTCCACAAACCAATGTCTACCTTGTAGGCCGGCCTTTCACTCTACCATGCGTTCACACACACACTCATTCGTTCTTCTTTAAAATAAAGACAATTTAAATTGAATTGATTTTTTCATGTTTGAGCTCAAAACGTATTGTAATTAGTAAAGGAATTAGTGCACTTTCCTGTTTCAGAAGCGGCGTAGACCTTTTCGGAATCTCCTCTTCGCCGGCCTGTATTTTCTGTCGTTTTACTGCATATTGCTTATAGTTCTGATGGTTACTGCACTGAATTTAAACTCTGTTTTTTACATTTTGATCACTGATTGAGATTATCATTACATGTTCTTGTAATTTACACTGTTGCTGGTATTAGTTGCCGGACGACCTTTTACTAGGTGTTGTCGTCTCGGCTGTAGTATGAAGACTGGGCGGATGCAATGTACATCTTTTCGTGTGTGTGTGAGTGCATCACGTCATTGTTCTTTTGTTTCGAACGGCTCACGCCCTGTTGTCATGTCATTGTTGTTATGTCATCTTTATATTTTTAATAACGTCCAGCCTTGTGGACCAATGAGAATTGATATTTAGAGTCTGTCTTCACTTATACAGCCATTATATGCGTTCGGTTTCACACGTCTGCTCCTGACCTTGGAATCGTTCTGCTCTGCTGAAATCTGCGTCGTTGTCTTTTTAGACAAAGGGAAAAACTCCTACCCATGTATGTGTGTGCAAAAATAATGAAATACAATAGTTTGATACCACTCGTACCATAAATCCGAATTCAGGCTTTTCGTACTGTCACAAAACCCCCTCAATGAAAGGTTTTATGTCGAAACATAAAAACTTTCATTGACTCATTCACACTTTTCTAAAAGGATCAGTTCAGATAGGTTGCCACAACCCCCTGTAATGTTTGTAAAAAAAAAAATTTCAATCACTTACCCTTGGTCCTATGATGCTGATCGTACCTGTCTGACCTTACTGGACTTCTCAGGAGAGATCCCAACACCATAAGGCCATGAGGCACTTAACGCTCCTGTTCTGACGCACCGGCCAGCTCAGGACCGCTGTCACAACACCACAATACTCTGAAACATGCAATACAAAATTTTAAAATAGTGGCCTTATCTATCTCCATATCTACAACTGATATGTTTCCCTTTAGATGCATTGGTTTGTGTCTGAGACATTGGTTTGTTCAATTAATTTCTCCAAAACAACAACAACAAGTATTCAAAATAGACCGATCTTTAATCAACACTAAACTCAATCTCTTCATTATAAGAGAAAAATATATATATTCCTATAGATAACATAACACGTAAACAACTCCTTCAAAATTCCCAAAACACCATCACCTACTTATCTCTATAAAATTCAACCTATAACTACTATGGCAAACAAGTTCATTATTCAAATTTTATTACTCAACTTTATAATCATATTATATTTTGCAACGGCATCAGACTATATTTTGTTCAAAACCATTTCTAACTTTATCCTTTTAACATTTATGATCTACTATCTTTTAACATTTGCTAACGTCGTTACCCCTGTAGCGACCTCCTAACCACACACACTATTACCATCAACATAATAAAACATTGTACATCAAACATTAACATTGTTACATTTATATTAAACAATTTATATTTACACAACTTGTATCAAAACTTGATAAGACATTACGACTTCAACTTTCTATTCAACTTTTAATTAGTTAACATTTATTTATATCAGATTCTATATAAAATTTTCAAATTTATCATTTACCTTTCAGTTACATCACCTTTCTACTATGAATTTTCTTTTTCTCTAACCTTTCCTCAATCCTTATCTAGTTTGGGTGACTCTCTATTATTCACTATTATCTCTATCTTATTTTGGCATTTGTCAATCTAACCTTACTACCCCTCTTTTTTCTACTAACAACCGCTTCTAACCATTAACATATTATGACACCAATATCTCAATAATAACCCCCTTCACTAATCCCATTTAAATCCTCTGGCACCGCTCGTTTTTTTTTTGTTTTTTTTTTTACTAGGATGTGTGTTCCCTACCTGGCCATATCCATCCCTAACCATTTGCCCTCCACCAAATATCGGCAAACACTCTAACCCAAAATTGCTCCGCCTGCCACAACGCGGCACGCTGGTCACTTGCCACGTCGCACGCTGATCACTCCTTACACCGGATCCTTACTACAAACTATCATCATCACAAATATATATACCATTCACATTACTCACCTCTCTACATATAATCACTAACTACTGTGTCCCTAAAATATCTAACACCCTCTTTGTGTACTATCTGTATTTCAACATTCTTATTCCCACTAACTCTGCTTAACTAACTCCCATGCCTCTATTTTAATAATTATCACCCAAATTCTATCTCCTTTTTAAGCTTAATATAATCATTAGAAAATTCATCACTTACCTTACAATCCTAAAACAACTCAATATCCAAATATATTACATGTTTCATTTGTTATTCATTAGAATCTAACTCATAATTATTCAAAATCATCCTCCTAATTACTTATTCTTGAATATTTAAAATTCTACAGTACATGGTTTACATAAAAAATACATAAAATACATAACATCAAAAATACACAAATAGATTGACATTAATACACACAAAAATATACAATCCACATTATCATTTAATCGTTTTCCATAAATCAGTCAGAAAGCAGTCCATCCTGAAAAACACTATCACATATTTAAATGTTCATAAACACAATAAAATATCTACCCTCCATCGTCAAACAATAATCTTATCTTATATCTATATACATTGCTTATTATTGAATCTCTTATATTAACATCATAAATACATATACCATTCAAATGTTCATCATTATCCTCAAACTCATTTAATCTTTCATGATTGGTCATTGTCCTGTCACCTTCTGTATTATTAGTCATAATTAGGTAATTTATAAAATCATTATTTCCCTTATCTCCTACTCCTTCCGTTTCATTACAAGGTAAGTTCTTATTTCTATTATATATCATCTCTACTCCTAACCTTTCCATAAATTCTTCATAGTCTCTACTTATCTTAAAAATCTCTTTTTCTCTCACAATACCTCTCACTTTCAAAACATCTCTCTCTTTTAAAACATCTCTCTCTACCACACCACACTACATTCTCTCTTTCTATATTTGCAGGGGACACTAATTCACAATTACTGCACCACCTGTGAAGTGCACTAAAAAAACCAAGGACAACTTTATTTGTAGACCGTATGTCTCCCAAATATACATTGAAGGCACTCTCGTCCTTCCTCAAAACATGTGAAGTTTTTACTTCACCCCCTACTCCATCATTAAGGGAAAAATTTACCCCCTGCAATCCCCTTACAATTATACTTTCTTTACACATTCTCTTTAACCCTTCAACACACACTATCCTTCCATCATTATCATATTCTATTCCCCATAAAATCTCATTATCGCTACCCCTGTTTACATAATCATTTTCTAATATCATACTTTTATTTATTTTGTCATAATTTTCTCCCCCACTTACCTTGTCTTTGTTTATCTCTAATTTGTCTACTCCCCTCTTATTTTCTAACTCTATCTCGTCTAACCGTTCATGTATCTCATTTAATCTTTTATCAGAATTGCAGCTTTGTCTTTGTATTTCTTTTTTGATTTCTTCAAATTTCTCATCGAATTGGTTTAATTTTACATTTTGCAAATTACTCTGTTTCTTTAGTTCATTTAATTTGGCATCAAAACTGTCAAACTTTACATTAAATTTAACATTCTGCTGGTTAAATTTTTCATCAAATTTAACATTCTGCTGGTTAAATGTTTCACCAATCTGTTCTCTTAATTGATTATTTTGTGTATTCATTAATTGAAACAAGTCTTCCAATGACACTTTATTGCTAATTGCCATAGGTGTCGAATTGGCACTTATTTCGTTCAATATCATAGATTCTGTTTTGGTGTCGTTCATTTCTATGCTCTCGTTATTTTCTGCCATTCTAGTGGAAATTTGATCTAATACTAAAATAACGATTTAATTGTAATTGTTGCTTATACGTTTTTACTTTGTCAACATAACCTACTCATCTTTATAACCTCTCACGTGTTATGTTACAAATCGTTTCACCACTCCCGCTGTTTCCGAATCTGGCCTATTTTATATAAAATAATTTTATATAATGTCACAGTTCGGGGGCCATTTGTAGACTTACTCATAATAATAATAATTATGTCCCTAGTTTGGGTCGACATTTGTAGAGTTACTCTTACCGTGACTTATTTATTTTTACCAAGTACATAATCATCGTACTTACCACATAATTATGGTATACTGCTCCGGTACTCATGGTTCACTTGCTCTCATTACTTTATTTATTGGGTCCAGGTTCGTTATAGGCGAGATTGCGGAAACAGTGGAGTGTGAAATAAAAACTCTATTAGCGTTTTTAGACATGAACATTACTTTTACTCAAGCCAATTTTACAAATTTTTAATACAGATTACAATGATGTTATTTCCTACAAAACAAGATGGCGTCTACAAATTACCCTTACAACGATATTTAATATTTAATGTTTCATTCTTATTTACTTATTCATTTTTGGCTTAATATCTTTTGTCAGTCGTTATTGCAAATTTACTGATGGTAATAAAAGTACGTTCCACAAACCAATGTCTACCTTGTAGGCCGGCCTTTCACTCTACCATGCGTTCACACACACACTCATTCGTTCTTCTTTAAAATAAAGACAATTTAAATTGAATTGATTTTTTCATGTTTGAGCTCAAAACGTATTGTAATTAGTAAAGGAATTAGTGCACTTTCCTGTTTCAGAAGCGGCGTAGACCTTTTCGGAATCTCCTCTTCGCCGGCCTGTATTTTCTGTCGTTTTACTGCATATTGCTTATAGTTCTGATGGTTACTGCACTGAATTTAAACTCTGTTTTTTACATTTTGATCACTGATTGAGATTATCGTTACATGTTCTTGTAATTTACACTGTTGCTGGTATTAGTTGCCGGACAACCTTTTACTAGGTGTTGTCGTCTCGGCTGTAGTATGAAGACTGGGCGGATGCAATGTACATCTTTTCGTGTGTGTGAGTGCATCACGTCATTGTTCTTTTGTTTCGAACGGCTCACGCCCTGTTGTCATGTCATTGTTGTTATGTCATCTTTATATTTTTAATGACGTCCAGCCTTGTGGACCAATGAGAATTGATATTTAGAGTCTGTCTTCACTTATACAGCCATTATATGCGTTCGGTTTCACACGTCTGCTCCTGACCTTGGAATCGTTCTGCTCTGCTGAAATCTGCGTCGTTGTCTTTTTAGACAAAGGGAAAAACTCCTACCCATGTATGTGTGTGCAAAAATAATGAAATACAGTAGTTTGATACCACTCGTACCATAAATCCGAATTCAGGCTTTTCGTACTGTCACAGTTGTTATTGGATAATGCTTTTGTGTGTTCAGAAAATCTGGAGTAAAATGATCTTCCTGTCTGGCCTATATAGAATTTATTTCAATATAAACTAATTAACTAACACATTTAGTGTGAATACATTTATAACCATAATATATGATATAAAAAGTGAGTGACACAAACTTATTTTGATGTAACAAAAGTGTAGAACTCATTGAAATTTGTATTAACATTAAGTTTTGTGCAAATCACAGAAAGCAATATGGCGTCTAGCGTTTTCAGTGCAAGGGCCAAAGAAGGGGTAAAGCAGCACGCCATGTTGAGAAATAATGAACTATGAGAGAGAGCATAGACAATTAAATTTTTATTTTATTTTCTCATGTCAATTGTATTGTTAATGTCAGATAATTAATTATTTTCATTGTTTTAATAATTTTATATTTGTAATGGGTAATATTAATTTGTAAAATTATCTAATTGATTTCTTTTGTATAATCATAAGAACTCACATACAGCCTTCATACACAAACAACAATTCTGTACCTCGGAGGTATACAACACTATGTCACATTTCCCTAACTTTACAGGAGAGCAGTTTGAACAGGTTTTATTTTTAAAACATTTTATTTCCTTAACTGTTTATTGAATTTTTGTAACAAAATTTTATCAGTACATTCCTTTTACATTGTATTTAGTGTTATTTATCCACAATAAATTTATTTTTATTTTTTTTAGCAGTTTTTATGGACATAGTGTTGTATACCTCTCATAAGGCTGTTATATTATATGACATAGTGTTTCAGGGTATTCAAGAAATAACCAATGATTAACACATTACTAAGCCCATATAGTTTATTTTAGAAAATAGATGTTACAGTTAGATAGAAGTTATAGTTATAAAAGTGTTACATAGGGTCCAAGTCATCATCTATGTCTCCTTCTGGATAGTCACTTGTGGCTTTATTACTTGTATGTTTTAAATTTTTATAGAAATCATGGCAAACTGAGGGAACATAAGGCAATAGTGCAATTAAATCATTGTATTTTTGCTGGGAAATTGGTATTGGGTTTGTTGAGACTTGATTCAAATCTCCTGGAAACGTAACTCCTTGTCTGCGGAACCTCACAAAGTCAACCTCTTGGTTCTCACCATTGAAATGGGTTTTCAAATATAGCGTTCCAATATTTTCCTGTTGGACTTGTAACTGTACACAGGTTGACAGCAGAACTGGCTGTTTGTCAACATCCTTCTTCCTATTTACAAGAGGGGGATTAGGTGATTTTTTTTTTGTCATACAGTGTGTTGAAGCTTTTGAAATTTTGAAGTTCCATATTATGAACAGTGTATTTATTGGAAGTTTGTCTTACCAACTGTTGCCAGTCCCAGGGTGTTAAGATAGCCAAATTATTGAGTTTCTTTCTCTTCCTCTCTATCAATGTATGTACACTGTCAGCCTCCATATGGGTGTGACCTTTCAGTAAAAACTTCTGAGTTATGGTCTTAATTTGAAGTTACTTATGGAGTATCCAAAAAAAAACACATTACAATACTCACATTTTTATTTTGGTATCTGTATTTATTGATGTCTGTATTATGTATGGAAGGTCCTTTTTAAATGTATCAGTCAAATCATTACAATTCTAAATTATGAAGTCGAATCTTAAACTAAATGTCCAATCTTTGTGCCACTTACTCCTTTTTCTTGAACTATTGGCAAACTAAGCAGATATTTGCTGTATGCTGATATTTGATTCAACCCTCCCATTACTTCACTTTATCTTTTAGATACAATTTTGTTGCATCATGAATCATTGCTTCTTTCATTTCCTTGTATTATAGAACAGATAATTAAGTGGTGTAAATCAAATCTTATGGCCAACTGCAGACTCCTCTATTTTCAATGCTTTAATAATTAAAAAAAATTGAATTCATTCATTTTAAACTTATACCAATAGTTTTTAGTTTTTGAAACTGAGCAATTTTTTTTTCTGTCACTTATAATGTTAAGTTGTTAACACGGTTTAAGAAAATTAAAGTTTATATTGATTATATTGTTATGATGGTCTACTGATCGTCGTACAGTACAGTGGAAAACAAAATATAAGACACCAATGAAGTCACTAATCACCAGTTTTAATTATCACAATTAAACAGTTTGTAATCACAAGATAGTCTCTTACAACAAATCGAATAAAAATTGTTCATACACAATAATAATGTCAATTAATATAGTCTCGCACAATTATAAAACACATAACACTTCGCCACAATACTTCGAACCGCACTGGAATAAATCACCGCTCAAACTGACTTGACTGTCGCTGAATGCCTATATTAGTACCCCACTGATGTTCCAGAATAATCAGTCACTTTGGATAACATGTTAAACAAACAGGTGCTCTTGAGAATCCACTAAAACAGTGTCCTTGAACACACTGCGCTGACCGGTATGGTCTGGTATAGACTCGATAGTTGATGCGTAATTATCTTTCATCACAAAGTAACAGCAATATCTACGCACACACACATTAGAGCTGGGACAGTCGAGATTCTTGTAGAACATTTGTGTTACATAACACTTTTTCAACATTACATAACAATGTATTAACAGTTGGTTTTAAAGTCACTCTGTTTTGTTTTTTAAAAGTAAATTTATAAAAATGTTTTGAGAAATAAATCTGGTACTGGCAGTAGATTATGAAACTTTAATGTAAAGGATTTTATCTGTCATGTATGAAAATCTGATGTAATTATGATAATTAGGAACTTTTTTTAAGCCCTGAGCCAACTATGAGTTTTGTTTGTACAGTTTTTCAGTGGAGTTCATGTATTCCCTTAGCTGTTTGTATTCAGCCATCAGTTGGTAAAAATTTGATAAAGTAAGTTTTAAAAATTATAAGTACAAAGCGTAATACACTTCTTGCAAAAATCCAGTATTTGTGCTCCGGGCACCTTGCATTGTAGTGACACAACAGGCCTGGGTGCTGGTAGAATAGTTGAGTAATGCCTGGAACGGACATCTCAAATGACCTATGACCTAAAGCAATACATAATTCTGCTGCGTACACTATACATGTGAAGTGGTTCCAAATTTGAACATATTTTCAGTGTTTTCAAGGAAAAGGTATGCTATTAATCAGCATTTTACATTTGGTTCTTCTCTTACTTAGTCTACTGAGAATTCATTGTGTGAGAATTCTGCTGTGAAAGAAATCCATTTTTTGTGTTGTCTTTAAACATGTCAATAAACTTTTATAAACTTTAACTACAAGCTCATCTACATCAATTTTTTTATGTTGGTCTCTCGCATGAAGATTCTATACACAATCTTACTCCAACATTTGGCTGCAATCTTACACATCGCATAAAACTACCAACATGGGCTACTGATACTGCACATAATTAACACTTTCAATATCGACATATTACAAGATTATTCATACCAGAAAACTGGACATTTTTAAGGTTTTTTGAAAGCTAATATAATTCACTTAATCTTTTGTCAATTACATTGAAATAATGATCAGAATTTTCTCTTTGAATACTGTAGGAAACATGTACACACATCAATAATAAACAAATATTTTCACTTCAATGAAACCATGTTTTCTATTTTTTGAAAAAAAAAAACTTTACAGATATTGTAATACTTTATTTTTATATCTACAAAACAGTTTTGTTTTATGATTAGGAGTTTAGTTTATATTTCATGTTATAAAAAAGCAAAATTCAGCATTGTTTATTGTATTCCCGCTGTGTGATGCATGTATACTCTATTGTTACGCTGAGGAAATAAATAGTACCGCATCGCTGAGTGGGTACTTGATTCTGGACACTGGCATGCCGGCTGTTCCAATCATTTTGGAGATTATTCTACGGCAGAGTTGCGTAACGTTCTGGAATTTTCAAGACATTCTGCCCCTTCCAGATGTAACTCGACTTCCATACTGGCATCGAGGTCTGCTATCTCACTACAATGCAAGCGGCGAAGGTATAAATACAGTAGAACTCCATTTATCCGAATTGCCAATTATCCAAATCGTTATCACAAAATTAAAAAAAAAAATACAATTTAAAAAAAGTTTATTCAAATTCCTGTACTAACAAAAAAAACATCGTAAGCAAATGAAATACATATAAGCCTGTGTTAGCTATACATCATAGTTTACGTACTGATCAGTAAAGTGTTTTATAGCCTACTGTTCGCCTAACATTATAATTATGTGTGAGTATTATATTTAATTTTTTTGTAGTAAAAGTGAACATTTTGCAAAACACGTGTGACCTGGTTTTTATTAAGATACTGTATTCATGTAATACAAATAAACAAAAGTGGTTTTTTTGAGCAATTTTCACGTTTTCTTTATCCGAATTTCTGCATATCCGAATTATGTCTGGGACTCATTAGTTCGGATAAATGGAGTTCTACTGTACTAGATTTTGAAGTAGCCCAGTTCAGTTATACGTGGTGATTTTACAGTGCTGTTTTGCAATGAATGTTATGATTTATTGGGAAGTGATTATTGTGTTAATTTTTAATTAATAAAGTTGTGTTAGTGGTTATAATCACAAACAGAATTAACACTGTTGCACACCACTATAGAAAAATTATTCCGATTAGCGCTTTCAAGCTTCACAGGTCATCATCAGATCGGAAATAACAATAATGGAATTAGACAACTTCTTTATGCACCCAATTGCCCTACAGTGTGTACACATTTTTGTAAACAAGCTTTAAGTTAAACACCCTTTCTGGCTATTAGTAACTAGTGAGATCAGTCACCTGTGTGAGTGCTTGTTTTGTGTGTACATTCTTTTCAATACCTAACGTTTTAAAACCTCTTTCATTCATACTTTTAACTGTAAGTTCCAAAACTATGCCGAAAAGGAACTTATAGTTAAAAGTATGAAGGAGAGAGGTTTTAAAACATTAGGTATTGAAAAGAATGTACACACAAAACAAACATACACACAGAATGTACTAGAAAGAAATGTAAAAGTACTGATACGGGTGACTGAACTTGCTAGTTACTAATAGCTAGAAAGGGCATTTAAATTAACTGTTGTAACACTATACAAGGGGGTACCCAAAAATAACCGGAATAGCGCTGCGATTGGCGGAGCTTACGTAGTACGCATTTCTCCCGCTAGGCGAGCGTAGCGCAACTCGTTCCTAGTTCAGTGCCGTCATTGTTGTCGCCTGGGAAGGTTGTGTCCGGTCACAGTAATTCGTTTTGTAAAAGCAGTTTCGCTTGCTCCTCGTTTTTTGTCATGGCGGATTTAAGTGAACTTTCGGATTGCTGCTGTGAAATTTCGCTTCCTGCTTAGGAAAAACGCCGCAGAAACTGTTGTGATGTTGAAAACAGCTTACAAGGATAGTGCTATAGGAAAAAAAGTGTACCAATGGTTTTCCCGTTTCAAAGAAGGTGAAATGTCAATTGATGACAAACCTCGTTCTGGACATCCGTCAACTTCAAGAATTGACGAACATGTGGAAAAGTTCATGCAATCGTGCTTGAAGACCAACGACAGACCATTGAAGAGATTAGTAAGTTATCTGGAATAACTTGGAGCTCGGTTCAGCGAATTTTGTCAGAAGATTTGGGGATGAGAAAGGTCACTCCAAAATTTGTGCTTCGGGTCCTGATTGAACAGCAAAAAGAGAATCGAGTTGAAACATGCCGTGCATTGAAAGACCAGCTCCGAACCGACCCAGATTTTTTTTCCAAGGTCATTACTGGTGACGAGTCATGGTGCTATGGTTACGACTCTGAAACTAAACAACAGTCAAGCCAGTGGAAAACTTCATTGTCGCCTCGCCCAAAAAAAGCTCGTCAAGTGAAATCAAACATCAAGACGATGCTCATTTGTTTTTTCGATGTGAGAGGGGTAGTGCGTTCTGAATTTGTCCCACCAGGTCAGACTGTTAATGAGGCTTTCTATTTGGAGGTTTTAAAAAGATTGCATAACAATGTGCGACAAAAAAGGCCCAATTTGTGGCAGACAAGGGACTGGTTTTTCACTATGACAATGCACCTGCTCACGCAGCCATTTCAGTGCGCCAGTTTTTAGCAAAAAACAACATGACTCCCTTGCCCCACGCCCCTTACTCAGCTGACCTTGCTCCGTGCGATTTCTTCTTGTTTCCGCGAATGAAGAGGGACATGAAAGGACAACGTTTTGACGATGTGGAAGCGGTAAAGAAAAAAACGAGGCAGGAGCTGTCAGCCATCACAACAGACGAGTTTGAAAAATGTTTCCAGGAATGGGATCGCAGATTGGACAAATGTATTAAGTGTAATGGAGAGTACTTTGAAGGTGATAAGGTTGTTTTGTAAAAAAAATTAAATACATAGCTTTAAAAAAAACATTTCGGTTATTTTTGGGTACCCCCTCGTACACGTGAACACCAAACAACACAGAATAACACCAATTGTTTTTACATCGATTATGTCAAAATAAAAAGTTCTTGATGTGCAGAACTGATAGAATGCACGACATTATATGGAACATTCAAAATAATTGTACAAAATGTTTTTTGACTGCGTGTAGCCACCAGTGGATTTTGTGTATGATCCGTATGACAGACATGTGGCTGCGTAAAACATCAAGCCACAAGTAGAAATGGGCTTGTGATGATCAAAGCTATTAAACACCAATGTTGTAAATGGAAGTTGAGATATTACCTATTCATAATTACTTACATCTGAAATCCTACTTGCAGCCGTGCAAGGACTTTGGCTTCCTCAACTGTCTGGCTCTGTGCCCTTCTTTTTACTATCAGTTACCTTAAAACAAAGGTTTTTAAAAATATATAAACACTTGGTATGTTTCACAGTTTTTATTTAACTCGGACAGCTGTTTCAGCTTATTAGGCTATTCTCAAAAGAATCAAGGAACACTAAACTAACAAAGAATATAAAGGTGGTGAACATATGTTTAGAGCGTGTATCTGGACACGTGTGGAGTATGATGGATGTGTAGGGAAGCTAGTGGGAAGGTCAAGTGTCTGTAAAAACTTAGTATAATTGGAAGGCAAAATATAAAAATTAACTAAACTAAGTAACAACTTTTTATACAGGGGATTCACAGAATTCAGTTTGTTAAATTTTTGTTACTTTTGATTGCTTTTCTAATATATAGAATTTTTAATAAATCAATTTTTTTTCACCTTTTTGTATGTTGTGAGTGTTATGTTTTTTGTATCTATGAAGTGATTGTGTTGTAAGCAATTATCTGTAAAACCTGTATTGACTGTATTAGCTAAAATCGCTTTCTTACAGAAGGTGGCAGCGCTACGGGTAGGCCCGGGCCCACCCAAAATTTTCTTGGCCCACCCAGATAAAACGGAGAAATTTCAGAGGTCAAAATCAAAGTGTCTTTATAAAATTCAACAAGAAATATGTTTTCCACGTGTTTAGAACAAAAATAAAAGATCTTGGCGAGTGCGGGCGGAAACATGAAACAAACAACCGGTCAGAGTGTACACAAACCTTCGGTCGGTCAGTCTTGGTTTCTGAGTCTGCGGTCATACTCTCGTTTTCGTTAAGTCAACGATCTTATTTTTGTATCTGTGGTTTGCATAAGCAGAGTTAATGTGTTTAACTGCCAATCTTATTTTAATATGGACAGCAGTTTTTCTCATGTTCTATTCATTCTTTTGGTTTTTATGTTATGTACCGGTACTTTTTAATACGTTTAAGGTTAGTTTGCGTTTAACAGTAAAAGGTGTCATGACAGTAGTCTGTGTTTCATGTTTGACCGTTTGTGTAGAATATTGTGCGTCTTATTGAATGTGAATGTGGAAAATGTTTATTGTGTAGCAATAAAAATGGCAAAATGTCCTAGCATTTGGACTACTTCATTCAACAACAAAAATTGTTAAACCAAATGAAGAGGACATTACAACGCCTACAATATCTACACCTGTAACTGCTGAGATTAGTTTTCAGGATCCCGAAACTGAACCTGAAAACATTGTGTTCGATGATGATGATATGGAAGTAGGGAAAGAAGGGAAACATAAAATGAAGAAGAACTCTGTGTAAATAAAGGTACTGATTTACTTTCTATTCCTAGCAGTAGCACCAGGAGCACTAATCCATCTGGTTCAATTAGTGATATACCTACGAAACCTACTGATGAACCAAACCAACCACTATTACAACATTTTCTTTTCGCCAGTTTGGGGATAGAAAAAGGAATTTCCAGCCAGGTTGGTACAAAATCCACCCATGGCTTGAATACATTATTATAAATAATGCTGCATTTTGTTTTGCCTGTCAATTTTTTCGTCCCCAAACTCAAGGCTCAAAAAGTGAATTGCGTAGTTTTGAAAAAATGAACGTTACACTAATTGGAAAAGAGCAACAAAGTCTAATTTCGGTTTTAAGGAGCATGAGAACAGCTCATCCCACAAACATTCTTTAGTTGCTTGGGAGTCTTTGAAAAATTTAAAAAGTAAGTTTGGACATCAATTGCTGCTCTGCTAGATGAAACATATGCTCTTGAAGTTCAAGAAAATAGAGGATACATTGAAACATTTGCTGATGTACTTCGATTCATAGCCCTACAAGGAATAGCTCAAAGAGGTCATGATGAATCGAAACAGAGTAAAAACAAGGAAAAGAATGAATGGAACTTATAGGGAAAAAAGATTCAAGTGTTAAAATAAACTTGAATATAAAAGAGAAAAATACACTCATCATGGTATTCAAAATGAAATTCTTAGCACCATGAGCAGTATCATGCTAGAACATATAACAAACGAAGTAAAAGAAGCTCAGTATTTTGCTCTAATGGTTGTCGAGTCAAAAGATTGTTCAAAAACCGAGCAATTATTAATAGTGATTCGTTACTATTTATATGGGAATATATATGAAAGATTCCTAGGCTTTGAACCTGCAAAAAAAAATTGGATGCTTCTTCTTTATTAATTTGTATTAAACAAAAACTAGCAAAATGTGGAGTAGATTTAAACTACTGTGTTGCACAAACGTATGATGTAGCTACAGTTGTGAGTGGTTCTTGTGCAGGTGTTCAAGCTCTTTTAAGCAGGGAAGTTCCACAAGCCATCTACACACACACTGTATGAACCATAAATTGAATCTTGTTATGGTGGCAACATGTGGAGGGATTAAGTCAGCTACAGATTTTTTTATGACGCTGCAGGGACTGTATGTTTTCATGAGTGGGTCGGCAGTCCATCAAATGTTTATAGATACACAAATGAAAATGAAGATAGGAAAAGTGAAATTGAAAACGTTAAGTGACACCCGATGGGCCTGTCAATATGCTTCATGTTTGGCTGTGAAGAAGACAATATTGTAACACTAGTAAATATCCAGAGTGAAAATTCAGAACGAGTTGCAGAAGCATCAGGATTCAGTGCCAAGTTAAACTTTTCTTTTATTTTTCATTTATGCCTGTTCACACGTTTGTTGAAAGAATGCAAGTCACTATCTGATTTCCTCCAGGGCAAAGATTGTGATGTTATTGCTGCAATCAATTTGGTTGAAACTACAAGGGATCTTTTCAACCAAATGTGCGAATCTGATACAGGTTTCACTTCTGTGTGGAAAGAAAGTCTAGATGTAGCAACAGCAATAAGCACTGATATACACACAGATTCCTCTACTTTTGGTAGAATTCGAAAGTTACCAAAACATCTTGTGAAATATGTTTGTGATTTGCCAAATAAAGACAGGTTGAAACCTGTACATCCAACTGATTTGAAGTCTCTAATGAAATTCTACATAACATAGACAGCGAACTTGAGAGACGTTTTATTTCAAACTCTACCATAATTAAAGGAATCACTTGTCTGAATCCCAAAAGTAAAATGTTCCTGTGTTAATATACAAATTGTATACTTATTTTTGTGTATTTATTTATTATGTGAATCTTACAATAATTATGGTACTTACCATAATTATTAGAGCACATGTCATCATCACTATCTTTGTTTCTTGTTGGGTCCAGAGTTAGTATTAAGCGTAAATAGAGACAGTTTTGTGATTGAAATGAAGTTATCAACATCAATATGGTAGTAAATCAACTTATTTTTTATTATTTCGAATTTGCAAAATTAAATCGTCATACATTACAATGGCTGCCTTATCGTGACCAAGACAAAATGGCGGTCATATTCTTACTATTATATTTATTAGTCATGACTTTAAATTTATCGTTATATTGTTTGATTAACTAGATAATTTTATTACTTTGCTGCTATTAACATACTTAAGTGTTTCCATTTGATTTATACTGCTATAATCTTTAGCACAAACCAACGCCTCAGTTTTGTTACCGCCATTGCTTGATACACTCTTCCTCTCTCTCTCACTCTCATCACAATATTATTCAAGATACATTTTTGTTTTAGGTATTATTCATTTTGAGCTCAATTATTTAAAAGAAATTTTGATTGCAATTTTGACTTTCCTGCTACTTCGTGCTATCCACATTGAACAGTCATCATCATCCGGCCAGGTGTGCGGGGTAGTTTCCGTATTTGTTGGGTGTTTCTGTCACTGACTTTACATTTTTAACTAAATGATAATTGTGAAGCACTAACTCTTGTTAATTACATTTCTGTCACTGATTTTAACACATTTTATCTGGCTGACCTTTTGCCAGCAACATTGATAGCATCTTCACCCTATGATGGTATTCAACAGACTGAGAGTGGATGCTATGTACATTTTGCATAAGTGTGTGCGCATTGACGTCATTGTCTGGTGTATCGAAATAGGAAACGCCCTGATTATTACGTCCTGTATGTTTTTTAATGACGTTTCGTATTGTTGGCCAATGACAATTATATAACGCTGTGTGTCGCCGGTCACGTAGGCTTGACCTTGGAATCGTCCCACACCGATGTAACTGAGTTGTTTTCGTTAAACACAGGGAAAATTGCCCTACCCATTTACAAGTGTGCAAAATACAATAAAATAATTCCTTTTGTACCATAAATATGAAAACAGGCTTTTGTCCTGTTACAAAACCCCCTCAATGAAAGGTTTTATGCCGAAGCATAAAAACTTTCATTGACCCATTCACACTTCCTAAAGGGATCAGCCCAGATATGTTGCCACAACCCCCGTAGTGTTAATATAAAAAGAAATACAATCACTTACCCTTGGTCTGATGATGATGATCATACCTGTCCGATGCTACCGGACTTCTCTGACGAGATCCCAACACCATAAGGCCGGTCAGGCACTGAACGCTCCTGCTCTGACTCACCGGTCAGCTCAGGACTGCCGTCACAACACCATCAAACTCTGAAACATGAATACAAAATTTAAAATAGTGGCCTTATCTATTCCTATATCCACAACTGATATGTCTCCCCTTAGATGCATTGGTTTGTGTTTTGAGGCATTGGTTTGCTTAACTCAAAAAATCCTTTAACAATCAAAACAAACAAGATTTAGGACAGAGAAATCCATTTCCACTTTTGACATTCCTACATTTATCAAAGCTTTCTGACTCCAGTCAATATTAACTTATTTCCCTCACCACAAGAAAACATATTATTATACTAAGCATAACACATAAAACAACTTTTTAATTTTCAAAGCAACAACCACTATCTCTATCATTTTATATAAAATAAAAAAATATGCCTATTATGGCAAACACTTCAAATATTTTAAAATTTTCTTTACTCAGCTTTAATGATACTCATATTTCTTTGCAACAGAATCATAATTATATATTTTTATAACCAACACCAATATCAACGTTATTTCTTTACTTAATATTTGTTACCGTTGCTACTAATAACAATAAAACATAGTAAAACATTAAACATTAACATTGTTACATTCACATTACATAATTCACATTTAAATAACTTGTATAAAATTTGATAAGACATTACGGCTTCAACTTTCTATTAACTCTTTACAATTCTTTTATATCCCCTTTTCAACTATGAATTTTCTTTTTCTAACCTTTTCATCAATACTTATCCAGTTTGGGTGACTCTCTATTATTCACTATTATCTATATTGTTACAACACACATAAGCCACCCCAGTACCAGGGATAAAAAAGATGATAATAAATATAAATATACTTCATATTAAATAAAATGATTAAATATAAATAAAATATAAAGACGGTGACACGACAAACGACGACATGACCTAACCCAAGTGATTGACCAAACAAACAGGAAAACGACAAAGAAGGGAAAAAACCAAAACCAAAGAAGAATAAAGACAATTGAAGGAAGTGAATGAATTCATACTACCAAATAAAATAAAACCATACGAGAAGGGGAGAACCACATTAAAATGAAGCCAATTGAAAATGAAGGAGAAGAAGAAGAAAAATGAAGAGGAAACGAAGTGAAACCAAGGGATAAGTAACACCACAAATATAAAAGGGAGAAATGGTACACTCAAGTATAATATTGGGAATAAAACCAATAATTATCCAATACCAGAAATAAATATTATTCTCAATGAAATAATTAATATAACTGTTTTAACCAAAACAGCAAAGTAATATTGTAAAAAGAAAAAGTACACTAACCCAAAAATTAGAGTTAGATATAGTAAAAATCTATAGAAAAATAACATTAATAATACTGTGTATAATTTGAAATGAAAGAAATAGTGACAAAGAGAAATAATTATAGGGATTACCCACTAAGAAACACTTAATGTAAACAGTTAAAAAGTGCAATAGTGAAAGTGTGAAACCCCAAAAATGGTTAGAAACCATAATAATGATAATAAAACGCTCAATAATCAATAAGAAATAATAATTGATTAATAGTGAATCCAATAATAATTAAGAGTAAGGTTTTAATGATAACATTAGATGTAAGCATTTCATAATGTGAAATAAACACTGAAGAGTGATGAGAAAACACTGTGTGATTAAAAGTGGTACAAATTAGTAATTAGAAATATAAAGTTGAATAATAATAGTAAATGTAAACAATTAGGGATATGAAACGAACACTGGAAAGTGATAATAACATTGTTAATTAAGAGATTTAAGATTAGTTGTAAACGATTGTATTTAAAAGGGGAGTATCCCATGTAAAGATAAACAGCTAGTATTAACATGGATTGAGAGTAGAGTTTAATTAGGAAATAAGCAAGTAATAATAATAAATAAATAAACACCCCAGATTGTAAGGGAAAACCAATTGTTCAAAAGGTGATGTTAGTTAACACCCAAAAAATAGTCATTAATGAATTGAGTTGTAAACAAACTTTACTTAATAATGGTAAAATAATTGTATAATTATATTTATGAATAGGGTATGACTGAAGAATCTGTACAGAGCATACACCTAGATGTTATGTTTTTAATTGAGGAAGAATAGGGAGTGGTAGCCATATTATTAACAAAGGCAAAATAGATGATTAAGAAGTTAAGACAATACAAATCTAATTACAATAGAAAATCAATAAAGGTAGAAAATAACAGAACCATTAATAAAACAAAATACATTAGAATAAAATGAGACATCATTCGTATAAATTCAGTAAATATAGTCAATGGCTACTAGTGCATCTGAAATGCCTAACTGTGAAAACCAATAATTACAAATTGTATAAAATCCACAAGGAAATTAACAAATCTAAGACAAGTAACTAGCCAAAAATAATGTATAAATCATTTTAAAAGAAAAATGTTACAATAAGAGCTTAAATTAAAAGAAATATGTAATTATCAAATGTTAACATAATTAGACAAAAGTTAATATCTATTAGAACATGACCTTATGAGGTATTGTAATCTTTGAAAGGAAATAAATACAATAGTGATAATATCTAATACTCAGGAAGGAAGACAGAAGAATAAAATCAATCAGAAAATATATAGTAATTTTGAATAAGAATTCAGATTTTAATAACAATGGGTTTATATCAAAATCAGCCAATCAGAATTATTCAGTTACCATAGAAACGGGCCATTGGTTACTAATTTTCCGTTAATTTGGAGTACTCGTATAATGACGCTTGGGTAGTAGGGACGCAAGATTTTGTATGACAGAAATTTCACTTTAAAAAGTTTAAAAAATATTCAAAAGTCAAAAACATGTACCAGTGAGAAGGAGATGAAGAGGATTAACATTTAACTGATGTCCAGGAACTAAATAAACGAAAATTAAAAGCAGAAATTCCCAAGACTAATTAGAAAAGGATGCCTGCAGCCTAAGTCACTCAAAATTGATGAATTTTCCATATCCAAAGAACAACGATCTATCACAAACCTTCTGAACTGATAAGTATCATTTAAATACCCTAATCCCAGGAAAAAGCACTTTAAATATTTCTCATATCAATACAAACTCTCACTATGAATTAAAAATAATTTTCTTTCTAGGATTAAATAAAACAAACTTACGTAGAAAAACTTGTTAATGAAAAAATAACCTCGCACAAAGTGGCGAACTTTTGTAACACCTATTACTACACTGCAGAACAATTTGTAGACACACTGTATATTATATAAGTACGGAGAATGTACGGTAGTGTACTTTTTTATTGTAACCATATTTAATGTTTTCTTTATAATCTAAAGAACTCCAGATTTTGGACGAGTTGACGTATAATGTACATACAGTAGCCATAATGGCGTCAGAATAGCTCGCTCAAAACTAATTTCGTCAGTTTGAGATAATGTGTTTCATGTTTTATGTCGGGGCAAACTTATTGAATACTAAATTATAATATTATTGTCACATGAATTAATTACCAAACTATCATTAAAGAAACAGTACCGAGTGCAACCATTGTTTTATTTCATAGGAAATTGTATTATATATGTGTGTGTTAGCGAATTTACAGAACAGACAACTAGCGCTCTCGCTATCTGTGCAATACAGTAAGCAGTACAAAGACGGGAACCGATTCGAACGCTCCAGCCATCACCACTGAAAACACCATACTAACATATTAATTCACAAATTTAATTGCTTTCAACAAACAATTTGGCGCCACCTGGGATTCACAAACCCCTATGAAATTACAGGTAAGGTTTCCACTAGGTTGTACTGATAATTGTGACAACGCTACGGACTTCGTTAGCAACAACCATTGGTGTAACGACAGGTGTGAGACGAACACACCGCACTAATACTTTGTACACATAAAAATCTGGTATACATTTTACAGATACGACCGAGTCTTCTCGTTACAGATTGGCTTCCATCGCGGGGCTTAAATGAAGACGAGGACGTCATTTCCTTCGTTACAGATTGACACATACAACGTGAGGCTTAAATGAAGATGTCCCTAAACTAAATCGTTACAATATCTTATTTTGGCATTTACCTATCTAACCTTACTCACCTTCTTTCTAACAACCACTACTAACAACCAGATTTACATATTATGACACCAATCTCTCCATTATAAACCCCTTCAACACTAACTCTATTTATACCGTTCACTTCTTTAAATGAAATTTCTATTACCTCTTTGTACTAGGACGTGTGTACCCTACCTGGCAATATACACGTTCATAACCTTTTGCCCTCCACCAAATATCGGCAAACACTCTTACCCTTCTCTCATTACGGGAAACTGCCACAATGCCGCACGTTGATCACTCCTTACACCACTATCCTTACTACAAAATATCACCATCAACTATTTACTCTTTAATTACATATTACTCATCTTCTCTATATATAATCACTAACTACTGTGTCCCTAAAATATCTAACACCCTCTTTGTGTATTATCTGTATCTCAACTTCTTATTCTCTCTAACTCCCCATAACTCTGCTTAACTAACTCAAATACCTTTATTTTAATAATTATCACCCAGGATCTATCCCTCTTTAACACTTTACATTACTGTGATCATTGACAATTGCATTAGAAAATTCATCCCTCATCTACTAATAACAATACATCTTAATATCCGAATATATTACATGCTTAATCATTTATTATCCATTAGAATCTAAATCTCATAACTATTTAAAATCATCATCAAACTTTCTTCAATTATTTAAAATTCTACAGTACATGGTTTACATAAAAAATACATAAAATACACAACATCAAAAATACACAAATACATTGACATTAATATACAAAAATATACAATCCAAATTATCTTTTGATCATGTACCATAAATCAGTTCATAAAAACAGTCCATCTTGAAACCACACTATCACATAATTAAATGTTCCTTACACAATAAAATAATTATCCTCCATCATCAAACAATAATCTTATCTTAGGTCTATACAACTTGTTTTTCCTGGAAAACATTATATCACCATCATGAATATAGTACTTATTTAAATTTTTATATTCTACAAAACTATCATAATTAATAGGGTTATTCCATATAAATTTATCATACAACTTGTCACGATTGGTTATTGTCCTGTCACCTTTAGTATTATTAGTCACAATCAGGTACGTTATAAAGTCATTATTTTCATCATTATCTCCTATTACTGCTATAGCAGCTTCCACCCAAGGTAAGTATTTACTATAATTATCAACCATCTCTATTTACTATAAAATAGGTTAATTACCTTCTGTCAACGTTTCTTAAAATCCTTTTAGGATGACTCGAGTTTCGACACCATTTGGTGTCATCATCAGATCGGAATATGAATTAAGTTAAAACATTTTGATGCATATACATCTCGTCAGATATTAAAAAATTTTTTAAAACAACACATAACATTATATAAATAATAAATAAACTATATCACACAAAATAACATTATAACAATAAAATATAAAAACAACGCGGCCGCAAACGAACCTGTACAGGAACGCCCCCACGGTAAGACTAATCAATCTTTGATTAGTGGGGGCATTCCTGTACAGGTTCGTTTGCGGCCGCGTTGTTTTTATATTTTATTGTTATAATGTTATTTTGTGTGATATAGTTTATTTATTATTTATATAATGTTGTGTTGTTTTTAAAAATTTTTTAATATCTGACGAGATGTATATGCATCAAAATGTTTTAACTTAATTCATATTCCGATCTGATGATGACACCAAATGGTGTCGAAACTCGAGTCATCCTAAAAGGATTTTAAGAAACGTTGACAGAAGGTAATTAACCTATTTTATAGTCTTAATCGTTTCTGGAGGCAAAAAAAAATGTTTAAATTACATCTCTATTTCTCTCTTTCTCTCACAATGTTTCTCACAACAACACCACGCTACACACTCTCTCTCAATATATGCAGGGGACACTAACTCACAACTACTGCACCACCTGTGAAGTGCACTAAAAACCCTAGGGGCAATTTTGTAGACCTATCATCTCCCAAATATACATTGAAGACACTCTCGTCCTTCCTAAACACATGTGAAGTCTTTACTTCACCCCCTACTACACCATTAAGGGAAAAATTTACCCCCTGCAACTCTTTTACAATTATACTCTACCTCCAGTTTCTCACTAACATTCCATCATTATCATATTCTACTCCCTCTAAAATTTCGTTATCACTATCAATATCCATATAATCATTTTCTAATATCATACTTTTATTTTTATTATTATAATTCTTACCATTACTTACCTTGTCTTTATTTATGTTTAATTTGTCTATTTCTCTCTTATTTTCTAACTGTATTTCATCTAAACGTGTCTCTATTTCATTTATTCGTCTATCCAAATTACAATTTTGTCTTTTAATTTCCTTTTTTATGTCATTGAATTTCTCATCAAATTGGTTAAACTTATCATTAAAATTGTCAAATCTTTTATTTTGCTCATGAAAATTATCGTCAATCTTAATACTCTGTTCGTTAAATTTTTCATCAAAAAGTAATCTCATCATTTTTATCACGTCATTCTCCTCAACTCTTTTTGTTGGGATTGGTGTCGAGTGAATACCTTCACTCATTATTTCTGATTCTGTTACGCTTATTTCACTATTGTTTGCCATTGTTAAAACATTTTAATGAACTGTTGCTTTCTACAGACGTCACAACATAACCTACAATTGTAATACCCCTCACTTCAATAATCACTCTGTCTCTATATTTGGGCTTATTATATAAAATAACATTTTTTTTTTTTTTTTTTTTGTCGCCAGTTTGGGCACCATTTGTTAATATACAAATATATGAATAAAGTCCCTAGTTCTGGCACCATTTGTTAATATACAAATTGTATACTTATTTTTGTGTATTTATTTATTTATGTGAATCTTACAATAATTATGGTACTTACCATAATTATTAGAGCACATGTCATCATCACTATCTTTGTTTCTTGTTGGGTCCAGAGTTAGTATTAAGCGTAAACAGAGACAGTTTGGTGATTGAAATGAAGTTATCAACATCAATATAGTAGTAAATCAACTTATTTTTTATTATTTTGAATTTGCAAAATTAAATCGTCATACATTACAATGGCTGCCTTATCGTGACCAAGACAAAATGGCGGTCATATTCTTACTATTATATTTATTAGTCATGACTTTAAATACTTCGTTATATTGTTTGATTAACTAGATAATTTTATTACTTTGCAGCTATTAACATACTTAAGTGTTTCCATTTGATTTATACTGCTATAATCTTTAGCACAAACCAACGCCTCAGTTTTGTTACCGGCATTGCTTGATACACTCTTCCTCTCTCTCACTCTCATCACAATATTATTCAAGATAAATTTTTGTTTTAGGTATTACTAATTTTGAGCTCAATTATTTAAAAGATATTTTGATTGCAATTTTGACTTTCCTGCTACTTCGTGCTATCCACATTGAACGGTCATCATCATCCGGCCAGGTGTGCGGGGTAGTTTCCGTATTTGTTGGGTGTCTCTGTCACTGACTTTACATTGTTAACTAAATGATAATTGTGAAGCACTAACTCTTGTTAATTACATTTCTGTCACTGATTTTAACACATTTTATCTGGCTGACCTTTTGCCAGCAACATTGATAGCATCTTCACCCTATGATGGTATTCAACAGACTGAGAGTGGATGCTATGTACATTTTGCGTAAGTGTGTGCGCATTGACGTCATTGTCTGGTGTATCGAAATAGGAAACGCCCTGATTATGCGTCATTGTTGTTACGTCCTGTATGTTTTTTAATGACGTTTCGTATTGTTGGCCAATGACAATTATATAACGCTGTGTGTCGCCGGTCACGTAGGCTTGACCTTGGAATCGTCCCGCACCGATGTAACTGCTTTGTTTTCGTTTTCACAGGGAAAATTGCCCTACCCATTTACATGTGTGCAAAATACAATAAAATAATTCCTTTTGTACCATAAATATGAAAACAGGCTTTTGTCCTTGTTCGAACCTTGTACTGTATTTCTATATCTGTGTTGTAAGTACCGCATGCGGCACTAGCGGATGATGTCACGTTGCTTATCTACCGCCGCCAGCCGTCAGCTGGGCGCACGGTGGTCAATTTTTGTTCAGTTATTTTAGATACTCCGAGCTGTACACTTGTTAACATTACTCTTCCAGACGCGGCTTCTGGATCTCATTATTCAATTATTCGTTATGTGCAACGTGCACTAATTTAATTCAGGTGACTTCCGTCTATTTATTATGGCGTTTGACTTTTATTAAAACTTAATTAACGGGCGTTATGGCCAGAAAAACATCCACACGTGTCAGCAATAACATCTAAAATATAAAGTTGTCAATAAATGAACATTATATAAATTCAATACAGTCCACTTCGTTATACCTTCAAACCAGCCCTCTTCATTTAGCGTCTCCTGGAACAACTCGAGAAACTTCAAGAGCTTCCAGCATGCAACAGTCCTGTTACAAAACCCCCTCAATGAAAGGTTTTATGCCGAAGCATAAAAACTTTATTTGACCCATTCACACTTCCTAAAGGGATCAGCCCAGATATGTTGCCACAACCCCCTGTAGTGTTAATATAAAAAGAAATACAATCACTTACCCTTGGTCCGATGATGATGATCATACCTGTCCGACCCTACCGGACTTCTCTGACGAGATCCCAACACTATAAGGCCGGTCAGGCACTGAACGCTCCTGCTCTGACTCACCGGTCAGCTCAGGACCGCCGTCACAACACCATCAAACTCTGAAACATGAATACAAAATTTAAAATAGTGGCCTTATCTATTCCCATATCCACAACTGATATGTCTCCCCTTAGATGCATTGGTTTGTGTTTTGAGGCATTGGTTTGCTTAACTCTAAAAATCCTTCAACAATCAAAACAAACAAGATTTAGGACAGAGAAATCCATTTCCACTTTTGACATTCCTACATTTATCAAAGCTTTCTGACTCCAGTCAATATTAACTTATTTCCCTCACCATAAGAAAACATATTATTATACTAAGCATAACACATAAAACAACTTTTTAATTTTCAAAGCAACAACCACTATCTCTATCATTTTATATAAAATAAAAAAATATACCTATTATGGCAAACACTTCAAATATTTTAAAATTTTCTTTACTCAGCTTTAATGATACTCATATTTCTTTGCAACAGAATCATAATTATATATTTTTATAACCAACACCAATATCAACGTTATTTCTTTACTTAATATTTGTTACCGTTGCTACTAATAACAATAAAACAGTAAAACATCATAAAACATTAAACATTAACATTGTTACATTCACATTACATAATTCACATTTAAATAACTTGTATAACATTTGATAAGACATTACGGCTTCAACTTTCTATTAACTCTTTACAATTCTTTTATATCCCCTTTTCAACTATGAATTTTCCTTTTCTAACCTTTTCATCAATACTTATCCAGTTTGCGTGACTCTCTATTATTCACTATTATCTATATCTTATTTTGGCATTTACCTATCTAACCTTACTCACCTTCTTTCTAACAACCACTACTAACAACCAGATTTACATATTATGACACCAATCTCTCCATTATAAACCCTTTCAACACTAACTCTATTTATACCGTTCACTTCTTTAAGTGAAATTTCTGTTACCTCTTTGTACTAGGACGTGTGTACCCTACCTGGCAATATACACGTTCATAACCTTTTGCCCTCCACCAAATATCGGCAAACACTCTTACCCTTCTCTCATTACGGGAAACTGCCACAACGCCGCACGTTGATCATTCCTTACACCACTATCCTTACTACAAAATATCACCATCAACTATTTACTCTTTAATTACATATTACTCATCTTCTCTACATATAATCACTAACTACTGTGTCCCTAAAATATCTAACACCCTCTTTGTGTATTATCTGTATCTCAACTTCTTATTCTCTCAAACTCCCCATAACTCTGCTTAACTAACTCAAATACCTTTATTTTAATAATTATCACCCAGGATCTATCCCTCTTTAACACTTTACATTACTGTGATCATTGACAATTGCATTAGAAAATTCATCCCTCATATACTAATAACAATACATCTCAATATTGTAACGAACGGGATGGTGACGTCTGTCTTATTCAAGCCCCACGATGGAAGCCAATCTGTAACGAACGGGAAGTCTTGGTCGTATCTGTAAAATGTGTACACTTGTTTTTTATGTGTAGAAAGTGTTAGTGTGGTGTGTTCGTCTCACACCTGTCGTTACATTAATGGTTGTTGCTACCGAAGTCCGTAGCGTTGTCACAATTATCAGTACAACCTACCTGTAATTTCATAGGGGTTGCGAATCCCGGGTGGCGCCAAATTGTTTATTTTAAAACAATTAAATTTGTGAATTAACAAGTTAGATTGGTGTTATCAGCGATGACGACTGGAGCGTTCGAATAATTCCCGCCTCTATACAGCTTAGTTTATTGCCCATATGGCAAGAGCGCTAGTTGTCTGCTCAGTGAAATCGCTAACACACACATATATTATACAACTTCCTATGAAATAAAACAATGGTAACACTCTGTACTGTATCTTTAATTATGGTTTGATCATTAATTAATGTGACAATAATATTATAAGTAATTTTTCAATATAATTGCTCCGGCGTAAAACATGAAACACAAATCTCACGGCTGACGAAATTAGATTTGAAACGAGTTATTCTGATGCCGACATGGCCTCTGTTTGTACACTATATATTGACTCATTCAAAATCTAGAGTTCTTTGGATTATAAAGAAAACATAAAATATGGTTACATTAAAAAAAATACACTACCGTACATTATCCGTACTTAAATAGTATAAAGTGTTTTTACAAATTGTTCGGCAGTGTAGTAATAGTTGTTACAAATTTCGCAGATTAGTGCGAGGTTATTTTTTAGTTAACAGTTTTGTGACGTAAGTTTATATTATTCAATCCTTGAAAGAAAATTATTTTTACTTGATAGTGAGAGTTTTTTATTGATATGAGAAATATAGAAAGTGCTTTTATTCCTGGGATTATTGTATTTAAATGATACTTATCAGTTCAGAAGGTTGTGATAGGTCGTTGTTCTGGAGTAATGGAAATTTCATCAACTTCGGAGTGACTTAGGCTGCTGGCATCTTTTTCTAATTTGTCTTGGGAATTTCTACTATTTAATTTTCGTTTATTTAGTTCCTGGACATCAGTTAATCGTTGAACTTCTTCATCTCCTTTTCACTGGTTCATGTTGTTGACTTTTGAATGTGTTTTAAACTTTTTAAAATAAAATTTTGGTCATACAATATCTTGCGTACCTACTACCCAAGCATCATTTTTTCAAGTAAGTAAATTTAATGGAAAATTAGTAACCAACGGCTAACTGAAACCCTTTGATTGGTTAAGGCCTCGATTAAAAGCATTGTTATTATATTTGAAATTTTTATTCAAATTTATTATATATTTTCTGATTGATTTTATTCTTCTGTCTTCCCTTTTGGGTAATAACTATTATCACTATTGTATTTATTTCCTTTCAAAGATTAAAACAATACCTGATAAGGTCATGTTCTATTAGATATTAACTTTTGTCTAATTATGTTGACATTTGATAATTACATAATTCTTTTAATTTAATCTCTTATTGTAACATTTTTCTTTTAAAATGATTTATACATAATTATTGGCTAGTTACTTGCCTTAGATTTGTTAATTTCCTGGTGGATTTTACACAATTTGTTATTATTGGTTTTGGCAGTTAGGCATTTCCTAGGCCTAAGTAGCCATTGATTATTTTTACTTATTATATTCTAATTATTTTTCATTTTATTACAAAGCGTTTTGTCCTGTTGTTATAATTGATTTGTTTAGTGGTTGTTGTGTCTTGAATTTGTTTGTGTTCTGATAACATGTCAAGATTATTTTCTATATCTTAATACTTAAAATATAACAATTAGGCCTATGGACTGTAAGCTTCTTTCAGCCATATCCTATTCATAACATTAAAACGAACAATTCTTTACAAGTTATTAGTTACTGTTGGTTTAACATACATTTCATTCTTTTACTATTATCTTGAGTGAGAAACATCATCACTTCCTTCAAAATTATTTAATTTATGTTCCCTTATAACACAGGGTGTTTATTAATTATATTCTTAATTTCTTACTTCATTACTAATTCCTTTCTCCATTCCATGTTAACACAAACTGTTTTTACATGGGCTTTCTTCCCTGAATAACATCATATCCTTTATCTATCTCTACTTTAAATACTATTTCTAATTATCCTTAACTATATAATTTGTTTACAAGCTCACTCTAAAATCATTTATTGGTTCATCAATGATTTACTAAGTGTTTTCTTATCTATTACTATTTTTTTATCATTTACAATATCTTTTTTCACTTATCACTTTCACCTTTAATTAATTGGTGTTCATCACTGATACACTCACTATTTTGGGGTATTTACACCTTCACTATTGCACTTTTTAACTGTTTACATTAAGTGTTTCTTAGTGGGTAATTCCTATAATTATTTCTCTTTCTCACCTTCTCACTTTCTCACTATTTCTTTCATTACAAATTATACACAGTATTAGTGATATTTTTCTATAGATTTTACTATATCTAACTCTAATTTTTGGGTTAGTGTACTTTTTTTACTAGATTACTTTACTGTTTTTGTTTAAAACAGTTATATTAATTATTTGATTTACAACAATATTTATTTCCATTATTGGATAATTATTGGTTTTATTTACAATATTTTATATTTGAGTGTACCATTTCTCCCTTTTATATGTGGTGTTTCTTATCTCTTGGTTTCACTTCGTTTCCTCTTCATTCTTCTTCTTCTTCTCCTTCATCTTCTTCATTTTCAATTGTCTTCATTTTAATTCGGCTCTCCCCTTCTCATCTGGTTTGATTTTATTTAGTTGTAGGAATTCGTTCACTTCCTTCAAGTATATTTATTCTTCTTTGGTTTCGGTTTTTTCCCTTCTTCGTTGGTTTCCTGTTGGTTTGGTCAATCACTTGGGTTAGGTAATGTCGTCGTTTGTCGTGTCACTGTCTTTATATTTTATTTATATTTAATCATTTTATTTAATATGAAGTATATTTATATTAAAAATTATCTTTTTTATCCCTGGCTTATTTGTGTTGTAAAAATATCCAAATATATTACATGCTTAATCATTTATTATCCATTAGAATCTAAATCTCATAACTATTTAAAATCATCATCAAACTTTCTTCAATTATTTAAAATTCTACAGTACATGGTTTACATAAAAAATACATAAAATACATCACATCAAGAATACATAAATACATTGACATTAATACACAAAAATATACAATCCAAATTATCATTTAATCATTTACCATAAATCAGTTCATAAAAACAGTCCATCTTGAAACCACACTATCACATAATTAAATGTTCCTTACACAATAAAATAATTATCCTCCGTCATCAAAAAATAATCTTATCTTAGGTCTATACAACTTATTTTTCCTGGAAAACATTATATCACCATCATGAATATAGTACTTATTTAAATTTTTATATTCTACAAAACTATCATAATTAATAGGGTTATTCCATATCAATTTATCATACAACTTGTCATGATTGGTTATTGTCCTGTCACCTTTAGTATTATTAGTCACAATCAGGTACGTTATAAAATCATTATTTTCATCATTATCTCCTATTACTGCTATAGCAGCTTCCACCCAAGGTAAGTATTTACTATAATTATCAACCATCTCTACTACTAACCTTTCCATAAACTCTTCATACTTTCTACTTATCTTAAAAATCTCTATTTCTCTCTTTCTCTCACAATGTTTCTCACAACAACACCACGCTACTACACTCTCTCTCTCAATATATGCAGGGGACACTAACTCACAACTACTGCACCACCTGTGAAGTGCACTAAAACCCCTAGGGACAACTTTATTTGTAGACCTATCGTCTCCCAAATATACATTGAAGGCACTCTCGTCCTTCCTAAACACATGTGAAGTCTTTACTTCACCCCCTACTACACCATTAAGGGAAAAATTTACCCCTGCAACTCTTTTACAATTATACTCTACCTCCAGTTTCTCACTAACATTCCATCATTATCATATTCTACTCCCTCTAAAATTTCGTTATCACTATCAATATCCACATAATCATTTTCTAATATCATACTTTTATTTTTATTATTATAATTCTTACCACTACTTACCTTGTCTTTATTTATGTTTAATTTGTCTATTTCTCTCTTATTTTCTAACTCTATTTCATCTAAACGTGTCTCTATTTCATTTATTCGTCTATCCAAATGTGACGGTACGAACGTCCGTCTTAAGGAATTATGGTGTTCACGAATTTTGTATTGTATTTTTTTATTGTATTGTCATGTATAAAACATGATTAGGTCAACTTCCCCCATGTCTAAGTAAACAACGCAGTTTCGTCTATACAATTCATCTCAAGGCCAAGAGCGTACGTGCAAAACAAAACGTATTCGATGGCTGCACTGATCGACAAAGCCGAATTGTTATAACCAATTATGACACACGTCATAGTGATGACGAGAAACAATGTCGTCAGCTGGCTCAGACAAAGAGTTAATCCCAATTAATCCCCACCACCTGTCGATAATACGACAAAATGTCGGCCCAGTCTGCTACAAGTCTTCATGGAGTGAGCACGTTTTGAAAGTGTGCTGGTACAAAGTTTACCGATTAAAGTGTTATAATTAATTAAAATGTAAAAGTCAGCAGAAAATAATCCAAATTTATTAACAGTTCAATAATGTAGAGTCAGTGACAACAGCCAACTGATCAGGGTAACAGCACGCCGAACATCAGGCTATCCATGGAACACATATAATCTACGGAAACCTCTATATTCAGGGAAGTGCACTTTTCAGTAACCGTTTATCAAATAATGAGCTCAGAAACAATACTTGAACAGAAATTTGTAACAAATCAAAATTATTAACCTTGTAATGAGAGAGAGAGATAGAGAGTGTGAGTGAACGTCTATTTAGAAGAACCGTTGGTTTGTGTTTTTCAAAGAATCTGATAGTATGGTAATGTTAAATTAAAATTAAGTACTGTCGTAAAAAACTAATTTTGATATGAGACGAATACAGAGAAAGTAAATATTGGAAAACAAATTATATATAAAGAGCGGAGGTAAATAGCCGCCATGTTGGGTGTGGTGTAAGCCACCATTTGTAAATTGACTGATTATCAAAATACAGTAATTAAACCAAGTTTTATACCTCTCAATCCCAATTCGTTTTATTATTTCATACAACCCAATTGTTTCTGCACTTTCGCTTAGAGAACTCTGGACTCGTGGCATAAAAGTAGTATACATGTGGGTAGCACGTGCCTACCGGAAGTATGACAAACACGTGGTAAGTAACAAAAGTATATATTATTCACATATTTATGTATTTTTATTGTTGATATGTGTGAGTAAGTTAACACAAATTACAATTTTGTCTTTTAATTTCCTTTTTTATGTCTTTGAATTTCTCATCAAATTGGTTAAACTTATCATTAAAATTGTCAAAGCTTGTATTTTGCTCATGAAATTTATTGTCAAACTTAATACTCTGTTCGTTAAATTTTTCATCAAAAAGTAATCTCATCATTTTTATCATGTCATTCTCCTCAACTCTTTTTGTTGGGACTGGTGTCGAGTGAATACCTTCACTCATTATTTCTGATTCTGTTACGCTTATTTCACTATTGTTTGCCATTGTTAAAACATTTTAATGAACTGTTGCTTTCTACAGACGTCACAACATAACCTACAATTGTAATACCCCTCACTTCAATACTCACTCTGTCTCTATATTTGGGCTTATTATATAAAAAATTTTCCTTTTTTTTTTATTGTCGCCAGTTCGGGCACCATTTGTTAATATACAAATATATGAATAAAGTCCCTAGTTCTGGCGCCATTTGTTAATATACAAATTGTATACTTATTTTTGTGTATTTATTTATTATGTGAATCTTACAATAATTATGGTACTTACCATAATTATTAGAGCACATGTCATCATCACTATCTTTGTTTCTTGTTGGGTCCAGAGTTAGTATTAAGCGTAAATAGAGACAGTTTTGTGATTGAAATGAAGTTATCAACATCAATATGGTAGTAAATCAACTTATTTTTTATTATTTCGAATTTGCAAAATTAAATCGTCATACATTACAATGGCTGCCTTATTGTGACCAAGACAAAATGGCGGTCATATTCTTACTATTATATTTATTAGTCATGACTTTAAATACTTCGTTATATTGTTTGATTAACTAGATAATTTTATTACTTTGCAGCTATTAACATACTTAAGTGTTTCCATTTGATTTATACTGCTATAATCTTTAGCACAAACCAATGCCTCAGTTTTGTTACCGCCATTGCTTGATACACTCTTCCTCTCTCTCACTCTCATCACAATATTATTCAAGATACATTTTTGTTTTAGGTATTATTCATTTTGAGCTCAATTATTTAAAAGAAATTTTGATTGCAATTTTGACTTTCCTGCTACTTCGTGCTATCCACATTGAACGGTCATCATCATCCGGCCAGGTGTGCGGCGTAGTTTCCGTATTTGCTGGGTGTTTCTGTCACTGACTTTACATTGTTAACTAAATGATAATTGTGAAGCACTAACTCTTGTTAATTACATTTCTGTCACTGATTTTAACACATTTTATCTGGCTGACCTTTTGCCAGCAACATTGATAGCATCTTCACCCTATGATGGTATTCAACAGACTGAGAGTGGATGCTGTGTACATTTTGCATAAGTGTGTGCGCATTGACGTCATTGTCTGGTGTATCGAAATAGGAAACGCCCTGATTATGCGTCATTGTTGTTACGTCCTGTATGTTTTTTTTAATGACGTTTTGTATTGTTGGCCAATGACAATTATATAACGCTGTGTGTCGCCGGTCATGTAGGCTTGACCTTGGAATCGTCCCGCACCGATGTAACTGAGTTGTTTTCGTTAAACACAGGGAAAATTTCCCTATCCATTTACATGTGTGCAAAATACAATAAAATAATTCCTTTTGTACCATATATATGAAAACAGGCTTTTGTCCTGTTACACCTGGATAAAGAAATGTTAATGCCATTGGCACAAAATTATTCATGGAACACTGATTCGTTAGAGGCAGAAATAAAAATATTTAAAAAATCTCATACTAAGGCTTGAACAACAAACCGGAGTGGAGACTCTGAATCTACTTCCATTGCTCAAGTTGTTAGAGCAGTACAAACTAGTGTTCAACGACTTGTACAAATTGACTCAAATATCAGTGACTATTCTAGCTTCTTCTGCATCATGTGAGAGAACATTTTCGTGTATGCAACAGGGTAAAGAGTTATGCAACATGAAATTCGATGTCTTATGAACATCTTAGCTGTTTGTCTGTGCTCGCAATAGAAAGGACTTTGACCAAGAACATTGACTTGAAAAGTGTCGTTGATGATTTCACCGTTAATCACAACAATCATAGAATTAATCTGTTTTAAAAGCCTGTTTACTATTTTGTATTCATAGTATTTTATTTTGCTTAATATTTCAGCTATTCAGTTTCATCAATTATCATCTTTATTTGTCAGCACTGATTTAAACATTGTACAGTTAAGATATTGCCATTTTGTATAAATAAAATACAAATATACATAAATATATACAGTAACTACATTCAAACAACACGAACATATAAATTCAATCAAAGTTACAGTTCAAATTTGGCTCTCTGTCATTGATAAAAATATATTTTAAACTCCAAATTTATACCAGCAAACTTGAGGTTAGGCCCACCCATTTTGTAACCTGGCCCACCCATGTGACCTATGCTAGAGCCACCACTGCTTACAGATCATTGGTTTATATATTTTAAAAACCTTTGTATTAATATGTTTCACCAAGTGCCCAATGAGTTGTCAATAAATATCGTGAATTATCTTAAGTTTCTGACCTCAGCTTCCCAAATCTGCTTCCATTTCCTGTACCCATTGTCTCCTTATCCCCGCATTTCAAGATTCTGTTATGTCTTGATCCACTCCATATTCACAACCAAACGGTTCTTCTAGATTTAATAAATCTTACAACATCTTGTCCTTTGATTGTACATCTATCTAACGGTGACATTTATTCCTCACTCTCCAGTTTGTTACTAACTTGTTCATGCATTTTGTCTTTATAACCTCTTTTTGTAAAAAAAAAAAGTTTTTCAACGTAATTTTTATAAACTCGTAATACGTACATCAGCTTCCAATATTGGAAGTTCCATGTGTTCATATTATAAATTAATAACTACCAATAAGTAAAGTAAATTTAATGACCAGTGACTAGACCGGGGCTGAAAACTTAATCTTTAGTAGTTTCAAATAAAATAGACTTATTATCTTATCATAATCTTATAAGTTAAACAGATAAGTATTACAAATATAATAAAAATCAATTCTAACTATTTATTTAGGATTAACACAAATACTGTTGTTATTATATAATCCATACATGTGAATTGCATTGCTTTGATATAATAGACAAATGTCTATATTTGTTCATAATATTTGTTGTCATTCATAATAAACAATAATAAACCAAATATAAACAAGATCTTGTATTACTTCTGGGTGATGTGTTAACAGTTAATAAAAGATGATATTCAGATAGAATAAGTGAAATTGAGATAGGGGAAAGGCTGCAGAAACGGGTATGTTTTTAAAATGAACAAAACTACTTTCTAAACACACATAAATTAAAGTATATTACACAATACACTACACTACTAACAGATACACTAATATTAATATTATCACAATATAGTTAATCATGAGAGGCATAAATCAGAAAAGTAGAGTTTTAAATTCTTCGTTAGTTTATAATTAAATACAGTTTTTACTCAATTACAAACTGAAAACAACATAATATCAATCTATTCTTTTAGATACTGCAGCACCCAATTTGAGCTATTTCAATTCCTATTCAAAGTAACTTCGTGTAAACTATTGTTCTAGGGCCATGTTCCTTCCTTCACTCCATGATCTTCAAAACCTCCTCCTTCACCTTCCAAATGGTTTCCATGACTGTCTTTGATCATTCATATTGTTACAGTGGTCTGACTGATTGTCGTATGGTACAGAGGAAAAAAAATACAAGACACAACTGAAGTCGCTAAAAACCAGCTTTAATTATCACAATTAACATTTTGTAATCAACAAGTTATTCAACAAGAGTATTCTTGTAGAATAATTCAAATTAAATTTGTCCACACGCAATGATAATGTCAACTAATAGAATCCCGCACACTAATCACTTTTCACTAATAGTCACTTGAAACGCATTGAGTAATTGCCTGAAGTAAACTAAAAACTGACCGTTGCTGAATACCTATATTTATACCCCATTGAATGCCAGAATAATCTGTCATTCGCTCTCGAATCCACTAGAAACACTGTCCTTGAACACACTGCACTGACCGGTACGGTCTGGAATAGACTCATTTGTTGACACATGATAAGTGTCACATAATTGTCATTCAACTCAAAGTAGTAGCAGTATGTACACACACACACACACACACGTTATAGCTGGGCTCTGCTGGGATAGCCAAGAAACATGTAGAATGTTCTGTAATGGTATAACACTGCCCCCTCCTTAAGCCTGTTCATCTGTGTTGGTAACAATATGGAATTATATTTCTACTAGTAATTTTGTACAAACCACTATGTTATCTTTGGTATTGACGACCGCTTTCGGGAGTCAAGCCATCTTCAGGTCATTAACCAACGACCTTAGTTTTCAGTATAGCTGCGATAATTTACAGTGCGGTTCGAGTTATTATCGGGGGATATTACTGTGCGCATTCAAGTGGTTATTAGTTAAGTGTTGTGTTTTATAATCGGACGGTATATTGTAATACAATTGTGTTTTAATAATAGTTGACATTTATTTGCGTGTGAACAATTTTGCAGGTGACGTTGGTAAATGACCTGAAGATGGCTTGACTGCCGAAAGCGCACGTCAATACCAAAGATAACCAAGTGGTTTGTACAAAATTACTAGTAGAAATATTTGAGACCACTAACACTCCAATACAACAATAAAAAAAAAATGGAATTATATTGTTACGACGGTCTACTTGATCATCGTAGGTACAGTGGAAAACAAAATAAGTACAAGACACCAATTAAGTCACTAATCACCAGCTTTAATTATCACAATTAACAGTTCGTAATTAACAACAGAGTCTCTTACATGTGTATAACAAATCAAATAAAAATTGTTCACACGCAAATAAATGTCAACTAATATTAAAACACAATTGTATTACAATATACCGTCCGATTATAAAACACAGCACTTAACTAATAACCACTTGAACGCGCACAGTAATATCGCTCGATAATAACTCGAACCGCACCGTAAATATATCGCAGCTATACTGAAAACTAAGGCCGCTGCCGCCATGTATTTATACCCCGCTCACAGACGAGAACATTCCTAATTGCGTCTTAGCGCCAATGTGAACTACGTAATTAATTGCGGCCTTGAAACACTCCGCGCGGCTGGCGGCTTCGAGAAGACTCTCGCGAATGCGTCTAGAGTCACATTAGAGAGAGATTCTTCTGGCACATTCGACAAACACGTAGATTATTCTGTGGTGTCGTAACACAGCCACCTCCTTAAGCCTGTTCGTCCCGAACTGGCAAATCGTCTCTGAAGTAGTAATTAGCCAGATTGACGACCTTGAACTTATCAAGGTCCTTCCTGTCGAATCTGATAAACAACATCGTTGATTCTTTTTTTTCACAGTATAGGGTCCTTCCCAATTAGACTGAAGCTTAGGTGAGCCACCATGACGGCGCTTTGGATTGAACAACCAGACCTGCTCTCCTTCTTGGAAACCCACACTATTGCTGCGAATGTCATACCGAGTTTTCATTTTATCACTGGCAATCTTCAGCCGTCCTCTTACCAAGCGATTAATTTCTCGCAGTTGGTTTTCTAATTGCGAGGAATTGTTCTGCGGCTTTTGGGACTGAGTCTCAGGTGATCCGAACATCAAGTCCCCAGGAAGACGAATCTCCCGCCCAAACACCAATTTTGCTGGAGTCATGCCGGTTGTGTCATGTACTGATGATCTATACGCCACGAGGAATAGTGGTATACGTTGGTCCCAGTCTGTTTGGTTCTCGTCAACAACCTTCGAAAGATGCTGCTCAAGTGTCCTATTGAATCTCTCAACCATCAGGTCCGACTGAGGATGCAGAGGCGTTGTCCTGGTCTTTCGAATTCCGAGTAGACTGCATAATTCTTTAAACACTCCTGTTTCAAAATTTCTCCCTTGATCCCTATGGATTTCCATAGAGGCTCCATAACGGCAACAGAAGTTGTGAACTAACTGCTTTGTCACAGTGGTAACCTCCTGATTTGGAATTGCGTAGGCTTCCACCCACTTAGTAAAGTAGTCACCTACAACCATGATGTACCAGTTTCCATCGTCAGTAACTGGGAATGGTCCAGCAATGTCTATGGCAATTCTCTTGAAAGGTAGTCCAACGTTTCATTTTTCCCCTGCTTCTGGTTTGTGGGCCCTTGCTTGCAGCACATATTTCACACGTCCGAACCCATTCCTCTACGTCGTGGCGAAGATGAAGCCAATAGAATCGCTTCCGTATTTTGTCAAGGGTTTTGTTAACGCCAAGATGGCCTCCAGATGTTCCATCATGCATCTCCTTCAAAACAGACTGCACTTTACTCCGGGGAACTATCAACTGCATGACCATGTCTCGTCCATCTGCACTTTCCCAAGCCCTTTTCAGCAATCCGTTTTCTAAGGTGAGAGATTACCATTGTGCCCAGTAGTCCTTCAGCACTTAGGAACCATGGCAGATATCTTGCCAATCCGGGTGCGACCTTCCTCTTTTGGTGTCAAGATCAGTCCAATGTCTTCATCAGTCATCTGTTCTTGTCGACAGTCTTGTGTTGTCCAGCCGTCTGCCAGAAAATCTACAGTGATGGTTTGAACATGTTCGCTTGAGTTTTGTTCTTCCTTTCTGTGGCAATGTCGGCAGTCTTCTGAGCTCGGTCTTCGTGATAAGCCATCTGCAATACCGTGCAGGCGCCCCGTCGATGTTGTACCTTGAAGTTGTACTCTTGCAGACGTTCAAGCCACCTTGCCAACTGTCCTTCCGGATTTTTAAATCTCATGAGGCATGGTCGGTACGTAGTGAAAACTCTCTTTCATAGAGGTATTTATGGAAGTGCTCTAACGCTCAGACGATTGCCAGCAACTCTCTCCTTGTAACGCAATAATTTCTCTCCGGTTTAGAAAGTGTCTTGCTGTAATACGCTATAACTCGTTCTTCACCGTTTTGCACTTGAGACAAAACTGCTTGTAGACCAGTATTGCTTGCGTCTGTGTCCACAATGTACTTCCCTTCGGAAGCTGGGAAAGCAAGAATTGGCTGCGAACATAATGCAATTTTCAAAGTCCTAAATGCTTGATCACACTCCCTCGACCACTGGAAGTTTCGTTTATTTTCCGTTAGCTCATGTAGTGGTTTAGCAATAGTAGCGAAGCCTTTCACAAAACGTCTGTAATATGAGCGTAACCCCAGGAAACTCCGAACTTCGTGTTTACTCTTTGGCACTGCCCAATCTCTTACGGTGCCTACTTTATTAGGATCCATGCTAACACCCGATGCCGAAACCAGATGGCCCAGATACTGTACTTCCTTCTGGAATAGAGAACACTTCTTCGGGCTCAGCTTCAGTTGGGCACCGTGAATTCTAGTTAGAACCTCCTTAAGGTTTTCTAAATGGTCTTTGAAAGCCTTCCCGATGACTATGACATCGTCTAAATAAACAAGGCAAGTTTTCCATGTCAGGCCTAGGAGTACCAGGTCCATCAATCTTTCAAATGTTGCCGGTGCATTAAAGAGTCCAAATGGCATGACGTTAAATTGGAATAAGCCACTTGGGGTCGAGAAAGCGGTCCTTTCCTTGTCTTCTTGATGAAGACCCACTTGCCAATATCCACTGTTCAGGTCCAATGTGAAAAACCACTGTGCTCCAGACAACGTGTCGAGTGTATCGTCAATGCGAGGTAATGGATAGCAGTCTTTCTTTGTAACGTCATTTAACCTCCGGTAGTCTACGCTGAAACGCAATCCACCATCCTTCTTCCTTCTTCGCTACCAGCACTACAGGAGAAGACCAAGCACTTGACGAAGGTTCGATTACTCCCTCTGTCAACATGTCCTGTAGAGTACTAACCGAGACATTTCCTCTTGCTTAGATAATGGAGGCCTTCGAGGAGGTTGGCGTATCGGTGTTGTGTCCCCGGTATTAATGCGATGTTGCACAAGAGATTGTCCCTGAACTGCAAATCAATCTTTGAATTCATGTAAAAACTGTCAGAGTTCTTTTACCTCACCACTTGAGAGGTCGTTAGAAGATCTGTTCAATAATTCTTGCAGTTCCTCTGGTAATTTGGAATTATCCGAAGCACTGGATCTTCGTTGCGTCATTCCGGCTACCCAGGCCACAGGAGTCAATTAGCCTAGAAGCGTATTGCTTTGTAAAGTGATAGCTTGATCCAAAATATTCGTCTCTCTAATCGGTACATTTCCGGTTTCGTCAGGTTTTACTAAACTTCTGGCAGTTAGTATGCCGACTACCTGGGGTTCGAATATAGAGCACTAGTTGCCCCTAGTATCTACCTCGGTTCTAACCATGATGATCCTTTCGGAGTTTGGCGAAACAGTTACGGCCACTTGGTTTATGACGTCCATCGATTTTTCTGCTGTCGTCATTGTTGATAGCATTACCTCTTCGCCCCTGATTCTCAAGACATTGTTTTTGAAGTCGACTATAAATCCGTATGCGTTCACCAGATTGGCTTGAGATCTTTCACCACGTCGGGGCGCATAATAGAAACTGTTGCGCCTGTGTCAACTGTAATCGAGGTTGGCCTTTCTTGAACAAATCCGGTAACTACCAAGCTCCCGCTGTTTTTCTGAAGTGTAGAAATTGCGTATTGTCTAGGGGCTTCGTTCCTCCAGTTAGTCAGCACACGCCCCGTTGTACCGACTATTGCTCGTTTCCCTGCTGCTGAATTCTAACCCGACAATCTCGTTGTAGATGTCCAGGTAACACGCAAGCCATCTATAACACTTCGGTCTTCCATCCTTTCTTATTTTATTCTGTGGCGTCGACCGTCGAGTTTCTGTTCCTTGTTCTTCTTCCTCATTGTCTGTGCCGTCGCGATCTTTTAGCGCCCGCACTTTATGACTTGTCCAATCAGACGCTGATTTGGCGGCCTCAAATCGCAAAGCATGTACCAGGGCATCCGCACTGTTCTGGTGTCTTGCCATTAGTAACACTTGCTGTAGTTCGTTATCTCGGACACCGGCAGTAAATGTCTGCATCGCAAAACTCGTTCGAAAATCTTCTGGCGCTTCAGGATAGGCCAGTCTAATTAGTCTGTCGATACTTGCTTCAAACTCTTGAAAGCTTTCCCCGGAATGCTGTCGCCTTGCTCTCAACTGGGGTGCAGTACACATCTCGCAAATGTTTATCACCATACCGTAATTCTAGCGCTTTTATCAACTCGGCATAGATGTTCTGGCCGTCAGGTGGGACTTTCTGTAGTAGTTCTGCCGCGGGTCCTTTTAATGCGAGAACGAGTGAGACTGCCTTGTCTTTCTCTGTCCAATTATTTGCGCATACAGCAGCTTCAAATTGGCGGGGGTACGTTGCCCAGTGACTGCTTCCGTCAAAGGTTGGAGCTTTGACATTAACTGTACCTACTGCAGGCAAAGTGACTTTCTCTATTAACTTATTTTATACGTCTTTTTCTCTTTATCATTGGTACAGTCTGTTCACAAAGTTGTTTTGGTTGTAACTTCAGGCAATGCTCGACTTCATTTTTAATCTGCTCTTTTATATTTTTAATCGAGTCTTCTATTTTTGTTGACATAGCTTTTTCCACACTCAAGACAGATTTTTCTACTTCAGCTATTTTATTTGACATGGATTCTTCTACGTCAGATCTTTTGGTAATTTGATTGTTAAGCTCACCTCGTAATTCACCTACGTCACCACGTAGGAGACCCAATTCTGCTGTAGTATGTTCTTGCATCTGCTTTTGCTCTTGAATTAAGGTTTTGATGTCATCTGCTTCCTGCTTACGTTTTTCATCCTGTCGTTTTTCCGCTTCTTCCGTCTCCTATCTGCATTTTTCATCCTGTCGTTTTTCTGCTTCTTCTCTTTCTTGTCTTCGTTCTTCTTTTTGTCGTCTTTCTGCTTCCAGCAGGAGGGTTTTCTGTCTCTCTTCCGCTTTCTCTGCATCCTGTCGTCGTCGTTCCTTTGTCTGCAACAACAGCGCCTGGAAATTTTCCATCATCTGACTGACATCCATTGTTTTCCGATTAATTACGAATTACACTCGTCTTGTACAAAGTGTCCACTGTTAATAAGTACAAGACACCAATTAAGTCACTAATAACCAGCTGTAATTTTCACAGTTAACAGTTCGTAATTAACAACAGAGTCTGTTACATGTGTATAACAAATCAAATAAAAATTCTTGACACGCAAATAAATGTCAACTAATATTAAAACACAATTGTATTACAATATACTGTCCGATTATAAAACACAACACTTAACTGATAACCACTTGAACGCGCACAGTAATATCGCCCGATAATAACTCGAACCGCACCGTACATATATCGCAGATATACTGAAAACTAAAGCTGCTCCCGCCATGTATTTAACCCCCGCTCACAGACGAGAACATTCCTAATTGCGTCTTAGCGCCAGTGTCAACTACGAAATTAATTGCTGCCTTGACACAGTCCGCGCGGCTGACGGCTTCGAAAAAACTCTCGCGAATGCGTCTAGAGTCACATTAGAGCGAGATTCTTCTGGCACATTCGACAAACACGTAGATTGTTCTGTGATGTTGTAACAATATGTAGTTTCTCAATCCTCACTGTTCTATACTGTCCGTACTATCTTATGGATTTTCATTGCCCTTGCAGTCTCATCATTTGTAATGTGGTTTCATATAGTGATTCTGACACTACATTATTGTAAACAGTCTGGCCCATAATTGGTCCCTCGAGTTCACTTCAGTGGTCATATTCCGAAACTTGAGTCAGCCTTGCTTATGCTTACTCATATCTCTTAATTTGTGATATCTGCTTATCTTACATATGGATTAAAGACTTCAATCACTCTCTAACTGTACTGTATTCGATCTCTGCTGCTCGTAATCCATCGTCACTCCAAAAATTTGTATTTCCCAATCTAATTGATCAAGTCAAAGTATCAACAATAAGTACTTCAAAATATGTCTTAGAATATGGTATTAAATTCTCTGCAAAAAGATAAAATAAAAACAATAAAATATCTACGAAAAGAACAAGAGTGATAATCGTTCATTCATATACAGTCCTGTACTTAAGACATTTAGAAAGATTTACTTCCTGGGCGTATTTGCAACATTAATTGCTTTTTATCGTTGTTTTGATTGTTCATCATCTTTTTTCACAGCACTAAACTTTATAGAATATTGAAACTTTCAACTTGTGAAACTTACTTGTCTTTTCTTCTCGTACGCGTTTCGGCGTGGTGTTCGCCTTCGTCAGCTTTGAGACAGACTGCCATTAACTTGTAACGGTATTTATTTTGAAAGGTATAGTGGGGGTTGCGTGTGGAGGAAGGGGATTGGTGCGGGGATCCAAATTATTGTTAGTTTTATGTATAATTGTGTCAAAAAGTGTGTGTGTGATTTATACTGTAATTGGTCGTTAAGTATGTTGTTTGGTTGTGTTGTGTGGTGTTTGTATATTTCATATTGTTCTGCTGTGTTAAGTTTTCGACCTTTGGGTAAGTAGTGTAATATTTCAAGATTAGTATCTATGTTGGTGTAGCTGTGGTTTTTTGTGTGTGGCAAACGCAGAATGTATAGTGTTGTTGGATAAAGCTTTTAGGTGTTCAGAGTAACGAGATGAAAAAGATCTTCCCATCTGGCCTATGTAGAAACTATTGCAGTCATTACAATTTAATTTGTAAACACCTGTTTTGTTGTATTTGTCTATGTCCGTGTTTGTATCATTGATGTGTTTTTTGATGGTATTGTTTGTTCTGTATGCTATTTTGTACTTGTGTTTTCTGAATGTGTTGGCGAGTTTGTGTGTGTTGGAGTTATGGTGTGTGAGTGTGATGTATTTAGTTTGTAGTGTGTTGTTGGTATTTTGTGTTTTGTTGTTTTTGTTTATGATGTGTTTGTGTAGTTTGTTTATTAAATTAGGGTTGTATCCGTTTTTATTGCTATGTATTTGATTGTGTTGAGTTCGTCATTATAGTCCTGTTTACTTAATGGTATTTTAGTTAGCCTATGGAGCATATGGTTGAAGGCCGCATGTTTATGTTGTATTGGGTGGTTTGATGTGTTGTGTGTAACCATGTCGGTTGTGGTTGGTTTTCTGTATATTTTATACGTGTGTGTATTGTTAGTTTTGTTAATTGTTAGGTCCAGAAAATTTATACTATTGTTTTGTTCAATTTCCAGTGTAAATTTTAGTTTGTGGTGTATTGTGTTTATGTATTTGTGGAAGTTTTCAACCTGTCTTGTGTTGCCATTGAATAAAAGTAATATATCATCTACATACCTGTGCCAATAAATGATTTTGTTGGTGTATTTGTTGTTGTTTATTATCATATATATCATAGACACAGAAACAGCTAATGTTGCAGGTAAACTACCCTTTCCCCTTGACCGATCTTCACCAAAATCAATAGGCCTTGAGTCCTCTACAACTCGGGCACATATGCAAAAAATTATTTGACTCTGTTTGAATTTACGGCAGTTATCGTTCGTCATAGAAAAAAAATCGGTATGGAGAACCATACATGACTTCCATGTTGTAAGATTTATGTTTAAAATAATTTACTTGAATTCGGTTCGGTAATTTCTAAAAACAAATATCGCCCACCCTCAAAATAATTTCACTATTTATAGATATTTTTGTTATTATGGGGTATTCGTTTAATATAATGTTATTTTCAGTCACTTTATGCATAAAAATTAGGTAGGCTTACTTTATTCTTATAAAGAAATCGAACTACGCAGATAATCATGCCTCCTCCGAAGTCACTCATGAACCCTGAGCATCTTGCAGAGGGTTCATTCACTAAAGACGAAAAGTCTGTCTATGAACCTCTATAAACACGTGCAGTTACACTGCCCAGCGATCCACAGGAAGCAAATTGCTATCCACACTGGACACTTTTTCGGCTTGCACGCGTTGTGTTGGTGTGGGTTTCGGCACTTTCCATTTAAAAAGGGTGCAAATGTAAGAAAATAAACATGAGTGAGGCCAGAAATAACGCGAATTGTGTGTGTGAGTGTCTTGCCTGTAAGTGTATGGTGCAGCGAGGACGGCGACATATGATTAGACGAGACGGCACCGGACTGGAGGGGTATCTCAAGGTTACTGTGAGTGGCGGTAAATTACGTTTTCCAGCACGTTTGTGTTGTTATCGCTTTACGCTGATGTCTGGATTGTACAGCTGTGGTCTGTTTTGATTGTGTGACGTTATGATTCACTGTTTTTTCTTTATCTTAAATTGTCATTTAATTATTACTATGGGCAATAAAAAGAATACTCGTAAACGGTGGTAAAATCATAGAGGTGAAAGACTAACAGAGTGGAGAATATTTAAATAATATAATTTAGTTTCTGAAGGTGTAAACGTCATAAGAAAAATAATTGAAACTGAAAATTGTAGTATAACAGATGCCGTTGTTATTAACTGTAATGTAGACAATAATATTACAGAATTTAATAATTTACAGAATTGTAATCAGCCTCTAGTGACAAGTCCGACAAAAAATATTCTTGTTCAGAGATAATTTCGGGCCGCCGTTGTAACGCAAAAATTGAGCAATCGCAAATTTTATGAAATCAAACTATGCTGAACGCAAAGAAATGTGTATGTTTTAGAAAGCGGGGAGGTAGTGAAACGCCTGTACCATTAGGCGGCGTTACATGAAAGAAATTAACTTGTAAAAAAAAAAGCTGTAGAGTATAGCGGTAGGTTAGCAACGCCGGCCTTGGAGCTGACGTCTATAAGGAAGGTAATATTAGGCTAAGTCACGTTTTGGGACATAACTATCATAACATGTATTATTCGCTAGGATATTAGGGGTGTTTGCCAATGTTGTAAACTTTAAGTGCATGTAACAATAGATACCGTTATGATCGAGAGAGGATGTAAGAGTGAGATAGATAGTGACGCTAGTTTTTTAAGCAAGTGAGACGCGAAAAACCTTCAGCAAATCAGAGGAAGCGTCATGTGTTGCGCGGGAGGTTTTCGCTAAGGAGATTGGGCGATTTTGTATTTAGCGCTAGTCTAAACCTATGGGATTGTTTTCTATCGAGACTTGGTAAGGGAAATTCAAAGCCTAGTATAAAAATATGAATTTGGAGATAAATCAGGCAGTCTTCTTTTATATCGGCGAAACTACACTGAAGAGACTCGCATGCGCTGTTTTGCGTTAACTATATAGATATACATTTTATTAGTAATTTAAAGAATAAAGTAAATTCGCAGCAGTAAACAGAAGTACGGGAATGCGATAATTGCTAACGCTAAATTTATAAAGTTTAATATACAGTAATAAGTTAATGAGTGAATGTTCGGAGTAGTAACGAACAATGAGAAGTAAATACTATATATAAATGTTCATCAATACGATATGTTGTGGTGAAATCACTGAAGAAAGCGAATTAGTTCGGGTTAAATTCACAACGGTATGAGATAATCGAGACGCGAACTGTGTTAGATGCACTTAATGTAAATTCAAGAATACGTTGTAAACCAGAGTGTATAATTATACGACATAATTGTATGTATCACCAATATGTCAAGTGTAGTGTACATCTGTGATAAAGTGAATTAGTGCATTCATAACCAGGATTAACGTGCAACAAACAGCTGCTGACGACTCACCGGCATGCAACACCTTAAGGACTACGCACATCGGAAGGATTCTCCACGCAAGTAACAAATAAATGAACATTTGATTCAATATTGTTTATAAATATATATATATATATATTTGTAATCAAATATAGTGACTCAATTTGTCTAAAAAGAACTCATTGCCACGAAATAATTCAAATTGTAAGGCAAAACTATTCAAGTCATGTTAAAGAAATTTGTAGTATATAAATGCAAATGAATCATTAAAAGTTGATTGATATATTTTAATTTGTGTTTATTATTACTGGCGCCCTGAGGTACAATAAAGAGTCGGTACACTGGAGTAAGTGTTATAGTCTATTGAGTAGAAATATTAATATTATCAATGATTAAAGTAGTTTGTAAACCTTACTTCTTACATGCTCATAGGCCAACATAATATGCAAATCAACAATTTAACTATTTCGTAAAGGCCTATCAAGTAGTGTATTACATTCTGTCGCCCGGAACATGCGACAATTGAGTCATTATTAAACAAATTATAGATTAAGACTAAGTAGAAGTTAAGAATAGAAATAGTATCAAACATAGTATATGATTACGCGAAGTAGGAGAGACAAAGACACACAAAACAACATTCACAACCTGTACAACAACATGAGCACAAATACAGATACCCAAAGCAACGAGATGGAATTTGAAATAAATAATCAGTTAGGCGATCCAGACACGCTCGCAGACATTTCAGAGGAGAATCAAGCATCAGGGACGTTGGACAAAACGGACAGAACGATGAAAACGCAGAGACACAACAATTTACACCAACAATAGTAGCAGAAATTCAAGAAAGACCGGTATGTCAAACACCACTAGAGAAAGACAAAACTGATATATACACAATACTACAACGATACTAGAACAACAGTTGTCACAACACACACAACGAATGGAGGAACGATCAAAAAAATAGAAGAACAGATACAAAAACAATCAGAACAAACAAAAGAACAGCTCTCACAACAAATACAAGAAGAATCGAGAAATACAAAAGAACAACTCTCGCAGCAAACACACAAATACAAGAATTATCACAACAGTCGAGAAAAACAACTGTCACATCAAACAACAAATCAAAGACAATCAGAACAGCTGGCACAAACAAAAGCACAGATAGCATAACAAATTGCTGAACATGCGAAAAGAACAGACGAACGGTTAGAACAACATGAATTAAAATTAGAACAAGCGTTACAACAAAGGAAAAACCAAATCCATAAACAACACATAGAAATAAGAAACGAAGTCGCCATACAAATGGAACAAGAAAGAACAAACAACAAAAAACTGTTCCAAGACTGCCAAATAGAGACTAACAACAAAATCCAAGACAACACCGATAAGATTGCTGAGCTTAGTATTAATACTAAACAGCAGATCATAGAGTTGGACGAACGGCATAGCAACAACATTCAAATCATGAGAGAAAAAATCAATGTAAACAACAAAAGATGCGAAGACAATACGGCAGCAATCAAAGAGTTACGAGCCGAAAACCTAGAAGAAATGAAGAAAGTGAACGAAAATATAAATGTAATTGACCATAAGTCAGAAGAAACTGGCCTGCAAATATGACAGATACAACGAGAAGTTAGGAATAAATTAGCCTCAATTAGCAACCAGTCGTGCAATCGTAACATTACCCACGAACAAGTCAAAGATATCAAGTACAACGGGATTGGAGACTCCCGATGGAGTTTATGAAGGAGATGGAAGATATCTATATGGAACATTACCAAGATAACGGCAACGTCGCATGGATCGGAAGGCACCTAGAAGGAGAGGCCGCGGTGTGGTGGAGGTTGATAAAAAAATAGCGTGACCAACTTCGCAGAATTTAAGGAAGCCTTCATGAACAAATATTGGAATGATGTGATTCAAGAAAAAGTAAGAAACGAGCTCGAGTTTGGACGTTATCAGATGGAGAGTGGTATGAGCATGATACAGTACTTAGAACGGAAATTGTTGGAGAACAGGCAGCTAATCCCACCGATACCGGATCAATACCTGATCAGAAAAATTGCAAAACACTATTCTCAGGGGGTACAGATCGCCATCATTACTCGTGGTGTTACAACTATTAATGAGTTCGAGCAAGTATTATCAGAGTTCATGAATTTGAGAAGTGAAGCAAGGGCAATGACCCGGACACATTATGACAGTCGGCGCGAGCATAAGCAATGGGTAAGAGATGAAGAGGATAGTGGGAGAAGGGTCGAGCAAGGACGGGCGCACGACATTGAAAACCGACCGACTACACAACACTACAATAGACGGCCAAACAAATTTAAAAATGAACCAGAGCCGATCCCTTCGACTAGCGGTATCCAGAATAACAAAAGCACCACTGCAATGTGAAAACATAGGGCAGTGTTGTACATATGAATTAGATTTAAGCACCATTAATAAGTATATTAATACCACTTTTTAGATGTAAGAGACGATTTATTGTGTAACGATTATATAAATGTAACCTATCGTGTGAACAAGTGCCCGGAGACCAGGATATCATTAAACGGAGTGCTCATCTGCGCATTAATCGATACTGGAAGCCAAGTAAATGCTATATCTGAGCAATGGTTTAAGAATAAGAAGAAGGAATTGGGGAACGTAGAAACATTGAGACTATCGAATACCGTTATCAAAGGAGCAACTGGAAATAAATTGAAAAAGGTGACGCAGCAGGTATTGTTGACGGCCAGGATCGGAGATGTGGAAGTTGACAGCGTATTCGTCGTGGCACCAGAGCTAGTAAAGGATTGTATAGTAGGCGTGGGGTTGCTGGAAGAACATGGGTGCGTTATCGACTTACGCAACAAACAGTTAACAATTCCAAGAAAAGGGGACCAGAAGGAAGCCACGGCAGAGATATTCCACGTAGAAATCGTGTCTGGGGGAGAAGATATTGAAGCGATAATCAAACAAAAGGTGCGATCAGTTGGCGGAATCACCGAGGTGGAAAGGAATGAACTACAGCAAATCTTAATGGACAACAAAACGATCTTCCGAAATACTCCCGGTAGGGTTCAAGCATACCAACACAAATTCGAAGTTACTGATCGGACACCATACTGCCAGAAGGGGTGGCCGATTCCACTAAACTACCAGGATGCAGTGAGGGCCGAGATACAAAAGATGGAGGCACATGGTGTGATTGAAAGGGCGCAAAGTCCATATGTCAACCCGATGGTCACAGTTATCAAAAAGGACCAGACGGTCAGACTATGTTTAGATGCGCACAAGCTGAATTCTGTTACCGTTCCTGACTGTGAGGGAGCCCTTCCGATAAATGAAATATTAGCAAAATGTGGGAATATCAAAGTAATGTCCACGATAGACCTACGTAGTTCGTTCTGGCAGATCCCATTACATCAGGAATGTAGGGACTTCACAGGATTTTTATATGAAGGAAAATGTTACCGATACACGGTGACGCCGTTTGGGGTAAAGACGAGTTTGGCCAGCTTGACGCGGGGACTAGACCGAGTGCTATCGAAGGAAGTAAAGGAGTTCACCATTTTGTACGTCGATGACTGCTTATGGATATCGAACAGTGTTGCAGATCACTTACAGCACCTGAAGTTATTGTTACAAGATTTGAAACGAGCCAATCTAACCGTTACCTTTAGCAAATCACCAATTATTCTGAGAGGAAATTGATTAGTTTGGGTACCGGTTAACAACCACGGGTATTACCACCGCACCAGACAAAATCAGGGCTATACAAGAATTTTGGACACCGAAAAATCAGAAGCAGCTCAAAGGATTTCTTGGTTTAACCAATTTTTACAATAGATTTACCAATAGATACGCCGAGGCTACCCAACCATTATTGAACCTCCTAAAAAAGAACGTTACTTTCAAGTGGACGAGCGAGATGGACCGGCACTTCGAGACAGTCAAGAAACTATTTGTCGAGGCAGTAATTCTCAAGCATCCCGACCCCAACAAGCAGTTTTATTTGCAAACCGATGCGAGCCGTTATGCGTTGGGCGGACAGCTATATCAATTAGACAATAACAATGATATCGGAGTGGTTGCGTTCACGAGCTGAGTGGTGAGAGGGGCGGAACGAAACTACTTTACCACGGAGCTGGAACTGCTGAGTATCATCCAGTGTTTGCAAAAGTTCAGAACTTACGTGGTAGGGAAGCCCTTGACCATCATCACCGACAACAAGGCGTTAGTTTTCATCAAGAAATGACATCTAAATAACTCCCGTATAACACGGTGGCTCCTCGCCATGCAAGAATATGACTTCGAGATTATGCATTGTAAGGCTCGAGATAACATTGTAGCCGACATCTTAAGCAGACACCTGGAGGACATAAATGAAGAGCAGGCAATAGACCAAATCGAAGAATTTGAAATTAACCTTGTCAGTGTCCACATCAGTAAAGAAATCAAGAAACAACTTAAAAACATACAGAATTATCAATTAGCCGACACCAAACTGAAAACGATTATCGAGTCAATTCAATCAAATGAACAGCATAAACTTGCCAGGAAATACACTTGGCATAATGGAAAGCTGTACCATAAAGATAAGGGAGTATGGAAGCTAATGTTGACGGAGGAGTTGTGCCACAGCATGATCACGGAGCTACACGAGGCATACAGTCACGTGGGGAACCGGCGGACATATCAGCTGTTTAAGGAAAATTTCACCGGGGATTCCATAAATAAAATCACAAAGCAGTTACGAAAACCTGTATCACATGCCAAAAGAGTAAGGATCATTTTAAAAGGATGTTAGGAGAGACGCGACCGGTCATACCGAAGAAGAAAGACAAACTGATCAGCGTCAACTATTATGGACCGCTGCCGATTTCCACAGTGAAAGTAAGGTATATCTTAACTGTAATCGACAATTTTACTAAGTATGTCAAATTATATAAACTGAGGCAAGCCACAATGACTGCCACAATAAAGAGAATTCAATTATATTGTGAGGAGATAGGAAAACCAGGATCAATCAGTAAGACATCAGCGAATTCACATTTCTCTAATCAGTACTTATTTACTAATTTATCACATATGACTTCTGAGAAGTTATAGGCCTAATGACCAAAAAATTCCGCTTTAAAAATGAATCTGTGTTGTGGATAAGGCCTGTTTATTGAATGAACAGAACAATAAGTACTGGTACTTGCGTTTATCGTATAATTTGTAGCAGTCTAATGTGGGATACGGATAATTTTTTTTTGTGTGTGCGATGGTTGGAGTTTATCAACGACAATAAATATTTAGATTTGAAACTCCAAATGTCAATGGATATAGTAAGTACTATGGCGTATGCTACTAATTCATTTATTATAGGCCTACAGATGATAGTATATAGAAGACATAAATTATTTTGATTATACATTTTTAAATAAAGTTACACAAATTACTTATTATTTTGGCTATACTGACACGATTATGTTAGACTGTACTGTCAGTAGTCATATTTTGCAGATGACCTGCTGTGCGTACACATTATGTAACAACTGCTGTTGATAGAATGGTGAGTGTATAGGCGCGTGCGTGAGTGGTCTGGTCTGGCGCGAAGCCGCGTGCAGGCGGCGGGGGGACTATTTTTTGTGTCGTAGTAATTAGTATGACTTCCAGCATTTACAAACATTCGTACGTTACATACCGGATAGTTATCAAGTAATTCCTCCTGCTTCCGCTCCTATGAGTGCGCTAGTATCGACAATGGAATTTTGAATTTAGCGTGCAGAGCCTTAATTTGCCCTGTTTAAATTAATATTAAAATAAACAATCTGTGTATTAGATTTTGGTTTCAGTATCCAGTTGTTAAGTTGTGGTTAATTGTTGCTTTCAACCACTACCTAACACCTAGAAACCAATACCAAAGTGAAGATTAAACTATGATAATGAAAATAAACAAGTAGCTCATTGAATTGTAGGTGATAAACCATTTTCACGTGGTGAGCATTGAAATTAATTATTTTCTTACCTTTAATAGATGTTAAAAAACATAATTTTCTGACAGTTAATTAGATGTATACATTACATCTAGAATGTGGAGGAAATTTTATCTTCAGAAATATGAGGACAACTGTGTTTAAGTAAGAAAGTGTACATTATTTTGAAGAGAAAAAGTATGAATATGTATTCAATAAAATTATGAATATAAAAATAATTTAATTACTTAATGTATTTCTTAACTTTCTAGCTTATTCAGTTTGTTCATAAAAGTATTCCATAAAGTCCATCCAAGTATCTTCAGCTTGTGCCAGTAAAGCAGAAAACTGTTTATCATCCTTATCACCCCACTTAAATGCTTTCTTTAATTCATCCAGTTTATCAGAATTCACATCGTACAACAGAAAATCAGGCCATCCTTGCATACGTAATTGTTTGCATATGTCAAACATATTCTCATCTTCTTTGAACTCTTCCGTAGTCTTGTTGACCACTGATATGAATTGATTTAAATTTTGTATTAAAATGCGTCTATCAATTTCTTGTGGGTGTTCGAATATCTTTACTATCATTTCATCACATTTCAGAACCTGTTCTGAAGGACTCAAACACAGCGTTTGACTGACTGTTGCAACTATAAACAAAGTCAACTTTAACATTGTAAAAATAATATATTTTTATGTAAAAATAATATATTTTTAGAGGTAGAAAACAATTTAACAGTTGAACATTGTGTTACCAGATTTAAAGCAATGTTAGATGTACGCTCTAGATATGTTAGCCTCAGCAAAAGTTATCGCTGAAATTAAAATCTGATAATAATGATAAATATTTTGGATACATGTATATACAAAATGCTTCCTTTAAAATGTTTGGAGTTTGGTTATATATCTGCGGTTAATAAAATCTGTGAACGCTTTGTTTATAACTGTTTGGACTATATTATTTGTATGAATTAATGATGTTTATCATTATTATCATTGTTGTTAATGAAAATGTAAATTAAAATAATTACTATTTAGTATACAGTATAATTTAGTTACTAAGAAATTAATTTGTAGTGCACACAAGTGGTAACATTTATATTCAGCTTAAATTTAGATTTTGTGTTTGTGTGTGTAGCTTATTTTACATATTGTTACAACGGTCTAACTGATCGTCGTAGGTACAGTAGATCACAAAATACAAGACACCAATTAAGTCACAAATCACCAGCTTTAATTATCAGAATTAAACGGTTTGTAATCAACAAGACAGTCTCTTACAACAAATCAAATAAAAATTGTTCACACACAATAAAAATGTTAACTGATATAAAACACAATTGTATTACAGTTGTCTCGCACAATTATAAAATACGTAATGCATTGCCACAATACTTCAAACCGCACTGTGTATATCACCACTTAAACGCACTGTGTAATCGCCCGACAATAGCTCTGAACTATAATACTATGAACCACATTCCAATAAATCACAACTCAACAACTGACTCAGCGACGCTGAGTACTTGTATTTATACCCTGCCAAAAATCCAGAACATTCCACATACTACACATTAGCTCTACACTACGACATAATTGATTGTGGCCTTGACACAGTCCGCACGGCTGGCTGCGTCTAGAAAAGTCTCACGAATGCATGTTGAAATCACGTACACACACAACATTATAGCTGGATTCTTCTGGAACATTCGAGAAACAGGTAGATTGTTCTGTAATGTCGTAACAATATGTTGATATCTACCACATCCTATCATCTGTCTACTGTGTGTACGGTCTGTGAATATTCTTCAGCAAAGGATGATGAAATATTACATTTACTTATATATTCCAATAATGCGTAAATTTTATGTTAGCTGCAACGCGTTGAGTTTCTTTTTAAGATTTTTGATGTAAAGAATATTACTTTCAACTCAGTGTGTTCGTTTCCACGTACAAACCAAACTTAGAAGTATTTTAGTGGAATCTTCTTGAATATTACTGAAATTTGTACATTTATTAAAAGCACTAAGTACTAACAGGCCTGCTCTTTAGCATTGTCCCAGTATTGAGCGTTGACCTCCATTAGGTTCTCTGATTCTTCCACAATTCTTATCCATTGCAGTGCTACCTGTTTGTATTAGTGTCCGATCTAGTCATTGTTCATCTTCAACTAGCAGAAACTTACCATGTGTAATAACTGTAGACTATATTTATTATATTGTTTTAATTTATATATTTTCAAACATCTATTTTGAATTGTAAATGGGTTTATAAAATACTATTTTTTCAAGTTTTATAATAAAATTAATTTTTTTTATTATAACCGCTTGGAACATTATAATATCACATACTGGAATATTTATTCTAGCTGTTAAGTCAAAAATTTGCACAATTGATGTCAATAAATTCAAATATATGTGAAGATCAAGAAAACAAATAAATTTTTTGAAAAAAGAATTACATCAAAACTCGGACAGGTCTTTCTAATTAACAATAGGCAACAATTTTGAATTCAATTTTTCTGAGAAAATATGATGAATACAAAAAAAAATTTGTGTTATTAAGTAAAAATGTAATATTTCTTCTGAAGGCATTACAGATCAGAATAATAGACAACAATTAACAAATATACAGACATACAGAGACATTCACGAGTTACAATACCAAGGCTTATGTAATGTTCAGCATAATATAATCAGCCCATAAGATACATATACATGGATAGTGTGCACATTGAAAATTTAATATTAGAAACAAACACTGGAGAAGTCATGATTCACTAAAATCTATAAAATTGATACTGCTTGATAAGACAGTAATTGTTAATAAAGATTCTGTTGATAAGTAAATGTCATTAATCACTGGATTATCTTCAGTATGAATTGAAACGAAATAAAATGTTTGGAATTGTGCTACTGATTTTGTATCCGAGCCAAATACAAGCAAACACAACAAGAAGACCCGTCAATATAACTCAGACACTTGATTATGAAATAGAGGCTGTAATACGGAACCCAACAAGCGACGCTGACCCAGAGGCTTTACTAGACAAAATCAAGCAGCACACGGCAGTGTTACATAATTTGACTGTTAACATTGATAAGGGACCAGATGAAGTGAAACAAGCCGAGGAAGTGGTAAATAAAGGATATGCCGCATATATGTACATTGATTTTTATGACAAGTCGTGGTTTAAAAATATACAAAAAATTTTCAAGTGGACCAATGAACAACGTAAAAACTTCAAAGCGCTGCTCGAACGTGCTGAAGATACGTGGATTGAATTAGTTAAGAAATACTCGCACAAGACTTGTGATGATTTACACTTTTAAATGTTCTGTAAGTGTTTTAGTGAAGTAATTAAAATTATGTGCAATTTGTATATAGCTGTTTATTTTTCTTCATCGTATTAGATGTTTTTGATCTAAGGAAGGTCGTACATGTAATAAAGTATTAATGTTTATTAGTGATGCAAAGCCTTTGTGTTTTCTTAGTAGATTAACAGTGAGCAGATGAGTGGCCTATTGTTTGTGAACATTATCAAATACAGACATTTGAAAATACTATACTGTTGTAAACCATTCTCCAGACATGATAGGCAAGCCTGTTTTATACTGAAGTCGTGTTTTGTAAATTATTATTATTAGGGGGCGGATTTCTATGATATGTCATATTTTTTTCCTTGACATTATTTCAGGTTTCTGCTTGATTTAAACTTGATTCCAAGTATTCTGATGAAGATTGATAGTGTTTTATTGTGCATATAATTGCATATTTTGGTAGTTTTTAAGTTTTGTAGCATATTTAGCACTAAAATGCATATTTAAGTTATATTTTTGACTCATATTGTAACATGACATAAGGTAGTGAAAATACATTGATAATTAATTATAAAACAAAGAAGCTGAAGACAAGAAGAAAGGTCAAGAACTTATAACTCAGAGATTAATAACCAAATGACAAAAGACTAATAAACTGACGATGACTTGACTCAATAGATTGGATAAACACAAGAAAAAAAAACAATGGAACAAGGAAGAAGGAACCAGGAACCAAATGTAATCAAGAAATTGATAACAAACATTGTAATCCCCAAATAATGACCACAAAATGCCTGTAAACAAATGCACTAGTATAGTTAGAGCATAAATGAGATGTATCTATGTTAATAATAACAAATAAGATAGTAATATTATACATAATATATGAATAAAGAAAATGTACTTGTAAATATAAGATAGGGAGTTAAAAATAAACATACCCCAAATGAATAGTGATAAACATAGTCGAAACCAGTAAACCATGTTCTAAGGCAAATAAAGGCCATAGTTAATAATCAAAAGTGATCATTAGTGAATGGAAAATAAATACTCATAACACATAACCACACGATGATATTAACATAACTAGACAATATAGTGAATAATATCAAGTGAGTGGAATAAAGAGTGTATCAATACAAATAAGTGGTGACATGCAGGTATAACATGTTACATAAAGAAGTGAAAGTGAATAAATAAATAAAAAAAACCTTCTATGGAGGGAAAAGTGTAGTGGGTGAACATAAAATGGTATTTTAATAGTAGACTGTATTAGAATATCTAAACAACCTGTAATAAACTTTGTGCTAGCAAGTAAGATGAACTAATTATACTGTGATTAATGTAAGCAATAGTTAGTAAGAATTATAAAATAAGATAAGGATTAAATCATTAAAATGAATGGTAAACAAGAAAGATAGACACTGTATTCTAGTGAAGGAATGAGGGAATAGAGTATATTGTGTAAGGTACAGTTTAACAGTAGTATAATAAGAGTTTTGTTATTGTTTAAAAAAAAACCATATAATGTAATAAATTATAAGTTGAAACAGATAGTAGTAAGAAACAGAAGGGTAGTTAGAAGTTTAATTTCAGGCTTGAACCTGGCAAGAAAATGTTTATTATTATAATAAGAGGTGTAGTTAGAATCACCAATGTTTATTATTTGTTTCTAGTAAAAAAGTGTTTTAATGTACCATATATAAAGGTAAGGAGTTACAAAGAATGTTAGATAGTAGTATAGGAAAATCTAGGCTCTAGGCCTTAGAGTTAATGAAGAATTTTGTAAATTTAAAAACAAACAATAGCCCAGTATCAAAGCAGAATATACCCAAATGTTTAAACAAGTTAAGTAGGTATACCTAATACAAAAATGTATAAATAACATCCAGTTTTAGATTAAATATGTATGAAATATAAATAAGAAAAATAACGAAAATGTGAATAACTACTCAAAAGTAACCATGAGGGGTATCAAAATGATCCTTATCAAAAATTATGAACAATGGTATTCATGTAATAAACATAGCTACTAATATAAGAAAGAAATCTTAATTTGAAGATATTTTATAGATTTAAACTAAAATAAAACGTTAGAATATAACAATGACATAAATTAACGACCAATGAGAATTAACATAATTTAATAGGTAACCATAGGAACCGAAATTTATTACCAAAAAACCGTTGGAATTCTTATTAATCCATTATTGACCGACGCGGAGGGCGGATGTATGCAGCTCTCAACCCAAAATTTTAATATAAAAACGTAAATTGTAACCAAAACCAGAAGGAAGAAGTATAGTGAAGCATTCTATGAAACACCTTGTGAATTAACTATTATTAAATTACTCACAACTTAAATATATCAGTGGAAAATTAGAAGACTTAGAAGAAACGTAAGACGACTCATCCCGAAGGAAGAAGAGGATCGACCTACTTCAACCTGAGAAGACGAACGACTGCGGAACGAGAGGGAAGCCGAACTTTATGTGGAAACCATCTGAATGAGAATTGATGAAATTCCGAGGAGGAGAAGACGACTAGACCCATCCGGAAGAAGTAGACGAGCATCGAGGAAGCCCCAACGAGAACCGATGAGTATAAAACAATAATCTCATTAAAAAATGAATTCCCCTTTTTATCCATAATAACGAGTCACAATTTTCACTTCACTGATCACTATTTTGAACAAGAACTGAAGGTAATTAAAATATCACTATTAATGAAACTTAATCAATTAATAACCATTTAAACTGATCTATAATAAATTATTAATGATCATAACTTGTTGTCAAAATCCTAACCAAACACTATCCTAATTCTCATTGCTGATAACTTACTTGTATGTATTAAAGTATTAAATATTGTGTACCTAGTTTTAAGAAATATTATAATTTTGTGCATTTTAGCCGATAATCCAAAACTTCTGTAGTCAAAAGGACTTTTTAACACGCCTTGTGACAAATATTTATTGTAAACAAACATTATTCGCCAAGCGGCGTCTCATGATACAAATGACTGAGCATACCAACTGAGCAATTGTAAAAGCCAGCGCCAATATAAATTAATGTATTATTGAATAACTGAAAATTTTAAAGGGTTTAATAAATCTTATTGTTCTACAACACTGTATGTTTGATTCGTATAAATTAAAGTAATATATAGAGAATTATTAAAGTGAAAACAACAAAACACCACAGTTAGCGAAGTCGACACTGCAAGACGGCGTGAGCCAATCAGGTGACGAGGCGGCAAGATTCAAACCGAACGCCGAGAGATACGGTTTGCCCGTAAGTAGTAAGAAAAAGTATAACCCGACTCGCTATATACGAATAACATTCACAGAAGTAACTGAACTGATTAATACCCTCAATTATACATCTATACTATACCACGAACCCAACGAGCGAATAAAAAAAAAAAAAACGCTCGTCACACACACACACATTTACGATACGAGTACAAGATCGGGTGACAATTTTAAAATTCAAAAACACACCCCGTAACAGGTTTTTATACAAAAAAAAAAATATGCATATTTAGACATTTATGAAGTTTTACAGCATATTTACAGTGAAAATGGATTATAATGGCATTTTACGTGTATTTTTCACACGAAAATGCATTTATTCATTCCGTATCAAATTGTGGTGTGTTAAAGTAGTAAAAACATCTTTCAGGATGTCCTTAAAATACCTATATATTCGAAGAAATGGTTAATAAGGTGTGAAATGTCTTTGGAATGCGGATTTTCAAGTACCGTTAGGCCTCTATTGTTTGCCTCCGTGAGCGATAAAGCCAGCGGGCAGAAGTGAAGGGAGGGGGAGGGTTTTTCTTACATTTTATAAAGTGCTTTTAACATTCACTTCTAATGTTAATGACCCTGTAATGGTCATTCACTCATTCTGTGTGTCCGCAGTTTGTTTCCATGACGCCTAGAATAAAGAGTTTGGCGAATGAAAAGTTGCGCGGTTTTATTCGAGAATTTGGTGATAAAATATTTAGTACCGATGGCACTAATTTATTTTTTAAGTTGTGTGAAGTTAAAGTCGCCCCTGAGAAACGTTTCACTGTGCAGCAACACTGTAATACGGCAAAACATAAAAATTGCTTACAAAGACAAAAAAAAGGAGTCGAAAGTAGACAACTTCTATTATTCGAAAAATCTGCTAGTACTTCAACTTCATCTTCCAACACTTCAGAGTTTACGAAGGATCTCTATAGGGCGATGATTTAATCCAACATCCCATTGAAAAAGCTTAACAATCAAGCTTGAGACACTTTCTGGAGATATATATGAAACATCCAGTTCCAAATGAATCGACGCTGAGGAAGAACTATCTGACTGGGTGTTACGAAGAAGTGTTGGATAAAATAAGATGTAGTGTGGGGGACTGTAAAATATGGGTTTCAATTGATGAAACAGCAGATCTTGAGGTATGTATGGGAAGTATGTTGCAAACGTGATTGTTGGAACACTAAAAGAAGACAGACCTGGAGAAATATTCCTCCTTGCATGTGAAGTGCTAGAGAGGACAAATCATTCAAGTACTGCTGTTTTATTTGACGATTCTTTGAATATACTGTGGCCAAATGGGGCAAAAAGAGAGAATGTTCTTCTCTTTATTACTGACGAGGCTCCTTATATGATGAAAGCAGCCAAGGGACTAAAGATGTTATATCCGAAGATGATACATGTAACATGCCTTGCGCATGCTTTACATAGAGTGGCCGAAGTAATTCGCAGTAACTACCCAGAAGTGGATAAATTAATATCAAATGGAAAGAAAGCCTTTAAGAAATCACCACTCTGCCTGCAGGCATTTAAAGATGCAGCTCCTTCATTGCCCCTTCCTCCCCAGCCTGTCCTAAAACGCTGGGGTACCTGGATTGAAGCTGCGGTATATTACTGCAACAATTATGACACCCTGGAGAAGATCATGAACTCCTTGGACCCTACAGATTCTTTGTCAGTGAAAATAATGCAAGATTTGTTTTCATGTTCTACTATAAAAACTGACCTGGCTTACTTGAAATCCAACTTCGGTTTCTTACCGAGCAAAATCACCCAGCTAGAAGCTTCAGGTTCTGAACTAAGTGATGCTCTGAATATTGTAAAATACACAGAACAAGAGTTAAAACGTGCAAAAGGAATAGTAGCAGCCAAGGTTCGTGCAAAATTAGTGAGTGTACTGGAGAAGAATTCTGGCAAGTAAAATTATTTAATTACTTTTCTCTCCCTTACAGGGTTGGTGGTGTTTTGCAGAATGCAGTTAAATGAGTTCGTGAATGCTGCATTGTGTGACTATCTTAAAGACACTAGTTTGAAGTGGATAAATAAAAATAATAATTAACATAATTAGCTATATATTTAACAAATAAAATAAAAATGTAACACATACGTGTCATTAATAAAGTCATATTTTGGATTTTATTGGTCATGTTTTAATGTTTTTTAGGTCATAAATGCATGCATATTCCTACATTTTTAGGTCATAGAAATCCGCCCCCTAATTATTATATTCATATATTGCAGTTAGAAAGTTTTCAAAGCACGTATTGGTGTTAGTTCCTTGCTAATATGCATGTTTTATTGAATCACTTTCTGATCAACTCGTCCGATCTGCTTACAATTTTAAAATGAATAAATGGTGAAATGAAATGAGCTGAACAGAAATTTATTTAATGAACAACGCATTTCAGTAAATACAGTACTTGGTTCTAAAATCATTTTAAATGAAATAAGAACTATTATAAAACTGAAGAAACACTTATGTTTATACTGAACATTAATAATGCTCGTGCAAAGGCTTTCATGATGAATATCTATTGTACCAGGTTTTTGGGTACATCCTCTATGTGTTGTTTATATTGAGGGCATTTCATTCCATAATCCCAGAACATTTTCAAGCTGTACTGGTGCTGATTTAACTACGGCTCACGTTTTATATCTTGCTTCCCTTGTGATTTTTACCGTGGGAGGGTTAGAGCATGGGGGAGAATGTGCTGTGGCCATATGTTGTTTGTTAATTTGGTCAATCAGTACTATGGTCATAACGTACGACATCCACATTAGTGTTGACTCATTTCATCCACTGAAGATGGCAGCCAGTGGTGCTGCTGAAACATCCGGTTTAATCCTTCTACCACGGCCAAACAGCCCAGCAGTTAGTTTTAATTCAAATGATACCGGCCGTGTAAGCCTTCAAACAACTATACTTCACCAGACAGTTGTATCATTACAGTTGTCAACGGACATGCAAAACTTACAGGCAAATATTATTATGTGGTGGGTAAAGCCTCTTCTCAGATTGCTCCGTTATATTCTTTTTCATTTGATGTTTTGATCCCTAAAATATGGGATCATCCTTAGAAGCTATGAGTGGCGGTTGAAAGACCTAACAACAAAGTTTACCTGATAGAAATAACCCATTCCTTTGGTGTTTTAAAAAATGAATATTAATATGTGTTAAAATGACGTGTATTATTATTATTCCGGCTGTACAATGTTTACACATTTTTTGGAACCAAAGATTACAGAAGTGATTGAATTTTCATCTACCACTGCTGGTTGTCCATCCAAAGATCTTTTTCAATTTCTCGTCCCCTCAATATAGTCTGAATTTCTTCTATCCAGGTCGTAGGTGATATTCCTCTTTTCCTTCTTCCTGGTGGGTTCATTCATTTAAATGTATTTAGGGGGTGAAAATTAAAGCCAGTGGGAAGCAAGACAAAGAAAAACAATCCAGAATTAATTTGGGAAAGATGGCTATATCTAAATTAAATTGAATCCTCTGGGATAAGCAAATTACAGCAGAAACTAAAACCAAAATATTTGAAACCATTGTTGTCATGACTTACAGCTCATAAGTTTGGACTACTAATAAACACACAAGAACAAAATTAATTACAGCAGAGATGGACTTTTGCAGATGTTTGGCAAGAGTATCCAGACATGAGAAAATTAGAAATGAAGTCATTAACCCTTTCACGGTTCTGGGCATACATGTATGCCCAGCAGGAAAGAGACCGAGATGGCTCTGGGCACACATGTATGCCCTGCTGCTCCAGCCGGCTCTGGGCGTACATGTATGCTCGCGGCTCTTGTCATATATTTATGTTCACCATTAGTAGTATCTGTTAGCCTTCCTATGCACCTTTTGTTTCGATATACACTCGATATAGTGCATGCGTCTTTGTTTCAAGTTCCCTACCACGGCTATTGTTCTCAACTTTGCTTGCAAGGTACAATTACTTTCTGTCTGTCAAACATCTATTCAGTCTTGTTTGTGCTTCTCTTTAGCAAACAGTAGGTGTGAATATTGTGTTTACAATGGCACAGAATTATTTATCCGAGAAGGAAGTTATGGCTTTATTGATGAAGAGTAGTTACGAGGAAGACAACATTTTCTCCGACGAAGATATGGATGCTCCCAGGCCTTCTCATAATCATTCAACACCACGTACAACTTCATCAGGAAATGAAACATCAGCAGGAGAAGAAGATGAAGAAGAAGAGGTAAGAAATCTTCAGAAGCAAAAAAGAATTTACGATTGGTCGGCCAATAGTCCTGCGACAAAACGTCACTCTTTTGATAAAGCAGTTAGCGGGTTACGAATTAGTTTCGAAGACACGGCAACTCACTTAGATTTTTTTAAATATTGTTACGATACCAAAAGCAGCCCAATACCAGAGAAGGAATATAACGGAAAAAGCATGCAGCTAAAGAATTAACAATTTTAAATAAATAACAATAGAATGACTATAACGTATATTGAGACAAATGACTATGACCCAACCCAAGTGATTGGCCCAATGACAAATGAAATGAAATAAACACAAATTAACAAATCAGCAAAGTAAATATTATTAAATGTACCGTTAATCATGGAAAGTACAAGCCCAAAGAAAATATTGTAATATTAGCTAAGCAAAAATAGAATGATAAAGAAATAAACAAACAAGAAAACACACAGACCCTGATACAAAGAATGATAATAACAAAAGTGAAATACAATAAATAATATACTAATAATCAAAATAAAATGAACCAAGAGCGCATGATAGGAGTAGGAAGTGAATTACCAGTTAACATTAAGTGATAAACATTCTATAATAAGGGTGATCACACCGGAGTGAATAATGTAAAGAAAATAAATAAAATGGAATAATCACTATTAACACTAAAGTACAGTGAAACAGTGCAAAGTACAAGTGTAACCCAAAATAGAGATAAACAACAAGAATTATAAATAAGAACTCATACAAAAGTGAGAGTGAACAATTAAATATAAAACTCAAAATATAAGTAAAGACACCAAAACCAGTGATTAACACTAGAGTTTAATGGGTGAAAAGTACCAAAAAATAAGAGTAACCAAAATATTGTTATTATAGTAAGAACTGATAGTAGCTTAATAGTAAATTTGTATTCAGGATAAAAATCTCCTAATGTTATTAAGGTATAACGTTAAAATTGAATGCTACTTAATTTTACTCAGATTTTATATAGAATAATGATTAGTAATTGTTTATTAGACTACGACATGCAAGTAACGTTGAGTTGAAGTACTGTTAGCACCAAGCCTAGCGGCGTTCTTCAAAAGAACACACCCTTGTCGAGGCGCCTGTCTGACGGGGAGAAAACCATACAAGTCACGTACAGGGTGAAGAATCATAAAATGTATTGTACTAAAAAAAGCAATAAAGTTTAAGTGAAATCGAGAGAAAGCTGAGTGTTCAGACAATACAGTCCATTAGAAATAGAGTGAGAAGTTAGGGTGAGCGAGCATTAGGTGGCGTCCCTCCCCACTTGTTTGTATAAGTTTGGCAAGCGCTGTTTTTTGGCAAATGAAAGAAAGCGTCATTTTTTTAGCAGGTGAAATTAGCTAGTTGGGTTGGAGGAAATCAAATATCGCGGTACAGGAAACCAATGGGAACGCGATTTGTAAATATTGAGTGTGGGTAAGGATTGTGTGTGTATAAAAAACGTAGTTCGGAAATTTCCGGGAGTCTACAGAGGACATTACAGCTATCAGACTCATCATCGCGTATTAAGATTCTTTTATTTATAACTAAAACTTGCGATAATTAGTATGAGTACAATATTCATGTCTTGCATTAATAGTATTAAAACCGTTAGTACAGTGGAAGAAATATACTAACATCAAAGTAATCATTGTGATAAATATACTGTAACTTGGCGATAAACTATCGAACTCCACATCAAAGATAATCTAACCGTGAATCGGGAAGTTACGTAGCGTTGAAGTGTATTCGGTATGAATTATTGATATTGTGAGCACTCAGCTTAATAACATATTTACTAAGGTGTCAGAATAAATAGTAGTTATACACTAATTATATTGTAAATCAGTAAGTAGATGTGAGCTATGTAGTGAAAGTGAAACCTAGGTCATTAAGTGTTAGTGTCAACGAGTGTCGACAACAGCATCGTCCGAATCGCCGACGAACGCAAAGCTCCAGGATCGCAGACTCCGAGGGAAGGAATCACCAACACAAACGGAATCCAATAAATGAGTAAAACAAATTTTGAACATTAAAACTCATAATAATTCATGTATTTTTTGTTAAATCTATTACTATTGGCAATTCAATCTGTCTAAGAACCTACTTTCAAATGAGAATTGATGAGAAGCTGTAATTTCAATATTATGAATCATTTTAAGATTGTATGTATATTTGTAATGTGTTAATGAAGAGTTTATTAAAATTAGGATTCATTCAATTCAAATTGTGTTAATAATCATTTTGATACCCTTAGATAATTTTAAGAGTCGCCATCAAAGCAAGAGTTGAGAGCTTAGTATTAGTGAATTACACATATCTGTTCTAGCTCTAAACTGCGAGGGTGTTATGTGGCGCCCAAGACCGTGGAGCTTATAAAGACCAAATCCTACGCTAGGTAGTATTTGGAGCTATTGCAAGGCTTAATTTGTAAGCTAAACAGACAATTGAATTGCAAATAGAGTATAAGAAAAGTAGAATAAGAAACATAGAGAATAAGAATAATTTTATATGATGACACGAAGCAAAAGTAGACAAACGATATACATACAGAACAACACAAACAAAATAAACGACAACTTGAATACAGAAACAGAGACAACTCAGAATAGCGAAGGGGAGTTTGATATTAACAACCAGTTAGGGGATCAACATACACTCGCCCAATTAACAGTGGAGAATCAAGAGTCCAGGACGCGGGGACAGGACCACGAAGAAGTAGAAACGCCACAAATAACACCAGAGATACAACACGAGGTTAGACCGAGATTAGCACAAAAAACAACAACAGAAGCACCTAAAGAACCGGATATGTATGCATTACTACAACAATTGTCACAACAGATGTCACAGCAAACAGAATTATTACAAAAACAAATGCGTGAACAGAAGTTAGAACAATCACAACAGACGAAACAATTGCAGGAACGACTGTCGACACAATTACAAGAGCAATATCGAGACAATCACAAAATTCAAAACAATTACAAGTATCACAACAGGTTACACAACAAAACCAGGTCTTAAGAGACGAAATAGCCACACAACTCAGTGAATTCAAAAAGGAAAACAATGAAATTTTGCAACAATTTAAAGTAGACGCCAAAACTATGATAGATGAAGAGATTAGTACTATTAAGGATGAAATTAATAATAAGTTTAGTGATAATGAAAAATTACTGAAGGAAATAGACAATAAGCATAGTAATGACATTAAAATTAGAAACAAAAAAGTAATAGCGACCAATAAACGTTGTGACAAAAGTATTGCTGCTCACAAAATAGGGGCAGATAAATATTAAAAAGAGTTAGACAACAAAATGGATAACCATTCGGGCTAAACAAACCTCAAGTTGCAGCAGTTACAAAGCGACGTTCGGACGAAGATGGCATTGGTAAACGCGTCACCTGTCACCCGAAGCGTTGTCAACGAGCAGATAAAAGAAATCAAATTTAATGGATCCAGCTATTTCCCGATGGAGTTCATCAAGGAACTAACTGAGCTATACCATGAACATTATCACGACATCAACAACATCGCATGGGTACCGAGCCATCTGGAAGGAGAGGCTGCAATTTGGTGGCGGTTAGTCAAAGATAGTGTTAACAATTTTGCAGGGTTTACAGAAGCCTTTAGTAATAAGTATTGGAACGACGTTATCCAGGAACGGGTGCGAGACCAGTTGGAATTCGGACTCAGAGACAGGGATGTCTACAATCCAGTACTTAGAAAGAAAATTGTTGGAGAATAGGCAGTTGATTCCGCCCATCTCAGGCAGACATTTGATAAGGAAATTGGCAAGACATTACCCACATGAGATTGAGGTAGCTATTATCACTCGTGGGGTAAATGCGATTACTGAATGTGAGCAAGTGTTACTGGAATTCAATCACTTACGAAACGGCAGTAGGTCGATGAACCAAAGACCAGCTGACAGCCGGCTTGAAAGGAACCATTGAAAGCATAGCAGTGAAGAGAGAGTGAAAATGACCGAGCGAGACAGAATTAATGAAGAGCAGACACAATACCCTAGACCAGCTAAGTGGAAAAACCAGTTTAAGGTGGAAACTAATGTCATTCCGTCGACAAGTAATGCAGGTAGCAAGGTTGAATCAACGAGGCAAAAAAACTAGAGAAAGCATGTAAATATGTCTTAGATTTAAATGATAATAGTAAATACGACTTTCTTAGATATTAGGGATGACTTGATAAGTGATGATAATAAATGTTAGATTGAGAAGCAATAAATGCCCGGAGCTTCAAATAATGTTGAACGGCGTGCCGATTAACGTATTGGTGGATACTGGCAGCCAAATAAATGCGATTTCGGAACGTTGGTTTGACAGTAATAAAAAAGATCTGGTGAAAATAGAGATGTTAAAACTATCTAATACCATAATTAAAGGAGCCACGGGCGGTAAATCTAAAAGAATTACACAGCAGGTATTGCTAAATGTGCAGGTTAAAGATTTACAGTTTGAAAGTGTTTTTATAGTAGTGCCGGACCTGGTGAGAGAATGTATTTTGGGCATTGACATGCTGGTGGAGAGTGGGTATGTGAAAGACCTTAATAATAAACAACTAATAATTAAAGGAGATCCTACCCATGGAGAGATGACCATAGCAGAAATATTACAGGTGGAGCTGGCAGCGAAGAAGAAGGCATCGTAGAAGTTATCAACCAAAAAATCCAGGAAATTGGAGTTAACCAACTGCGACAAGGAAGAACTACGGAAGATATTACCAAATAATAAAACGGTATTTCGTGAGACACCAGGGCGAATTACAACGTATTGCCACACATTTGAAGTGACAGATAAAACACCATATTGTCAGAAGGGTTGGCCAATTCCAATGAGATATCAAAATGCTGTGAGAACTGAAATTCGGAGAATGGAGGAGCACGGGATGATTGAAAGGGCACAATGTTCATACATTAACCCGATGGTTACTGTGATAAAGCCAGGTTATGAAGGTGCAATCCTGATAAATGAAGTGCTGACCAAGTGTGGAAATATCAAAGTAATGTCTACCATTGATTTACGAAGCTCATTTTGGCAGATTCCTTTACACCCGGATTGTAGGGATTATACTGGATTTTTATATGAGGGCAAGTGCTACCAATATACTGTAACTCCATTCGGCCTAAAAACCAGTTTAGCCAGTTTGACACGCGGATTGGACCGAGTACTATCTGACAAGGTGAAGAGTTTTACTGTCCTATATGTGGATGATTGCCTATGTATTTCAGCCAGTGTGGAAGAGCATTTAAGACACCTAAAATTATTATTTCGAGATCTGAAACAGGCAAACCTTACGGTAAATTTTAAGAAGTCACAGTTTTTTCGCAAAGAGATCAATTATTTAGGATACTGTTTGACTACACAGGGGATAACAGCTGCTCCAGATAAAGTGAAAGCTATACAAGAATTCTGTAGGCCTAGAAACCAAAAACAACTTAAGGGATTTCTGGGGTTAACTAAACTTTTATAGCAGGTTTATGAACAAATATGCTGAAGCTACACAACCGCTGCTGGACTTGTTGAAGAAAAATTCAAATTTCAAGTGGACTCAGGAAATAGATCGACAGTTTCAAGGGGTTAAGGAATTGTTTATTGAAACGGTAATGCTCAAACACCCTGACCTAAATAAGCGTTTCTACCTGCAGACGGACGCCAGTAAATATGCTATTGGAGGACTACTTTATCAGCTGGATGAAAATAATGAAATCGGCGTGGTCGTGTTCACCAGTCGTGTGCTATGAGGCGCGGAGCTGAACTATTTCACCACGGAATTAGATCAAATATATTGCAACTTACCGTCTGTGGCTTCCAGAAACAACGTCTTCACAAAGTTGACATGTTTCGGGACACTAGTCCCATCATCAGAACTTAAATTAATCGTGTATCAATTAAGTTGATACATTTGTCAATTAATTAAAATATTAAAATTCAACATGAAATAAATAATTTAAAACAATATAAATACGTAAATGTCTAAAAGCGAGCGCGAACATTTAACGATGTACATCGTACGGAGATTGACCGCGCACTGAATTACGTTTTGCTCCCACACGACAATAGCGCAAAGCAGTGTCGTACAATACATTTAATTTGAAAAGCAGTTTATCATTTAAAACACGCGGCTTGGTATCAGTATTGTTATATGCTTTATAAATTTCATACTCTTCAAGAGCGTTCAAGTATCGCCCTTTCTTACATATGTGAAGGGGTATTAAATTAGTTTTAAAATTTGTGTAATTATGATTCTCGGAATGAGGTGTTCTGCAAATTTTGACTTGATATTGTCCAAACTGTGAAGGTGTGTAGGCGGCCTATGTTCTGTAAATCTTTTTAAAAAAACTACGTCCTGTCTGGCCCACATAAAAGGCGTCACATATCAATTTGTAAACACCAGTTTTGTGTTCAAGGCTGGTAGTTGTGCGGACACGAAGATTATTCATAATATTATTAGTGGTTTTGTAAGTGACCTTTATATTGCTGGTTTTATTAAAAATTGACCCAAAAATCTTAGGCATAAAGTATGTGTACGGTGTTGCAATGTATTTGCGTGTTGTATTCTCGCGTGTTTTATGTCCGTTAATGTTTCTATGTTTTTTCTTATGTTTTCGAAGGATGTTGTTCACCATATCGACATCATAACCATTAACAACTGCAATGTGTTTACCATTAACAACTGAATTAGACACCATTAAACGGTGTCCGCAGAACTACCAGCCTTGAACACAAAACTGGTGTTTACAAATTGATATGTGACGCCTTATAGTTCAATACACTGCTTTCAGTGTATAAGAAAGGAGGTAATATCAAGGCAAAGTATTTGTTTGTAACTATGTCGTGAATAGCGGGACATGGGACCCAAAGCGGTATGTAGCGTTTGACAAGAAGGTAGCACAAACCAGTTGAGGGTTCTGTTTGTAAACAAGCTGTGGGCCCAATGACAATGTAAACAGCTGATGGATGTAAAGGGTAGAGAATGGAGTAATAAAAGAAATTACTAAATATACAGTAGTATATGTAATTAAAATTGACTTGTAGATATATTTAACGTAATATGAATGTAATAGGTGTAAAAAAAAAAAAAAACATTGTAAAGGGGTTAAATAAATGTAAAAAGATCCATTTGAAGGACGCAGCAATAGAATCCTCATCAATTATCTACCACAAATCTTATACGATTCTATTGGGGGGAAAATATAACATTAAAATTTAATGGTACTCAATTTTACTTAGATTTTATATAGAATAATGATTAGTAATTGTTTATTAGACTAAGACATGCAAGTAACGTTGAGTTGAAGTACTGTTAGCACTAAGCCTAGCGGTGTTCTTCAAAAGAACACACCCTTGTCGAGGCGCCTGTCTGACGGGGAGAAAACCATACAACAAGTCACGTACAGGGTGAAGAATCATAAAATGTATTTTACTAAAAAAATCAATAAAGTTTAAGTGAAATTGAGAGAAAGCTGAGTGTTCAGACAATCCAGTCCGTTGGAAATAGAGTGAGAAGTTAGAGCGAGCGAGCATTAGGTGGCGTCCCTCTCCACTTGTTTGTATAAGTTTGGCAAGCGCTGTTTTTTGGCGAATGAAAGAAAGCGTCATTTTTTTAGCGGGTGAAATTAGCTAGTTGGGTTGGAGGAAATCAAATATCGCGGTACAGGAAACCAATGGGAATGCGATTTGTAAATATTGAGTGTGGGTAAGGATTGTGTGTGTATAAAAAACGTAGTTCGGAAATTTGTCGGGAGTCTACGGAGGACATTACAGCTATCAGACTCGTCACCGCGTATTAAGATTTTTTTTATAGCTAAAACTTGCGATAATTAGTATGAGTACAATATTCATGTCTTGCATTAATAGTATTAAAACCGTTAGTACAGTGGAAGAAATATACTAACATCAAAGTAATCATTGTGATAAATATACTGTAACTTGGCGATAAACTATCGAACTCCACATCAAAGATAATCTAACCGTGAATCGGGAAGTTACGTGGCGTTGAAGTGTATTCGGTATGAATTATTGATATTGTGAGCACTCAGCTTAATAACATATTTACTAAGGTGTCAGAATAAATAGTAGTTATACACTAATTATATTGTAAATCAGTAAGTAGATGTGAGCTATGTAGTGAAAGTGAAACCTAGGTCATTAAGTGTTAGTGTCAACGAGTGTCGACAACAGCATCGTCCGAATCGCCGACGAACGCAAAGCTCCAGGATCGCAGACTCCGAGGGAAGGAATCACCAACACAAACGGAATCCAATAAATGAGTAAAACAAATTTTGAACATTAAAACTCATAATAATTCATGTATTTTTTATTAAATCTATTACTATTGGCAATTCAATCTGTCTAAGAACCTACTTTCAAATGAGAATTGATGAGAAGCTGTAATTTCAATATTATGAATCATTTTAAGATTGTATGTATATTTGTAATGTGTTAATGAAGAGTTTATTAAAATTAGGATTCATTCAATTCAAATTGTGTTAATAATCATTTTGATACCCTTAGATAATTTTAAGAGTCGCCATCAAAGCAAGAGTTGAGAGCTTAGTATTAGTGAATTACACATATCTGTTCTAGCTCTAAACTGCGAGGGTGTTATGTGGCGCCCAAGACCGTGGAGCTTATAAAGACCAAATCCTACGCTAGGTAGTATTTGGAGCTATTGCAAGGCTTAATTTGTAAGCTAAACAGACAATTGAATTGCAAATAGAGTATAAGAAAAGTAGAATAAGAAACATAGAGAATAAGAATACTTTTGTATGATGACACGAAGCAAAAGTAGACAAACGATATACATACAGAACAACACAAACAAAATAAACGACAACATGAATACAGAAACAGAGACAACTCAGAATAGCGAAGGGGAGTTTGATATTAACAACCAGTTAGGGGATCAACATACACTCGCCCAATTAACAGTGGAGAATCAAGAGTCCAGGACGCGGGGACAGGACCACGAAGAAGTAGAAACGCCACAAATAACACCAGAGATACAACACGAGGTTAGACCGAGATTAGCACAAAAAACAACAACAGAAGCACCTAAAGAACCGGATATGTATGCATTACTACAACAATTGTCACAACAGATGTCACAGCAAACAGAATTATTACAAAAACAAATGCGTGAACAGAAGTTAGAACAATCACAACAGACGAAACAATTGCAGGAACGACTGTCGACACAATTACAAGAGCAATATCGAGACAATCACAAAATTCAAAACAATTACAAGTATCACAACAGGTTACACAACAAAACCAGGTCTTAAGAGACGAAATAGCCACACAACTCAGTGAATTCAAAAAGGAAAACAATGAAATTTTGCAACAATTTAAAGTAGACGCCAAAACTATGATAGATGAAGAGATTAGTACTATTAAGGATGAAATTAATAATAAGTTTAGTGATAATGAAAAATTACTGAAGGAAATAGACAATAAGCATAGTAATGACATTAAAATTAGAAACAAAAAAGTAATAGCGACCAATAAACGTTGTGACAAAAGTATTGCTGCTCACAAAATAGGGGCAGATAAATATTAAAAAGAGTTAGACAACAAAATGGATAACCATTCGGGCTAAACAAACCTCAAGTTGCAGCAGTTACAAAGCGACGTTCGGACGAAGATGGCATTGGTAAACGCGTCACCTGTCACCCGAAGCGTTGTCAACGAGCAGATAAAAGAAATCAAATTTAATGGATCCAGCTATTTCCCGATGGAGTTCATCAAGGAACTAACTGAGCTATACCATGAACATTATCACGACATCAACAACATCGCATGGGTACCGAGCCATCTGGAAGGAGAGGCTGCAATTTGGTGGCGGTTAGTCAAAGATAGTGTTAACAATTTTGCAGGGTTTACAGAAGCCTTTAGTAATAAGTATTGGAACGACGTTATCCAGGAACGGGTGCGAGACCAGTTGGAATTCGGACTCAGAGACAGGGATGTCTACAATCCAGTACTTAGAAAGAAAATTGTTGGAGAATAGGCAGTTGATTCCGCCCATCTCAGGCAGACATTTGATAAGGAAATTGGCAAGACATTACCCACATGAGATTGAGGTAGCTATTATCACTCGTGGGGTAAATGCGATTACTGAATGTGAGCAAGTGTTACTGGAATTCAATCACTTACGAAACGGCAGTAGGTCGATGAACCAAAGACCAGCTGACAGCCGGCTTGAAAGGAACCATTGAAAGCATAGCAGTGAAGAGAGAGTGAAAATGACCGAGCGAGACAGAATTAATGAAGAGCGGACACAATACCCTAGACCAGCTAAGTGGAAAAACCAGTTTAAGGTGGAAACTAATGTCATTCCGTCGACAAGTAATGCAGGTAGCAAGGTTGAATCAACGAGGCAAAAAAACTAGAGAAAGCATGTAAATATGTCTTAGATTTAAATGATAATAGTAAATACGACTTTCTTAGATATTAGGGATGACTTGATAAGTGATGATAATAAATGTTAGATTGAGAAGCAATAAATGCCCGGAGCTTCAAATAATGTTGAACGGCATGCCGATTAACGTATTGGTGGATACTGGCAGCCAAATAAATGCGATTTCGGAACGTTGGTTTGACAGTAATAAAAAAGATCTGGTGAAAATAGAGATGTTAAAACTATCTAATACCATAATTAAAGGAGCCACGGGCGGTAAATCTAAAAGAATTACACAGCAGGTATTGCTAAATGTGCAGGTTAAAGATTTACAGTTTGAAAGTGTTTTTATAGTAGTGCCGGACCTGGTGAGAGAATGTATTTTGGGCATTGACATGCTGGTGGAGAGTGGGTATGTGAAAGACCTTAATAATAAACAACTAATAATTAAAGGAGATCCTACCCATGGAGAGATGACCATAGCAGAAATATTACAGGTGGAGCTGGCAGCGAAGAAGAAGGCATCGTAGAAGTTATCAACCAAAAAATCCAGGAAATTGGAGTTAACCAACTGCGACAAGGAAGAACTACGGAAGATATTACCAAATAATAAAACGGTATTTCATGAGACACCAGGGCGAATTACAACGTATTGCCACACATTTGAAGTGACAGATAAAACACCATATTGTCAGAAGGGTTGGCCAATTCCAATGAGATATCAAAATGCTGTGAGAACTGAAATTCGGAGAATGGAGGAGCACGGGATGATTGAAAGGGCACAATGTTCATACATTAACCCGATGGTTACTGTGATAAAGCCAGGTTATGAAGGTGCAATCCTGATAAATGAAGTGCTGACCAAGTGTGGAAATATCAAAGTAATGTCTACCATTGATTTACGAAGCTCATTTTGGCAGATTCCTTTACACCCGGATTGTAGGGATTATACTGGATTTTTATATGAGGGCAAGTGCTACCAATATACTGTAACTCCATTCGGCCTAAAAACCAGTTTAGCCAGTTTGACACGCGGATTGGACCGAGTACTATCTGGCAAGGTGAAGAGTTTTACTGTCCTATATGTGGATGATTGCCTATGTATTTCAGCCAGTGTGGAAGAGCATTTAAGACACCTAAAATTATTATTTCGAGATCTGAAACAGGCAAACCTTACGGTAAATTTTAAGAAGTCACAGTTTTTTCGCAAAGAGATCAATTATTTAGGATACTGTTTGACTACACAGGGGATAACAGCTGCTCCAGATAAAGTGAAAGCTATACAAGAATTCTGTAGGCCTAAAAACCAAAAACAACTTAAGGGATTTCTGGGGTTAACTAAACTTTTATAGCAGGTTTATGAACAAATATGCTGAAGCTACACAACCGCTGCTGGACTTGTTGAAGAAAAATTCAAATTTCAAGTGGACTCAGGAAATAGATCGACAGTTTCAAGGGGTTAAGGAATTGTTTATTGAAACGGTAATGCTCAAACACCCTGACCTAAATAAGCGTTTCTACCTGCAGACGGACGCCAGTAAATATGCTATTGGAGGACTACTTTATCAGCTGGATGAAAATAATGAAATCGGCGTGGTCGTGTTCACCAGTCGTGTGCTATGAGGCGCGGAGCTGAACTATTTCACCACGGAATTAGATCAAATATATTGCAACTTACCGTCTGTGGCTTCCAGAAACAACGTCTTCACAAAGTTGACATGTTTCGGGACACTAGTCCCATCATCAGAACTTAAATTAATCGTGTATCAATTAAGTTGATACATTTGTCAATTAATTAAAATATTAAAATTCAACATGAAATAAATAATTTAAAACAATATAAATACGTAAATGTCTAAAAGCGAGCGCGAACATTTAACGATGTACATCGTACGGAGATTGACCGCGCACTGAATTACGTTTTGCTCCCACACGACAATAGCGCAAAGCAGTGTCGTACAATACATTTAATTTGAAAAGCAGTTTATCATTTAAAACACGCGGCTTGGTATCAGTATTGTTATATGCTTTATAAATTTCATACTCTTCAAGAGCGTTCAAGTATCGCCCTTTCTTACATATGTGAAGGGGTATTAAATTAGTTTTAAAATTTGTGTAATTATGATTCTCGGAATGAGGTGTTCTGCAAATTTTGACTTGATATTGTCCAAACTGTGAAGGTGTGTAGGCGGCCTATGTTCTGTAAATCTTTTTAAAAAAACTACGTCCTGTCTGGCCCACATAAAAGGCGTCACATATCAATTTGTAAACACCAGTTTTGTGTTCAAGGCTGGTAGTTGTGCGGACACGAAGATTATTCATAATATTATTAGTGGTTTTGTAAGTGACCTTTATATTGCTGGTTTTATTAAAAATTGACCCAAAAATCTTAGGCATAAAGTATGTGTACGGTGTTGCAATGTATTTGCGTGTTGTATTCTCGCGTGTTTTATGTCCGTTAATGTTTCTATGTTTTTTCTTATGTTTTCGAAGGATGTTGTTCACCATATCGACATCATAACCATTAACAACTGCAATGTGTTTACCATTAACAACTGAATTAGACACCATTAAACGGTGTCCGCAGAACTACCAGCCTTGAACACAAAACTGGTGTTTACAAATTGATATGTGACGCCTTATAGTTCAATACACTGCTTTCAGTGTATAAGAAAGGAGGTAATATCAAGGCAAAGTATTTGTTTGTAACTATGTCGTGAATAGCGGGACATGGGACACAAAGCGGTATGTAGCGTTTGACAAGAAGGTAGCACAAACCAGTTGAGGGTTCTGTTTGTAAACAAGCTGTGGGCCCAATGACAATGTAAACAGCTGATGGATGTAAAGGGTAGAGAATGGAGTAATAAAAGAAATTACTAAATATACAGTAGTATATGTAATTAAAATTGACTTGTAGATATATTTAACGTAATATGAATGTAATAGGTGTAAAAAAAAAAAAAAAACATTGTAAAGGGGTTAAATAAATGTAAAAAGATCCATTTGAAGGACGCAGCAATAGAATCCTCATCAATTATCTACCACAAATCTTATACGATTCTATTGGGGGGAAAATATAACATTAAAATTTAATGGTACTCAATTTTACTTAGATTTTATATAGAATAATGATTAGTAATTGTTTATTAGACTAAGACATGCAAGTAACGTTGAGTTGAAGTACTGTTAGCACCAAGCCTAGCGGTGTTCTTCAAAAGAACACACCCTTGTCGAGGCGCCTGTCTGACGGGGAGAAAACCATACAACAAGTCACGTACAGGGTGAAGAATCATAAAAAATGTATTGTACTAAAAAAATCAATAAAGTTTAAGTGAAATTGAGAGAAAGCTGAGTGTTCAGACAATCCAGTCCGTTGGAAATAGAGTGAGAAGTTAGAGCGAGCGAGCATTAGGTGGCGTCCCTCTCCACTTGTTTGTATAAGTTTGGCAAGCGCTGTTTTTTGGCGAATGAAAGAAAGCGTCATTTTTTTAGCGGGTGAAATTAGCTAGTTGGGTTGGAGGAAATCAAATATCGCGGTACAGGAAACCAATGGGAATGCGATTTGTAAATATTGAGTGTGGGTAAGGATTGTGTGTGTATAAAAAACGTAGTTCGGAAATTTGTCGGGAGTCTACGGAGGACATTACAGCTATCAGACTCGTCACCGCGTATTAAGATTTTTTTTATAGCTAAAACTTGCGATAATTAGTATGAGTACAATATTCATGTCTTGCATTAATAGTATTAAAACCGTTAGTACAGTGGAAGAAATATACTAACATCAAAGTAATCATTGTGATAAATATACTGTAACTTGGCGATAAACTATCGAACTCCACATCAAAGATAATCTAACCGTGAATCGGGAAGTTACGTGGCGTTGAAGTGTATTCGGTATGAATTATTGATATTGTGAGCACTCAGCTTAATAACATATTTACTAAGGTGTCAGAATAAATAGTAGTTATACACTAATTATATTGTAAATCAGTAAGTAGATGTGAGCTATGTAGTGAAAGTGAAACCTAGGTCATTAAGTGTTAGTGTCAACGAGTGTCGACAACAGCATCGTCCGAATCGCCGACGAACGCAAAGCTCCAGGATCGCAGACTCCGAGGGAAGGAATCACCAACACAAACGGAATCCAATAAATGAGTAAAACAAATTTTGAACATTAAAACTCATAATAATTCATGTATTTTTTATTAAATCTATTACTATTGGCAATTCAATCTGTCTAAGAACCTACTTTCAAATGAGAATTGATGAGAAGCTGTAATTTCAATATTATGAATCATTTTAAGATTGTATGTATATTTGTAATGTGTTAATGAAGAGTTTATTAAAATTAGGATTCATTCAATTCAAATTGTGTTAATAATCATTTTGATACCCTTAGATAATTTTAAGAGTCGCCATCAAAGCAAGAGTTGAGAGCTTAGTATTAGTGAATTACACATATCTGTTCTAGCTCTAAACTGCGAGGGTGTTATGTGGCGCCCAAGACCGTGGAGCTTATAAAGACCAAATCCTACGCTAGGTAGTATTTGGAGCTATTGCAAGGCTTAATTTGTAAGCTAAACAGACAATTGAATTGCAAATAGAGTATAAGAAAAGTAGAATAAGAAACATAGAGAATAAGAATACTTTTGTATGATGACACGAAGCAAAAGTAGACAAACGATATACATACAGAACAACACAAACAAAATAAACGACAACATGAATACAGAAACAGTGACAACTCAGAATAGCGAAGGGGAGTTTGATATTAACAACCAGTTAGGGGATCAACATACACTCGCCCAATTAACAGTGGAGAATCAAGAGTCCAGGACGCGGGGACAGGACCACGAAGAAGTAGAAACGCCACAAATAACACCAGAGATACAACACGAGGTTAGACCGAGATTAGCACAAAAAACAACAACAGAAGCACCTAAAGAACCGGATATGTATGCATTACTACAACAATTGTCACAACAGATGTCACAGCAAACAGAATTATTACAAAAACAAATGCGTGAACAGAAGTTAGAACAATCACAACAGACGAAACAATTGCAGGAACGACTGTCGACACAATTACAAGAGCAATATCGAGACAATCACAAAATTCAAAACAATTACAAGTATCACAACAGGTTACACAACAAAACCAGGTCTTAAGAGACGAAATAGCCACACAACTCAGTGAATTCAAAAAGGAAAACAATGAAATTTTGCAACAATTTAAAGTAGACGCCAAAACTATGATAGATGAAGAGATTAGTACTATTAAGGATGAAATTAATAATAAGTTTAGTGATAATGAAAAATTACTGAAGGAAATAGACAATAAGCATAGTAATGACATTAAAATTAGAAACAAAAAAGTAATAGCGACCAATAAACGTTGTGACAAAAGTATTGCTGCTCACAAAATAGGGGCAGATAAATATTAAAAAGAGTTAGACAACAAAATGGATAACCATTCGGGCTAAACAAACCTCAAGTTGCAGCAGTTACAAAGCGACGTTCGGACGAAGATGGCATTGGTAAACGCGTCACCTGTCACCCGAAGCGTTGTCAACGAGCAGATAAAAGAAATCAAATTTAATGGATCCAGCTATTTCCCGATGGAGTTCATCAAGGAACTAACTGAGCTATACCATGAACATTATCACGACATCAACAACATCGCATGGGTACCGAGCCATCTGGAAGGAGAGGCTGCAATTTGGTGGCGGTTAGTCAAAGATAGTGTTAACAATTTTGCAGGGTTTACAGAAGCCTTTAGTAATAAGTATTGGAACGACGTTATCCAGGAACGGGTGCGAGACCAGTTGGAATTCGGACTCAGAGACAGGGATGTCTACAATCCAGTACTTAGAAAGAAAATTGTTGGAGAATAGGCAGTTGATTCCGCCCATCTCAGGCAGACATTTGATAAGGAAATTGGCAAGACATTACCCACATGAGATTGAGGTAGCTATTATCACTCGTGGGGTAAATGCGATTACTGAATGTGAGCAAGTGTTACTGGAATTCAATCACTTACGAAACGGCAGTAGGTCGATGAACCAAAGACCAGCTGACAGCCGGCTTGAAAGGAACCATTGAAAGCATAGCAGTGAAGAGAGAGTGAAAATGACCGAGCGAGACAGAATTAATGAAGAGCGGACACAATACCCTAGACCAGCTAAGTGGAAAAACCAGTTTAAGGTGGAAACTAATGTCATTCCGTCGACAAGTAATGCAGGTAGCAAGGTTGAATCAACGAGGCAAAAAAACTAGAGAAAGCATGTAAATATGTCTTAGATTTAAATGATAATAGTAAATACGACTTTCTTAGATATTAGGGATGACTTGATAAGTGATGATAATAAATGTTAGATTGAGAAGCAATAAATGCCCGGAGCTTCAAATAATGTTGAACGGCGTGCCGATTAACGTATTGGTGGATACTGGCAGCCAAATAAATGCGATTTCGGAACGTTGGTTTGACAGTAATAAAAAAGATCTGGTGAAAATAGAGATGTTAAAACTATCTAATACCATAATTAAAGGAGCCACGGGCGGTAAATCTAAAAGAATTACACAGCAGGTATTGCTAAATGTGCAGGTTAAAGATTTACAGTTTGAAAGTGTTTTTATAGTAGTGCCGGACCTGGTGAGAGAATGTATTTTGGGCATTGACATGCTGGTGGAGAGTGGGTATGTGAAAGACCTTAATAATAAACAACTAATAATTAAAGGAGATCCTACCCATGGAGAGATGACCATAGCAGAAATATTACAGGTGGAGCTGGCAGCGAAGAAGAAGGCATCGTAGAAGTTATCAACCAAAAAATCCAGGAAATTGGAGTTAACCAACTGCGACAAGGAAGAACTACGGAAGATATTACCAAATAATAAAATGGTATTTCGTGAGACACCAGGGCGAATTACAACGTATTGCCACACATTTGAAGTGACAGATAAAACACCATATTGTCAGAAGGGTTGGCCAATTCCAATGAGATATCAAAATGCTGTGAGAACTGAAATTCGGAGAATGGAGGAGCACGGGATGATTGAAAGGGCACAATGTTCACACATTAACCCGATGGTTACTGTGATAAAGCCAGGTTATGAAGGTGCAATCCCGATAAATAAAGTGCTGACCAAGTGTGGAAATATCAAAGTAATGTCTACCATTGATTTACGAAGCTCATTTTGGCAGATCCCTTTACACCCGGATTGTAGGGATTATACTGGATTTTATATATGAGGGCAAGTGCTACCGATATACTATAACCCCATTCGGCCTAAAAACCAGTTTAGCCAGTTTGACACGCGGATTGGACCGAGTACTATCTGACAAGGTGATGAGTTTCACTGTCCTATATGTGGATGATTGCCTATGTATTTCAGCCAGTGTGGAAGAGCATTTAAGACACCTAAAATTATTATTTCGAGATCTGAAACAGGCAAACCTTACGGTAAATTTTAAGAAGTCACAGTTTTTTCGCAAAGAGATCAATTATTTAGGATACTGTTTGACTACACAGGGGATAACAGCTGCTCCAGATAAAGTGAAAGCTATACAAGAATTCTGTAGGCCTAAAAACCAAAAACAACTTAAGGGATTTCTGGGGTTAACTAAACTTTTATAGCAGGTTTATGAACAAATATGCTGAAGCTACACAACCGCTGCTGGACTTGTTAAAGAAAAATTCAAATTTCAAGTGGACTCAGGAAATAGATCGACAGTTTCAAGGGGTTAAGGAATTGTTTATTGAAACGGTAATGCTCAAACACCCTGACCTAAATAAGCGTTTCTACCTGCAGACGGACGCCAGTAAATATGCTATTGGAGGACTACTTTATCAGCTGGATGAAAATAATGAAATCGGCGTGGTCGTGTTCACCAGTCGTGTGCTATGAGGCGCGGAGCTGAACTATTTCACCACGGAATTAGATCAAATATATTGCAACTTACCGTCTGTGGCTTCCAGAAACAACGTCTTCACAAAGTTGACATGTTTCGGGACACTAGTCCCATCATCAGAACTTAAATTAATCGTGTATCAATTAAGTTGATACATTTGTCAGTTAATTAAAATATTAAAATTCAATATGAAATAAATAATTTAAAATAATATAAATACGTAAATGTCTAAAAGCGAGCGCGAACATTTAACGATGTACATCGTACGGAGATTGACCGCGCACTGAATTACGTTTTGCTCCCACACGACAATAGCGCAAAACAGTGTCATACAATACATTTAATTTGAAAAGCAGTTTATCATTTAAAACACGCGGCTTGGTATCAGTATTGTTATATGCTTTATAAATTTCATACTCTTCAAGAGCGTTCAAGTATCGCCCTTTCTTACATATGTGAAGGGGTATTAAATTAGTTTTAAAATTTGTGTAATTATGATTCTCGGAATGAGGTGTTCTGCAAATTTTGACTTGATATTGTCCAAACTGTGAAGGTGTGTAGGCGACCTATGTTCTATAAATCTTTTTAAAAAACTACGTCCTGTCTGGCCCACATAAAAGGCGTCACATATCACTTTGTAAACACCAGTTTTGTGTTCAAGGCTGGTAGTTGTGCGGACACGAAGATTATTCATAATATTATTAGTGGTTTTGTAAGTGACCTTTATATTGCTGGTTTTATTAAAAATTGACCCAAAAATCTTAGGCATAAAGTATGTGTACGGTGTTGCAATGTATTTGCGTGTTGTATTCTTGCGTGTTTTATGTCCGTTAATGTTTCTATGTTTTTTCTTATGTTTTCGAAGGATGTTGTTCACCATTCGACATCATAACCATTAACAACTGCAATGTGTTTACCATTAACAACTGAATTAGACACCATTAAACAGTGTCCGCAGAACTACCAGCCTTGAACACAAAACTGGTGTTTACAAATTGATATGTGACGCCTTATAGTTCAATACACTGCTTTCAGTGTATAAGAAAGGAGGTAATATCAAGGCAAAGTATTTGTTTGTAACTATGTCGTGAATAGCGGGACATGGGACCCAAAGCGGTATGTAGCGTTTGACAAGAAGGTAGCACAAACCAAGCACAAACCAGTTGAGGGTTCTGTTTGTAAACAAGCTGTGGGCCCAAGGACAATGTTAACAGCTGATGGATGTAAAGGGTAGAGAATGGAGTAATAAAAGAAATTACTAAATATACCGTAGTATATGTAATTAAAATTGACTTGTAGATATATTTAACGTAATATGAATGTAATAGGTGTAAAAAAAAAACATTGTAAAGGGGTTAAATAAATGTAAAAAGATCCATTTGAAGGACGCAGCAATAGAATCCTCATCAATTATCTACCACAAATCTTATACGATTCTATTGGGGGGAAAATATAACATTAAAATTTAATGGTACTCAATTTTACTTAGATTTTATATAGAATAATGATTAGTAATTGTTTATTAGACTAAGACATGCAAGTAACGTTGAGTTGAAGTACTGTTAGCACCAAGCCTAGCAGTGTTCTTCAAAAGAACACACCCTTGTCGAGGCGCCTGTCTGACGGGGAGAAAACCATACAACAAGTCACGTACAGGGTGAAGAATCATAAAATGTATTGTACTAAAAAAATCAATAAAGTTTAAGTGAAATTGAGAGAAAGCTGAGTGTTCAGACAATCCAGTCCGTTGGAAATAGAGTGAGAAGTTAGAGCGAGCGAGCATTAGGTGGCGTCCCTCTCCACTTGTTTGTATAAGTTTGGCAAGCGCTGTTTTTTGGCGAATGAAAGAAAGCGTCATTTTTTTAGCGGATGAAATTAGCTAGTTGGGTTGGAGAAAATCAAATATCGCGGTACAGGAAACCAATGGGAATGCGATTTGTAAATATTGAGTGTGGGTAAGGATTGTGTGTGTATAAAAAACGTAGTTCGGAAATTTGTCAGGAGTCTACGGAGGACATTACAGCTATCAGACTCGTCACCGCATATTAAGATTAACTAAAACTTATGATAATTAGTATGAGTACAATATTCGTGTCGTGCATTAATAGTATTAAAACCGTTAGTGCAGTGGAAGAAATATACTAACATCAAAGTAATCATTGTGATAAATATACTGTAACTTGGCGATAAACTATCGAACTCCACATCAAAGATAATCTAACCGTGAATCGGGAAGTTACGAAGTGTTGAAGTGTATTTGGTATGAATTATTGATATTGTGAGCACTCAGCTTAATAACATATTTACTAAGGTGTCAGAATAAATAGTAGTTATACACTAATTATATTGTAAATCAGTAAGTAGATGTGAGCTGTGTAGTGAAAGTGAAACCTAGGTCATTAAGTGTTAGTGTCAATGAGTGTCGATAACAGGATCGTCCGAATTGCCGATGAACGCAAAGCTCCAGGATCGCAGACTCCGAGGGAAGGAATCACCAACACAAACGGAATTCAACAAACAAGTAAAACAAATTTTGAACATTAAAACTCATAATAATTCATGTATTTTTTGTTAAATCTATTACTATTGGCAATTCAATCTGTCTAAGAACCTACTTTCAAATGAGAATTGATGAGAAGCTATAATTTCAATATTGTGAATCATTTTAAGATTGTATGTAAATTTGTAATGTGTTAATGAAGAGTTTATTAAAATTAGGATTCATTCAATTCAAATTGTGTTAATAATCATTTTGATACCCTTAGATAATTTTAAGAGTCGCCATCAAAGCAAGAGTTGAGAGCTTAGTATTAGTGAATTACACATATCTTTTTCTAGCTCTAAACTGCGAGGGTGGTAAAGGATGTTATTGTTATGAATGTTTAAATAGTAAGATTATATAGTAAATGTTTATAAGCATTGTTATGATAGCATAAAGAAAAGCAGAGTGTGAAGCTACGAATTATGTCCCTAGTTCTGGGCGTCAAATGTGAAGCTACTTTCCTTCACATAAAATTAACTAACATACATTGTTAACATACATTGTATATTTGTCGGGCGCCATCTTGCCAACTGCAAGAAAACCATTTATGAGGGTTCTTTTCAGCGGACTAGGAGAGCAGAATGTGGTTGCTGAAAATAATTAATTTAATTCATATTGGCAATGAACCTAAGGTTTATTTATTCTTTAATACACACAACAACAAAAAATAAAACTTCTTTTCCTACATTTACATACTATTGCCAACTTAACTATGAACTCGTGAAATGAATGTCATTAAAATTATTTTTCTTACATAAAATTTGGTCTTATTTATTAATTATATTTCTTTGATTATATTTCACCAATAATTACATTTAATGATTACATATCTTCACAAACCAGCCTTCTTTGTTTAAATTTATCTATTCTCACATACTCACGCACACACACACACACATAATTTATACCCCGTGAGATCTCATATTAGATTTTATTTTATTTCCTTCTATTAAAAAAAATTGAAATGTTTAAAATTTTTGTCTAAAGTGATGTTTTCTCATGTTTACTTATCTGTTCATTTGTGTCCGGGCGATGTTACACGCACAACGTAACTAGCGGATCTATTGAGTTTATTATATTGATTTCACATTTTGATCACTGTAATAATCGTGCATTGTTTAATTAGACATTGTTCACATTTGTTGGTGTGTTGCGGGCCCGCACTTACTGCCGAAACTTTTTATAGAGACCACTCGCGAGTGGTGATGGCGTTATACTGGGCTGAGAAATAGGCGCTATTTTGTGAAGTGACTGTTGTGGTGTGATCAAGTCCTATTGTTTTTTAGTTTGTATCCTTCCGCCAGCTGCATGTCACCGTTATGTAACTGACTTACTCATCAAGGATAGGCTCTGACGTAACGCTCGCCTGATGTTTCATTGCATAATTTGTTTACCGTTACATAATGTGTTTACTGGTTTTGTGTTCGTCATTGTCTGACCTTGACACAGCTTGTCGGCTATCAAATACGTTCATACTGGTTTTACAAAACATTGTTAAACAATTCTGCACAGTCAATGTTGCCACGGTTGTTTTCATTTCAAACAAATTTACCTCTCGGTTACAAAATTTATAATTTCTGTCCTTATCACTCAACAAGTTATTTATTATTAAAAAATACAAATCCTGTTATTACCCCAGGTATGCCCAAAAATGCCCCGCTACAATACCCCCTCAATGAGATATTTTATGCCGTAGCATAAAAAATCTCATTGACACATTCATACTTGCTAAAGGGATCAGCCAGGATATGTCGCCACAACCCCCTGTATGGTTTACAAAAAAGAATAATCAACTCACCCTTGGTCTGGTGACTGTGACTGCATCTGCATGACAATACTGGACTTCTCTCTCGAGATCCCAACACCGTAGAGTCAGACAGATACTCAACGCCCCTGCTCTGACGCGCAGGCCAGCTCAGGTCCGTCGCCACAGCATCACCAAACACTGAAACAACAAATCAAAATATTAAATAGTGGCCTTATACAACACCATATCCCCAACTGATCTATTCCCCCCTAGCGGTGCTGGTTTGCGCTAAGAAGCACTGGTTTTGTTTTTACTCTCTTATTACTAACATGTATATATCAGAATACCTAACATAACTTAACATAAGAAAACACAGTACATTAATAATTCATTTAACAACTTACAATTAAAATGTTACACACTTTACATCATTAAATTAGCATATAAAATCAAAAAATTACTTTTAAACTTGATTTACTCTTATTAATTTGTTTCTCAAAATTACAAAAATTATTTTTTTTTTTTTTTTTTTTTTTTTTTTTTTTTTTTTTTTTTTTTTTTTTTATGGCCATCATTATTCCATTTCATTACTTTGGGTGATTCTACTTTATTCCTTATAATTTACTTTATCCACTTGGCATTTACTCATAAACTTCCCCTTTCATTCCATTTCATTACGCTCCCTTACAAAATCTTTAACTAGTATGACACCCCTCTATCAAAATTTTACTAACCCTTCTCTACCTCTAACTACTTACTACTTTAACTCCAATCGCCACCTACTACTCTAATCGCTACCTTAAAAAAAAATACTCTCTAACCCTTTGTACATAGGATACGTGTTTCCCCCCCCCAAAAAAGCTCAATTCCCGTTCTCTGGCCCCTGGATTTTTACCTAAGGCGGCCCCTTCCCACTAAAACTATACCAAATCCCGTCCCAACCCTTATGTTGCGGACTCCCACATTACACTACCACTACTACAAAATTACCATCCCCAAAAAATCTCAATCTCATAACCTCACTACAATTACAACAAATTAACATCAACAAATAAACAATATATCGCTCCAAACTCTACATAAAATCTCCATAACTACTGTGTCTCCACTTATTTCTCAAAATTCTATAACATACATTAACTCAAAACAACATTGCATTATTTTCATTTCCACTATTACTTTAACTTTTACTTCGATTTGGACAAATCTATGTCCCACAAAATTCAACTTGAATTGACTCAAACATTTTATTCAAACAATTACTATCACCCACTTCTATCTTTTACAACCTATTGAAAATTTTACTTATTACAACTATTTTTCATTTTATTTTAAAATCTGTAAACACATTGAAAACATATTATTATATTTTTATAATACTTATTCCTAACATACTAAATGCAAACAACACAATAAGACATAATAACACAATATAAGAAGTATTTAGTGCCTCTAATTTTTAAATTCAAACAAAATTATTGAGTAGCAAATCATCATTATTATACGTTATCATCAAAAATTTTTTAATACGTTATCCCCTTGGATAACCTCCCAGCCACACACACTATTTCAGAATTATGGAAGACTGTGGCGCCTTTTCGCTTCCACAGAGACTGTATATTTTGGAGCAGGATTTTTACCTCTCCGTGTCTCTGCTTCCGCTGTTAAGTTTAAAATTGGTGAACATCAACATGTTCTCGTTAAATAATTATACACCCTTAAACGGATCTACCACCTGGCTCTGCTGTTCCTTCTCGAACAGAGTGGCAGCCGCTGTTCCATAGTTTGGTGATTCCCCTTTTTTATTACCCCCCTTCAATTTCAAAATGCACCTTTACAACGATAACAGCTATGGCCAGTTATGGTCAGCGCGTAATCGTAATGTGCCCCAACCATAGCTGTTAAAGCTAAACCAATTCCACGGTCAGGGTTCGGTGAGGCCGTGACCGCCCGAAAAGTTGGGGAATCACAAGTAAAATTAAATTTACGAATTTATATTTAAATGACAATATTAATTTAGATGGGGTTTTAACCCACTTTGTATGGAAGCTTAACCATTATTAACATAAAATAATTAATACAACATCTACAACCTTCCCCCATAGCAGTTCCACACTACACTGTTATAATACATCACATAACACAATACACAAATAGCAATACACCTGGATTATTAGCATACATCAAACAAACAATTCTCTTTTAAATAATTTATATAAAATTTATAAACATTATTATTTAAAATTTTTTATTAACTCTTTTTTATTTATCATCATTATGAATTTATCCTGTGTTGTAATCAGATTTTCAGAATTGCTAAAAATTTATTATTAACACATATTTTTAACCATTATGTTCCACAAAATTCCACAAAATAAACCATTTAACATTTATTTATTTATTCATGATTATTAAATTAAAATCTCATCACACAATTTAAATTCCTTATAAAATTCAAACACATAATATTCAATCACAATATCTAAACATCTCCACTTATTTAATTCAATTTATTATTAAAATTAAATATTCATTTGATTATTAAAACATATTTCAATTATCAACATTCTACAAATCATTAACTATTGTCTTCATAATTATTTTGTTATTTAATTAGAGTGCTAAAATATTAACAATATTATTATTATTAATACAACATTTTCTAAAACATATACACATTACTTTTCTAACATTTCATAATACACACAAATGAATTTAATATTATTTACAAAATATGCGTCAAAACTGTTCAAGTGTATCTCACTTCATGTCCACATCTGCCATGTCAAACAACCATAAAACAAAATGTTTAATTGTCTTTTATTGTCTTACAGTCTACCCTCCATCGTCCCAAATCAACCTTGGTTTTATATAACACTGTTGCTTTTTATTTACAAACAAATGGTTACTTTGTGTGTCATAACCAGAACAATCAAATTCACTCATTTTACCAGAATACTCATTAAACCAGTCTACGTTAAGTATTTTTGTTAAGTCTCCGTCATTACCTTCATTCACTATCGGTCTAATTATTTTTATCACATCATTGTAATCATTATTATTCAAATATATTTCTAAGCCTTCTTTCCATTCATCATACTTTCTATTCAAATTATACAATTCTGTTACATACCATTCTCTATTTACCTCTCTCTCTTCATAACACCACATCACATTCTCACAATTATTTCGGACAGAGGGTACACAATTACTCCACAAAAATAAACACCTCAATTCATCTACCAATACGGGACTCTTGCCCTTCAACCACAACACTTGTGGACTCAATAAATCATCATAAACATCATAAATAATAAAGGGAAAATTTGCCCTCTGTCCCCACTCTACTACAACATTATTTTTTCTCTCTCTCTCTAACTCACTGACACACATTAACATTTCATAATCACTACCTTCCACCAACTCATCAGTACTCTCATTCTTTATATTTTCATCATTATTCTTCACCCCCACTATACTCTCAAAATTGTCTACTATTTCGTCATTTTTACATTTTGTCTTACTTAAAACATTGTCACCTAATTTCTCGAACTTCTGTTCTAACTTATTTAAACTGTTTCTTATTATTTCGTGAGTGCTTTCTAAATGTTTATTCATTTCTTGTATTTCATGTTTCAACTCTTTATTCTGATTTTTTAATAACTCCTCAAAACTATTCTGTTGAATATCGAACTTCTTATTTATACTACTTTTGAACTCTTGCATCTCGTTTTTGTGTTCATCTAATTTATGGTTTTGAACGTCAAACTTCCCGTTGAAACTACTATTCATTTTATTGATATCACTACTTAAATTCTCAGACATTGTTTTCATTAAATTGAATATATCTGCCATCGACAACTCTGCAACTCGTGTTGTCGACGGGGTAGATTGAGCCGATACATTGTCAATTACCATCGACTCCGTAAGAGTGTTTTCTAAATTTAAATCTGGATTCTCCATTTTATAATACTACAATTCTCACTGTAAATAAAATACTAACATATCATATCTACTTTCACACCACAATGTATCTACTTGTATAACGCTTTGCGCTACTTTACGTAACTCTCTATGCACTTTTTTTTTTTTTTTTATACTTCAATCATTCCAAAATTTACTTATATAATACCCTTCACCTTACTTAATAATTATCATACATATTAATTATTATGCATATTGCTTCACAATACCAGCTATAAAATATCAACATCAACATTTCACACTTATCACAACATAACCCCAGATTTGCGTTTATTTTACGTATGCAAAAAAAAATTTATTTTACCTTAAACAACCATTCTGCTTTCCCAGTGGGCCTATATTTATATAATATTATTATATAAATCGTCCCTAAGTTCGGAAGCCAAATGTGAAGCTACGAATTATGTCCCTAGTTCTGGGCGTCAAATGTGAAGCTACTTTCCTTCACATAAAATTAACTAACATACATTGTTAACATACATTGTATATTTGTCGGGCGCCATCTTGCCAACTGCAAGAAAACCATTTATGAGGGTTCTTTTCAGCGGACTAGGAGAGCAGAATGTGGTTGCTGAAAATAATTAATTTAATTCATATTGGCAATGAACCTAAGGTTTATTTATTCTTTAATACACACAACAACAAAAAATAAAACTTCTTTTCCTACATTTACATACTATTGCCAACTTAACTATGAACTCGTGAAATGAATGTCATTAAAATTATTTTTCTTACATAAAATTTGGTCTTATTTATTAATTATATTTCTTTGATTATATTTCACCAATAATTACATTTAATGATTACATATCTTCACAAACCAGCCTTCTTTGTTTAAATTTATCTATTCTCACATACTCACGCACACACACACACACATAATTTATACCCCGTGAGATCTCATATTAGATTTTATTTTATTTCCTTCTATTAAAAAAAATTGAAATGTTTAAAATTTTTGTCTAAAGTGATGTTTTCTCATGTTTACTTATCTGTTCATTTGTGTCCGGGCGATGTTACACGCACAACGTAACTAGCGGATCTATTGAGTTTATTATATTGATTTCACATTTTGATCACTGTAATAATCGTGCATTGTTTAATTAGACATTGTTCACATTTGTTGGTGTGTTGCGGGCCCGCACTTACTGCCGAAACTTTTTATAGAGACCACTCGCGAGTGGTGATGGCGTTATACTGGGCTGAGAAATAGGCGCTATTTTGTGAAGTGACTGTTGTGGTGTGATCAAGTCCTATTGTTTTTTAGTTTGTATCCTTCCGCCAGCTGCATGTCACCGTTATGTAACTGACTTACTCATCAAGGATAGGCTCTGACGTAACGCTCGCCTGATGTTTCATTGCATAATTTGTTTACCGTTACATAATGTGTTTACTGGTTTTGTGTTCGTCATTGTCTGACCTTGACACAGCTTGTCGGCTATCAAATACGTTCATACTGGTTTTACAAAACATTGTTAAACAATTCTGCACAGTCAATGTTGCCACGGTTGTTTTCATTTCAAACAAATTTACCTCTCGGTTACAAAATTTATAATTTCTGTCCTTATCACTCAACAAGTTATTTATTATTAAAAAATACAAATCCTGTTATTACCCCAGGTATGCCCAAAAATGCCCCGCTACAAGAGGAGATGATAATGTTAATATTATAGAACTGCGCAAAAGTTATAATTGTTGAAATAAGCATTAAGAGTAAGTTATATTATGTTTGAGTGGTGATGAAGCCTATGTTAAAGTAATAAATTTAAAGATAAAATGCATTAATAGGTCGAAAAAGCTATAATAAGTAATATAAATCAGGAATCAGTGTAAACTAGCTATAACTAAGCAATAAGAACTTAGTAATAAGAGTAAAATTAAAATAAAAACAATGTAAAAAGGATAGGTCAGAGTAGGCCTAAAACAGTGTGAACCAAAATTGTAAAATATACACAAATAACAGTAAACAGTGAGGGAAAAAGATAAGTAAACATAAAATAACAAACCAAAGAACAATACAAATACAAAATAATTTGCAAAAAAAAAACACATAATAACCAAATTAAGTAAAAAGAATAATAATAGCCAAATAATAGAACAGGCTAGAAATAACAGAAAACAATCATGTTTGATGTCTAAGTAAACTACATCAGAAAAGATACTCAATGATAATAATAATAATCATATTGGTAATAAGACAAGGAAAATATCTTAATTAGAAAATATTTAGTCATTTTGAGCAAAAACCCAAGCTTTATAACAATGAGTACAAAATGCTTTTAACCAATAGAGAGGAGTCTGGTTACCATAACAACGAAACTTTATTAGAGAAAAACCATTATAAACGAATTAGGAGTCCATTTTTAGCATCAAAAGAAGGCAGTTGGCAAAATTGTCGATCCATAAAAGTTAGAAAAATAAACCAAACAGATGAATTAAAACCAATAATAACGAATGGAAAAGAAAAGACAAACTTAACAGAAACTTTTAGCAAGATAAATCCAAATTAATTGAGAATTATAAGAAATAAAACCAATATAAGAGAAGGACGACTTGAACACCAGAACTTATGAAAATAATCCATCAAACATTGATGAACTTGTAATAATATAATATTAAATTACTTTACTACACCCACGAGATTGACCATAACACTTAAAAGAATTAACGCACAATATCCAAACTTGGTTCAAACACTATAAACACTGAATAACTATTAAGATATACAATAATCATTATTAAAAGATTATTCAAATTAATTATTAACACTTTGAGAAATAAGAAAAGATTTATACACGATCTGTAACAACCTATGTTTGTAAAGTGAACTCACTATTGTTTTAAATTCTAAGAAAACTATTGTAAAGAACGATCATAATATTTAATTAACTTGATGTCAAGGATTGTACTTCCGAAAATCATTTTGTTATCTTTTTGCTGTAATCAAAAACTTTTTGACTGAATAAAGCAGTGAAAACATTAATAGACACTCAGTCGAACGGCCCAAGTCAGCATAACAAACCGCTGAGTTGCAATTTGTTTATAGCCGCAGCAAATCGTTATGAAATTATGATGCAACTTGGAAATTTAACGAAACATAACACTTTTATCGTTATAAATTGAAGACGATTCCCAAAGTGAACTTCACGGGACGAGAAGAATTTGTCGGTACAATATTTTTTCCCCTTAGAATTTATTTGTCATTTGCACAGAAATAAATAATTATTACAAATTTGTTACCGTAAAATTGACAACATTACCATCCCGATGGAAAAATATAGAGCCTGCAGAATTTTATTGCTTCTTGATGTTTTCACTGCTGATGCCAAGAGTAAAAAAATTAGAAATAGACGAATATTGGGGCACAGGATTTGCTATTACTGACGCCGATATTTCTCCATATTATGCCTAGGGACCAATTTAAACTAATTCTGCAACTTTTACATTTTTGTGACAATTCAACCCCTTCTCAAGATAGCCTTGTAAAAATACGGCTTATAGTCGAACACACAAGAAAAAACTTTAGAGAGGCCTTAAATCTATTTGAAAATTTAGTAATTGATGAAAGTTTGTTGCTATTCAAAGGTTGTTTCCAATTCAAACAGTATATACTGTAAACAAACTTTCTTCCTTCAATGCTGGTAGAGGTAGTACCTGTAATATACTCACCTGCTTACCTTCAGAGGAGCCCAGAGTGTTTGTGGATGACACTCAACCCAAATAACGCATCTGACTTTTTAAAATCTTCCCTCAGAAGTTCCACGGTTCGTTTATGCGAAACTTTGGCTACAGTGATCTAAAACGCAATAGGCACGCGCGAGCAAACAGATTGCACAACACCTTTTGATTATGGCAAAATTTGCACAATTTTCTTCTGAAACATTATAATTCATTTCTCTAATACATTACTGTTAAGTCAATTGTGACTTAAAATCTTACTTCACTCACTCATTCACAGCTTAGATTCACTAGTACCACGTACATTCCATTACTTTTACTCTCTCACAAATTAAATAATTAGAATTACATTTCTTTTATTTATTTTTATAGCACATTCAGGGGCAATCAATTTCTATTAATGGTATTAAAACAGGTACCTGTATCTTTTCACAAACACTTATCTGAATATGGACATAATGGCTGCCTTCATCTACGCCGCATGTGTGGAATCTGTTGTTTTCCAATTGCTTGGCCGAAATATATTCCCGCGACGTATCTGTGGTTCTCACTGGCTCTGGTGATTGTCTTTGATGGTTTTAAAAAATAATATAAAAATAAACAATAACCACAGTATCAGGAATAATATTGAATTTGTGAATCGGGTAAAATCATTAAGGATGTTGCCACAGTATAAACTGATGTCCTTTGATATTGTGAACCTTTATACCAATGTTCCAGTTACCCAAACCATCAATATTGTACAGGAAAATCTGGAGAGTTCAGGCAGCTTGAATCAACAAGAAGTACAGGAACTTATCATGCTATTAAGAGTAATACTAAACCAGAACTATTTTACGTTTGATAATAGGTTTTTTGCCCAGGACGATGGACTTGCAATGGGTTCGCCACTTAGTGGTTTTTTGGCTGACCTCTATCTTAACCACTTTGAAAATGAATACGTATTGTCTCATAAGAATAGGTTTTATAAAAAGATCATTTCATACACGCGGTATGTAGATGATACATTTCTTGTATTTGATGGCACATGTAGACAGGCAGAAATTTTGAATAAATATATAAATAGTATACATCCAAACATAAAGTTTACACTCGAGTTGGAGAACGAACATAGCTTAAATTTTCTTGACCTGATGATACAAAACATAAATAACCACCTTAAATTTAAAACCTACTGAAAGCCGACCACTACGGTCATTGCTATCCATGCGTCCTCATTTCATCCATTCGCTCAGAAAATGGCTTCTTTTAACTCCTTCGTCAACAGGCTATTGAAATTTCCATTGGAGCCGGAGGATTACCATGAAGAACTTAGTACTATAAAGTACATAGCGATGGCCAACGGTTATAACAGCGTGATTGTGGATAGGTTAGTAAAAAAGCAAAAAAAGAACCTACATAGAAATAACAATGAAACACACAATAGGGTTCAGAAATACATAGCAACTGAATATACGAATCTTTTACCCAATACTATTTATAATGTTTTTAGAAAGTATGACTATACAGTATCTTTCAAGGCGAATAACAGCATTTTAAAAACTTTAAGGCCAAAATCCAATAAACCAGTAGAAAGCTGTTCAGGGGTGTATAAAATAGAATGTGAAGTATGTAATAGTTTTTTACATTGGACAAACAGGCAGAAAATGTTTAGATAGATATAAAGAGCACCTGCCTAGGGGCAACATCAGGAACGTCAAATCAAACTTTGCCATGCATATCATCGATCACAACCATACCTATTCCAGTTTTAGAAATAATTTCAAACCATTACATTTCTGCAAAAAGGGTAAACTCATGGACGCACTGGGGGAGTTTGAAATTTACAGAGCCTCTACAACACACAATGATCAGCTTCTGAACGAGAAACTGTCGTTCAAATCAAACGAACTGTATGATACTGCTATACGCATGCTGAAACAACACAACAAATAGGTACAGGCCGAATAGATTTGTCAGTCGCTCACGGGGTTGGTAGCGATGCACATCGTGAGATAACACGAGTGGGGAAATCGAATGAGTAGCGAGATGTGCGTGACCTTTCTATATTTTTTATCTAGTAACGTGCTCTACATGAGTGAAAAGTTTATCCACCTGATGATGGGACTTTAAGTCTCGAAACACGTGGTGTATATTGAGAACACAAAGAAGTTGCAAAGAAGGAAACCAAGGTAATTCTAACATTTGTAACGGCATTTCTCTCTTACAAATTATAAAATACAACAATCAGAAGATTCCATCTGCTCACTGCTGCCAGAATTTTACCTGCCGTCATAATCCCACTAAACTTACCTTGTTAAATTACCCAGGTCGCCACGATGTTTTATGGGTTAATATTGAAACCTTTACACTCTTGCCCTTATAAAAATTAACACAATCCCACTATCCCATAAATCCACCCTTAAATCTCAGAAAATCCCATAGAACGTTAGACGACGTTTTCAGTACAGAATAGGAAATGGTTATGGCGTAATAACTTACTCTAACACATGGTTATATATTAAACAAAATCTGAATTTATTTTAAGACAAAACTGAATTTACGCATTAATAATATAAACCTTTCTAACCTATGACAAATTATTTTGAACCAGTACGTAATTTCGAATTATATCTGTTCCCTTAGAGATCTCATTCATAAAATGTTTTAATTTAGAACTATTAACTTGTATTTAAGCTTGGATTAGAATGGTTCTGGTTTCTGTTAATAAAAATTTTCAGTACACATTACCCATCCGCTGCGGGTTCCTGTGGTTATTCGTACACTCGTGTCGTTCTGCTGCACTCACGTAACTGTTTGTATTGAATGTAGTATGTCTTTTTAATGTTCACTCATTACTTTGGTTAATACGTTATGTACATTGTAATATACATTATTCTAGTCGTCCGACTTTCTTTCGCTCGTACACTGTCTATTACCACTGCTATTAAATGGTATTTTAATACTGCTACAATGTTCACACATTGTGGGATAGGCCGATTATAATGGTTTCGGCCTATCTTGCACCCGAGGCCACCGTTTTACTTGTAGAACTAGCAGACTACCATCTGCTGCCACTGTCTGATGCAAACACTAGGGTGACAAAGTTCTTACTGTGATTTACACAGAGACTGAGCTGGCAAGCTGTTGCGTAATGCGTCTATGCTGGACAGGCTCAGACAAACATAAATAGTCTACCGTAACATTGTATGTTACAATGGGGCACCTCACAGGTGAATGCTGACTGCTTTCAAATTAAAACTGAATTGAATTATTCTTTCTAGCATACAATTCTGTACCGTTACAATACACCCCCAATGAGAGGTTTTATGCCGAGGCATAAAAACACTCATTGCCTAAAACCTAAGAGGATCAGTGAAAATATGGCGCCACAACCCACCTTAGATTCTTATTAAAATCATGGGTACTTACTCCCCTTAGTCCAGTGGCTGTGGCCGCACCCATCCGATCTTACTGGACTTCTCTGCTCGAGATCCCAACACCATAAAATCAGATAGGCACCCGCCACAGTATCACCTGACTCTGTAACATTCAATTAAAATATCAATAAATGGCCTTCCATTATTCCATATCCCCAACTGATTTGTTTCCTCTTAGTCGTACTGGTTCAATATTTTATAAAGTACTGTTTTTTTTTTTTTTTTTTTTACCAAAATCATACATGGATTACATACAATACAAATCTTATACTAACAACCTTATTGTAGGATACATACTACAAACAAAATACATTATTACCTTTAAAATAAAGAATTTATGATGAACCTTATAATTCTAATCTCAAGTTTCCAATTAAATAAAACTTTATACATTAATTCCAGTCAAAATTAAGTTGAATTCATTAATAAATTTCACCTTTTCAATTAATTTAATTTCTGCTCAAATTTAATTAACAATTTCATTTACTTTTACTACAGTTTTCAAAATGATTCTCCATTAACAAAATCCTCTCGCATAAAATTTTGAACTATATTACAATCAAAACACTAAGTTATTTTCTTATGTTATTCAAAAAATTTACCTACATTTCATCACATCTGGCATATCTTTTATTTCATAATAGAATTTGCTCATAGCACTGATTCATCAAACTACAACATTCTTGTTGTTGTCAACTCGAGCATGACTGTAAACATTAGTCACACAACATACAATATACCTGTTTATATCAACAGTTGTCTACAAGACTTGTTTTATAAACACTAACTCAGTCTCAACATTCCAGGTTACATCACCACAAATACATGTACTTCCTTCAATTTTCAGTTTCTATAAATATGTTAGTCTGTACGTTTTAATCAATTACTATTTGTTACAATTCAAAGCAAAATTTAAATAAAAATTAGTTTGACTTTATTAATTAAAATTCACCTTTTTTAAATTGGCTTCATTTCAATTCAAACCAAAACAATTTAACTTTTAACCACCTTATTTAAAACACTTTTAATATAGACACACACCATTCCAAAATAAAATTCCTTATTACCTCCTATTAATTATTTAGTAAAATAAAATATTATTATTATAACATACTACAAACATCTGTTACATATACATTCTACCAATATACCCTGACACAATACACTAAACACCAACACATTTATTTACAAATTTTTGTCATATCCAATTACCATTTACCACACTTCATTACCTAAATAAGCCAAGTAATTACCATTGACTAACATAATTAAATGTTCATTCATGATTTTTCTAAACCCCGTCATTGAAAATTAATCTTTTCTGCACATAACACGTTTCATTTTTATTTATACACATCATATGGCTATCTTTTGTGTTATAACCATAAAATTTTGTTTTTTTCATTGTACCATAATAATAAGGCATAGGGTTACTCTCCATTATTATTTTGTCATAAACCAAGTCAGCATTACTATTTTTTGTCAAATCTCCATCAGTATTTTTTGTTATTCCCATGTCCTTTGTATCATCATATTCATTTACTATATCAATCACAACATCAGGTAAGTTTTCATCGTTTACAACAGTATTATCAAAATAATCCATCTCTACTTCATAATGTAAGCATTTCACATAGTTTATTTTCTCCCATCCTAACCTCTCTATCAACTCTTTATAACCTCTATCTGATTTAAATACTTGTATCTCCCCAGCTACACACAACTCTCTCTTTAAATATCTCTCACCACAACGCCATATCACACTTTCTCTACCATTCCATACCGAGGGCAATAACTCGTTAAAATTCAGGGGACAACTCAAAGACCTTATGTCTTCCATTAATAAGGGATTCTTGCCCTTCAACAACATCTGTAAACACCTTGGTTTACAATAAACCTGGGGAAAATTTACCCTCTGCTTCATATCAACAATATAACTCTCTTCATCCTCTCTCTCTAACTTGTCAACACTTGTTTCTATCACTTCATTATCAAATACTACTCCCACTATAATTTCATCAACACTCTCAATATTCACAACCTTACTTTCTAACACCACATGTTTAATTATCTCATTGTTATCACTTGTTAACACATTATTATAATCATCAGTATTACTCACCTTGTTATTAATTTCTTCACTATTTGTTGTCATATTACCACTGTTACTTACCTTCTGAATTTCAATATTTATCCCAAGCTTATCTAACTGTTGTATTACTGTAATATTTATTTTATTTATTTCCCCCTTGATTTCGTTAAATTTAGTATCGAATTTTTTGTCACTGTTGTCAAAACAATTATTTATTTCGTTAATATCCCCCTTTAATTCATTAAATTTAGCATTCAATTTATTATTTTGTTCATTGGATTTTTCATCACTACTGTCAAAACGACAATTTATTACGTTAAATTGTTGTAGTAAAAAACTCATTATATCATTATCGAACTTACTACATTTTATAAATAATTGCTTATCTAATCCGTCGAGTGACTTACTTGTAATTCCGCTTGACGCGTTTCAGGGCATATGCCCCATCTTCAGAATAATTCCTCTTCACAGAACGTCAGACATTAAGATTAAAATGTAATAAATTAAAATTAAAATCCATGGTTAAAATATTAACTCGTCAAAATATTAAAATATACTAAATGCACAGAGAAGCACGCACTATCACAACATGAGTTCACTTCGCGTTATAGCCGGTGTACACCGCCGCGATGTTAATCGCGCACTGACTGTCTGAGTAAACTGTTATCTGTGCAACGCATCTTGTATCTCAATGGCTGTGTCGTACAAGGGATTTGACTTGAAGTTAAGTTGGTCGTTTAATATGAATCCGCCGTCTTGTGAATTGTTCGTCTTTTTAAATTGTTTAAAGGCCTTGTAAATTTCGAATTCTTCTAATGTGTCCATATATCTGCCTTTTTTGCAAAAGTGCAATGGTTTAAAGTTGGTGTCAAAATCAGTGTAGTTATGATTATTATTTACGAGGTGACGTGCAAAGTTGGATTTGAGAATGTGGGTGTCGTTTTTTGGTAAATGTTCTTGGAAGCGTTTTTTGAACGCTCTGCCGGTTTGTCCAATATAGAAGCTGTTGCAATCGTCACATTGGATTTTATAGACACCTGTCCTCTGTTTTATTGGTTTTGCAGCTTTATGGTGAAGAATTTTCTTAATGTTGTTATCGGTCCGGAAAGTTAAAGTTATATTCAATTTTCTAAAAATGTTGGTTAATGTATGGGGTAAAGTTCGGCCGTAAATAGAAGTCACGTACGTGCTGTCTCGGTTACTACTCGGTTTTGTTTTCTTGTTATGTAACTTTTTCTGGTGTTTTTTGATCAAAGCATCGATCATAGAGCACGTATATCCATTGGCCTTAGCTATGTATTTAATGGTGTTGACTTCCTCCTGAAAGTCACTGATTTCCAACGGTATGGTGAGTAATCTATGTATGAAACTGTTATAGGCGGCCATTTTTTGCGGAAGAGGGTGATGGGAATCCGCGTGTATAGTGGCGTCGGTGGTGGTAGGTTTTCTGTATATTTGGTATTGAAAACTATTGTCAAACCTTGTTATTGTTAAATCGAGAAAATTAAGTTTATTTTCTATTTCAACCTCGAGGGTAAATTGTATGTTCTTGTTTATATTATTTAAATAGTTTTTTAAATTATTGATCTGTCTTATGGTACCGTTAAAAATGATGAAGGTGTCATCTACATAACGTGTATATGATACTATCTTGTTATGCCATTTGTTTGCGCTGCTGAACATATGTGTGTTTTCGTAGTGGTTCAGGTATATGTCCGCCAATAATCCGGAGAGTGGGGATCCCATCGCTAAACCTTTCTTTTGTATATAGTATTTTCCATCAAATATAAAATAGTTTTGATTTAAAACAACTTCCAATAGAGCGGTTATCTCATTAATTTCATCAGGACTGCGTATGTTAGCTACAATAAGATTATACTTGAGAATATTTATTGTATCCTGGACGGGTATATTTGTATAAAGGTCTACTATGTCGAAAGATGCGATTCTGTAATTAGGTTTAATTTGGATGTTTTTCAGTTTGTCGATAAATTCAGTGCAACTTTTTGTGCTATGGTTATTCTTTAAGCTTATACTGTTCTTTATTATTTGTACTAGTTTTTTACTGATTTTGTAACTCGGAGCAGTGGTGAAGTTCACAAGCGGCCTAATTGGTACACTGGGTTTATGAATCTTTGGCAAACCAGTGAACTGGGGAGCCTCTGCATTAATAGGTTTCAATGAGTGACGTGTGGCGCTATCGAACAAGTGCGTACAACGATTAACTGTGTTATTCAGGGCTTTAACGAAATCGGCTGACGGGTCGGCATTTACCATTGTAATATTATTATTTTCAATGAATTGATTAACTTTTTGCGAATATTGGTTTTTGTCCATTATAACGATAGTGTTTCCCTTGTCCGCCTTTGTAATGAGTGCATCATTGTTAGATAATTTGTCTTTGATTTGTTTTAAGGTTTTAATTTCATTCATATATTTAAAGTTTAGTTTAGGGCTTTTTTTGTTCGAAAATTTATTGAGTTTGTTTTTAATCAAAACTCGAGCCTCATTTTGTAAGTTTATGTTTGGTATTGACTTTATAGCCGTCTCAGCGCAAATTATTTCATGGTATATGTGGTTTTTATTGCTGTGGGGTATGTTGTAGTTTAGACCCTTGTTAAGTACGTCCATTTCATTCTTATTAAAGTTTATCGATGTTAGATTAGATACGCGCACATAGAATTCGTGTTTACAGGTGACGTTATCTTCGTTTGGTTTTTGTTTACTTTTGAGAGTTCTAAGTTTCTTATCATGTTTTGTATATACACGTTGCATTACATCGTTAATGTATTTATTGCAATCATGTAATATATTGTCTAATTGTAATGCATGGACACTGTTAAGCAGCTTCAAATGGGACAAATATAATTCTTTGTTCAATTCTGTCTTTTTCCTATATAAATATCTCAACTCCTCCTTTAACCACATCACCTGTGCATGCTCTTTGATTTTTGTGGCCGTCTTGGAGTTATTGTTTATTTTGATAGAGGCATACTTAGGTATTAAATTGTTTCTGATGCATTCTTTATTAAATTTTATATGGGAATTGGTTTTTAATAATTTAATCTTAATGTTCTGAAATTTGAATACTGTAGATGCTTGACTTGCTTCCAGTTTAATATTCATTTTTAAAGTATCCAAGTCACTGTATTAAATAAATAATTGCTTATCTAATCCGTCGAGTGACTTACTTGTAATTCCGCTTGACGCGTTTCAGGGCATATGCCCCATCTTCAGAATAATTCCTCTTCGCAGAACGTCAGACATTAAGATTAAAATGTAATAAATTAAAATTAAAATCCATGGTTAAAATATTAACTCGTCAAAATATTAAAATATACTAAATGCACAGAGAAGCACGCACTATCACAACATGAGTTCACTTCGCGTTATAGCCGGTGTACACCGCCGCGATGTTAATCGCGCACTGACTGTCTGAGTAAACTGTTATCTGTGCAACGCATCTTGTTTCTCAATGGCTGTGTCGTACAAGGGATTTGACTTGAAGTTAAGTTGGTCGTTTAATATGAATCCGCCGTCTTGTGAATTGTTCGTCTTTTTAAATTGTTTAAAGGCCTTGTAAATTTCGAATTCTTCTAATGTGTCCATATATCTGCCTTTTTTGCAAAAGTGCAATGGTTTAAAGTTGGTGTCAAAATCAGTGTAGTTATGATTATTATTTACGAGGTGACGTGCAAAGTTGGATTTGAGAATGTGGGTGTCGTTTTTTGGTAAATGTTCTTGGAAGCGTTTTTTGAACGCTCTGCCGGTTTGTCCAATATAGAAGCTGTTGCAATCGTCACATTGGATTTTATAGACACCTGTCCTCTGTTTTATTGGTTTTGCAGCTTTATGGTGAAGAATTTTCTTAATGTTGTTATCGGTCCGGAAAGTTAAAGTTATATTCAATTTTCTAAAAATGTTGGTTAATGTATGGGGTAAAGTTCGGCCGTAAATAGAAGTCACGTACGTGCTGTCTCGGTTACTACTCGGTTTTGTTTTCTTGTTATGTAACTTTTTCTGGTGTTTTTTGATCAAAGCATCGATCATAGAGCACGTATATCCATTGGCCTTAGCTATGTATTTAATGGTGTTGACTTCCTCCTGAAAGTCACTGATTTCCAACGGTATGGTGAGTAATCTATGTATGAAACTGTTATAGGCGGCCATTTTTTGCGGAAGAGGGTGATGGGAATCCGCGTGTATAGTGGCGTCGGTGGTGGTAGGTTTTCTGTATATTTGGTATTGAAAACTATTGTCAAACCTTGTTATTGTTAAATCGAGAAAATTAAGTTTATTTTCTATATCAACCTCGAGGGTAAATTGTATGTTCTTGTTTATATTATTTAAATAGTTTTTTAAATTATTGATCTGTCTTATGATCCATACATTAACCAACATTTTTAGAAAATTGAATATAACTTTAACTTTCCGGACCGATAACAACATTAAGAAAATTCTTCACCATAAAGCTGCAAAACCAATAAAACAGAGGACAGGTGTCTATAAAATCCAATGTGACGATTGCAACAGCTTCTATATTGGACAAACCGGCAGAGCATTCAAAAAACGCTTCCAAGAACATTTACCAAAAAACGACACCCACATTCTCAAATCCAACTTTGCACGTCACCTCGTAAATAATAATCATAACTACACTGATTTTGACACCAACTTTAAACCATTGCACTTTTGCAAAAAAGGCAGATATATGGACACATTAGAAGAATTCGAAATTTACAAGGCCTTTAAACAATTTAAAAAGACGAACAATTCACAAGACGGCGGATTCATATTAAACGACCAACTTAACTTCAAGTCAAATCCCTTGTACGACACAGCCATTGAGATACAAGATGCGTTGCACAGATAACAGTTTACTCAGACAGTCAGTGCGCGATTAACATCGCGGCGGTGTACACCGGCTATAACGCGAAGTGAACTCATGTTGTGATAGTGCGTGCTTCTCTGTGCATTTAGTATATTTTAATATTTTGACGAGTTAATATTTTAACCATGGATTTTAATTTTAATTTATTACATTTTAATCTTAATGTCTGACGTTCTGTGAAGAGGAATTATTCTGAAGATGGGGCATATGCCCTGAAACGCGTCAAGCGGAATTACAAGTAAGTCACTCGACGGATTAGATAAGCAATTATTTATTTAATACAGTGACTTGGATACTTTAAAAATGAATATTAAACTGGAAGCAAGTCAAGCATCTACAGTATTCAAATTTTAGAACATTAAGATTAAATTATTAAAAACCAATTCCATATAAAATTTAATAAAGAATGCATCAGAAACAATTTAATACCTAAGTATGCCTCTATCAAAATAAACAATAACTCCAAGACGGCCACAAAAATCAAAGAGCGTGCACAGGTGATGTGGTTAAAGGAGGAGTTGAGATATTTATATAGGAAAAAGACAGAATTGAACAAAGAATTATATTTGTCCCATTTGAAGCTGCTTAACAGTGTCCATGCATTACAATTAGACAATATATTACATGATTGCAATAAATACATTAACGATGTAATGCAACGTGTATATACAAAACATGATAAGAAACTTAGAACTCTCAAAAGTAAACAAAAACCAAACGAAGATAACGTCACCTGTAAACACGAATTCTATGTGCGCGTATCTAATCTAACATCGATAAACTTTAATAAGAATGAAATGGACGTACTTAACAAGGGTCTAAACTACAACATACCCCACAGCAATAAAAACCACATATACCATGAAATAATTTGCGCTGAGACGGCTATAAAGTCAATACCAAACATAAACTTACAAAATGAGGCTCGAGTTTTGATTAAAAACAAACTCAATAAATTTTCGAACAAAAAAAGCCCTAAACTAAACTTTAAATATATGAATGAAATTAAAACCTTAAAACAAATCAAAGACAAATTATCTAACAATGATGCACTCATTACAAAGGCGGACAAGGGAAACACTATCGTTATAATGGACAAAAACCAATATTCGCAAAAAGTTAATCAATTCATTGAAAATAATAATATTACAATGATAAATGCCGACCCGTCAGCCGATTTCGTTAAAGCCCTGAATAACACAGTTAATCGTTGTACGCACTTGTTCGATAGCGCCACACGTCACTCATTGAAACCTATTAATGCAGAGGCTCCCCAGTTCACTGGTTTGCCAAAGATTCATAAACCCAGTGTACCAATTAGGCCGCTTGTGAACTTCACCACTGCTCCGAGTTACAAAATCAGTAAAAAACTAGTACAAATAATAAAGAACAGTATAAGCTTAAAAAATAACCATAGCACAAAAAGTTGCACTGAATTTATCGACAAACTGAAAAACATCCAAATTAAACCTAATTACAGAATCGCATCTTTCGACATAGTAGACCTTTATACAAATATACCCGTCCAGGATACAATAAATATTCTCAAGTATAATCTTATTGTAGCTAACATACGCAGTCCTGATGAAATTAATGAGATAACCGCTCTATTGGAAGTTGTTTTAAATCAAAACTATTTTATATTTGATGGAAAATACTATATACAAAAGAAAGGTTTAGCGATGGGATCCCCACTCTCCGAATTATTGGCGGACATATACCTGAACCACTACGAAAACACACATATGTTCAGCAGCGCAAACAAATGGCATAACAAGATAGTATCATATACACGTTATGTAGATGACACCTTCATCATTTTTAACGGTACCATAAGACAGATCAATAATTTAAAAAACTATTTAAATAATATAAACAAGAACATACAATTTACCCTCGAGGTTGAAATAGAAAATAAACTTAATTTTCTCGATTTAACAATAACAAGGTTTGACAATAGTTTTCAATACCAAATATACAGAAAACCTACCACCACCGACGCCACTATACACGCGGATTCCCATCACCCTCTTCCGCAAAAAATGGCCGCCTATAACAGTTTCATACATAGATTACTCACCATACCGTTGGAAATCAGTGACTTTCAGGAGGAAGTCAACACCATTAAATACATAGCTAAGGCCAATGGATATACGTGCTCTATGATCGATGCTTTGATCAAAAAACACCAGAAAAAGTTACATAACAAGAAAACAAAACCGAGTAGTAACCGAGACAGCACGTACGTGACTTCTATTTACGGCCGAACTTTACCCCATACATTAACCAACATTTTTAGAAAATTGAATATAACTTTAACTTTCCGGACCGATAACAACATTAAGAAAATTCTTCACCATAAAGCTGCAAAACCAATAAAACAGAGGACAGGTGTCTATAAAATCCAATGTGACGATTGCAACAGCTTCTATATTGGACAAACCGGCAGAGCGTTCAAAAAACGCTTCCAAGAACATTTACCAAAAAACGACACCCACATTCTCAAATCCAACTTTGCACGTCACCTCGTAAATAATAATCATAACTACACTGATTTTGACACCAACTTTAAACCATTGCACTTTTGCAAAAAAGGCAGATATATGGACACATTAGAAGAATTCGAAATTTACAAGGCCTTTAAACAATTTAAAAAGACGAACAATTCACAAGACGGCGGATTCATATTAAACGACCAACTTAACTTCAAGTCAAATCCCTTGTACGACACAGCCATTGAGATACAAGATGCGTTGCACAGATAACAGTTTACTCAGACAGTCAGTGCGCGATTAACATCGCGGCGGTGTACACCGGCTATAACGCGAAGTGAACTCATGTTGTGATAGTGCGTGCTTCTCTGTGCATTTAGTATATTTTAATATTTTGACGAGTTAATATTTTAACCATGGATTTTAATTTTAATTTATTACATTTTAATCTTAATGTCTGACGTTCTGTGAAGAGGAATTATTCTGAAGATGGGGCATATGCCCTGAAACGCGTCAAGCGGAATTACAAGTAAGTCACTCGACGGATTAGATAAGCAATTATTTATTTAATACAGTGACTTGGATACTTTAAAAATGAATATTAAACTGGAAGAAAGTCAAGCATCTACAGTATTCAAATTTCAGAACATTAAGATTAAATTATTAAAAACCAATTCCCATATAAAATTTAATAAAGAATGCATCAGAAACAATTTAATACCTAAGTATGCCTCTATCAAAATAAACAATAACTCCAAGACGGCCACAAAAATCAAAGAGCGTGCACAGGTGATGTGGTTAAAGGAGGAGTTGAGATATTTATATAGGAAAAAGACAGAATTGAACAAAGAATTATATTTGTCCCATTTGAAGCTGCTTAACAGTGTCCATGCATTACAATTAGACAATATATTACATGATTGCAATAAATACATTAACGATGTAATGCAACGTGTATATACAAAACATGATAAGAAACTTAGAACTCTCAAAAGTAAACAAAAACCAAACGAAGATAACGTCACCTGTAAACACGAATTCTATGTGCGCGTATCTAATCTAACATCGATAAACTTTAATAAGAATGAAATGGACGTACTTAACAAGGGTCTAAACTACAACATACCCCACAGCAATAAAAACCACATATACCATGAAATAATTTGCGCTGAGACGGCTATAAAGTCAATACCAAACATAAACTTACAAAATGAGGCTCGAGTTTTGATTAAAAACAAACTCAATAAATTTTCGAACAAAAAAAGCCCTAAACTAAACTTTAAATATATGAATGAAATTAAAACCTTAAAACAAATCAAAGACAAATTATCTAACAATGATGCACTCATTACAAAGGCGGACAAGGGAAACACTATCGTTATAATGGACAAAAACCAATATTCGCAAAAAGTTAATCAATTCATTGAAAATAATAATATTACAATGGTAAATGCCGACCCGTCAGCCGATTTCGTTAAAGCCCTGAATAACACAGTTAATCGTTGTACGCACTTGTTCGATAGCGCCACACGTCACTCATTGAAACCTATTAATGCAGAGGCTCCCCAGTTCACTGGTTTGCCAAAGATTCATAAACCCAGTGTACCAATTAGGCCGCTTGTGAACTTCACCACTGCTCCGAGTTACAAAATCAGTAAAAAACTAGTACAAATAATAAAGAACAGTATAAGCTTAAAGAATAACCATAGCACAAAAAGTTGCACTGAATTTATCGACAAACTGAAAAACATCCAAATTAAACCTAATTACAGAATCGCATCTTTCGACATAGTAGACCTTTATACAAATATACCCGTCCAGGATACAATAAATATTCTCAAGTATAATCTTATTGTAGCTAACATACGCAGTCCTGATGAAATTAATGAGATAACCGCTCTATTGGAAGTTGTTTTAAATCAAAACTATTTTATATTTGATGGAAAATACTATATACAAAAGAAAGGTTTAGCGATGGGATCCCCACTCTCCGAATTATTGGCGGACATATACCTGAACCACTACGAAAACACACATATGTTCAGCAGCGCAAACAAATGGCATAACAAGATAGTATCATATACACGTTATGTAGATGACACCTTCATCATTTTTAACGGTACCATAAGACAGATCAATAATTTAAAAAACTATTTAAATAATATAAACAAGAACATACAATTTACCCTCGAGGTTGAAATAGAAAATAAACTTAATTTTCTCGATTTAACAATAACAAGGTTTGACAATAGTTTTCAATACCAAATATACAGAAAACCTACCACCACCGACGCCACTATACACGCGGATTCCCATCACCCTCTTCCGCAAAAAATGGCCGCCTATAACAGTTTCATACATAGATTACTCACCATACCGTTGGAAATCAGTGACTTTCAGGAGGAAGTCAACACCATTAAATACATAGCTAAGGCCAATGGATATACGTGCTCTATGATCGATGCTTTGATCAAAAAACACCAGAAAAAGTTACATAACAAGAAAACAAAACCGAGTAGTAACCGAGACAGCACGTACGTGACTTCTATTTACGGCCGAACTTTACCCCATACATTAACCAACATTTTTAGAAAATTGAATATAACTTTAACTTTCCGGACCGATAACAACATTAAGAAAATTCTTCACCATAAAGCTGCAAAACCAATAAAACAGAGGACAGGTGTCTATAAAATCCAATGTGACGATTGCAACAGCTTCTATATTGGACAAACCGGCAGAGCGTTCAAAAAACGCTTCCAAGAACATTTACCAAAAAACGACACCCACATTCTCAAATCCAACTTTGCACGTCACCTCGTAAATAATAATCATAACTACACTGATTTTGACACCAACTTTAAACCATTGCACTTTTGCAAAAAAGGCAGATATATGGACACATTAGAAGAATTCGAAATTTACAAGGCCTTTAAACAATTTAAAAAGACGAACAATTCACAAGACGGCGGATTCATATTAAACGACCAACTTAACTTCAAGTCAAATCCCTTGTACGACACAGCCATTGAGATACAAGATGCGTTGCACAGATAACAGTTTACTCAGACAGTCAGTGCGCGATTAACATCGCGGCGGTGTACACCGGCTATAACGCGAAGTGAACTCATGTTGTGATAGTGCGTGCTTCTCTGTGCATTTAGTATATTTTAATATTTTGACGAGTTAATATTTTAACCATGGATTTTAATTTTAATTTATTACATTTTAATCTCAATGTCTGACGTTCTGTGAAGAGGAATTATTCTGAAGATGGGGCATATGCCCTGAAACGCGTCAAGCGGAATTACAAGTAAGTCACTCGACGGATTAGATAAGCAATTATTTATTTAATACAGTGACTTGGATACTTTAAAAATGAATATTACTACATTTTGTTGGGGTCGGAGTTAATTGAACCCCAGAGTCTTCTGTAACCATTGTTTCATCTGTAATATTTATATTCCTATCTTTTTCATCTTGACCTACATTCGGAGTTGAATGTATTTCAAGGCTATTCCTAATAGCTGATTTGTTAAAATCAATTATTTCGCGTACAGTACTTTCATTATTACCTGCCATTTTTGTCTTATTTATGGAATGTTACATAGAAATTTTAATCTTATACGTATTCAGTATTAATTTACTGCTCTACACAATTATAAACCTCTTAAATTAATTATATAAAGCTTCATTAGCCGTTTGTATATTTTACAAAAACGCCCTCACTCTCAAATAACCCGCTCTATAAAAACTACAATAATTATTCACACATACGCCATTACCACAACCTATTTCCTGTGCCTCAAAACAGGTCTAGTTCATATAATATTTATACGAACATCCTGGCAGTGAGTTGCCAATGTAACGGTATTTTTCTTCTACCATACAATATATCAGAAGATTCCAGTAATATTATAATTATACTTACTGCTCACTGCTGCCAGAATTTTACCTACCGTCATAATCCCATTATAAAACTTACCTTATTAAACTACCCAGGTCGCCACGATATTTTATGGGTTAATATCGAAACCTTTCCACTCGTGCCCTTATAAAAATTAACACAATCCCGCTATCTGACCACCCTTAAAACTCAGAAAATCCCATAGAACGTTAGACGAGGTTTTCAGCACAGAATAGGAAATGGTTATGGCGTAATAACTTACTCTAACACATGGTTATATATTAAACAAAATCTGAATTTATTTTAAGACAAAACTGAATTTACGCATTAATAATATAAACCTTTCTAACCTATGACAAATTATTTTGAACCAGTACGTAATTTCGAATTATATCTGTTCCCTTAGAGATCTCATTCATAAAATGTTTTAATTTAGAACTATTAACTTGTATTTAAGCTTGGATTAGAATGGTTCTGGTTTCTGTTAATAAAAATTTTCAGTACATATTACCCATCCGCTGCGGGTTCCTGTGGTTATTCGTACACTCGTGTCGTTCTGCCGCACTCACGTAACTGTTTGTATTGAATGTAGTATGTCTTTTTAATGTTCACTCATTACTTTGGTTAATACGTTATGTACATTGTAATATACATTATTCTAGTCGTCCGACTTTCTTTCGCTCGTACACTGTCTATTACCACTGCTATTAAATGGTATTTTAATACTGCTACAATGTTCACACTTTACGGGATAGGCCGATTATAATGATTTTGGCCTATCTTGCACCCGAGGCCACCGTTTCACTTGTAGAACTAACAGACTACCATCTGATGCAAACACTGGCGAAGGAGTGTTCTTACTGTGATTCACAACGACTGAGCTGCCAAGCTGTTGCATAATACGTCTGGCTGAGCAGACTTAGACATAAACATTCTACCATAACATTATATGTTACAATGGGGGCACCTCACAGGTGAATACTAGCTGCTTTGGAATTAACTGATTTAAATCTTTACTGTCTCTAACACACAAGTCTGTACCGTTACAGGCTGCCTTCATCTACGCCGCGTGTGTGGAATCTGTTGTTTTTACAATTGCTTGGCCAAAATATATTCCCACGACGTATCTGTGGTTCTCACTGGCTCTGGTGATTGTCCTCTGCCATCCTGCTAGTAATTATTATGTGATTTCCAACTTTCGATGAACTAAAGTTTAAAACTGCACCACCAGACTTTTTACATCTGGCTACGACAAGGTCCGTGTTCTAAGAGCGGCGAGATGCCGGATGCAAATGCCACAGCTGACCAATTATTCGCCGCTCTCGGCTAATTGAATTTTCGTCGTCGTAACATAATTGTCTCGAACGTATGCATTATTTACTGTTCTTTTTGACGCATCATTCTGTTTCATGTGTGGTTCACGTCATTGTTGAGTGACGGGCATAAATATAATATGACGTTTCCTGCAGTATATGGTCACAAAATGATGTTAGATATGCGATTGGTTGTTGACATCGTCACACAGTTACTGTCTTAGGCCAGAATAAATATGAATCACCGTTGCTGCAGACCGCCCTTCAACTGGTTACATTCACTTTTACAACACTTTATATATTTATTTCACAATTATTGAATAAAATGACATCTACTCAGGATTGCCCCATTACAATACCCAAAAAACATAGCCGTTTCAGTACTAAAATTTTTGTTCTTTGTGACGTAGAAAGCAATTATATTATTGATTACATTATCTACGCTGGTGCCGGAACAGAAATTATGTCTGGAAACGCTGACTGGGGAAAATCAGGTGATGTAAGTTTGTTGTTGCCGTATTTGAACCGGGGTCACACCATTTATCTCAATAATTGGTATTCGAGTCCTGATTTGTTTTTATGGCTCAATGAAAAATTGACAAATGCTGTTGGTACAGTGCGAAAAAATAGAAAAAACGATGTCCAAGAAACTGAAAAAAGGTGAAATACAGTTCAGGTCATCTGGAACACTTCTTGCACTGAAATGGATGGACAACAGAAGTTTGGATGCTTTCTACTGTGCATGGACCACAGATGGTATAGCAAAATTGAAAGTTAACGGCATGGAAATGCGCAAAACTCTTACGGTCAGAGGGGAAAGGCGATGTGGTGGGAGTCGCTGTGAGATGAGAATTGATGTTATCAGAGACGGTGCTGCCAACCTATGAACATTATTTCTAATAGTAACAAAAACTCGCGCCTGTTAAGGTTTGTTTGTAAATGTCGCGAGTTTGTCTAAACAAAGAGTTTTATATTCAAAGTCGATTATGCTGAAATAACGTAAATAAAAGAGTAAAGTCTTTCAGAGCGTAACAGGTATACTATAAGTCTGCACCGTGATACATAAATGGAAAAAAGGAGCAGAGATTGCAGTTATTTTTATTCGTAAGGACATAATAAGATTTTAAAATAGGTCCAATTGACATGATAATAAGTTTATGTTTGTCACCACGAATCTCTATCTGTGTGTGTGTGTGTGTGTGTGCAGTCACACAGCTGGGTTTAAAAAAAGAATTATACGTTTATTGTTTCCGACGTAAATCAAATAACAATAATAATACTGTAATTATATTACTATACAAATCAAGCAAATGATATGTACTGTTCACACGTATCGGAATTTGTTGCTGTTACATATCAGAATGTTTTATAAACATATCTGAGTGTTATCTGGTTCTGTCATTGTGCACTGCTGAGACGTAAAAACCTACAGCCTTTCTGACCGTTCTTATCTCAATGGAATTTGCAAACTGTACACTTCCACTCCTTAATTACACATGACTCTCTCTGCAGTTTATCATTACATAAGGAACGTGTTCCTCGTATTATTTAATTGCAAGATACTTTTTAATCTTGGACAACACAAAACTGTTTATTATTATTTCCTGTGATTGACTATGAATAACTTTCATTCCTTTGCTAGTTGAAGGAGAAGTATTCATTTTAACAAATCTTATTACTGGATGATAACACAAATAATTACGATAATACGTAATTACAGAATACAAACTACCAATAACTAAACTAAACTAAAAAGTTAAATAACTAATAAAAATGAATGACTGTAAAACAACGATACAATTAATAATAAATTCAAATAATAATAACAATTGCAAGATTGAGATAGTACGTCACAAAGTAACTAACAATGTACGGGTAACTAAAACATCACAACAAAGTTGCCAACACCTTCACTTGTATACCAGCTAATCCTCCGTTACCCTACCGCCATTCACAATTTCAAAGTGGACTCGTCCATCCATAAATTGGTTTCTGCGCATATGCCCTTAACTTTCAATTTTACTATAGAAACTAACAAATATTGGTATGGAGAACCATACATAACTTCCATGTTCTAAGATTTATATTTAAAATCATTTTCGAAATGAAATATTACCATAGAAACTACTTCTTTCTACTTACTGCTTCAGCCTTAACCACAGTACTGTGGTCACTAACGTATACCACCTCACGTTATCGCACTCGATTTTCACTGATGATGGAAGTCGATGGCATTGCCGAAACATCTGGTTTTGTAGAAAACATTGGACTACGGCCAAATATACCGGGAAGGAATTTTAACAAAAACTACTTCTTTGTTGCCGATAACGTTGTACACATATATATAAAAAATATGCATAAAATTAATGGCTTGTATAAGTTAATGTTTGATCTCCATTAAGTAGTGCTCAAGTTTCCAAAGTTTTAATATTATGATGTCCGTAATTAAAACATCAGAGCAGGTTTAGTGTGTATGAGGGTACACCGTGGACAAAAATTTTCAACATTTCCTATTGAGCGTTGCTTAGAGTTAAGCTGCGAATCTACAGTACGTTTCACAGAACAAACACGCGGAAAAGAAGGAGCGCTCCGAAGTCACTCATGGACCCTCTTCCCTAAAGACGAAAATTCTGTCTATGAATCGTTCCTCTGTAAACACGTGCAGTTACACTGCCCAGCGATCCACAGGAAGCAAATCGCTATCCACGCTGAACAATTTTTCGGCTTGCACGCGTTATGTTGGCATGGGTTTCGGCACTTTCCATTTAAAAAGTGTGTAAATGTAAGAAAATAAACATGAGTGAGGCCAGAAATAACGCGAATTTTTTGTGTGTATGTGTGTTCCCTGCCTTTTTATTGCAGTAATCATAATAATAAAATGGAAACGTAAACATTACATAATTGAGATATACTTGCCTGCCACGAACGATATATTTCCTTTCATACATGATTTACATTAAAATGAAAAAATTATAATTTTATTGCCTGGCAACAAAACTATTTTATTTTTAACAATTACCATTGTTTGAAAAAGTTTAAATGAATTTTCAAGTACTTTACTGTTGTTAAAACGTAAAAGGTTGCAGGTAAACTGACCCTTCCCCTTAACCGATCTTCACCAAAATCAAAAAGCCGTGAGACCACTACAATTCAGGTATGTATGCAAAAAATTATTTGATTCTGTTTGAATATGCGGCAGTTACCGTTCGTCATAGAAAAAATTACCCTTGTTAAAACATAAAATGTTGCAGGTAAACTACCCTATTCCCTTAACCGATCTTCACCAAAACCAAAAGGTCTTGAGAACTCTACAATTCAGGGCTGTATGCAAAAGAGTAGTAGATTCTGTTTGAATTTGCGGCTGTTATCGTTTGCCAAAAAAAAATTACCCTTGATAAAAAAACGCTACAGGTAAACTACCACTTTCCCTTAACCGATCTTCACCAAAAACAACAGATCTTGAGAACTCTACAATTCAGGGCTGTATGCAAAAGAGTAGTAGATTCTGTTTAAATTTGCGGCTGTTATCGTTTGACATGGAAGTAAATATCGGTATGGAGAACCATACATGACTTCCATATTCTAAGATTTATATTTAAATCTTAATATCGCCTGCCAAGCGCGATATATTTTCTCTTACACATGATTTACATTAAAATGAAAAAATTATAATTTTATTGCCTGGCAACAAAATTATTTTATTTTCAACAATTACCATTGTTTGAAAAAGTTTAAATGAATTTTCAAGTACTTTACTCTTGTTAAAACGTAAAAGGTTGCAGGTAAACTACCCCTTCCCCTTAACCGATCTTCACCAAAATCTAAAGGCCTTGAGTCCTCTACAATTCACTGATGTGTGCAAAAAATTATTTGATTCTGTTTGAATTTGCGGCAGTTATCGTTTGCCATAGAAAATACGCTTGATAAAAAACGTTGCAGGTAAACTACCCCTTCCCCTCAACCGATCTTCACCAAAAACAATAGGTCTTGAGTACTCTACAAATCAGGGCTGTATGCAGAAAATTATTTGATTCTGTTTGAATTTGCGGCTGTTATCGTTTTCCATAGAAAATACCCTTGTTAAAAAAACGTTTTTAGGTAAACTACCCCTTTCCCTTAACCGATCTTCACCAAAAACAATAGGTATTGAGAACTCTACAATTTAGGGCTGTATGCAAATAATCTTTTGATTCTGTTTGAATTTGCGGCTGTTATCGTTTGCCATAGGAAATACCCTTGTTGAAACATAAAACGTTACAGGTAAACTACCCCTTTCCCTTAACCGATCTTCACCAAAAACAATAGGTCTTGAGAACTCTACAATTCAGGGCTGTATGCGAAACATTATTTGATTCTGTTTGAATTTGCGGCTGTTATCGTTTGCCAAAAAAAAAAAAATTTCCCTTGATAAAAAAAAACCGTTGCAGGTAAACTACCCCTTCCCCTCAACCGATCTTCACCAAAAACAATAGGTCTTGAGTACTCTACAAATCAGGGCTGCATGCAAAAAATTATTTGATTCTGTTTGAATTTGCGGCTGTTATCGTTTGCCATATAAAATACCCTTGTTAAAACATAAAACGTAGCAGGTAAACTACCTCTTTCCCTTAACTGATCTTCACCAAAAACACTAGGTCTTGAGTACTCTACTAATCAGGGCTGCATGCAAAAAATTATTTGATTCTGTTTGAATTTGCGGCTGTTATCGTTTGGCAAAAAAAAATTACCCTTGATAAAAAAACGCTACAGGTAAACTACCCCTTTCCCTTAACCGATCTTCACCAAAAACAACAGGTCTTGAGAACTCTACAATTCAGGGCTGTATGCAAAAGAGTAGTAGATTCTGTTTAAATTTGCGGCTGTTATCGTTTGACATGGAAGTAAAAATTACCCTCGATTTAAAAAAAACCGTTGCAGGTAAACTACACCTTTCCCTTAACCGATCTTCACCAAAAACAATAGGTCTTGAGTACTCTACAAATCAGGGCTGCATGCAAAAAATTATTTGATTCTGTTTGAATTTGCGGCTGTTATCGTTTGCCATAAAAATAAAAAATTCTGCCCTCCCCAATAAACTATAATTTTCATTAATAGAAAATTACCCCCACCCCGTTCACCTAACCTCTTCATTTATAGATATTTCATCTACGTTTCTACAGTGGATTAATACAAGCTTCTTATTAGGATACATTATTTATCAAAATTAAGTAGTTTACTCTTGTTAAAACATAAAACGTTGCAGGTAAACTACCCCTTCTCTTAACCGATTTTCACCAAAATCAATAGACCTTCAGTCCTCTACAATTCAGGGATGCATGCAAAAAAATATTTGATTCTGTTTGAATGTGCGACAGTTATCGTTAGTCATATAAACAATTACCCTTCTTAAAACATAAAATGTTGCTGGTAAGGTACCCTGTTCCCTTAACCGATCTTCAACAAAATCAACAGACCTTGAGTTCTCTTTAGCTCAAAAAGGTATGCAAAAACGTAGTCGTATCTGTTTGAATTTGCGGCAGTTATTGTTCGTCATATAAAAAATTACCCTTGTTAAAACATAAAATGTTGCAGGTAAACTACCCCTTTCCCTTAACCGATCTTCACCAACACCAATAAGACTTGAGAACTCTACAATTCAGTGCTGTATGCAAAACATTATTTGATTCTGTTTGAATTTGCGGCTCTTATCGTTTGCCATAGAAAATACCCTTTTAAAACATAAAACGTAGCAGGTAAACTACCCCTTTCCCTTAACCGATCTTCACCAAAATCAATAGGTCTTGAGAACTTTACAGGTTAGGGCTGTATGTAAATAATCACTTGATTCTGTTGAATTTGCTGCTGTTATCATTTGCCATATAAAATACCCTTGTTAAAACATAAAACGTTGCAGGTAAACTACCCCTTTCCCTTAACCGATCTTCACCAAAAACAATAGGTCTTGAGAACTCTATAATTCAGGGCTGTATGCAAAAGAGTAGTTGATTCTGTTTGAATTTGCGGCTGTTATCGTTTGCCATAGGAAACAATTACACTTGTTTAAAAAAAAAACCGTTGCAGGTAAACTACCCCTTTCGCTTAACCGATCTTCACCAAAATCAATAGGTCTTGAGTACTCTAAAAATCAGGGCTACATGCAAAAAAGTATTTGATTCTGTTTGAATTTGCGACTCTTATCATTTGCCATAAAAAAATACCCTGTTAAAACATAAAACGTAGCAGGTAAACTACCCCTTTCCCTTAACTGATCTTCACCAAAAACAATAGGTCTTGAGAACTCTACAATTTACGGCTGTATGCAAATAATAATTTGATTCTGTTTGAATTTGCGGCTCTTATCGTTTGCCATAGAAAATACCCTTTTAAAACAAAGAACGTACCAGGTAAACTACCCCTTTCCCTTAACCGATCTTCACCAAAATCAATAGATTTTGAGAACTCTACAATTCAGGGCAGTATGCAAAAAATATTTGATTATGTTTGAATTTGCAGCTGTTATCGTTTGCCATAGAAAATACCCTTGTTAAAATATAAAACGTTGCAGGTAAACTACCCCTTTCCCTTAACCGATCTTTACCAAAATAAACAGATCTTGAGAACTCTACAATTCAGGGCTGTATGCAAAAGAGTAGTTGATTCTGTTTGAATTTGCGGCTGTTATCGTTTGCCATAGAAAACAATTACCCTTGATTAAAAAAATACCGTTGCCGGTAAACTACCCCTTTCCCTCAACCGATCTTCACCAAAAACAATAGTTCGTGAGTACTCTACAAATCAGGGCTGTATGCAAAAAATGATTTGATTCAGTTTGAATTTGCGGCTGTTATCGTTTGCCATAGAAAAAAAATCTACAGACACACACACAGACACTTTTCGAAAATGACTTTTTTTCATGTTTTGAGTGTAGTACAATCAGAATCTGCAATAATGTCGAACACGATTTTTTTTTGCCATCACCATACTTCCATTTCCTTAAGGAACATGGAAGTAAAAATTACCCTTGATAAAAAAAAACCGTTGCAGGTAAACTACCCCTTTCCCTCAACCGATCTTCACCAAAAACAATAGGTCGTGAGTACTCTACAAATCAGGGCTGTACGCAAAAAATTATTTGATTCTGTTTGAATTTGCGGCAGTTATCTTTTGCCATAGAAAAAAAAATCTACACACAGACACTTTTCGAAAAACGACTTTTTTTCATATTTTGAGTGTAGTACAATCAGAATCTGCAATATTCTCGAACACGATTTTTTTTGCCATCACCATACTTCCATTTCCTTAAGGAATATGGAAGTAAAAAGAACATACAACGGGCAGAAAAAAAATTAAACCCGCGTGTGTAAGACTATAATAAGTCAATGGGTACCGTGGACAAAACAGACATGATGCTAAGTTCGGTACACTGCATACGTAAAACAATAAAGTGGTATAAAAATGTTTTTTGCATGTGACAGATTTGTGTGTGCTCAACACAAAAACAATGTTTGAAATACACAAAAAACAAAAATTGCCCCTTGCTAAATTTCATGGGGATTAGAAAAAAATATGGGTGGACGAAGAACAAGAGAAGAGGAGTCTCCATTTCGACTGGAACACAAAGATGGTCATTACCCAGCGTTTCTTCCAGGAACAGAAAAAAAGAAATACCCCAAAGATGGTGCGTGGTCTGTGCATCTCATTCGCAACGAAAAATGACGCGAATTAGATGCAAAAAGTGTGATGTTGCACTTTGCATGGTGCTGTGTTTTGAAAAATACCATGCGTTAAAAAATTATTAGATATAATAATTAAAAACCTTTATGTTTTAACAATTTAATGTAGTAATTGTTGCCTTTAAGATAAATAAAAAGAAAAATAATAAAAAAATTAAATCAAATTAAATTAAAAAAAAGTTTTTAACTCAGCCAGAGGCAGTCCAAAGCCTGCATCAAAAATGAGGAAGGAAAACTTTTAAATAAAGCAAAATAATCGTTAAAATACCGTACATAAAGTTTGAGTTAGTGTAAGCAGCAGGAAGAGGGCTGTAATTGCTACAAGCGCCCCGCTGCTGCGACAGTGGCAGCCGTTCCATCACAAGGTTGCTCACCACTCCTCATCGCGAAAAGGTTAAGGACAGACTGAATGTGAAAATTATGTGTATATTTTTTATTTATTGATGAGTTTTTCATACAATACTTGATTATGTACAGGGCCGGCCTAAGGCGTGTGCGGTCCCACACATGCGATTTTGGGAGGGGCGCCGAAATGAGAAAAAATATAAAAAAATAATATGGTAAAAATTTAAATTTTTATGTAATTTTGAATGCAAATTAGCCATTTGAATATGTTAATAACTTTTGTTCAACAAATAAAGTGTTGCTTGAAAGTACAGTAAAGAGACTGGCTACTGGCTCCAAACGCTCCGCTCCGTTGTTTTGACAGAACTGAACAGTTGTAGATAGTGAGTCAAAATCACTATCACATGTTTAGTCTATCTGTCGCGTCGACGTCTGGTGCTGTATCTGTGGTGTGACAGGTGGCAGTCGCTATCTGACAAGAGTCGTGACAAGTGTATCCAGTTGACGTCTGCATATAATTAGTAATTAGTTTTGTGTTTTGTGATAAATATTAGTTTTGTGAATTGTGATAACTCTATTTGTGATGTTAATAAACTAAAAATGTTTTCCAAATCTTCTGGATGTCAAAATTGGAAGCGGAAAGCTAAATCCTTAAAAGAAGTGGAAGCCAGTGCTAAATTACTATGCAAGTATTTATCAAAACCACAAAACCCTGTCTCTAGTACAGAAAATGTAGCTACGAATGACGTAGCCCTAACTGATGAACCTAAGCTCAGTGAAAAAGACGAGCACTCTAAGGGACAAGAACTACAACTACCAGAGTGTAGAGATAGTTTACAAACTGAAACTGGTATTCATGAAATCGCAACAAATATAGCTGATGAAACTTGTCAAGGTCAAGAACCTGTAACTGTAACTCATTCATTGGTAGAGCAAGAAAATGGTGGCCCCAGCTCGGCGGATGTTGATGTTACAGTTTCATTTCCATTAATAGATCCTGCCACATGGCCTACACATCTTAATCCAAACTATTGTGACTGCATTATAGCTGAAGGGCCATTCTCTCCATATTTAGAGAGATATCCCAAAGATGGAACAAAGAAGTCATTTTCTAATGTATTTTACTATCGGCTGGCTCCAAATGGTGAAAAAGTTAAGAGACGTTGGCTATTGTATTCTCAACAAAACAATAGTGTTTACTGTTTTTGTTGTAAGATATTTAGTACTGCACGTTCCAATAAAACTTTATCAGATCAAAGCGGAAACTGTGACTGGAGGCACATTGGAACTATACTGACACGTCATGAAACTTCCCCTAATCACCTAAATTGTTATGAAAGGTGGGTGGAGGCGGAAAGGAGACTGAGCACAGGTAAAACAATTGATGATGAAAACCAGAAAATAATTGCCCAAGAAAAAGAACGATGGCAGAATGTTCTTAAACGACATCTTGCCATAACACAATTTCTTGCCCAGCACCAAATGTTTCCGAGGAAGAAATGAAACCCTGTACAAAAAGGACAATGGAAATTATTTAGGGCTTGTTGAACTAATTGCCCAATTTGATCCTGTAATGAAAGAACATATATGTAGAGTATTGGCAAATGAAAAACAAAGGTGTCTGTCATACTTGGGGAAAAACATACAAAACGAATTACTGACTCTGATGGGAGACAAAGTAAGAGAAGAAATACTAAGCAGAACTAAAGGAGCCAAATACTATGCATTGATTCTCGACTGCACACCCGATTTAAGTAGGAAAGAACAGTTCTCTGTTGTTTTGAGGTACGTTTATGAAACAAAAGAGAAAAAAGTTGAAATTTGTGAAAGTCTCCTAGATTTCTTTGAAATAACAGACACTTCAGGGAAGGGAATGTCAGAAACAGTCTTAAAAAAACTGCAAGAGTACGACTTGGACATTTCTAATTGCAGAGGCCAGGGATATGATAATGGGGCAAATATGAAAGGAAAACACTCTGGACTACAAAAGCAAATTTTAGAAAAAAACAAGAGAGCTTTTTTTGTACAATGTGGCTGTCACAGCCTAAAGTTGGTACTAAGCGATGCCGCAAAAACCTCAGTACCAACAGTTACCCTTTTTGGAACAATTCAACGATTGTTTGTGTTTTTTAGCTCATCAACAAAACGTTGGAGCAAATTGTTAGAGAGTCTGTCACAATCATATAAGGCGTCATCAGTATTTGGGCCTTCTCTCACATTGAAAGAACTTTGTGTAACTCGCTGGGAAGCACGTATTGAATCACTCAAAGCAGTAAGATACCAGATTGTGCAAATCCCACAAGCACTTTGGGACCTGCACGAGGATGCATCATTTGAAGACGAGGTTAGAAGTGAGGCAAATTCCTTGTCCGAAACAATTGAAGATTTTGGTTTCTTAGTGTCATTGACTGCATGGTGTGATGTCCTGTTTCAAATAAACATTGCTAGTAAGATATTGCAATCAAAGATCGTCAACTTACCTCAAGCTGTAGCTATTTTGAAGTCCATTTGGGACTTTTTGACGGACTTTCGCGAAAATGGATTTGTTAGTTGTTTAGTGAAAGCCAAAGAGTTGGCTGAAGATTTAGAAGTCGAAGGAAAATTCAAAACACCCCGGGTTAGAAGGAAGAAGAAGCAGTTTGATTACGAAGCTAATGATGAAGCACCAATTGACCCCCAATAGCGTTTTAGAGTTGACTTTTTTATACCACTTGTTGAAACTGCCCAAATGGCTGTGCAAGAGAGGTTCGAACAGCTTAAGGCCAAAATGTCAAAAGTTGAGTTTCTTTTTAAACTTGATGAATTGCCCAAGAGAGAGGACTTGTTTGTTAAATGCAAAGACCTAGAAGACCTCCTTTCAGATGGGGATGACAGTGACATCAAAGGAGCTGAGTTATGCGAAGAGCTGATCTCTATCAAGGACCTCATGCCAAATAAAGGTACGTTTTACGTTTTAGCTATTCAAAATTTATCATCTTGATTTATTGTTTGGTCAGTTAATTCATAATTGTTTTGGGCTCAAACAAAATTATTTTTCAAAGTTTTTTAATTTCCAAAATTAAAAAGCAGTCTTTTAATTACTTTTTGTTTGATTTTAGGCGGGAAAACGCCTCTGAACGTGCTGAACTTTCTGTTGGAAACTGGATCTGCAGACGCTTATGTAAATGTGTGGGTTGCTTTGCGAATACTTCTGACAATACCAATGTCGGTAGCGTCGGCGGAGCGAAGTTTTTCAAAATTAAAATTAATAAAAACTTACCTAAGGTCTACTCTTTCGCAAGAAAGACTCAACAACCTTGCAATTTTGTCTATTGACAATGATATTTCATCGTCATTAGATTATGATGCACTAATAAAAACATTTTCGGCTGCTAAAGCTAGGAAGGTCCACTGCTAAGTGTATAATACAGATTATTTTAATCAATTTTCTTGATCTTTTACACTACTACAGTAAAGTCAGCTAGACATGAATCAACCGTTTTTGTGCTAACAGCGCAGGTTATGTAATGCGCATGCGTCAACAGAGAAACATAGCTTAGTTTTCTCTGAGACGCTGTGGAGGTTATTGTGTGAGTACTTTTCAAAAAACATCAGTATTCATCAAATATGAAGCGTTTAGTTTCATTTCATTTTAATAAGAACAGCGTAATAGTAATAGATAATGCCTCCTACCACAATGTACAAATAAATCCACCTCCAACATCATTATCAAAAAAAGGCAGACATGATTAACTGGTTAAAAAACCATAACATTCCTTGTAGTCCATCCATGTTAAAGCCTGAGCTGTATGCACTAATTAAACAAAACAAACCAACTTACAAAACTTTTAAAATAGATGCCATTTTGGCAAACCAAGGACATTCTGTTTTATAACTTCTACACTATCAGCCGGATATTAATCCTATGGAACTGACTTGGGCAACCATGAAGAAGCGTGTTGAAAGAAAAATCGTGCATTTTTCTGTGGACAGTGTCGAAGGAATTTTATTGTATTTCTCCTGCAGACTAGAGATCAAGACGTGACGTAATGAAAATTTAAAATGACTACGTGAGATCGAACCGAATAAGGGATACTGTAACAGATCGTTTAGAAAATAATGTAAGACGAGATAGCAGCAGTGAAGGCAACTTGAGTGATAGTGATAATAGGCTAACGGTGATAACAGTGACGGAAATATTAGTAGGGTGAAGAACTGACCTAAATAATTATTGTAATTGCATGTAAGTAAATGTGCTCTATGGTACTTAAATAGTTTCAGTCTAATTGTTGCATTAATATTGTCTCTCCGGTTCTTTATGGATAGTTTACATCTGCTCGTTAAAAAAAAAAAAAAAAACACACACACACACACACACAATCATTTCACGTACGAGGTTGTTATTAATGTACTTATTCAAACAAATTAAGATGCCAGAGCAATGTGCATCATGTATTACTACGTTTTTCGTGAATCGTAACATGTACACAAAGTGTACACATTCCAAAAGATACAACGATTGTTGATGTCTAGCCTCGACTTTCGAGAAAAATTGCAACAGACACAACACGCCAAGTCACTGTTTACAAAATAATGGAAATCTTTATTAGGCCTACATTGTCTCTTTCTGTTGTGTCTGCGCTTGTTTCGTCTTACAAAATGTCCACGTTTACTGTCGTAATCGAAATCAAAACTTACCTACAACCAAATTTTGTAGGTAACCAAATTTTAGGTAAAAACCTTAAAAACAATTAAAAGAATAACAACAGAATTTTCAAATTATAAGAATAATTGGTTAGTAAAAAGTTAGGTAAGTTAGTAAAAAGTAAGTTACATATATACGTGCGTGCGCGCGCGCGTGTGTGTTGGTAGGGCTGTAAAATTTAGTTTGGTAAAGTATTTAGTAATATAATTAAAAATGTAGCTAATGAAATGTAAAAAACAATAAATACATAAAAACGTTAAAAAATAAACAATTGAAAACACTATAAGAATCATAGACAATAGAAAACTAAATAAATAAAGTTATAAATATAATAAAACGAAAATAATTGTGAATCGACAAAGCAGTGTAACTGGTTTATTTCAGCTGTCATATAAGCGATATCAGTTTTCAAATTTTACTACTTTTACAGAGAAAAACGTAAATTTAACTATTATCTTTCATCTTTAATTATTAAAGAAGCAAACTTCGGCACATTAGGTATAAAAAGTCAACCCGTGTCAAAATAGATTACTCTTGTCACATTCGCGTCTTATTAACAATTCAGAGAGTAGACCAATATTTTCAACTGCGTTAGTAGACATTTTCCTCTCTCGTGCCTTTCACTGCTGCAGTCTTCTCCCCCACTACAACCTGCGCGCTGATTCATGTCTGTTTAATACTACTGTACTATCAATTTATAGTTATATTGATGTACCTTTTCGAGAAAAGTGAATACCAAAGTTTATATTTCTGAACTTTTTCGTACTTTTTCTAATGTACTGACATAACTTTTTTTAATATTAATATATTCAAACTGAAATGTATTTTTCATGAATATTAAATCAAATAAAACTTTTGTTGTAGTAAAAAAATGTGTGTTATTTTCTACCTGACAAAACAATAAACTGAGTAAAAGAATTTGTTAGGAGTTTGCTCTTTACACAAGTACAGTACAGCATGCCTATTGAAGTTTGAAAAAGTCAGTTAAAAGAATTAGTACTAGAAGAAGTCATTTAAAAAAATAAAAATAATGAAAAGGTACTAAATACTTTACTTTAATATTTACTATTTATTACTACTTATTAGTTTTAGTTTTTGGTTTTTAATCCCTTTAAAATGCCAACTTCAGTTATTAAGTTCCGACAAATTTCAGTTATAGAGCACCCATACCATTTTTTGGAGGATTTTCTATACCCATTTTCATTGTAAGGGGCGCCAAAACTCATTCTTGCACACACAGCATTTTGCTCTTAGGCCGGCCCTGATTATGTACTTTGTGTGTTCATCATATTGATAATTAGCTATTTGAAAAATTATGACAGGTAATTTTATCCCTTTTTAATAGCGGTTTTCATCTTGCTTATTTAACACACCCTCCTGTCTGTCTCGAAAAGTAAAACATCAATAACTGAATGAAAAAAAAAAACATATTTTCTTGTGATAAATATATTATTCAGTATTTCTTATATTCTACACCATTACAGATAAAAATATCTTATATAAAAGAGTAACACATATTTTTGTAGTAAATTCATATATAAAAATTTGTTACAAAATTGTAAATACTGTACAGATTGATCAAGAATTATTGTCACAAATGGTTATACTATACAATAAAACTGAATGTAGCATCTTCAACACTGGTTTTTGTTCAGTTCAGTCTTTAGTTTTGTTTTGGTGTAGTACCAGTACTGGAAATGTTACCAACTGAATCACTTCTTGGTGTCAGCACAGACCTGAAATGAAAAACACAAAAAATAAATATACAAATTTAACATGCATCTATAATGTTTAATTGTAGATGTTCAGTCTTATGTTCAACTCAAAGTGAGACAGTGCTATCCCTAGTCAGTTTCTCACTGGAGACCATGTGATCATTATTATCCTTCTTATGAATTTTCTTGACATATAAAATGTCTTAACAGCATCAACATTTGATCTTTGCCAGAATAAAAATTTATGGTCTACTAATCGTCGTATGGTACAGTGGAAAACAAAATACAAGACACCAATTAAGTCACTAATCACCAGCTTTAATTGTCACAATTAAACAGTTTGTAATGAACAAGACAGTCTCTTGCAACAAATCAACTAAAAATGGTTCACATGCAATAAAAATTTCTACTAATATAAAACACAATCTTCTATATATTAATACGTGAAGAGAAAACTTTGTACCCCTTTTTAAGCATATTGTGCGCACGGAGGAGTGTGAGATTTGGCATAGTTAAAGTTTATATGGAGGAGTGCAGAAAGCTAAAATTTATATATAATATGTGTTACAAATACATTAAATTAAATAAAATAAAACATTCATTTGGACTTGAAAATTCATTTAAACTTTTTCAAACAATGGTAATTGTTAAAAATAAAATAATTTTGTTGCCAGGCAACAAAAGTCTGTGGAGTGTATGTCAAGGCAATAAAGTGTTTATTTTATATTTTGTATATTAGATGTCTGTGTTTTATATATTAATGTGCAGTTGAAAGTGAAATACAGCTTGCTTAATATACACCTGTTGCAAAAGGAAAATTTTGTAGCAGCAATTTGAGTTGACTTACTCTCGCCTAATTATTGTTGGTGGTTTCAAAAAAGTGAGTACATTTTATTATTTTTAAATTAAACCCTGTCTAATCTTAGTTTCAGTAATTTCATTACATGTTTTTTTTTACATTCAGATATTCACACCTACTTCCATTATGCCTCGACATAGAACATTGACGGGTCGGAGTGAGAGACAAAGAAGAAGGAATATATATTCGCGTGAAAGTCAAAATGATAATAGACCAAATGCAAATTTAAATAGTGTAAATAGTATAACATTGACGGGTCGGAGTGAGAGACAAAGAAGAAGGAATATATATTCGTGTGAAAGTCAAAATGATAATAGACCAAATGCAAATTTAAATAGTGTAAATAGTATACAAAATGATGAAATTATTTTGATTGTGGATTAATGCATTTACAATGCAGGTTTTGTAATGCAAAACATTTCGAATCTGAGGTCACTTTAGGTGAAAGGACTGCATTCACTTCATGTTGTCATAAGGGTAAAGCAATATTACCGGCCTTAAGTCAAAATGAATACTTTAAATCATTGTATGATGGACTTACTTCAAATGAACCTTCAATAAAAAGAAAGTCAAAAAATTATTTTGAAAACATTAGTAAATACAATTTATCATTTGCTATGGTTAGCTCAGAAGCTAAAATTTCGGATACAGTTACGCGTGGAGTGTATCATTTTAAAATACATGATGTTTTTTATCACAGATCAGGTCCAATGGCTGCTGGATATGGTCGCTCACCATGTTATGCGCAATTATATTTTTATGGTGTTGACACTGCTGTCAATTATAGATTACGTGAACACTATAATCAAACATGCAATAACAATATAATGCGCGAAATCCTCTTGAATTGGAACACATTAATCCTTTCGTTCGGTCATTCATTGCAATGAAAGATCATTGTCAGAGAGTTGAAAATCAAAATAAACAAATTTGTATGCTCATTAAAGTAAATCGTGATTTAGATCTACGCCGTTATAATGATGCAGTTCAAACTGATGTAGCAGTAATATTTAGTACAGTTGATGGTGAGCCACCCTTTGAACGAAATATGGTTTCGTTTTCAAAAGTTAATGGTACCATTAAAAATATCTCTGTTTTGGATTCATCATTGGACCCTTTAGCGTATCCATTACTTTTTCCAAATGGTGATACTGGGTGGCATATCAATATTTCTCATAATGTACCAACTACATCTAATTCAAGAGCGCCCAGAAATAAATTAACCATGCTTCAGTATGCAGCCTATCGACTTGCAATTAGAGAAGATTTTAGCATGTTGCACCATTCACAAAAATTATTTCTGCAGTGGATAGTTGATATGTATGTGAGAATAGAGGGCACAAGGTTACATTTCATTCGACAAAATCAAACAAGTCTTAGGTCTGAAGTTTACAACAATTTAACAGATTATTTAGAATTGAACTCAAATGCCAATAATGTTGGCCGTAGAGTAATTTTACCATCTTCATTCAATGGATCTCCAAGAAATATGTATCAGAATTATTTAGATGCAATGTCAATTGTACAACATTTCGGAAAGCCTTCTTTGTTTATTACAATGACTTGCAATCCAAGTTGGCCTGAAATATTTAGCAATATTGGTGTAGGTGAGGCAGCTAATTTTCGACCTGACATTGTTGTGCGTGTATTCAAGTCCAAACTGAAAGCATTAATTGAGGGTCTTACACTAAAAAAAATCTTCGGTAAAGTTGAAGCACTCATTTATACAATTGAGTTTCAAAAGAGAGGATTGCCTCATGCTCACATTTTACTCTCTTTAAATGAGCAAGATAAAATTGTTAACGCTACCGATATTGATAAAGTTGTATCTGCGGAGATTCCTAACATTCAAACACATCCTACATTACATGAATATGTTGTAAAACACATGATGCATGGTCCATGCGGTGTACTTAATCCAAATTCTGTATGTATGAGAGATGGAAAATGCACAAAAGATTATCCAAAACGATTTAATGAATTTACATGTGAATCATTAAATGGATATCCATTATACAGAAGGCGTGATAATGGTATTAATGCTGAAGTTCGCGGTAGTTGCCTCGACAATCATTATGTTGTACCATACAATCCGTATTTACTTGCCAAATTTAATTGCCATAAAAATGTTGAAGTATGCACTACAGTTAAAAGTGTTAAATACATTTATAAATACGTGTATAAAGGCTATGACAGTGCATCTGTTGAATTAGGTTCAGAGAGAAATGAACCAGGTCAAGAAATACAAATTGATGAAGTTAAAAATTTTTTAAATGGCCGTTATGTCGGATCAACTGAAGCTGTATGGCGCATCTATGAATTACCAATGCATTTTCAATCACATGTCATCGTTAGACTTGATATTCATTTACCGCGTAGACAGAATGTTTACTTTCGAGAAGGGCAAGAACGTCAAGCAATTGAAAATGCAAGACAAACAAAATTATTAGCATTTTTTGAATTGAATCTATGAGATCCATCATTGCATGAATATAAGTATATTGAAATTCCTTTGCATTATGTGTGGGAAGATTCCCGAAAAAAATGGAAGAAGAGAAGGCGTGGAGATGATAAAATCATTACACGCATATATGTAGTATCACCAAAAGACATAGAACTTTTCCATTTACGATTGCTTTTATTACATGTCTGTGGTCCAAAATCATTTGAGGATGTTAGAACATACAATGGAATTATACACAATTCTTTTGTTAAAGCGTGCCATCCTCGCGGCATTGCTTCAAATGATAATGAATGACGCGAATGTTTAAATGAAGCAAAAGAATTACATTCACCAAAACAAATGCGAAATTTATTTGGTTACATTTGTGCATTAAATGTGCCAGCCAATGCATTGGCGTTATGGAATGAATTTAAAGTATATCTTAGTGAAGATTTTTTGAGAAATTACAACGAAGAAGTATCCTTTAATACAGCTCTATTAGAAATTGAAGATATTTTGAATGTTCATAATTTGTCATGTCAAGAACTTGGTTTACCAGTTCCCACGTATTCGCAGAGAACAGACGAAGCAAATGCTATTGATCCAATAGAACAAGAGTTTCTGTTTTCTGAGCATTATGAAACTGCAAATATTGAACAGCGTAATCTAATTGATCGTGTGATTCGTGAAGTTTTGCATCATGATACTGGATCTAATGTTTTTTGTTTAACCACTCATGCAGGTTGTGGAAAAACATTCACACAAACAGCAATCATTCACAAATTAAATTCGCTTAATCTTAGTTGCATTGCAACAGCGTTTAGTGGCATAGCTTCAACTCTATTACTTGGAGGTAGAACTTTACACAATGTGTTTAAATTGCCTATACCCATTTTGGAAAATTCTGTAGTGAATATTACCGCAAATAGTAGCTATGGACATTACATAAATTCATCATCATTGATAATTATTGATGAAATTTCTATGTGCCCACTGCAAGTGTTGAAAATCATAGGTAGATTATTGCAGGATCTATGCGATGAAAATGATAAACATAAACCATTTGGAGGGAAAACGATACTTCTGTGCGGTGATTTTCGGCAAATCTTACCAGTTGTCCCACATGGATCACGTGCAACTTTAATTGAAAATTGTGTCACGAGTTGGCATAAATTTGTTTATTTTCATAAAGTAACGTTTACTCAAAATATGAGAGCCTTACCAAGTGAAATAGAATTTGTCGAATTCTTGAAAAAAATTGGTAATGATGAAGCCCCACAATTCCCTCAGTTTGGTGAAAATATTATTGAAATACCTCAGCAATTAATAGGAGATGAAAATAATATTATTAATGAGGTGTATGGAAATATTTCCGAAACCATACTCTCAGATAACATATTGAAGTCAGTTATTTTAGCACCTAAAAATGATGATTGTACTTTTATTAATACTGATATACGTAATCGAATACCAGGTGAACAGAAAACATATCATAGCTACGATAAAATAATTTGTGATGATGACAATGAAATCAATAACTATCCAGTAGAGTTTTTGAATTCTTTGACTATTAGTGGTTTGCCACCACATAAGTTAGTATTGAAAGTTAATTGCATCGTTTTACTGATCAGAAACTTAAATACAAAGGAAGCATTAGTCAATGGAACAAGATTGCGCATCAAGTGTATGCATCGTAATGCTATTGATTGCGAAGTTTTAACTGGAACCGCACGCAATAAGAGAATTTTGATTCCACGTATAAATTTAACATATTCCGGTACTGTTTTACCATTTAACTTTCAATTTCCAATTATACCTGCATTTGCGATGACAATAAATAAGTCTCAAGGACAAACATCCGAAAAAATTGTAATTTTATTGAGGCAGCCAGTTTTTACACATGGTCAATTGTACATCGCAGCAAGTAGAGATTTTTGGTGATGTAATAATAAATAACCAATCATTCGATGGTTTGAGATTTTATATTTCCGAATATAATGGCCAAGGGCATTTAGCAAATGATGAAAGTTTTTACAAAAAACATCGTTTACACAGAAGTTCTGAATCATTAAAGTCACTTTCAAACTATTTTAAGTTCAATGGACAACATTTATTTTTTTAACCACCCGGTTTTTTGATTTAATGAAAAATATATGAAAAAATACGAGGCACGTATTTTTTATTTCATTTTTTATTTTGTATTAATTTTTATTTAAATTTTATATAATTCGAAAAAGATAGGCAAAATAACTGTGTAGCCTTGGCGAAACCTGGTCAGTATGGCAATAAAAAAACCCACGGAAATGTCAAAAAACGCGTTATTGCTTTTTAAATATGGCTTAGCCAAGCTAAACCTCATTTTTCCTATCTTTCATATTTTTCAAATAACTCGAAAATTAATGCATAGAAAAAAAAAAATTAAAAAATTATATAAGCTTTGTAGCAGATAATCTTCAAACTGTTTTCGAATTTTGTACCTTACCAAAAATGAAATGTAATCCACTGGAATTGAAAACAATGTATCTTATACTTCTATGAATGTCAAGTCTCATTTTTATTAGCGTTTATTTGATTCAATAATAACATAAAAAAATTAAAACTGACAATGAATTATATCAAAAAATAAATACGAATACAAGCTGTAATTGTGTTTTTTTTCCAACTGTTACTAACATTAAATTTCATAGGTATTGCAGGGAATTAAGGCAAACAACACACGCTAATGACGTATTTGTACACGCTCGCAGCTGACGTAATAGAACAAAATTCAAAAAATTTATATGCAATGATTATAGAGGTATACTCTTTGACAAAAGAACCTCAATAACGTTAAAACTTAAAAATTTAATGAATTACGGTCAAATTTCGACCACTGGGTGACCACTAGTTGTATTACAATCGTCCCACACAACACATAACACTTTGCCACAATACTACAAACCGCACTCCAATAATCCGCAACTCAAGCTGAAACTGAATGCCGTTGAGTACTTGTATTTATGCCCCACCAAAATACTAGAATATTCCATACTGCGCATTAACAATAAAGGAAAACATTAGAGCGTAATTCATTGCAGCCTTGATACAGTTTGCACGGCATCTGGCACAGTCTAGCTTATGCGTCGAGAATCACGTACGCCCCACACATTACAGCCGGATTCCTCTGGAACATTCGATAAACATGTAGACTATTCTGTAATGTCGTAACAGTATCAATAAGTAAATAAAACTGGGAGCATTTAGACTATCTTACCAACGTGTCCAATGAGAGTATATAAAATTTTCAAAAATAAAATTTATAAACCTTTTTTTTGATTGCAACATTCGATTGTCTGGAAAATTTCTTTACCTGGAAATGAAGTGACATTGGTGTTCAGAATAATCGAAATTCTACTGTATACGTAAACAAAACCCATAAACACGGTACCATTGAAACATGTACCTAGTTTTAACCATACACTAAGGTAAGTTTAGAGTAAATATTATATGGGAGTAGAATAAAGAGGAACTTTGCGTTTGTCAGTTTACTGTCCAGAAGTAACTGAAAGCAGTCATTATACAATATTTAGCAGTCGCTAGTGAATATTTAAAATTATGCTGTCAGTTACTAATTCTGCCTGTGATGTTTTTTGTTACTTTCATTTTTTTATGTACGTAAAGAAGAAAATAGATGGTAAAGCTGTGAAGGAAGAGAAATATTCACTAGTGAATAAACAGAATAGAAAAAAAATAAAATAATAATGAACTATGGAGATGCAATAGAGGAGACAAACATGAGAATGGCTTTGGAACAATGAGCAATATTATGAAGTACGAGTATAACAAACCTGCTATTTTATTTATAATCTCTATGCATGCCCTGCAATGACTTATAGCATAGAAACATGGTCTTTTATCATAAGGAAACAATACAAAATATGCAAATCTTTCACAGCGGTATAATTCAGGTGAATATGAACGAACAAAAGAATAGTAATTTGTATCCACACACAAATGACCAAAAAAAGCAGTTTTAAAATCAAATAGCAATCTTCTGAGGACACGGTGGCACAAAAATTACTTGACACGTGTTAAAAAAAACCCTACTGAATTTACTTACATCAGCAAAATGGAGTACAATAATTTTTGCCCATAATGTTGGCATTGCAAAACCGATAATTTTGTCTTGACAGGTTGGCAATATAACACACCTGTCTAGACCTGTTTGTCAGTTGCATCGTGAGTAGGGTGGGCTAAACTGTTATTTTAAAATACTAGGTATGAAAATACCGTTCCAAAAAAATAACAGGTACAAATACCTATTATTATATACTATATATACATAACCTATATTATCCTTTGTAAGTAACTCGTTTTGAGTTTCCTGCAGGTCTCCTATGTAATATCTTCAAATAAATACACTGCAAGTAGGTTTATTTTTACCTAGATAAACCTATTAATACACCTACCTATTAATATACCTACTTGCAGTGTATTTATTTGAAGATATTATATAACCTATACTATATAATTTGTTATAAGAAATAAATTGAAACTAAAAGTATTAACAGTGTTACTTTACACTGTGACTTTATTAAACTATTACTATTTAAAATAAAATAAGAAACAAGAGAATTTATAGGCCAATTTAAGTTTTCACTAGGAGTAGAACTAACATTGGTTAGACTTTAGACAAATCAGTTGCGACACTCTGGGCAATGAAATAATTTAGAGTACACGTAATACCACAACAAATAATGTGATAAAAACATCAGAAACATATAATAAAAACATAACAGTAAGCCACAAGAGTGAATGAGAATAAACAAAATTTTACAAATAAAAATAATAAAAACTATAATAAAATAAATATAAATAAATAAATAAAACCTTATAAATAATAAGCAACAACAAAAGTAAATTAAATGCATTACATACCTGGATAATCTTCAGATTCATTCATTAATGTACACAGAATATACAAGTTATGAAATGTCACACCTATTTACATTACAATCTGCTTCACTTAACACATTATAAATAAAATTAAACAATTGAATTGTTTTTAAAATACTGGGATTTCAGTTATTCAAACATTATTTTAAATTTGCATTAAAAAATATCAACTGTTGCATTTTCCTTGATGATAATAGTGTTCGTGTTCTTCGTTCAGATATTTAAGGAACGAAATCCATTAAATTAAAGTCCCGTGAAGTTAAAATCCCATTAATAAAAAGTATAATATAGCTTTTAAACATCAGCCACTCTATAGGTTATAACGCAATATAATTAAATACAACTAATTCACTAACGACTCGGAACACAAAGTTTTTTATGAGTAAAAACATAAAGTTTTACCTTACAACCTGACCCGGTTTTAGTTACAAGTTGGTGACTAGTATAATATATAATTTATTAGCATCTAATCTGTATTATATATCTGTATATCACACGAGAATAAATGTAACATCAGGATGAATTTTTTCCTTTATTAACAACAGCTTCATCTCTTTGCACAGAATGAAGTATCGAAATACCCTTGATACTACCTGTTCCTAAAATACTAGGTGTTCCAAAAATACTACTGTTCCTCTGATGCGCTTAGTATTTTGTGTATCGGTGATACCCCTAGTATTTGGCCTTGGCGTATTCGTTTACGTGATACTTGCGTACTTTTTGTGTGTGTGTCTGTATAGGAGAGTAGGGGGCGTGCCTCGACTCGGAACAGCATGTCTCGACTCGAAACAGCGTCGCCGCGAATAACAGGTATTTCAACTTTTCAGTCACTGTTACATCCGTTCCACAAAAATATCGTTCAAAAATACCTGTTACAGGTATATCGGCCCACCTCTAATCGTGAGTAATTCTACTGAGTATGAGTTGATTATCTGTGTTACGTAGTTATGATGTTAACAAAAGAAGAAAAGATGTTTGCTCTAAAATCTTTTTATAAAAATGGTGCTACTCTAGTTATTAATGAGTGAAATGAACATTTCAATTCAAATCCACTGTCTAGACAAGCTTTGTATGACTTACAAGATAAATTTGAACAACGTGGATCTGTTATGGATGCACCAAGATCTGGCCACCCCAAAACAGCTCAAACAAAGGAAAAGGAATTGCGCGTTTGTTTAGCTGTGACTCTGTAACGGGGCTAAAAAGGAGGGGTTTTTATTTTATTAAAAAATTGTAAATTCGTTTTCATCTGCGTGATCATTCCCATGGTAATATAAATTGTAGTTCAAACAAAGGAACTGTGAGGTGAAGTCGTTATAATGGAATGTGGCGTGTTGTCAACAATGGTTTAATTCGCAGAACCTCAGTACTGTGTAATGCACACAAACACCTGCGAAGCGCATAACCGACGCTTAGAGAAGTCGAGCAAAATGGCTTTTTGCGAATTTGGTTCAACATGTGCGTGGTGCAAGACGGATGCAAGATTAAGGACACACCTTTTCAGTGACGTAAACCAGTGGACACCAGATTTCGTCTACTGCCAACACACGTAAATAACACGTGTAGTGGGTGCAGTGACTATGACTTTAGCACTAGCAGGCAGTGAGTTCCCGTGTTGAATAACCGTGGAGAGGGGAACACGAGTAAGCTTCTGCCCAGTTAATCACCTACAGGCCACATGCGGTCCGTTTAAATTTTACTAAAAGTTTTTTTCCAAGGTCAGCCGACCTCGCCGGTGAGAACCCGGAACAGTTATCTAAAAAAGTGATACAGTAAATCAGAATATGAAGTGAAGTGAGTGAGTCGAAAGAAAAGGCGGTAAATTGAAAAAGATGAACTCATAACTTTCGGACATTTAAACGAGTTTAATATTCATTTTTAAAGTATCCAAGTCACTGTATTAAATAAATAATTGCTTATCTAATCCGTCGAGTGACTTACTTGTAATTCCGCTTGACGCGTTTCAGGGCATATGCCCCATCTTCAGAATAATTCCTCTTCACAGAATGTCAGACATTAAGATTAAAATGTAATAAATTAAAATTAAAATCCATGGTTAAAATATTAACTCGTCAAAATATTAAAATATACTAAATGCACAGAGGAGCACGCACTATCACAATATGAGTTCACTTCGCGTTATAGTCGGTGTACACCGCCGCGATGTTACTCGCGCACTGACTGTCTGAGTAAACTGTTATCTGCGCAACGCATCTTGTATCCTAATGGCCGTGTCGTACAAGGGATTTGACTTGAAGTTAAGTTGGTCGTTTAATATGAATCCGCCGTCTTGTGAGTTGTTCGTCTTTTTAATTTGTTTAAAGGCCTTGTAAATTTCGAATTCTTCTAATGTGTCCATATATCTGCCTTTTTTGCAAAAGTGTAATGGTTTAAAGTTGGTGTCAAAATTGGTGTAGTTATGATTATTATTTACGAGGTGACGTGCAAAGTTGGATTTGAGAATGTGGGTGTCGTTTTTTGGTAAATGTTCTTGGAAGCGTTTTTTGAACGCTCTGCCGGTTTGTCCAATATAGAAGCTGTTGCAATCGTCACATTGGATTTTATAGACACCTGTCCTCTGTTTTATTGGTTTTGCAGCTTTATGGTGAAGAATTTTCTTAATGTTGTTATCAGTCCGGAAAGTTAAAGTTATATTCAATTTTCTAAAAATGTTGGTTAATGTATGGGGTAAAGTTCGGCCGTAAACAGAAGTCACGTACGTGCTGTCTCGGTTACTACTCGGTTTTGTTTTCTTGTTATGTAACTTTTTCCGGTGTTTTTTGATCAAAGCATCGATCATAGAGCACGTATATCCATTGGCCTTAGCTATGTATTTAATGGTGTTGACTTCCTCCTGAAAGTCACTGATTTCTAACGGTATGGTGAGTAATCTATGTATGAAACTGTTATAGGCGGCCATTTTTTGCGGAAGAGGGTGATGGGAATCCGCGTGTATCGTGGCGTCGGTGGTGGTAGGTTTTCTATATATTTGGTATTGGAAACTATTGTCAAACCTTGTTATTGTTAAATAGAGGAAATTAAGTTTATTTTCTATTTCAACCTCGAGGGTAAATTGTATGTTCTTGTTTATATTATTTAAATAGTTTTTTAAATTATTGATCTGTCTTATGGTACCGTTAAAAATGATGAAGGTGTCATCTACATAACGTGTATATGATACTATCTTGTTATGCCATTTGTTTGCGCTGCTGAACATATGTATGTTTTCGTAGTGGTTCAGGTATATGTCCGCCAATAATCCAGAGAGTGGGGATCCCATCGCTAAACCTTTCTTTTGTATATAGTATTTTCCATCAAATATAAAATAGTTTTGATTTAAAACAACTTCCAATAGAGCGGTTATCTCATTAATTTCATCAGGACTGCGTATGTTAGCTACAATAAGATTATACTTGAGAATATTTATTGTATCCTGGACGGGTATATTTGTATAAAGGTCTACTATGTCGAAAGATGCGATTCTGTAATTAGGTTTAATTTGGATGTTTTTCAGTTTGTCGATAAATTCAGTGCAACTTTTTGTGCTATGGTTATTCTTTAAGCTTATACTGTTCTTTATTATTTGTACTAGTTTTTTACTGATTTTGTAACTCGGAGCAGTGGTGAAGTTCACAAGCGGCCTAATTGGAACGCCAATTATGTTAGGCATTGTATTAGGTTATATTAGGTTGCAAAATAAACTTACAAAATGAGGCTCGAGTTTTGATTAAAAACAAACTCAATAAATTTTCGAACAAAAAAAGCCCTAAACTAAACTTTAAATATATGAACGAAATTAAAACTTTAAAACAAATCAAAGACAAATTATCCAACAATGATGCACTCATTACAAAGGCGGACAAGGGAAACACTATCGTTATAATGGACAAAAACCAATATTCGCAAAGGGTTAATCAATTCATTGAAAATAATAATATTACAATGGTAAATGCCGACCCGTCAGCCGATTTCGTTAAAGCCCTGAATAACACAGTTAGTCGTTGTACGCACTTGTTCAATAGCGCCACACGTCACTCATTGAAACCTATTAATGCAGAGGCTCCCCAGTTTACTGGTTTGCCAAAGATTCATAAACCCAGTGTACCAATTAGGCCGCTTGTGAACTTCACCACTGCTCTGAGTTACAAAATCAGTAAAAAACTAGTACAAATAATAAAGAACAGTATAAGCTTAAAGAATGACCATAGCACAAAAAGTTGCACTGAATTTATCGACAAACTGAAAAACATCCAAATTAAACCTAATTACAGAATCGCATCTTTCGACATAGTAGACCTTTATACAAATATACCCGTCCAGGATACAATAAATATTCTCAAGTATAATCTTATTGTAGCTAACATACGCAGTCCTGATGAAATTAATGAGATAACCGCTCTATTGGAAGTTGTTTTAAATCAAAACTATTTTATATTTGATGGAAAATACTATATACAAAAGAAAGGTTTAGCGATGGGATCCCCACTCTCTGGATTATTGGCGGACATATACCTGAACCACTACGAAAACACACATATGTTCAGCAGCGCAAACAAATGGCATAACAAGATAGTATCATATACACGTTATGTAGATGACACCTTCATCATTTTTAACGGTACCATAAGACAGATCAATAATTTAAAAAACTATTTAAATAATATAAACAAGAACATACAATTTACCCTCGAGGTTGAAATAGAAAATAAACTTAATTTCCTCGATTTAACAATAACAAGGTTTGACAATAGTTTCCAATACCAAATATATAGAAAACCTACCACCACCGACGCCACGATACACGCGGATTCCCATCACCCTCTTCCGCAAAAAATGGCCGCCTATAACAGTTTCATACATAGATTACTCACCATACCGTTAGAAATCAGTGACTTTCAGGAGGAAGTCAACACCATTAAATACATAGCTAAGGCCAATGGATATACGTGCTCTATGATCGATGCTTTGATAAAAAAACACCGGAAAAAGTTACATAACAAGAAAACAAAACCGAGTAGTAACCGAGACAGCACGTACGTGACTTCTGTTTACGGCCGAACTTTACCCCATACATTAACCAACATTTTTAGAAAATTGAATATAACTTTAACTTTCCGGACTGATAACAACATTAAGAAAATTCTTCACCATAAAGCTGCAAAACCAATAAAACAGAGGACAGGTGTCTATAAAATCCAATGTGACGATTGCAACAGCTTCTATATTGGACAAACCGGCAGAGCGTTCAAAAAACGCTTCCAAGAACATTTACCAAAAAACGACACCCACATTCTCAAATCCAACTTTGCACGTCACCTCGTAAATAATAATCATAACTACACCAATTTTGACACCAACTTTAAACCATTACACTTTTGCAAAAAAGGCAGATATATGGACACATTAGAAGAATTCGAAATTTACAAGGCCTTTAAACAAATTAAAAAGACGAACAACTCACAAGACGGCGGATTCATATTAAACGACCAACTTAACTTCAAGTCAAATCCCTTGTACGACACGGCCATTAGGATACAAGATGCGTTGCGCAGATAACAGTTTACTCAGACAGTCAGTGCGCGAGTAACATCGCGGCGGTGTACACCGACTATAACGCGAAGTGAACTCATATTGTGATAGTGCGTGCTCCTCTGTGCATTTAGTATATTTTAATATTTTGACGAGTTAATATTTTAACCATGGATTTTAATTTTAATTTATTACATTTTAATCTTAATGTCTGACATTCTGTGAAGAGGAATTATTCTGAAGATGGGGCATATGCCCTGAAACGCGTCAAGCGGAATTACAAGTAAGTCACTCGACGGATTAGATAAGCAATTATTTATTTAAACGAGGACTTGGTGCAGGCCACGCAACGAGGTCAGAGGAGACGCCGCTACGCAAGTAAAAGTATTCATACCAAAAATTTTAATGATTGCCAAAAATTAAATAAATAGGGGGGTAAAACGGAATGAGAGTTGCGTGTGGGCATTGTTGGGTCGTCCCAATTAGAATGTAAGCCAATAATTTAAGAAACTTATGTTTTTTAGTACAGAATAATTTTAAAGAATTAGTAGAATTTATTTCTGTTGTTTGGAAATTAACTCCGAGATAAAGACAATTTAAAATTAATGAATATTGTAATTACTCCCTCGGCTCTTACGTTATCTCTTACGGTCGCGGGATTCTCGTTATTTCCGCCCCAACGTTGCCGGCGTCAATTTGTAATTACTCCCTCTCGCGTCACCTAATTAGGTCCCACGTTATGAGCGTTACTTTGTTACTACACCTATGCCCATGTGTTTTGAATTATTTAAATATCTGAGATATTTGGAGTTGTGGGATATATTGATGTAATTAATTAATATTAACTTAGCTCTCTAAGAAATATCAGTGTTAGTGTACCTGAAACTTAAACAATTAATGCGTTATTCTACAATTTCGTTCAACCCTATTATACCTTGAAGAGAATTATGTCTAATTTTGTATTTTTACGCTCTCTCTTTGGTGTCAGATAATTCCGCTATAAGCGCTGTAGTATCAGCTCAACGAAACTTATAGGTTATTTCAATGTTTATGTTATCCAATTATTCTATACTTATTCAGTTACTTTTTTATTCCCAGCTCATTAAACCATACTCCAAATAACAAGATTTTGCAATTATATAAAGGTTCTTTATTTGTTTACTTCCTTAACATTGAATAGGATATGTTCTAACTAACATATGCTTGGGCTATAGATTGCATGAATCGATTGTTGATTATTCCGATCCTTTATTTAAATTTAGTTATATAGTGTGTTTTAATTTGTAATTAATTTAATTCAGGGTGTGAAGGTTCTTGTAACTGTGGGGAAGATTAAAAATACATAGATAAGAATGCAAGATTTACAAATTTAAAGTGTTGTGTAGTTAGTATGATTAATATAATAATAATTTACCAGACTAGAACGAAGCAAATCATGTAGGCGGTTGATTGATAAATTTACTGTTCTGGACAATTATGCCGTACGATTTTCTTTCTTCGGTTTAATAAAATAGAATTCTTGTCCTGTCCACTTCGGAATTACATCTCTCTGGATTGGTTTACAGCCCGATTGATGCTTCTTCTGCAACGCCAGGATCCAAATACGTTCTCCTCTCGGTTGAAGCAATTAGTGTTGTTCCGTGTATTTGAAAGGTTATAACTTCTGGTGTAGTGCATATTATTAATTGTGATACTGTTAATTCTTTCTATTTGGTTTAATATATCATCAATTCCCTTCGGATATGGGACAGTTCAAGTTCTTCCTTGTAGGATCCAGTTATTTATTCTCTATTGTGATTTCATACTGTAGTGTTATTTGGTTAAACTGTACTGGTGATAGTCATAAATATTGTCATTAGGATTTTGTGTTTTATAATCGTGTCTGATAATTTAAAATATTACGATTAGATAGATAATTCTTGGGTTTTTTAATCTCATCACATTCAGATCATCAAAGCAATTATTGTCAAATCAACAACTTCCTCTTTTTCTGTCGTCCCTAGCAACACATGACTTCTTCCTTCCACATGTTTTGAATATAGTGTTTATTTCATATATTTTTTGTCTATTCCTTATCAATTTGCTATCCTATCGGAATGTAACTTTACCGATAGTTGGTTTATTATTTTCTACACATATTCTGCTGGTTTTTTGATATAAGCCGTTTTTTTTTCCTTTTTTTATATTTAATCCACTTTCGATATTAAATGTTATTAATCGATATCATGGCATTATGGTATTATCATAATTTGTATAAATTTTATTATATATCATTATTAATTTAATGTTTTTTCTAGCTCTTCAAATCGTATTCATTAATTATTATTAATTGATGTACCTAACCTTTATGTTATGAGTGGTTATATAGTGGTTTTGGCTGTTAGGCCTTTTATTGTAAACGGATCTACCTGTGTTTATAACTGGTACACATCTATAGCCCCTTTTACATAAATTCATACATATAATCAAATCTTAACTATTAACATTTACATAAACAATTATTTTTTCCATATCTAATAACAATTTTATCTTGACCTATGGATCACATATAAGAAAATTCAAATCTATTAACGTTAATTAGCTGCTTCACACTTCATTCTACAACAGTCATAGAATAATACATCTTGTTTCATTATCTTTCATTAACTCAACACATATTTGGTATAACATAACATAAACTTTATCATAACATTTGTTGTCACAAAATAATACCTCTTAACTCAAAATTCTTATTTGCTATTAGTAAATTATTGTTTCATTTTTTGTTTGCTTTTCATTAAACATATATCATCAACTATTGTCTAACTTACAGGTTCGGTTATTCTTGTTAATATTACCTTGCATCCTTATTTACCTTTATCTATGATTATAAATATAATTATTAGATCTTTGTTCTATCATGGGGTTAAATATTGACTTGTTTATTATTCTGTGAACCTTGTTTTTATGTAACTTGAATGCTAGCATTTCTGTTGCGTTACATATGCTTCCCCTCCTAAAAAAGTTTAGTTTACCTGAATGAAGTTTAGGTCAAATAAACTTGTCTTTTTCACATGCCTTTTCTTCATTTCATTGTTAATGGTTGACGTTGGGATTTTCAATGTAACTTCATTAGACTAGTATTAATATATATATTTTTTTTATTTAATAACATTTCATCATTTTAATTAACATTCTTGATCATTTTTATTTCTGTAAACATTATTTGTTGATAGTTGGCTACAATATTCAATGATACATTAGTTTCACATCTCTTCTACTTATAATTACTATAATCACTGTATTTCTCAATTATTCTTCTGTCAACTCATTTCTTTTTGTTTTCTTCGTCCTACTCTTTTGGAAACTGAAGTTATTCTTGCAACTATTCTAATATTCCTTAAATATTTAATTTCCCTAACAATCCCTAATACATGCGTTGGTACAGTTCAGAGAGGCACTGTTTGGCTTCATACTCTGCTGCCCACACCACATCTTAATATAGTACTACTGGAATTCATCTACAGTCAGCTATAAAATATAATAATAATCTCCTAATAATCTCTTTAATTATTTAATAATAAATATTTGGGAAAAATTTTTTTTTCTTTGTTGCTTTTATATTTCTTCATTACTATCCTTCATATTTTGTGATTCCATTTTAGTTCCTTAAACATTCCTTGATATTGAATTTGACAGTTATCATTTGTAATTATTTTTGTTGTGATTGTAATGCTAAGTATCTTCTTCATTTGTTTTTTCTCTGATCTCAATATTTTCTAAATAGTTGTTGTGTGATGATCATTATAACTGTATTTCTGACTAAATATATTCCTTAGCCCAACTACTCTTCTTTTTATCGTATTTCATTATTCTGGCTGTTTATTTTTCAATGAATTATGTTCATAAATACTCTTTCTTTCTTGTCTTCTTTAACATTACATTGGTTACTTTCAATCGTTTACTGAAGTTGTTTCCATCATTTGGCAATGTAGTATGTATTTTAGGTCATATGATTTTTTTTTTCTTTCTTTATTTTGCATAAGTAGATTTGAGGTAAAAACTTTTATCTTGGGGTTTCATTATTCACACTATTTCTTTATAAACATTTAATAGTAATTCTCGCTTTCTTCTGTAATCTTGTGGTTTCATTATTCACACTATTTCTTTATAAACATTTAATAATAACTCTTGCTTTCTTCTGTAATCTTGGGGTTTCATTATTCATTATTCACACTATTTCTTTATAAACATTTAATAATAACTCTCGCTTTCTTCTGTAATCTTGGGGTTTCATTATTCACACTATTTCTTTATAAACATTTAATAATAATTCTCGCTTTCTTCTGTAATCTTGTGGTTTCATTATTCATTATTCACACTTCTTAATACCTTCTTCATAACTATATTTTAATTCAGACTTACTTCATTTTGAATGACACATTTTTTTTTCTATTATTTATTGTTCAAAAAATTCTCTTTTATTTACAACTGTTTTTTTTTTCTTCAAAATCGATAATAAGTTGTTCTTATTGTATTTTAGAATTTAGTGGTAGTATTCAACTTAAATTCTTTTTAAATTCCAAGTATTTTCTCTTCAAGACTGGTAATAAGTTGTTCTTATTATATTTTAGAATTTATTCATTTTATAATATTTCCGTATCTTGTCAATTGGTTGCCTGGTCAGTTCTCAGTAAATCAGTCCCATTTTTCTGGTTGACTGCTTCTTTTTCTAACCATGGTCCATTAATTCGACTGCACCCGTTGTCCGGATTACTGCAGTATTCATACCAATTTCTACACTTTTTACATATCTCTTGTGCATGATACAAAGCCAGTACTGTAACTCGGCTGTTGCAAAGTCTTCATTTAATTCAGTGTATTCAGTTATATTTAGCTCCTTTTGAATTATCAAGTATCGTATCTCCTCTATTCTAGCATAATCATTTGTATACCCTATCTTTCCATTTCCTTGGATATCGGTACTATTTACCAAATGTTTTACGGGTATTTTCCGTATTAACGATATAATTGACTTGGTCAAATATTCTCTAATCGTTGATATTTTCATATCATATTTAAATTTTTTGTGATTGTTCTATTATGGTTTATTTTCATAAATTTTCTTCTATATTCCATACCTTTACAGAACTCCCTTCGTTCATTAATTGGGATGTTAAACGCACTAATTAATCCACCTTTCCTCATCTCCATTTCTTCTTTGGTATTGACTATTTTCTTTCTGCATGTTTTTCTTATTTTCTGGCTACTCACTTCCATGGTTAGATTTATTATAATACCTTCGGAAGTGCTGTCTAGTGTTTTAGACATATTCCTTAAACACAGCTCCATTTCTTTATTTGTCTCCCCCTCGTATTTATCCACTTCTGGGCTAAGCGTGTTATCGTTTTCAAACTTCCCTTCGAAAGTTTTCCTTATCTCATTATTGAACTGCTCCTTCTTATCCTCGATCCGCTTTAAACCTGCTTCGTTCATTTTCTCAATTCTTTCATCCATTCGCCTTAAATTTTCTTTGTTCATTCGTATGATGTCTTCCTTCATTTGTTTTAAACCCTCATTATTCCTATCTAACCTTTCGTGAATTTGTTTTGAGGTTTCTTTAATTTCCTCATTCGTTTTCCTGGAGTTTTCCTCCTGTTTCCTAAACTGTTCTTTTGAGTTTTCCTTATTTTCCTTGATTTCCTCATTTGTTTTATCGAATTTTTCCTCCAGTCTCTTTGATTTTTCCAATAGTAGTTTTAACATTTCCTGTATACTCAAGTCTTCCTTTTGGTTGGGCTTACCTGGTTGATCCCCTTGGGGATCTTCTTCAATTGCTTCCTTTTCCTTGTCCGCAATTATTTCAGTTTCCGTTATTTCGTCTGTCTGTTGTTCCATTTCACTATCTGTTATTAGTTCTATTTCCTCATCTATTTCCTTCTCCGTTTCTCCTGCCCTAATCCTTGATCTACCTCTGGTATGCATGTTTACTCTCCCACAGTTGCCTGCTCTGGTTAAGTAATATTAGTATAGTTATAGTTACTTAACTTAAGCCCTACACAAGTTGAGCGCCAATTTGTAATTACTCCCTCGGCTCTTACGTTATCTCTTACGGTCGCGGGATTCTCGTTATTTCCGCCCCAACGTTGCCGGCGTCAATTTGTAATTACTCCCTCTCGCGTCACCTAATTAGGTCCCACGTTATGAGCGTTACTTTGTTACTACACCTATGCCCATGTGTTTTGAATTATTTAAATATCTGAGATATTTGGAGTTGTGGGATATATTGATGTAATTAATTAATATTAACTTAGCTCTCTAAGAAATATCAGTGTTAGTGTACCTGAAACTTAAACAATTAATGCGTTATTCTACAATTTCGTTCAACCCTATTATACCTTGAAGAGAATTATGTCTAATTTTGTATTTTTACGCTCTCTCTTTGGTGTCAGATAATTCCGCTATAAGCGCTGTAGTATCAGCTCAACGAAACTTATAGGTTATTTCAATGTTTATGTTATCCAATTATTCTATACTTATTCAGTTACTTTTTTATTCCCAGCTCATTAAACCATACTCCAAATAACAAGATTTTGCAATTATATAAAGGTTCTTTATTTGTTTACTTCCTTAACATTGAATAGGATATGTTCTAACTAACATATGCTTGGGCTATAGATTGCATGAATCGATTGTTGATTATTCCGATCCTTTATTTAAATTTAGTTATATAGTGTGTTTTAATTTGTAATTAATTTAATTCAGGGTGTGAAGGTTCTTGTAACTGTGGGGAAGATTAAAAATACATAGATAAGAATGCAAGATTTACAAATTTAAAGTGTTGTGTAGTTAGTATGATTAATACAATAATAATTTACCAGACTAGAACGAAGCAAATCATGTAGGCGGTTGATTGATAAATTTACTGTTCTGGACAATTATGCCGTACGATTTTCTTTCTTCGGTTTAATAAAATAGAATTCTTGTCCTGTCCACTTCGGAATTACATCTCTCTGGATTGGTTTACAGCCCGATTGATGCTTCTTCTGCAACGCCAGGATCCAAATACGTTCTCCTCTCGGTTGAAGCAATTAGTGTTGTTCCGTGTATTTGAAAGGTTATAACTTCTGGTGTAGTGCATATTATTAATTGTGATACTGTTAATTCTTTCTATTTGGTTTAATATATCATCAATTCCCTTCGGATATGGGACAGTTCAAGTTCTTCCTTGTAGGATCCAGTTATTTATTCTCTATTGTGATTTCATACTGTAGTGTTATTTGGTTAAACTGTACTGGTGATAGTCATAAATATTGTCATTAGGATTTTGTGTTTTATAATCGTGTCTGATAATTTAAAATATTACGATTAGATAGATAATTCTTGGGTTTTTAATCTCATCACATTCAGATCATCAAAGCAATTATTGTCAAATCAACAACTTCCTCTTTTTCTGTCGTCCCTAGCAACACATGACTTCTTCCTTCCACATGTTTTGAATATAGTGTTTATTTCATATATTTTTTGTCTATTCCTTATCAATTTGCTATCCTATCGGAATGTAACTTTACCGATAGTTGGTTTATTATTTTCTACACATATTCTGCTGGTTTTTTGATATAAGCCGGTTTTTTTTCCTTTTTTTATATTTAATCCACTTTTGATATTAAATGTTATTAATCGATATCATGGCATTATGGTATTATCATAATTTGTATAAATTTTATTATATATCATTATTAATTTAATGTTTTTTCTAGCTCTTCAAATCGTATTCATTAATTATTATTAATTGATGTACCTAACCTTTATGTTATGAGTGGTTATATAGTGGTTTTGGCTGTTAGGCCTTTTATTGTAAACGGATCTACCTGTGTTTATAACTGGTACACATCTATAGCCCCTTTTACATAAATTCATACATATAATCAAATCTTAACTATTAACATTTACATAAACAATTATTTTTTCCATATCTAATAACAATTTTATCTTGACCTATGGATCACATATAAGAAAATTCAAATCTATTAACGTTAATTAGCTGCTTCACACTTCATTCTACAACAGTCATAGAATAATACATCTTGTTTCATTATCTTTCATTAACTCAACACATATTTGGTATAACATAACATAAACTTTATCATAACATTTGTTGTCACAAAATAATACCTCTTAACTCAAAATTCTTATTTGCTATTAGTAAATTATTGTTTCATTTTTTGTTTGCTTTTCATTAAACATATATCATCAACTATTGTCTAACTTACAGGTTCGGTTATTCTTGTTAATATTACCTTGCATCCTTATTTACCTTTATCTATGATTATAAATATAATTATTAGATCTTTGTTCTATCATGGGGTTAAATATTGACTTGTTTATTATTCTGTGAACCTTGTTTTTATGTAACTTGAATGCTAGCATTTCTGTTGCATTACAATATTCACAGTATACAGTATAAACGAACTACTATATTTTTTTTTTTTTTTTTTTTTTTTTTTTTTTTTTTTTTTTTTTTTTTGAAATGGTGACAGAGATCAAGGTTATTTTTTGAGAGTAAATGAAAGAATATAACAATCAAATTCAATGTCACATAATGAGTAAATAAATACATCTATTTCTGAATATAATTGAGAGTATGATTTATTGAAGAGTGTTAACCTAAGTCACGCTTGTTCTTCACGAATTCGTGCGAAGGACCTGCAACCCGAACAAGGTAAGAGTTGCAAAGATTGTATTTTATTTTTAAATAATTATTTGGCTTTTAAGTTGTAGTTTCTCAATGGCGCCACGAACAGTGACAAGTTTATAAAAATCAATTTTAATAAACCGCACCTAAATGTGAACGTAAGCGTGAGTTAGGAATACGTAAAAGATACGAAAAATTAGGTTATATGTAACTAAGACCTAATGTATACCTAAGGTATGTAAAATAAGAAATGTTAAAATATAGTATAATAAAATAAAGGTGATAAATTTACAATTTCAAAAATGTCAGAAAACAATGAAAGTACGGTGAGTGAAATAGCTGAATTTGATGAATCAGCTGTTAGGAGTAGTCTTGAAGTACATTCAACTCCGAATGTAGGTCAAGACGACAAAACTACAGAGGATTCAGGGGTTCAAGTAACCCTGACCTCAACAAAATATAATAAGGTTGATAATGATATGATGAGTATTATACTGAATCAATTTACTGAGTTAAATAAACGTTTCGATAGTAATGATAAAAAATTTGATAATCGTTTTGATAAATTGAGTAGTGAAATACATGAACAGAAAGTAAAATGTGAAAGTAATTTCAATGAGTTGAAAAAGCAGAATAATGAATTAAAAAATGATATTAATGAGATTAATAGACGTTGTGAAAATACCAATGAAGAATTTACCAATAAAGTTAACCAATTAGATACCAAGCTAGATAATTCAATAAAGAATATAGATGTTAAATTTAATGAGATAGATAGCCAGAAATCAGAAAGAGTTGATAAACAAATAAATGAGAATAATGAGAAGTTAATAAGTTCAATGAATGAGTACAATAATGAAATAGAATCTAAAATAAATAAATGTAATACTGAAAACGAATGTAAGTTTAATAGTGTAGCGGTTAAGATTGAAAAAATGAATCAGAATATTGATGAACATAAAAATAATACAGACCTTAAGATCAATGAAATCGAAAATACCTGTAAGACAGGAATACAGGCATTAAATGAATCCATTAATGTAATAACAAAAAATAGCATTCAATCTGAATGTAGTAATGATAAAAAGTTATATTCAATTGAACAGAGCATTAGTAATGTGAAAGATGAGTTAAGTTTAGTAATAAACCAAAAATTAAGCAATGTTACTGAACGTGTATTGATTACAAGATATGTAAATAATGAAATTGAACTTGAAACTTTTTGTAGTGAGAACCGTAGAGTGCATCCAATGCAATTTTTAAATTGAGTACGGGAATTTAACAAATTTAATGGTTAGTAGTTGGGAGGTTAAGCTTATAAAAATTTTAAAATGCTTTAAGGGTAATTCTGAGATATGGGCGGAGATATATAGAAATGAATGGGAGAGGTATGAAAATTTTGAAACAGCCTTTCGTAATAAATACTGGTCAGAAGAGGAGCAGGAGATCTTGCGAAGTCAAATAATGGGAACAGGGAATTTTGGGAGAAACAACAGTAATATTACGGTGTATACAATGAAACTGTTTAACGAAGCAAAATACTTGGAACCACCGTTACCATTCCAGTCGTTTGTACGCCATGTCAGCAAACACTTACCGAGAGAGGTACAGATCACGTTGATGACGAGAGAGGTAAGTGACATCAATGAATTAGAAAAAGTGTTAGATGTGTTTCAGAATATTAGGGACCAGGAAGCCAGCAGACGTCCACAACAACCTAATGTGAACAGAGGAGGGAGTTATGCACCAAGAGGAGGACAAAACGTGGGAACTACACATAATGGTCGAGAGCCAAACAGACAATATACGAGGTGGAAATGTGATGGGTGTCCCGGAGAAAATTATGCTGACCGTGATTTTTGTTATAGATGTAGGAAGGCGAGACCTGGTCATCAGCCGAGGATGCAGCAGAGATTCAACAACACACAGCAGAGAAACAGCGAAGGACGAGCCGAGAATACAAGAAACGAAGGAGGAAATCAGCAGACGGGAAGAGTGTACACGGCCAGAAATACGGCTGAGAGGATGGAAAACTAATAAGGACAATGGATGAGGAGGCCCGGCCATTGTCGATGGATAATTGCGGGGTCCATGGAAATAAATACAGGAATCACACAATTCACACGGACATGGCTACTGAATTGATGGAAGAAGAGGAGGGAGGAACGATGAGACCAGAAGCATGGTTGACGGAGGTAAAACTGGAAATAGAAGGTAAGCCAGTCATGACACTTATAGACACAGGTAGTGAAGTATCAGTAATAGCGGAACACGTACTAAACAAATTAAGAGAGACTAACAAAAATATTCCATCTTTGCCAGTTGCGGAGGTAACCATTGTAGGCATTACGGGTGTTAGAAGTAAACGGGTTACAACACAAGTCCAGCTGAATATCGTAATAAATGGGGAGAATTATGAAAATACATTCTTAGTTGTAAGGGGCTTAAACTTAGAAGTAATATTGGGTAATGATTTTCTGATCAGGAATAATGCGGTAATCAATTTTAAAAAGAGAATTTTAGAATTGAACAATGAAGGTAAACAAATAATAGTTAATTTTGAACGGGTGTTAGATACAATAAAGATTTCGGGTATAAGGGTTATACCAAATAGGGTCATAGATAGGGATATGGAATTTAGTATGAATATGTGTAGAGAGAGAGTGAGTGATGAGAATGAGGAGAGAATATGGGCGGATAGAGCGGTTAAATTTTGTGGTGAGGGTGGCGCAATGGGGAGTTCTCAACGTGTGACGTTGTGGCGGGTAGTCGAGGGTTTTAGGGGAGTGTTTGCCGGGGAACCAGGAAGGGCAAAAGGTTATGAGTGTGAACTAAAGGTGAGGGAGCATGCGCCATATGTACAACGAAGTTATCCGGTACCATATTCAAAAAGGGGGGCAGTACAATTAGAATTGGATAGAATGTTAGAGGGTGGTATTATAGAGAGGTTGGTATCAACCTATTCCAACCCTTTAGTGGTAGTTATAAAGAAGGACGGGAGTTAGATTATGCCTTGACGCGAGAAAGATAAACCAAATTATTATTCCTGATAGAGAGTGCCCTGAGGCAATTGAAGAAATTTTTCAGAAGTTTAGTGGGGTGAAATATATGACGTCGTTGGACTTGACGGAAGGTTACTGGCAGGTACCGCTAGCTCAAAACAGTCGCAAGTATACTGCATTTTTATTTAACGGAAAAAATTATCAGTTTACTCGCTTACCGTTTGGATTGAACACCAGCGTAGCTAGTTTTATTAAGTGTCTTGATGAAATTTTGCAACCCCAGAATTTAGATTTTTTGACTATATATGTGGATGACATTCTGATAGCTTCCAGAACATTTGAGGAGCATGTGTTGGAAAAGTTGTACCAGGGAGGTTTGACTGTGAATTGGGATAAATCAAAATTTTTACAGACTGAAATACATTTTCTAGGATTCATCATAACACTTACAGGAATACGGGCTAATCCGGACAAAGTAGAATCCATCATGACGTTCCCGGAGCCTAAAAACATAAAACAATTACAACGTTTTCTTGGTCTATGTAATTTTTACAGGAAGTTCCAGCGAAACTACGCTCAGACGACGGCGAGACTTAGCGCAGTGTTGCAGAAGAACAAACCATGGAAATGGGGGGAAAATGAAAGGGAAGCGTTCTGCGAAATTAAGAATAAGTTCGCCGATATGATTTTAATGAACCACCCAAATTTCAATAATAATTTTTATTTACAGATAGACGCTAGTAATATAGCACTAGGAGCCGAACTGTATCAAGAGGACGAGGCGAGAGAACACCATACCATTGCTTTCGCCAGCCGGACATTGCTAGCGTCAGAACGCAACTATACAACTACAGAGAAGGAGCTCCTCAGCATAGTGTTTGCAGTAAAGAAGTTCCGGGCATATCTGCTGGGCAGTAATACCATCATCAGGACGGACCATAAAGCGTTGTCGTTCCTGAACACTTGCAAGCTCACAAACAGCCGGATAACCAGGTGTGTGTTAGCTCTCCAAGAGTACAATTTTTCTTGGGAATACATTAAGGGGGTAGAGAACAGGGTACCTGACACATTATCACGAGTAGACACAGATAGAAATAGAACTGGTAGAGATATTAAAGAAATAGCGATTTATAGACTATCCAGGGAAGATAAACTTTTTGGGGAAGAGTTGAAAGATATAAACATAATGCAGAGACCCGATAGTAAACTAAATAAAATTATAACCAGTGTAGAATCAGAATTAGATGAATTGGGGTATAGACAATATTTTCAGGTGTTTAATGGGAGTTTGTTTAAGAGAGTAGAGGTAGAGAGAGGGATTGGAGGTTAGTAATACCGGAGGGACTGGTAGAAAAAATAGTGTGAGACTGTCACTATAGATACGGACATTTTGGGGCAAAAAAGTGTGTGAGTGTATTAAGGGAATCTTGTCTATTTAGAAATATGGAAAGACGCGTTCGAAAAATACTTAGAGTTTGTGAACTATGTCAGAAGTCCAAAGTTGTGAATTATAGGGTAGAAGGGGAATTGAATTACATGAAGGTGGTGAAACCATTTGATTTAGTAGCTGTGGATTTGTATGGCCCATTGCCAAAGGGTAGGGGTGGTGTTATGTATATTTTCGTTGTGCTTGATACTTTTTCCAAATATGTCAGATTGTATAGTGTGAAGAGAGCGACGAGTAAGGTGCTGAGTGAGAAGATAACACGTGACTACATGGTCAACATTGGAAAGCCAAAACTAATCCTGTCAGACCACGGGCCACAGTTCATCAGTGGAAAATGGCGCCAGACTCTCGGATGGGAAGGTATCATCCCAAAACACACCGCAGTATATCATCCGCAGTCCAACCAGGCGGAGAGGGTCATGAGGGAATTGGGCAGAATTTTCCGAGCATACTGACACGCCAAGCATAGCGAGTGGCCGTTGTAGGTTCAGAGAGTTGAGAACTGGCTGAACAGCGTAACACATGAGTCGACGGGGTTCACGCCTTACGAATTGGTAAAAGGAAAGCGTCCACCACGAATTTTAGAGCAGTTATTCGATTTTCCACCTGAGATGAGTATCATGGACCAGGACATAAAATTGAGGCTGGCAAACGAAAGGTTATTGACGAAAAGAGAAAGGCGGAAACGGAGACATGATATGAAAGGTAAGTGTGTGAAGTATGAAATTGGACAATTAGTATTGGTAAAACGCCATGATTTGTCAAATGCTCAAGACAAGGAGATAAAAAAGTTCTTTTTACTATACGAAGGCCCCTACAAAATAATAGATATTAAAATGAATAATTCATATGTTTTGCAGAACCGGGAAACACGAGAAATAGTGGGTACACAGAATGCTACGAATTTGAAATTATTTTGGTCAGAGTGAAAATTTTGAATTTTAATATGTGTTAATGTGTTTTCAGAAGGGACTCTCCCCCATTTTCGGGCGGTCACGACCTTACCAGTCCTGGCCGTGGCTTTCGGCATTTGGAGGCGGACCATGGTTGGCAGAACTTCCTTCGGGTGGTGAAACGACGATGGTCCGGCTCCACCAAAATTGGTATATACTAGAAATTTCAGCATCTTATTGAACGGGGAGGGGGACCCCTAAGGTACGTGATACAAATTATTTTTTTTTACACTCAAGATGCATAAATAAGGTGTACCTTACCACGTACCAACATTGCCTAGGCGTGTAAGTAAATAATTTTAGTGAGGCAGTGTGTTCAAACAAAATTTACTTGTGCCATCTGTGAAAATGATGAATGGAAGTCCATAGTTGATTGGTAATAATAAAATGTAACAAGGTCACGAGTAAGTAGAATTTGAAAATGAAATTAAAATTGTAAGTTATGTAATTTTGGTAAATCTTAAATGTGAATTGTTTATTTTCATGTAATGACAACAACATTAAGTGTGAATAGATTAGTTTAAGTGACTAAGTACTTAATATTTTATGTTAATGAAGGTCAAGGTAGGGAAAGTTAAGAAAGAAATGTATGAGGTTAAAACACAACCAAGACTAGAAATGTCATGTAATGTAAATTCTTAAACAAAGATATCTTTTACTTGTGATTCCCCAACGTTTCGGGCGGTCACGGCCTCACCGAACCCTGACCATGGAATTGGTTTAGCTTTAACAGCTATGGTCGGGGCTCATTGCGTCACGTTCTGCCTTAACTGGCCATAGCTGCTATCGTTGTAAAGGTGAATTTAGAAATTGACAGGGGGGTAATTCAGGGGAATCACCAAATTATGGAACAGTGGCTATCACTCTGTTTGCGTAGGAACAGTAAAAAAAGGTGATAGACCCGCATTAAGGGCGCATAAATATGTAATTTATAGATATTACGATATCTAACTGTTTTTTATAATGTAAGGCAGAAGCAAGGACAAGGAGATGACAAAATTCCTCCAAAATTTCAGTCCTTGTGGATGCAAATGGACGCAACAGTCCACCATCAGAAAACAATAGTGTGTGTGGTAAAGGAGGTTACTCAGGGGGTAACGAATTAAAATTTGGTAACTTAATGATGATGTCTCACTACTGAGATGACTAGCTAATTTTGTTTTGATTTGAGAAAAGGGGTGCAGTAGATGTTTATTATGTCTTATAAATGTGGTATTAGTTTATTTTGTTAGAGGTAAGGATTGCTAACATGTGTAATCGGTATAATTTTGAAATATGTCTATAGAAAGGTCATTCACCTTGTCAAGAAAATCAGCTGATTGCTGGAGTTAGATATGTAATATGTCACTTATAAATGATTTGCAAATTTTCCAATGTAATTAAATGTTTGAATAATAGATATTCAATGTGTTAAAAGATTTTAATTTAAATGATGGAAACAATGTGAGATAGTTAAGAATTTTAAATGGTTTGTAAAAGGTAGAATTTGGGTGATTATTATTTTGTTAGGACAATTAGATCAGTCCAAGTTAAGTTTAAAGGGGTGTTAGAGAGAACAATATTATTGTGAATAAAAGTAAGATAAAATTTGAATATTGATAGTGACACATTAGCTATGGGGAAAATACGTATAGTAATGATTGATATATTGGGGTAATAAACCAGGTGATATTTTGTAGATGAAAGTGATGTAATGGGAGAGTAATTAGTTGATGGTGATTTTGTAAAGGGGGGTGGTGTGTAAGCAGTCCGCAACGACAGGCGTTGTGGCGGGTAGCAGTGGGTTTTCAGGGAGTGATTGCCGGGTAAATAGGATGGGCAAGAGGTGGAGCACGGTGGTGAGTTGAGGGAACACACATCCTGAGTACAAATGGGTAGAGAGTATATTTTTTTATATAAGGGTATAATGATGTGAATTGAGTTTGAGTAGTAAGTTAGGGGTAGAGAATGGTTGGGAAATATTTTGAGAGAGTGGTGTCAGACTAAGTAAAGCTGTTAAGTGAGTATTAGAGTCAGAAGGGGGGTGAGGTTATGTTTAATCACCCATTTATAAGTTGAATTATTATGAACAATAGAGTCACCCAAACTAATTGAGAATGAAAATGTTAAAGAAAGTAAATCATAGTTAAAATGAAAAAATTAATTGAAACAAGTGACAGATTTTGATAGAATTTGAAAATAAAATAAAGCTATAAAATGTGTGATTTTTGGTCAATTTAAATGTCAATTTTTTTGTTTATAGTAAGATGAAAATAACCATGTTAATTTTGTATGTCTTATTTTATTATGTTGTATTGTGTTTAAAGGTAAAGAATTTTAAAGATGTTCTATGTACTTTATGATGTAGCCTTGTGTATAACCTATGTATGTCAAGGGCATTGACTTGACTTAGAGAGATCAGCTGATGACTGAGGTTGGAGACAGAACCATTTTTCTGAGGTTTTGTTTCTTGATTGCATTAAATATTTTAGTTTTTTTTTTTTTGAATATGGAGAAAAAGGAGATTTTGATAAATTTAATTTTTTTGAAAAAAAAAAAAAAAAATTTGCCTGCCCTATAGGTGATGTTTGAATTTCAAGTGTATTATTGTTTATGTGTATTACAGCGTTTTTATTTAATTGTATTGTTTAGTATGTATGTATAATCAAACGTTAGGATAAATGAGTTCATGTTTTAATGATTTTTGTTTTTCTGATTATTAGTAGTAATGAAGAAAGTTGTTATAAATTCAGGGTAAAAGATTTTTAGTTTTTTGGTTTTTAAGAAAGAAATGGTAAGAGAACAGATTTATTTGGAACTTAGATGAATTTTTAACCAAAGTTAATGATTGGAATTTAATTTGTTTATTATATCGTAATTTGAAAAATGATTTTAAAATGTTTAAGGAGTTTGTTTATAAGATATGAATAGGTGTACGCGCCCAGTATTTGCCAAAGGCGACCCAGTGTGCATGATAAGGGGGAACATATCGGTTGAGGATCTTGTAACAGTACAGAATTACCTGTACCAGAATAATGGTATTAGGCATATTGTCATTGTAAATTTTATTGTGTTCATACATATTAACAAGGGCAAAGTTAGTTTACACAAGTCCCAGTAGATACGCAAATTCACCAGAGGGGAGACAAGCCAAGGTCATCGGAGTACAAGTGAAATTAACCAAATGTAATGGCGGTTTAGGCGCAACAAATTGACCATACGAACTTTTCATTGGCCCACTGAAACAAATCGTCACAACCAAACAATGACGACATAAAACAATTACGTGTTATACCGGGCGTTGGCGAAAAGAACAATGCACCATGACGTCAGACCCCACCAATTTGCATAATAATTGTGTCTGCCTCGCCCCATTTCATCTAAAGCAGTCAGCGAGCACATACACTTGCCGTTTACAGTGGGCATTTCCATGCCAAAAATATAACATTTACTTCACAAAATGAAATAATCAGCATCAAAAGTTAACAATAACTATTAGTAGAAGCAGTGAATAAACAAAAATGTATTTAAATTAGAGTCAGTGGGAAACATGACAACACGAAAACCGGCTGAACACCTGCCAACCGCCATGGGCAACTAAGGAGGAGTCTACGCCACATCATTTTCAGGAAAGCCCTTTATTAACTATTATCTAAATTCAAAATTACTAAATGAGCTCAAAATTTCACAAATATGTGTAAAGTCAAAGTAAGTGAGAGAGTGAGAGTGCATGTCTATGTTGATCAACTTAATATAACCTGAGGCGTTGGTTTGTGAAATATGGTTAACAATTATTATTATTAAAATATAAAGAGAATTATGATTTTGTTTATGATTGTAGTAACAAGGCTAAAAGAAGTAGTTTCCATAAAATCAGAAAGTATATTTACTTAACCTTGAACAAGGTCAAGTGCGGAATACCATCGCCACCATTTTGAAATTTTAATAATTATTGTGGGTTATTCGTGTATCAATTTGCAACATATTTAACAAAATAAAACCAAATTCGTTAGCCTCATGTGGTGTATTATGTTATTTCTATACCCAACAACCTCAGCCTCTTTCTGCTTAACGCAACTCTGGACCCGAAAAGCCTAATGTACGTAAATGAACCGAGCACATGTTTCCACCAAGGGTGTGGTTTAGTTTATGCAAATACAATAAAACATACATAATTATCAGACATATACGTTTATTAATTACTCACTTTATTCGAAACATAACAGATGGCTGCCCGAACGGTGACTTTATATAAAATCGAAATTATATAAATAAGCAGAAAAGCGGAGGTAGAAGGGTAAAGAAATAAGCATAACAAGAGAGGTTATTTATGGAAATTACATATAGTATAAAGAGACGTACATAGCAAATAAGACAAATTTAGTACCATCAGTACGACAAAATGGCAGATAATAACGAAAACATTAATGTAGAAAATACAAATACAGAATCATTGAACTCAACGCCTATTATGAATAAAGTTTCACTGGAAGATCTCTTTCAGTTAATGCAAATACAAAACGGTCAATTGAATAGTAAATTAAACCAATTTGATGAACAATTTAACGACATCAAAAAAGAAATTAAGAAACAGAGCTGTAATTTTGACGAGAGAATAAATGAAATAGAAATACAGTGTGACAATATACAAAAACGAACAGAAAATAATAATGAGCAATTTAATAACAAAATAAGTCAATTAGACAACAGAATTAAGCAAATTAATGAGACAGTTCAGAATCAAATAGAAATACAATGTGAAAAAATAGAAAATAAATGTTTAACTACAGTTAGTAAACAGAGTGAGAGTACTGCTAATTTTGAAACAAATAAACAAATAGAAATGAAAACTAGTATTTTACAGAACAAAATAGAGAAATGTGAATTAGATGTAGTAGACATAACCAAATATTTTGAAACAGTAGACAGAACAGTATCAAAAAATGAGAATAACACAAATGAGAGAATGAGCATGTTACAAAATAAAATTAAAGAAATAGATAACCTAGTTATACAAAACGATAATAATGTGCATGTTAAATGTAATGTGATTGAAAATGATTTAATGAAAGTGAGAAATGAGTTACGGGGGGGGAGATTCAAAAAAATTGTACCGGTATTGTGGAAAGAATAATCGTAACCAGGGACGCGTACGGTGAAATCGAGTTAGAGAATTTTAACTACGAAAATAGAATAATACACCCTATGAGATTTTTAAATCAGGCGCGTGAGTACAGCCGTTTTAGTAATCATAATTGGGAGATACAGTTAATCAAAATTGTCAGATGTTTTAAGGGTAATTCTATTATATGGGTAGAGGCGCACAGAGGAGAATGGGACAGTTTTGAAACATTTGAGAGGGCATTTAAAAATAAATTTTGGCCGGAAGAGGAACAAGAGAGTCTGAGAAGTCATATTATGGGAGTAGGTAATTTTATGGGGCAAAATAACATAACCATGTACGTGACGAAGTTGTATAATGAGGCAAAGTATCTCGAACCGCCTATACCGTTTCAATCGTTCGTCAGATATGTGAGTAAACACCTACCCAGAGAAGCACAGGTGACTTTAATGACGAAGGAGATAGAGAGTTTAAGTGAGTTGGAGCGGATTTTGGATATTTTGCAAAGTATTAGGGACCGTGAAATAATTAGGCGACCCATACAGATGAATCACCATAATAATAACACAGAATTTAATCGACATAAGAGTAGCTATCAGGGAAATAGCGATCACAATAATAGGTATAAACCCAGAAATCATTTTCAGCAGACAGGTGAGTGGAACTGTTCCAGATGCGGAAGAGAGAACTACGCTCACAGACAACAATGTTTCAGATGCCTACTGCCTAAGGAAGAACAAAGGAGGAGAGAACATATGAAACAATATGTCCCAACCGACAAAGGAGGACCAGGTACCAGTGGGACATCCAACCACCGGCAAGGACGACCAAATGATCAACAACAACAACAGGAAATGAGAAATAGTAGACGAGAGCCGGAAAACTAGAATCAACAGTGGTAGCCAGGACCCAATCACTGTCCAGAGAAGCGCATGAGGTCCAACCAACAGAAGACATCCCCAGCAACGTCATCAAAACGGACATAGTAGCTGATTTATTAGAGGAGGAGAACCATACCTTAACGGAAGGGAGAGCAGGATTAACAGAAATTCAGGTAAATATAGAAGGTAAGCATTATAGAACACTGGTAGATACAGGGAGCGAAATTTCAGTGATAGCAGAAAATATTTTAACGGAGTTGAGAGAATTAATAGAAATATTCCAGTTTTGCCAGTAGCAGGAGTTACGGTGATAGGAGTTACAGGGGTAAGGAGTAAGCGTGTGACGAAACAGATACACTTGAACTTTTTGATAAATGGTATAGATTTTGATAGTACATTCTTGGTAGTTAAGGGTTTGAGTTTGGACATTATTTTGGGTAACGATTTTTTACAAAGGAATAGAGCGGTGATAAATTTTAAAGAAAAGGTGATAGAGTTAGACGGGGGTGACCGGTCGGTGAAGATAAATTTTGAACGGGTGTTAGATAAAATTAAAACAACGGGTGTAAAGTTATTGAAAAAACGAGTAGATGAGAAAAATAGCGATACTAGAGTCAATTGGTGTAGAGAGGCGGAGTATATTTACGATGATGATAACGAAATGAGCAATATTAATGATGCAGTGTGGGAGATAAGGGCAGATAAGTTTCGGAGTGAAGGGTCCGGTGTTTGGAGTGGCCAGCGTGCAGCGTTATGGCAGGTGGTAGAGCAGTTTAGGGGAGTGTTTGCCGATGTACCAGGAAGGGCAAAAGATTACGAGTGTACTTTACAGATTAGAGAACATACACCATTCATGCAACGGAGTTATCCTGTGCCTTATTCCAAAAGACGAGCGGTGCAAGAGGAATTGGACAAAATGCTGGAAGGTAAAATTATAGAGAGATCAGTATCGCCCTACTCGAATCCTTTGGTGGTAGTAATCAAGAAGGACGGCAGAGTCAGGCTGTGTTTGGACGCAAGAAGGATAAACCAGATAATTATACCCGACCGAGAGTCACCAGAAGCGATAAATGAAATATTCCAGAAATTCAGCGGCGTGAAATTTATGATATCGCTGGACCTTACTGCAGGATATTGGCAGGTACCGTTAGCAGAGGAAAGTAGAAAATACACCGCATTTTTATTCAACGGGAAGAATTATCAGTTCAGGAGACTACCTTTTGGATTGAATACCAGTGTGGCAAGTTTCATAAAATGCTTAGACAAAATTTTGAGACCCAAGGATTTGGATTTCTTGACCGTTTATGTGGACGACATCTTAATAGCATCCAGGACTTTCAAGGATCATTTCGAACACATAAAATATGATTAACGAAATTGGAAACAGGAGGACATACAGTGAATTGGGACAAATCAGAATTCTTACAAACAGAGATTAAATTTTTATGTTTTATTATTACACCGAAAGGGATATCCGCAAACCCGGACAAAGTCGAATCAATCATGCGCTTCCCTGAACCAAGGAACATAAAGCAACTTCAAAGTTTTCTAAGGCTGTGCAATTTCTACCGAAAATTTCAAAGGAACTACGCCCACGTGACAGCAAGGTTAAGTATAATACTACAAAAGAGCAGACAGTGGAAATGGGGCGACGTAGAGCGTGGAGCCTTTGAGGAGATTAAAAGGAAATTCAGTGAAATGATCATGATGAACCACCCGGATTTTGAGAAAGTGTTCTATCTACAGACAGACGCCAGTAATGTAGCCGTTGGGGCGGAGCTGTACCAGGAGGATGAGGAAAAGGAGCACCTCACTATAGCCTTTGCGAGTAGATCCTTGCTGCCAGCGGAGAAGAATTATACGACAACAGAAAAGGAGTTATTGAGTATTGTATTCGCCGTTGGAAAATTTAGAACATATATTCTAGGGAACAGAACCATCATACGAACGGACCACAAGGCGTTATCCTTTTTGAACACTTGCAAGCTTGCTCACAGCCGTCTAACACGATGGGTGCTCGTGCTACAGGAATACAACTTTGAGTGGGAATACATCCGAGGGACAGAGAATAAGGTACCTGACACTCTCTCCAGAGTAGACAGTGAGAATAACCGGACAGGTAGGGACATAAAGGAGATCGAGATTTTCAAGATAACAAGGGAGGATAAAATATTTGGAGAAGAGTTAAAAGATATCAGCACCATGCAAAGAGCAGATGGTAAGTCGGGTAAGATAATAAACAGCTTAGAAACGGAATTGGAGGAATCAGAATATAACCAGTTTTTCCAAATTTACAAGGGATTGTTGTTTAAAAGGGTAATAGGGGGTGAGCATGATTGGAAGTTAGTGATACCAGATGGGCTGGAAGAGAAGATTATTTGGGATTGTCATTTTAGATACGGTCATTTCGGGGCGAAGAAGTGTGTCAATGTATTGATGGAGTCATGTGTTTTCAGGAATATGGAGAGACGAGTGAGGAAATTACTGAGGAGTTGTGATTTATGTCAGAAATCAAAAGTGGTAAATTATAGGGTTGAAGGTGAGTTTGAAGTGATACTAGCTTTAATTAAATTTATTACTGTGTAATTTGATTGTTTAAACTTTTCGTGAAATTCCAGGATCTCGTCAGGTGTACTCATTAGCAGAGAGAAACAGGTTAACGCAAATTATCAACACACATTTATGGTTAACGAATGCTTTTCATTTTATTTGCCAAACTCCCATTTCATTATAATATTGTGATTATATTTTGGCCACGAGGATCAATTTAAAAAACAACTCATTATTTAATTAATTGTAAACTTATATGAAAACAAGACATCAAATAAACTTAACTACTATATAATTGCGCAACCAGCACTTCTGTTTAAATATATTTACTCACGCACACACACACACACACACACACACACACCGAGTTACTTTAGATTTTAAGAGCTCATATTGAGTATGAAAACATTAAACTTTTGTATATTTTAGCCAAAAAATTGAAAGCTTGTTTTTATGTACGTTCTTGTAGATTACTTAGCTGTTATACTTTTGAGTCCAGAAGACGCCACTTGGCTCTAGCCACGCACATTCCTTATTTTAACTGTTAATTGCCGAAAACTGTTCATTTTCCGTTATTTAAGTGTAATTTCAAATTAACGTCAACTTTAAAAATTGTTATTCACATTTTTGTTGCTTTGCGGGCGCGAAAATCACGCACAGCCGGACAGTCGGCGAACGCGATAGTTTTTATGCGTCCGTCACTTGTAAACGTTGTGTTCCGACTGACTCTTTGTTCTGTGGGTGCGACGAAAACTAGTGGCGCTGCCGTACCCACATTCCAGCATTATGTAATGCGCTGGCGTAACATCGCATGATGTTAGTTATATAACTTGTTTACAGTTGTGTTGTGTCCTTGAACTGACTTTGGCACAATTTGCTGTCTGTTACATCTGTCCGCAAAATATTATTTAATAATTTTGTATTGTAAAGTCAACGGCAGTGCAGCCACCCTCGCGATCGCTCCAAACAGTAAATTTACCTCTCGTTTATACATTTTTGTCCCTATTGTTGAAAAAATACTATTGTTTTATTTTATAAAAGAAATACAAATTGCGCTATTATACCAGGTAGGCCAAAATGCCATGTTACAAGTTGAATTTTATAAGGGTAGAGAGACCATTTGATTTAGTTGCGGTAGATTTGTTTGGACCATTGCCAAAGGGTAGAGGCGGAGTTGTGTATATTTTTGTATTAGTTGACACTTTTTCGAAGTATGTGAAATTGTATAGCGTAAAGAGAGCTACCAGTAAGGTATTGAGTGAGAAGGTGACTAAGGACTACATGATTCACGTGGGTAAGCCAAAGGTGATTTTGTCGGACCACGGGCCACAGTTCATCAGTGGGAAATGGCGCCAGACCTTAGGATGGGAAGGAATCCTCACGAAGCATACGGCTGTGTATCATCCCGTCAAACCAGGCTGAGCGTGTAATGAGGGAGATAGGCAGGATCTTTAGAGCCTATTGTCACGCTAAACACAGCGAGTGGCCGTTGTACGTAAGGAAGGTAGAAAATTGGCTGAACAGTACCACCCACGAGTCCACCGGCTATACACCTCACGAGTTAGTAAAGGGAACACGCCCCCCCAAGAATTTTGGAGCAGCTGTTTGATTATCCAGAGGAGAGCGAGCGGACGGATGTGAGCATTAAGATCCGGTTGGCCAACGAGAATTTGTTAAGCAAAGGCGAACGCAGGAAACATTGACACGACACAAAAGGTAAGTGGGTAAAGTATGAAGTCGGACAGTTGGTATTAGTGAGGAGGCACGATCTGTCGAGTGCTCAGGAAAAGGAGATAAAGAAGTTCTTCCTGCTTTACGAAGGACCTTACGAGATAGTGGGGATAAAGATGAAAAATTCTTATGTGTTGCAGGACATGGATACTGGGAAGATAGTAGGAACGCACAATGCCACAAACTTAAAATTATATTGGTCATCTTAGAGTTTAGATAAGATTTGCATATTAATGAGAGTGAATGAATATAGTTTGTTGTTAAAAAAAAAAGAAGAAAGTAAGTGAGAGAGAAAGAAAGAAAAATGAGAGAGAAAGAAAATATGCTTTGTTTTATGTAACCTTATCAAGTGATCCATTGTTGTAATTCCTAAGTTACAGTAAAAGACTTGTTAGTGAAAGTGAAAGCTAGAACTTGTAAAGTGTCTATGTGAAAAAATTTTAAATAATTAACGAACTTGTTTTTGAGCAAGGTAAAAGGGTGTTTTATAGTTGTTTGGTGTTAAAAAATGTAAGTCAAAATGGACTGTATGAACAGTATATGTAGGTGGCATTAAGTTAGAATTAAGTGGGCTAGTGCAGTAGTGGCATGTGCTATTGTAGCTAGCGAAATGAGTTGATGGGTAACGCACAGACCGTTGCCATCATCGGAGGCCTCCATAAGGCGTAAGTACACTGCACAAATTTTAATATAATTTTGTGTTATGTATGGTTATTGACCATGCAGTGTATGACTATAATATGATGTAAAACATGTTTGAAGGTAAAGTAGATTTCCCCGACTTTTCGGGCGATTACTGCCTTACCAGTACTAATCGTGGCTTTGGCTAGCGGTCAGCTATGGCCATATCAAGTCCCTTGACCATAGCTGATTTGAAATTGGTTGATAGTAGAAATTAATAGGGGGGTGAAACTAGGGGAAATCCCCCGGAACTATGGAACAGCGGCTGCCACTCTGTCCGCGTAGGGACAGCAAAGCCATGTGGTAGACCCGTTTTAAGGGCGTGTAACTATATGACAGGGGTATGTTGATACCTAAACTTTTCAATGTAACGCCGAAGCAAGGGCACAGAGGCGATAGATTCCTCTAAAAAGAATACAGTCCTTGTGAAAGCAAATGGACGTCACAGTCCATCCCTCATAAAGCAATAGTGTGTGTGGTCAGGAGGTTACTACAAGGGTAGTGACGGTAATAATATTAAATTTTATGTTAGGGTAACAAATCTCTGGAAATGATTCTGTTATAAAAAAGAGAAAATCAAAGTAAAGAAAATGAGTAAAGAAATTTAGATAGTTTTGAAGTGCTGCCATGATAGATAAATATACTGATGTTATTTGAAATAAATGAATAAAAATAGTAGTTGTTGTTTGAGAGTTAAAGTTGTTTTGTGTTTAGTATAAGAGTATAATTTCTTATGATGAAAGAAGTAAATTGATATTGACTGGAGTCAGAGCAATTGATAAAAATATATAGGAGTGTTGAAAAGTAGGATTATCTGTTTAAATCTTGTTATAATTTTTTAATTGTTTGGAGTTTTATAAATAAATAAAACCAACGCCTCAAATCACAAACCAATGCATCTAAGGGGAGACATATCAGTTGCGGATATGTAGATGAATAAGGCCACTATTTTAAAATTTTGTATTGAATGTTTCAGAGTTTTATGGTGTTGTGACCGCGGTCCTGCGCTGGCCGGAGCGTCAGAACAGGAGCGTGCAGTGCCTCATGGTCTTATGGTGTAGGGATCTCTCAGGAGAAGTCCAGTAAGGTCAGACAGGTACGATCGACACTATAGGACCAAGGGTAAGTGATTGAGATTTTTTTTTTATACTAACACTACAGGGGGTTGTGGCACATATCTGAACTGATCCTTTTAGAAGAGTATGAATGAGTCAATGAAAGTTTTTGTGTCTCGACACCAAACCTTTCATTGAGGGGGTTTTGTAACAGTACAGAATTACCTGTACCAGGATAATGGTATTAGGCATATTGTCATTGTAAATTTTATTGTGTTCATACATATTAACAAGGGCAAAGTTAGTTTACACAAGTCCCAGTAGATACGCAAATTCAGCAGAGGGGAGACAAGCCAAGGTCATCGGAGTACAAGTGAAATTAACCAAATGTAATGGCGGTTTAGGCGCAACAAATTGACCATACGAACTTTTCATTGGCCCACTGAAACAAATCGTCACAACCAAACAATGACGACATAAAACAATTACGTGTTATACCGGGCGTTGGCGAAAAGAACAATGCACCATGACGTCAGACCCCACCAATTTGCATAATAATTGTGTCTGCCTCGCCCCAGTTCATCTAAAGCAGTCAGCGAGCACATACGCTTGCCGTTTACAGTGGGCAGTTCCATGCCAAAAATATAACATTTACTTCACAAAATGAAATAATCAGCATCAAAAGTTAACAATAACTATTAGTAGAAGCAGTGAATAAACAAAAATGTATTTAAATTAGAGTCAGTGGGAAACATGACAACACGAAAACCGGCTGAACACCTGCCAACCGCCATGGGCAACTAAGGAGGAGTCTACGCCACATCATTTTCAGGAAAGCCCTTTATTAACTATTATCTAAATTCAAAATTACTAAATGAGCTCAAAATTTCACAAATATGTGTAAAGTCAAAGTAAGTGAGAGAGTGAGAAAGTGAGAGTGCATGTCTATGTTGATCAACTTAATATAACCTGAGGCGTTGGTTTGTGAAATATGGTTAACAATTATTATTATTAAAATATAAAGAGAATTATGATTTTGTTTATGATTGTAGTAACAAGGCTAAAAGAAGTAGTTTCCATAAAATCAGAAAGTATATTTACTTAACCTTGAACAAGGTCAAGTGCGGAATACCATCGCCGCCATTTTGAAATTTTAATAATTATTGTGGGTTATTCATGTATCAATTTGCAACATATTTAACAAAATAAAACCAAATTCGTTAGCCTCATGTGGTGTATTATGTTATTTCTATACCCAACAACCTCAGCCTCTTTCTGCTTAACACAACTCTGGACCCGAAAAGCCTAATGTACGTAAATGAACCGAGCACATGTTTCCACCAAGGGTGTGGTTTAGTTTATGCAAATACAATAAAACATACATAATTATCAGACATATACGTTTATTAATTACTCACTTCACACGAAACATAACAATCTGGCATGGAAAAAGGCCAGGGATTTGGAGTTTGGGGTGGCATGTTAGAAGGTTAGGTGCACTGTGGTGCGTGTCTGTTCGATTTTATGGTGTTGGGATCTCGAATAGAGAAGTCCAGTAATCTCGTTCAGGTGCGGCCATAGTCGCCGAGCCAGGGGGGTAGTTTACCCATGATGTGTAAGAACTAATGGGGGGTTGTTGGCACCATATCCTCACTGATCCTCTTAGGGGTTTAGCAATGAGATTTCTTCTGTTTCGGCAGAAGATGTCTCATTGGGGGGGGGGTATTGTAATGGGGCTAAAAAGGAGGGGTTTTTATTTTATTAAAAAATTGTAAATTCTTTTCCATCTGCGTGATCAGTCCCATGGTAATATAAATTGTAGTTCAAACAAAGGAACTGTGAGGTGAAGTCGTTATAATGGAATGTGGCGTGTTGTCAACAACGGTTTAATTCGCAGAACCTCAGTACTGTGTAATGCGCACAAACACCTGCGGAGCGCATAACCGACGCTTAGAGAAGTCGAGCAAAATGGCTTTTTGCAAATTTGGTTCAACATGTGGGTGGTCCAAGACGGATGCAAGATTAAGGACACACCTTTTCAGTGACGTAAACCAGTGGACACCAGATTTCGTCTACAGCCAACACACGTAAATAACACGTGTAGTGGGTGCAGTGACTATGACTTTAGCACCAGCAGGCAGTGAGTTCCCGTGTTGAATAACCGTGGAGAGGGGAACACGAGTAAGCTTCTGCCCAGTTAATCACCTACAGGCCGCATGCGGTCCGTTTAAATTTTAATAAAAGTTTTTTTCCAAGGTCAGCCGACCTCGCCGGTGAGAACCCAGAACAGTTATCTAAAAAAGTGATACAGTAAATCAGAATATGAAGTGAAGTGAGTGAGTCGAAAGAAAAGGCGGTAAATTGAAAAAGATGAACTCATAACTTTCGGACATTTAAACGAGGACTTGGTGCGGGCCACGTAACGAGGTCAGAGGAGACGCCGCTACGCAAGTAAAAGTATTCATACCAAAAATTTTGATGATTGCCAAAAATTAAATAAATGGGGGGGGGGGTAAAACGGAATGAGAGTTGCGTGTGGGCATTGCTGGGTCGTCCCAATTAGAATGTAAGCCAATAATTTAAGAAACTTATGTTTTTTAGTACAGAATAATTTTAAAGAATATGTAGAATTTATTTCTGTTGTTTGGAAATTAACTCCGAGATAAAGACAATTTAAAATTAATGAATATTCACAGTATACAGTATAAACGAAGAAAGAGATCAAGGTTATTTTTTGAGAGTAAATGAAAGAATATAACAATCAAATTCAATGTCACATAATGAGTAAATAAATACATCTATTTCTGAATATAGTTGAGAGTATGATTTATTGAAGAGTGTTAACCTAAGTCACGCTTATTCTTCACGAATTCGTGCGAAGGACCTGCGACCCGAACAAGGTAAGAGTTGCAAAGATTGTATTTTATTTTTAAATAATTATTTGGCTATTAAGTTGTAGCTTCACAACTCAGAGTCCACAAAAATCAACAAGAAGATTAGCTTCTGAACTGCGGGATATTTCCCAAAGATCAGTGCAAAAAATGTTGCACAAGCAAAATTTAAAGTTTACATTCCACATTTACATCATGGGTTACTCAAAGATGACGCAGATCGACGACTTCAGTTTTGTGAATTGATGCTCGACCAACATAAACATGATCTGAGTTATTCAGTAAAATAGTGTGGTCTGATGAGGCCAATTTTAAGTTGAATGGGCAAGTTAATTAATAGAGATAACTGCACATACTGGTATACTGATAATCAACATCTTTCGTTAAAGAAACAACTCAATCAACCAGGTGTAAGTGTTTGGGGGGCAATATTGTCTATTGGCGTACTCGGACCATACTTTAGTCCACAATTATTTGAACGAAGCTTTCGGCAGAAGAGTGATTGGTCGACGGGCAGATATTAACATGCCTCCACGTTTGCTAGATATTATGCCAATGGATTTTTTTTTTGTATGGGGTGTCATTAAGGACTCTGTTTATTCTAAAAAGCCTCAGACTATTGAACAACTGAAAGATTACATAGAGGAAGCATTCCATGATTTGGACAGTGATCGAAGACTATGCCGTAGAGTATGTAACAGTGTTCCAGGAAGACTTGAAAAATATATTTCTGAAGATGGAAAGCAGTTTGAACATAAAAAATAATTGTAAGTAATAATGACTGTAAGTTGCCTCGCTATAAATAAATTTAGTATGCTTTTTTGAATTCCAGTGTCAAGTAACTTTCGTGCCACCCTATATATTTTTACCCAGTTGTATCAAAACTAGATGGCTTCTGTTCACTGGTGCAGCTGCTTCCTAGGATTGCTAATAACATTTTTCTTTGGCCATTCTTCGTATATATCTCAATTTATGAGTTTGTCTGTCTGTTTTATTTAAAGTATGCATCCCCATCACCATACCTCAAAATGTTTAGGATTATTTGTTCTTGTAGTTCTAGTATCCTCTGAACCATAGACGGCTCGCTGCAAATGAAACTTTGAATTTTTGTATTTTATTTTTTTTAACATTAGTGTTAACTTTCTCATACTTTGAACTCAACTCTTACTATGCAGCTTTAAACTTCTGTTGCTTTACTTCCTATACAGTAACATAATTTGGTCTACCTAAACACCATCTACTATCAATAAACCATTCATTCTAACCTTTACTTCATCTAGTTCTTTATAGAGCGTATCTCCTCAATCAGCAATAAAACAAATGAGTATAGACAAAATAATCAGTTCCAAAAGGGAATATATTACACATCAAGTTTGTTACAGCAAACTATGAATATTGTGTGCCGATGGAGATGACAAACGAGGTGTTTTGTGAAATCAACAAATTTGTTAACAACCAACAAATCCTTACATGATAATGAATGCTTGAAATGACCAGGATATTATATTGCATATGTGAACTTTGCACACACAAAAATTCTATACATGTAATGTGTTGAATAAACTAATTCTAAATCAATTTTACAAATTGTATTTTTAAATGTGAAGTACATATTAACCTGTAGGACTCCTCTCTCTCTCTCTCTCTCTCTCACTCACGGAATTCACTAAATACTACTGATATTGCTGTTCAGCTTTGTGAACTCACACTAACAAGCTGATCAATTTGATTTCGTTATAAATATATATAAACGCAACTCTGCTGAATGTGGATGCTCAAAGAACAAAAAGTAATCGGTAAAAAAAAAATCCTATTTACTTCACTTCATTGGATCATTTCCTAATCGGGAAACATCCGTATGTCAATTTGAGGAATGTGACAATAATAATACCTGAATTACTTTTACTTCTCATCTTCTTTTTGTAGCTTGTATTTTGGCTTAACAGTAACTTGGTCTTTGTGATTAAGAGTTCTACATGAAGAACATCTAAATATATTTTTATTAAATATTTATTATAACTGTAGTAATATCTATAATATAGATAACACAGTGCCTCTAGTGCAAACAGCATCTGTAGCGGCACACACATTTCTGACATCAAATTCGGATTCTCCCATATCTGCTTTGCATGTTTTACTTCCATGTTCCATAACGAAATGGAAGTATAGTCATGACAAAAAAAATCGTGTTCGAGATAATGGCAGATTCTGATTGTACTACCCTCAAAACATGAAAAAAAAGTCATTTTTCGAAAAGTGTCTGTGTGTAGAATTTTTCTATGTCAAACGATAACTGCCGCAAATTAAAACAGAATCAATTTTTTGCATACAGTTCTGAATTGTAGAGGACTCGAGGCCTATTGATTTTGGTGAAGATCGGTTAAGGGGAAGGGGTAGTTTACCTGCAACATTAAAGGGCTTAATTTTGATAAATAAAGTATCCTTAAAAGAAGGTCATAATAATCCACTGTAGAAAGGTAGATGAAATATCTATACCTGAAAAGGGTAGTTGAAGGTGAAGGGGTAATTTAATATAAATTAAAATGGTACTTGATGATGGAGAAAGTAAATTTGATTATATGGATAGTTCGGTTTCTTTATAAGAATAATGTAAGCCTACCTAATTTTTATGGATAAAGTGACTTAAAATAACATTATATTAAACGACTACCCCATAATTACAAAAATATCTATAAATAGTCAAATTAGTTTGAGGGTGGACGATATTTTTAACATTGAAAATGTTTATAAGGACGTGTCGCAAATTTGCGGCCGATCGCTGGTGTGTTATTGAAAATGGAAACCGGTGAGTTTCCATAGAAACTACTTCTTTGTTGTCAATAACGTAGTACACATATAAAACTTCGCTTATGAATGCGACTACATTTAACTTATATCTGTAAATTGGTAAACGAAGAATGAATTCATTGATTGGTGAATGAACATATATATATATATATATATATATATATAAAATTTATTGAAGCATTTTCCTGTTTTTTTTTTTTTTTAGAAATTACCGAACCGAATTCAAGTAAATTATTTTAAACATAAATCTTACAACATGGAAGTCATGTATGGTTCTCCATACCGATTTTTTTATTCTACCATACATGGTGTGTAAGAAAACACTGAGAGTGTGGTTCAAAGAGTTATTAGCTTGTAACCACTGCATTTTTCTAAAGAGAAATATATATTCAATATAATACATAAGTAATATATTAACTGATGACTCATTGGGCACTTGGTGAAACATATTAATTTAAAAAGCAATAAAAAATAACAAAAATTTAACCAATGAACAGACTCAATTTTGTGTATCCCCTTTATTAAAATCTGTTATTTAGTTTAGTTTATTTTATATTATTTTGAATGTTCATCATTATTTTAAATTTTGCATTCAGTTTATATTTAGTTCAGTTAATTTTATATTCTACATTCAGATTATATTTAGTTTAGTTAATTTTATATTTTGCATTCATGATTGTATTTAGTTTTTAAAGACACCTGACCTTCCCTTGTCTCTTGCATCCCCCCTCGCCATCTCAACACAGATGTTCCAGATACGCCCTAAACAGATGTTCACCACCTACACTCCACTCACATCCTGTGTTTTAGTAATTTTCATTCATTCGCCTCTTTGACAATGGCTTAGTTAGTCGAAACAGCTGTCAGAGTTAATTAAAAAATTTGTGAAACTTACCAAGTGTTTTTATATATTTTAAAAAACCTTTTTAAGTAATATATTGTTACGCCATTACAGAATGTTCTACACGTTTCTCGGCTATCCCAGCAGGACCAGCTGTAATGTTGTGTGTGTACGTGACTCTTAATATACGTTAACCTGACTGAAGCTGTTCCAGACCTCACCGGTTCGTGCACACTGTGTTCAAGGCCATGAGCAATTACACTCTAGTGTTTTCTAGTAGTGTTGACGCGTATTATGGATTATTCTGGAATCTCAGCGGGGAATAAATATAAGCATTCAGCGATGCTCAGTTTCAGTTTAAGTGGCAATTTATTCAAGTGAGGTTTAAGTTATTGTCGTTTTACACAGTGCGTTTCAAGTGATGTATTAGTAAAAAGTGATTATAGTGCGGAATTCTTTATAGTTGACATTATTATTTGTGTGGACAGATTAACTTGAATTATTGTACAGAAATAATCGTGTTGAATAACTTGTTGATTACAAACTGGTAATTGTGATAATTAAAGCTGGTTTTTAGTGACTTTATTGGTGTCTTGTATTTTGTTTTCCACTGTACCACATGATGATCAGTTAGACCATCGTAACAATTTACTCTTAGTATGATAATTACTAAATCTAAGTATGTAGATTAATACATAGCTATAATGTGTAGGTAAATTAAGATTTATTTGACTAAATTTTATTTTATTATTATGTATACTGTTACAACATTACAGAACATGCTACGTGTTTCTCGGCTATTCCAGCGGAGCCCGACTATATTGTGTGTGTGTGTGTGTGCATATCGCTGCTACTTTGAGATGAAGGACAATTACGTGACACTTATCACGCGTCCACAATGAGACTTTTCCAGACCATACTGGTCCACATGCGCTGTGTTTAAGGCTGCAATCAATTACGTTCTAGTGTTTTCTAGTGGACGCTTATTATGGAATATTCTGGAACCTCAGCGGAGTATAAATAATAGTACTCAGCGACGCTTTGTTCAGTTACATGAGCGATTTTCACTAGCATGGATCAAGTGTTTGTGGAAGTGAAGAATTATTGTGTTAATAATCGTGTGGAACTCTATTAATTGATATTGTTATTGTGTGTGGACAAATCTAACTGGAATTATTGTACGAGTTGATTATAAAGTGTTATTTGTGATAATTAAAGCTGAATATTAGTGACTTCACTGGTGTCTTGTATTTTGTTTTCCACTGTACCATACGACGATTAAGTAGACCGTTGTAACAATACAATTATAATAATGCTGAAAAACTAATTAAGAATTTAGAAATCTTAACAAAAACTAATTTATATGAAAAAATTCTTTACCTGGGAGATGAATTTCTACTCCTATTCAAAGCCTCCAGCTCTTGTATTTTTGCATTTCGCAAGCGACATAGTTTCTTGAGGAAATCAATTTTCTTGGTCGCTTCTTTCAGTTTGCCTTGTAACACCTGTATCGAAGCATTCTCGACAATGCCACTGCGTCTAGTTACGACACCACCACTACTGCTACTGTCGCTGGTGACAGCCGCACTACACACGCATACAGCACTGTCATCATCAGTCTGTGTTGCAACTTGCAACCTGTCAGTCATTCTCCTGTGGCACACTTCGCTCATTTGTACTGTGACATCATCGTTCATTTGGTTTTGAAATCGTCGCACCTGTGATTTCAAATCATTTATCTGAAACAAAACCAGAAAAAAATATTAGCTAATTGTAAATGCAGCTGTTCTGTTTTATTGAACCACTTGTCTTTCTTGTGGTGTTTCCAGAGTAAATAAATGTATTGTTACGCCATTACAGAACGTTATACACGTTTCTCGGCTATCCCAGCAGAGCCCAGCTGTAATGTTTCTGTGCGTACGTGACACTTTGTGCTGTAATAAATTAACACGTTTATCTAATAATATAAATATAACTCCCACTCACCTTAATCTGGTCCAAGGTTCGTCACACGAACTGTGAAATGCAAGTATGATTGTAAGGTTACATGAAAAATGCACGCTACGCTCATTTATATAATGGAATTCAAATTTTTTATTATATAATTATTTCATTTTATATTCATCTCTAAAACTCAACTTCTCTCTCTCTCATTTAAAACGTTACAGGTTTCTCAAAATTACGTTTAACCAAACATGAATTTCTACACGCTACTTACACTAATTATTATTCTAAGTAAAGCACCCAGTATGCTCACACACGACATTCATTCATACAGTTTAAATTATTCCCTTAATTTAGAGCGCTCTTTTACATTTAGGATAATTATAATAAAATGGGTCGTTGCCTACTTAACTTTCTGTTTCCTACTTCACCTCGTGTCGCACTGTGTACATGTCCGAATGTTTTGTCTGTTCACCACTTTTTCACTTCTTTTCTTTCACCCCACTTACGCCACTCTGAGATATTGGTTCACTATATTTTATGAAGGTTTAAACTTTTACATTTGAAACAGTTTATTTGGAGCCACTGAGTCTTAGCGTGCGTCTAGCCGACGCCGCGGCGGTAGGTAGACTCCCCCAGCGTTACCAACACAATCTCCCACCACACCGGGTTGCTGGACAGGAAAACCAATGGCTTCTGTATCAAATTGTTCGTCACTGTACACAACGTATGGGTTGTTAGTGTTTCACTAGCATTCATCACGTCACTCTAGTAGGCGTGGTTTTTGTTGTATTTCCGCCAGCAACCTAGCACGTGCTGATAGAAACTTTACAGTTCGACATTTTTGTTAGCATCGGTTGAGTCTACTTAGCATCCTGTCCGTGCGCGTGCTCAAGTTGCGCGCTTGAGTGCGTCACACAACACTTGATTTCCTGGAATGAAATTGCGTTCTACGTTCACACCTTGTAAAACTATGTTACTGCGTTCTTTGTCTGACTGAAACCGTTTTATGTATGGGCCTTGCTACCGTATTTATAAATGGGAGTTACAATTGACAATGAAATAAATTTAATAAAATAAAATACCCCATTCTGCCCCATTATAAGACCCCCCAATGAGAGGTCTTTTGTCGAGACAGAAGAACTCTCATTGCTAAACCCCTAAGAGGATCGGAAAGGATGTGGTGCCACCAACCCCCCGGTAGTTCTTAACACATCATGGGTAAACTACCCCCCTAGCTCGACGACTATGGCTGCACCGGAACGAGATTACTGGACTTCTCTACTCGAGATCCCAATACCATAAAATCGAACAGATACTCACCATAGTACACCGAACCTTCTAACATTACACCCAAAAATCAAAACCCTGGCCTTATACCATACCAGATTGTAGCGGGTCAATTTTTGGGCATTTTTATTTTTAACAGTATGGGGCAATTATATCTTTTATTTCTTTCATTTTGGGCGGGCTTGTCAAAAGTTATGAAAATTATTGTGCAACGTTATTTTCCATGTAACAGAACGATGTTAAGAAACAGTGAAACAAAGCAGTGAGACGCAGTTGTTATTGTGTAACGCGGCGAGCGAAGAATTTGCCCCCTTCAAAATTCGCAGAACTCTGTACATGTATGGGAGTGCACACACGCCACTACTCGAGCATGGGCGCCAACCCACGCGCTGGTAAAAAACTCAAGATGGCTAGAGCGGGGAATATTCATCATCTTCTCCAAGACCTTCCGGAAATACTGCTAACGCCCCGCCTACTATTAATGACATCAGCAGAGCCAAAGCCAATATCGTACTTTGGTATCCAGAATATAACTCTGCTCTTCCATGCATAAAGTGTTTACCTCACAACAACTGAGGCTTGAGCGACGAAAACATAGTGGCAGTGCACCAGTTTCCCTCCAGAGAAAGCAAGATGTACCTGTTACGTTACAGTTCCAGTCTACAAGTAACAGTTCCCGGTACCGGACTGGTCTCAAGTAGGCTCGCCATAAAAAAGTTTTTATTTATAAAAAGAAGCTGTAGTCACCGAAGAATTGTGATGTGACCGCGGTCAATACAATTAGGGAGCCGTATTCAAATGCTTTATAGTTATTTCGGAACATAAATAAAGAGGAAACGGACAATGAGTGTGCGCGGCGACCGCGTGGCCGACGTTTGGGGTTTGGGAATTTAATTGGAAAATGTTAAGGGTGGTATAAATTCTGTGTGAATGTGAGTGTGGCAAAGCTGGGCTGCTTTCTGTTTTGTATCTGTGTTGGTAATGGTGTTTTATGTGATATACAAGGTAAGCTGTAGTCCATAAGTTTGATTATGTTAGCGTTGCACCACTTTAAAAAGTGTATCTAAATGAACCTTCCTAATTTTTATAACAACTCAAAAGTAATTGATAATAAATAGTAATTCTCTTCAAACATGAGTTGTGTCATTGCTTTGCGTAACCCATAGACCATGTTTGTATCCAGCTACATGCGATCGAACCCTGGGACCTTGAAGAAGTAATCGTGCTGGTAAGTACAAGTTAATTTGAGATTGGGATAAATTGATGTGATTGATAAAGTAGCACATTACAATTTGCGCCCGAATTACAGGGACTAGCAAATCACAATTGGCGCCACGGAACAGGCACGAATTGTAATTAATGATATTTAATTAAAATTCCGCATCTACAGAGATACAAACATGTTCTGGGTTAGCATAGCAACCTAACATTATATTACAAAATTTAAGTAATTACAGTATTTATTTAATTAATCCATTTAAGCAATTTATTTAATTTAATTATATCAATAATACAAAATGTCAGATAACGAAAATAACGTAAATAAAATGAGTGTCGAAGTTTTTGACGACTCAAACATTAGTAACTTTGAAGCACACTCGACTCCAAGTGTGAGTCAGAATGAAACAGAAATAAGTGAAACAGAATCAAGAATTATGGATGAAGGAATTCATTCAACGCCAATTCAGAATAAAAACTCAGATAACAATAATATGATGAAATATTTATGTAGCATGGTATGCAGTATGAAAGAGAGTTCAGACAAGCAACAGGCGATGTTAGAGTTAAAATTTAACGAAATAAAGAGTGATTCAAATATTAAATATAATGACATAAATGCTAGACTTGATGAGAAATTCGAGGTCCAAAAGAACAGTTTTGATGAATTAACAAACCAAATTAAAGAAATGAATAAATGTTTTAAAAATAATACTGAAGCAGTAGTAACTAGTTTGAATAAATTAGAACAGAGCGTTGAGCGAATGGGAGTACATGTGATGAGGACAGAGAAAGATAATACAAATGAAAATTGTAATGACAAGTGCAAAAATGTAATACCAGATAAAGAGTTAACAAATAATAACAATAATGTCGAAAATAATGAATGGAATACTGAGAATATTAATGTGTTTGAAGAGTTAGTATCAGAGACTGATACGGTAAAAATAAAGAATGAGAGTACTGATGGGTTGGTAGAATGTGATTATGAGATGTTAAGGTGTGTTAGTGAGTTAGAGAGAGAGAGGAAAAATAATGTTGTAGTAGAGTGGGGACAGAGGGGAAATTTTCCCTTTATTATTTACGATGTTTATGATGATGATTTAATGTGGTCACAAGTGTTGTGGAAGGGCAAGAGTCCCGTATTGATAGACGAATTGAGGTGTTTATTTTTGTTGAGTAATTGTGTACCCTCTGTCCGGAATAATTGTGAGAGTGTGGTGTGGTGTTGTGAAGAGAGAGAATTAAACAGAGAAGTGTATGGGGAGAAAGTAACCGAATTGTATTTTTCGAATAGGAAGTATGATGAATGGAATGAAAGTTTAAAAATGTATTTGACTAATAATGATTTGAATAAAGTAATTAAACCAATCATGAATACATTTACCGATGGAGACGTAACAAATATGCCTAATGTTGACTGGCTTAATGATTATGTGGATAAAATAAATGAGTTTAGTTTGTATGGTTACAACACACAAAACAGTCATTTGTGTGGTAATACAATTGAACGATGTTATGTAGAACCAAGGTTAATCTGGAACGATGGAGGATAAACTATTAAAACAATAAAAGACAGTATAAACATTATGTTTTATGGTTTTTTGACATGGCAGAATGGGACAATGAAGTGCGGAAAAAACTGAACAATTAATAAGAGTTTGTAAATAAAATATAGTGTAAACAATTTATTTGTGTACATTGTGGAATGTTAAATAAATAATGTGTGTATGTGAGATGATTGTTGCAATAATAATATTCTGTAATTTAAACAAATAAATATCAGAATTAATTTTGAAAACGGTAATTGATTAATGGTAATTGTTTCGATAACTGTGTAATTTATATTTTTTGGTAATTAATTTAATTACAACAATTTGATACATGTTAAATATTTTGATTGCTTATTTAAATGTTAATTAATTAATTTTTTTTCTGAATGTAATTTATTGTACGAGATAGAAATTTGGTAATGAATGATAAATTATTTAATTTAAACTAATTTTGTGTAAAATGTTTCAGAGATGATGGTGATTAAGTTTTGGGTGTATGTCATGTTAAATGGATTGTAAGTAGAAAAATTTGATAAACATGTGTAATAAAAATGTTCATAGGTGTGATTGAGATGTTAATTCAATAATGAGATTATTGGAAATAAATTTGTTTAATAAAAATGATAATTACAAATGTTAATAATAAATGAAAAATGATATATATTCATTATTAATAATAAAATTTTAAAAAAATTTTAAGAAAGCCAAATGGTAAAAAAGTTATGAAGGAGGGAAATGATTATTGATGGAGATACTATATTATATGTATATAAAATTTCAATTGTTAATTAATTAATTAGCTATTAAGTGGCTATTGCGGGGGTGGCCTGTGCTCTCGCAAATAGCGAAATGGGTTGGGGGTAACAGTGAGTGTTACCCCCATCGGAGGCCAAAATGGCGATAAATGTGCGGCACACCTTATCCGTGTAGATTAAAGTCTACACACTGCCAAACGACCGTGTCGCACATAACGAGATTGATGTGTAACAGGCAGTCAAATGAAGTTTAGATTTCCCCGACTTTTCGGGCGATTACTGCCTTACCAGCACTAATCGTGGATTTGGCTAGCGGCCAGCTATGGTCATATCAAGTCCCTTGACCATAGCTGACTTGAAATTGGTATATATTAGAAATTCACTGGGGGGAGACAATTAGGGGAAATCTCCGGAACTATGGAACAGCGGCTGCCACTCTGCCCGCTTTGGGGTAGCAAGAAAGGTGGTAGACCCGCAGTAAGGGTGTATAATTATAACAAGAACATGATGATGTTCGTAACGTTTGAAACTTAATAGCGGAAGCAGAGACACGGAGAGGTAAAACCTGCTCCAAAATATACAGTCTCTGTCGAAGCGAAAAGGCGCCACAGTCTTACATAATTTGAAATAGTGTGTGTGGATGGGAGGTGGCTCAAATGAGCCACGAATTTAAATGTTATGACATAAAAAGCTTTTGCTAATTTGAATTTGAATCCAATCAAAAATGCTTGTGCTCTGTCCACATAATTATATGCTCAGACTCTTAATATAAGGTGTTCATACTATAATTCTAAAGGTATCATTTTATTGTTGTATGTTAGGTATAGGCATTGATAAGAATATGTGTTTTCATGATATGTGTATGCTTCAAATTAAGCCAATAATTAGACGCCTGGCAGGCAATCAACATAATAGAAGTAAGTATTGATAATGTATTCCATGTAATTTGTTCAATTTGAGATGTGTTTTAATCATGTTAGGATATCAGCTGATCAGCAATAACATGTCACTGGTACATTAGTTATAAATGTTTTAAGTAACTGATGTTCAATGTAATGTTTGATGTATTACAGGTGTTTTGAAGTAATGAAAAAAGAATTTGATAAAATGAGAAATAAAATAACAATAATTTATGCAAGTTAACAAAAGATAGTCTTTGGGTGATAAATATTTCATGGGACACATATATCTGTCCAAGTTAAAATCAAAGTTGAATTTGAAATAGTAGAGATGAATATGATGTAATGTTGTTTTTGAGTTACTGTAATGTTATAGAATTTTGAGAAGTATTGATATTGACACAGTTGTAATGGAGAATAATTGTAGAGTTTTGAATGATATATTGTTGTTTAAATTAATGATGTTATTTTGTTGTATTTGTAGTAAGGTAATGAGATTGAGATTTTGGGGATGGCAATGTTGTATTAGGGGATAGTGTAATGTAGGAGTCCGCAACAAGGGTTGGGACGGGATAGGGATAGATTTTAGTGGGGAAGGGGCCGCCTTAGGTAGAATCCAGGCCGCCAAATGACGGGAATTGAGTTTTGGGTAGGGGAAACACATATCCTATGTACAAAGGGTTAGAGAGTATTTTTTTATATATATATATATATATATATGTGGAGAAGGCGGCGAATAGGGTTCAATGGTAAGTTGGGTTTGGAGTGCATTGGGGTAGATATTTTGGTAGAGATGGGTGTCATGGTATTTGAAGTTGATGAATGTTAGAGTCAGAGGGAGAAAGTTTATATATGCATACAGATCTAATACAGTAAATGAGAATAAATAAGTTACATCACCCACAGTAAAGTATAGCGAGATTGTTAAATGAAGAGTAAGATTGTTAAGCAAAAAGAGAGATTTATGATAAAGATATAAAATTTTCATTTTTTTTAAACCAGTGACAGAATCTTGATAGAATTGAAAATAATGTAAAGTTAAGAATTGTTTATTTTAAATAATTTAAATGTCAATTGATGAATATTTATATTAATATTTTGTTATTTTAAATGTTTTATTTTATTGTTTTGTGTTTCAAGATTAGGAGGTTACAGATGTTTGATTGTAGATAGAAAGTATACATAACACATGTAGGTCAAGGATCTTGGACTTGACCTAGTTTCGATCAGCTGATGAGGTCATACACCTACTAAGCTTGTATAGTAGGAAGGCAAATTTATTTGTTTGTTTAATCAATATAAACCAATTTGAAAATAATGTCCAAATAGGAAGAACACATTTAAAGAAATATAAATTTTTTTTGAAAATTAAATTTTTTGAAAATTTTAATTTTTTTGAAAAAAAAAAATGATTTTTCGCCTGCCAGCGAATGCATATTTTAGGTAGTGATTGTTTTATTATGTGTGTATTTACCATGTTTAGTTTACTGATTTCTTGTACTGCACTGTATCGTTAGACTAAGACATGTTAGGTTAAGGATTTGTTCAAGTAGAAGAAACGCTTAATTTAAGTCATTTTAAAAGAAACAAAAAAAAAATTTATGAAGAGAATTTTTTTTTGATAAAATATTATTTTGAATTTTTTAAATTTTTTATAAATCTAAAAAGAGAATTTTTCAGTTTTACTATGTGTAAGTCAACATGTAATGTGAGTGTGTGTGAGCCCAGTATTTGCTAAAGGCAGCCCAGCTTTCATAAAAGGGGAAACATATCGGTGGAGGATCTGGAATAGTCTGAGCCAGGGATTGAGGATTTTGGGGGGTAGCATGTTAGAAGGTGAGGTGCTCTGTGGTACTTAGCTGTTCGATTTCTCGGTGTTGGGATCTCTCACAGAGAAGTCCAGTGATCTCGTTCAGATGAGTCCATAGTCGCTGAGCCAGGGGGGTCGTGTACCCATGCAGATTAAGAACAAGAGGGTTGTTGGCACCAGTTCCTCACCGGTCCTCTTCGGGGTTTATCGATGAGATTTCTTCTGTTGTGAACAGCAGAATTCTCATCGAGGGGGTATTGTAGCGGGTCAATTTTTAGGCATTTTTATTTTTAACAGTATGGGGCAATTATATCTTTTATTTCTTTCATTTTGGGCGGGCTTGTCAAAAGTTATGAAAATTATTGTGCAACGTTATTTTCCGTGTAACAGAACGATGTTAAGAAACAGTGAAACAAAGCAGTGAGACGCAGTTGTTATTGTGTAACGCGGCGAGCGAAGAATTTACCCCCTTCAAAATTCGCAGAACTCTGTACATGTATGGGAGTGCACACACGCCACTACTCGAGCATGGGCGCCAACCCACGCGCTGGTAAAAAACTCAAGATGGCTAGAGCGGGGAATATTCATCGTCTTCTCCAAGACCTTCCGGAAATGCTGCTAACGCCCCGCCTACTATTAATGACATCAGCAGAGCCAAAGCCAATATCGTACTTTGGTATCCAGAATATAACTCTGCTCTTCCATGCATAAAGTGTTTACCTCACAACAACTGAGGCTTGAGCGACGAAAACATAGTGGCAGTGCACCAGTTTCCCTCCAGAGAAAGCAAGATGTACCTGTTACGTTACAGTTCCAGTCTACAAGTAACAGTTCCCGGTACCGGACTGGTCTCAAGTAGGCTCGCCATAAAAAAGTTTTTATTTATAAAAAGAAGCTGTAGTCACCGAAGAATTGTGATGTGACCGCGGTCAATACAATTAGGGAGCCGTATTCAAATGCTTTATAGTTATTTCGGAACACAAATAAAGAGGAAACGGACAATGAGTGTGCGCGGCGACCGCGTGGCCGACGTTTGGGGTTTGGGAATTTAATTGGAAAATGTTAAGGGTGGTATAAATTCTGTGTGAATGTGAGTGTGGCAAAGCTGGGCTGCTTTCTGTTTTGTATCTGTGTTGGTAATGGTGTTTTATGTGATATACAAGGTAAGCTGTAGTCCATAAGTTTGATTATGTTAGCGTTGCACCACTTTAAAAAGTGTATCTAAATGAACCTTCCTAATTTTTATAACAACTCAAAAGTAATTGATAATAAATAGTAATTCTCTTCAAACATGAGTTGTGTCATTGCTTTGCGTAACCCATAGACCATGTTTGTATCCAGCTACATGCGATCGAACCCTGGGACCTTGAAGAAGTAATCGTGCTGGTAAGTACAAGTTAATTTGAGATTGGGATAAATTGATGTGATTGATAAAGTAGCACATTACAAGATCCTCAACCGATATGTTTCCCCCTTACATGCATACTGTGTTGCCTTCAGCAAGTACTGGGTGCGTACACATACTCATTAATACCTTCTAAACAAACTCCTTATTTAAAATTCATAAAATATTTATCTTTAAATTTCAATCTCCTTTTGCAAATTAATGTTACGTTTTCAAATCAAAACACAGCAGCTAATTAAATTCAAATCATTTAAATTTCGTTCAAAAATTCATTTAAGTTCAAAATCAAACTGTTATATTACCATTATTTTCATCAAAATCCTAAAAATCTTTACATGAATCTATCAACTCTATCAATTTTCTTCACTACTACTAACAATCATAAAAAAAAAACACAAATGGACATCTTATTAAATCATAAACTCACTTATTCTAACATTTGTTTACAACACATATATACTAAACAATATAATTCAATAAACACACTAGGAATACATGTAAACAATAAGATATTTGAAACTCAAAACATCATCTATACGGCAGGCATATTTTTTTTTTTTTTTTTACAAAACATCTCTTTTATCAATCTCAAAAAAATTAAAATCATTTAATTCAATTAAGTAACACCACTGTGTGAATTAATTATCAGAAAATGGTTCTGTTTCTAACATCAGTCATCAGCTGATCTGTCTGGGTCAAGTGAATGACCTTGACATATACACTACACAAAGCTACACTGTAAACAATAAAATTTACATTTAACTTGACCAAAATTTACACCTTTTATAGCTTTATATTATTCTCAAATTCTAGTACAATCTGTCCCTTGTTTCAATTATTACTACATTTTAACTATGACTTTCTTTCTTTAATATTTTCATTCTCAATTAGTTTGGGTGACTCTCAATTATTCAGAATGATTTGATGTACTAGCTTGGCATTTACATATAATCTTACCCCCCTTCTGACTCTAATGCTCACTTAACAGCTTTACCTAATATGACACCCATCTATCAAAACATCTACCAACCATTCTCTACCTCTAACTTACTACTCTAACTCATTTCGCATCATTCTACCCTTATAACAAAATACTCTCTACCCCTTTGTGTCAAGGACGTGTATTTCCCTCCCTATGCTCATTCCCTTATTTGGTTCCTGGACCGGTAACCCTTTCCGGCGCATATCGGTTCCCCTCCCGCCACAACGCTTTTTGTTGAGGACTCCTTATCACACCACCCCCTTTACAAATTTCCCCCTTATCTAATTACTCTTTAATCGCATCACTTTCATCTACAAAATATCCCCATCTCTTTACTACCTAAATATCACTCATTACTATACCTATTTTCCCCATAGCCACTGTGTCACTATCAATACTCAGTTTTCTACGTTACTTTGACTCCCAAGAATCTTATTTTGTTCAACGCCCCTCTAAACTTAACTTGGACTGATTTAAATGTCCTAACGCAATAATAATCATCCAAATTCTAACATTTACCACATTTCACATTACATTAAGCATTGAAAATTCAAAACTATCTCGAATGCATTTCATCATTTACTTAAAACATCACAAGTTTATTATTGAAACATTTAATTACATTGAAAATTTTGCAAATCACTTATAAATGACATACTACATTTATAACCCTAGCAGTCAGCTGATGTCTCATCATCATATGAATAACCTTTCTCTAACTACATTTCAAAATTATACAGATTACACTTGTTTACAATCCTTACCCCTAACACATGGCATACAATTAATATAAATACACAAAACTACATAGTTATCATCCTACAGTGTTATTTGAATTCATTACAATTAAATCTGGTACTCAAAATCATTTTGCTCTCATAGGGACATACATCGCTGTGCAGTGTTTTGGGAAAAACGCGGCGATGTTACTATATCTATATAGCGGATGATTAAAATTATGTATTTGACTACGCGAGGGAATTTGTCCTTTGGTACGCTTAATCGGACTTTGTCATCTCCGCCGGCCGACTCGCGCGCACCCTATCTCTGTTACGTACAGTTTTTTCAAGAGCCGGTTTGTTCAGTTCGACTTTGGCTCTCGGCGCTTCATAATCTGGTCCCCGGCTGGCAGAGTAGATGTAAAAGTTTTTCGTCTTCCAACTACTTCTATGGATAGGTAGAAGCCTACGTGACCTCCGGTAAGTCTATTAATATATATATATATATATATATATATAGTAATTATTTATAAAAACAAATTGTTTCTATGTGATATTAAGGTGGATGGGTTGCGATAGATATTGCAGTGAGTCATTACCACGTGGCGCCTATCAGGTTAAAATTTGTTTCATGTGTGTTTAATCTCAACCCTGGTTAATCGGTTTTAGCAGTAATGATATAAGAATGTTTTATATTAATGTAGTAATAATCCTACTAAATTAACTAAACCAAGATGGGGCGTAAGTCAGTAATTTTCTGAAATCCGTGTACATCACGGACTTGTTACAAGTTGCTAATTCCTGTAAGGGTGAGTAAGTGCGTCATGAAAACTTTTGCATAACTGTTAATTAAAATAATCATTATTATGGAGTGACTATATTTGGACATATTATATATTAAAATATTTAATGAGGGTTATTTTTGAAGCGATTTACTACATTCAATGGGGTTCTATACTTAGTCAATTTTCGGAGTTTATAAACTGAACAGGCCATGCAATGTCAGCGGGTAAATGTGGTAGTGTGTTTTATTAACTTGTGAGTAATCCCAGATATAATTGTGCAGGGTTTCTGATGTAGACGGAAATCTGCCCCGCTCCGGAAGGACGGCCGAACAACTGCCTCAGATGCTGTAATTTCAAACACCTTCGTCAGCTGTGTCAGCCGGAAGCATGGACTAGATACACCCAACGGAACCCTCAAACTCCACGCTTCTAACCAGGTGAAATTTAACCATACTAAACCTAAATCTTGTGGCCGATAAACTCTTTAAGACTCTCGTGTAGACGCTCCAGTTTGGACAGTTATTTACGGACAGTGGGTGTCATATGATATTTTGTAATTTGTAAGGCTTACGCCGCCTCTATCAATGTTATGTCTATCTCGTTCTGAGAGTGTAAACTCGGCCAGGGTCACGCACCACCCGGGTCGAGGGGAGTTCGGTAAATAGGGTTGGATCTAAATCTGTTTCTGTTTTAAGCATGCCTGGACAGATGTTTCTGTCCACGTTGGGATATTTATGTTTAATGGATCTTTTGGTTAATGTGGGCTCATGTATTTTATTATTCATTAAAAATCGGGGAGATGTTTAACCCGTGGTCGACTCCCGTAGGAGCCGTCCACTGCAGGTCTGTATGTGTCAGATTTTGCTAGATCTCGCCCGATCCCTGACCCGGCCGGTAGTCAAGTTTTTTGTAGGAACACTGTGAGCTGGTTTTAATACCTTCATGACTTAGATTCCGTTTTACAAAATTCTGTTCCACTGTTCAGCTAATTTGTACACTTTAAATTTTACCATTGCCAGTTAGATATTGTCACAGTTTGTATTTTACCATAGTAAATTTTGTAACGTTAACTTTTATTGCTCACTATACCAATTAATTAACCATTAAACAACACAAGATTAATCAGTGTCAGTTATCAATATTCATGGTGGTCACGTTCCACTATTTTTACCAATTCTGTTCTGAAAATAAAAAGAAATATAAAATGCAGTTAGGCAACCGAGCATCCATGTTAACCTTGTGATGGCACTCTTCATTATTGTCATTGACGTGATTCAAATTGATAATTAAACATCGGCATGGGATTTGTGCGCAGGCCGCAGGGCTTACATAGAACATGCAGTTTACTACTTATCTAATTAAAATTTGGGGCATGTCTGCTCCACTCCTGGGATATTTTAATTGAGGTTTTGGGGGTTTAGTCACCTATTAATTGAACATTAAGGGGGGGCGGATACTTGGTCAGAATAAGGGGGTTAAGGGTGTTTCAACAAGAAACTTATATACGCTGATAACCGGGGTGAACATGTGATGTGTTACTTATCTGTAAATGTCTGTCGATGTCAATTATATGTGTGTGTTTTGTTTTATATATTGTTACATTGTTATATTCGATTATGCATGTGTATATTTCTATATATTTATATCTTGTTAGGAAATGTGATTACTTGCAGGTCGAGATTGTGTGCCATTTTACAATTGTATTATTATCATTTATGTGACATTCAACGATTTACTAGTCAATGATTATTCAGATATTTAATATTCATTCGATACTTATTGATGTTACTAGTTTGTTATTCATTGTTCAACTTTTGGCAATGCACATATTAATGGAATTATATTTAAAAATAAAAAAGACTTAATTATCTTGCCTTAAGGGCTCATATGTTGTACAAACAGAGCACAATAAATATTGTTGTTGTTGTCTCAAGATCAGTGTTTCATTTGCAAGTCCCATCATACTGGACCCAGCACAATTTTGGCTTCTCTAGGCTCTAGCCTAGTTCTAAATAACTTGTGGCCTCTCTTTCAAAAAAAAAAAAATAAGGAGATAGAAATTTAAATATAAATAAATATAAAAAAAAAGCATAAAAGGAAAGAGGGGTTACAAATGGTACCACAGAGCGTGGTTTATAAAGTCTGACACTGCAAATGGTAGCAGAGAGCGTGGTTCATTCTAGGGTTGAACCCCTGGGTCCGTTGGTGTGATGGGGCTTGCAAACTCGGAAATAGTTTGGCAAATACAATAACATTTAATAATTGAATAATGTGGCACTATAGTAGTTGACATAACAGGTAGGTGTATATATATGTACTTTGTATGAATTATTGTTAGGTGTTTTGAATTGTAAACCTGATGCCGCCACGGGCATGTGTTGTAGTTGGGTTTTGTTGTTTTGAAATTGGACCTTGCCGGAGATCGTGTGGGGATGGAGTCTCTTAATTATTCTATGAAAGTAATAGCGCGTGCGGTTAGCGGGATGCGGTATGGCCCGACTGGAAGTCGGTATCGTCCGATTGCAATGGTGACAATGTCGTAGTCGAAATGTCGTATATTGTGGTTAGTGTTTGGTGGTGTGGATTGTATGTTGGTGTTAGTGTCTGATGTTGTTTTTTCTTTGAGTCTGGCGACTGACGGAGAGTTAGTTCTGGAGCGGGTCAGGTTTTCGCAGCGCTAGGAAACCCGGGGGTCTCCTTGATGGAAGTTACAGTACTCAAGTTTTTCCGTTTTTGTAGGTCATGTTTGTGTTAGGTGTTTAGTAAGGATTTGTTTTATTATTGTTTGTTTTGAATTGTGCAATTCTGGCGGCGGTATGCTACCAGAAATTGCCCCACCCTCTTTCAGGCGTTCTCCAGAAATTTCCGGTGGTGAATGGATTTGATGAGGACCAGCTGCTGGTTTTCTTGGACCTGGTCCTGCAGGTGGCAGATTTCCCGGGGGTGTCCGATGGGGAGGTCTTGTCTCTTATATACCCGTATTGCCGGGGTACGTTGGCTGAGCTGGTCACCAAAGCTCTGCGTCGGGGTGACAGTGTTGATGCTTTCCATGGGGAGGTGTTGAACTTCTTCCTACCCATTCGACGACGTGCCCAGCTTAAGTTGGAAAAATTCTATCGCCTACAGGCCAACGGAGAGGCATTAGGGGACTTCGTGCACGATATACGGAAGGCTGCCCGGGTGTTAAGATTGGGGTTGCCCGAGACAGAAGTTGTACAAGCGATTCTGGAAGGACTGATGCCCGAAGAGAGATCCCGTTTGATATTCGCGGACCGTCCACGTTGTTTTGCCGACCTTGAACGGCTGTGTGTGGTTTCAAGAACGGTCCAGGAGGTGGACGAGTCCCGGGGAAGAGATGCTACAGATGTCCAATACTCCAGTGGTTCATCAGGAAGAGCCAAAAAGGACAAACATGGTGGTTGGAGGAGAACGCAAGAGACTGTCAGAAAGCCTGAATATTCCGGAAGTGACGGAGGCTACAAGGGGGTGGCAAGTGAGAAGACAGTAACAACAGCTACAGCACGGAAAACAAAGAAATACGAAATTAACAGGGTAAGAAGAAATTATATTAGGGAACAAACATCGGCAAGTAGGGAGCCTGTAGTTAGGCGTTATTCTTATTTGCAGAAAAGTGAGAGTTTAAAAGTTCCAGATGAAGCGCAAGTGCCTAAGAGAGTAGTAGATGAAGAAGGTGAAGCAGAAGAAGAAAAGCGGAATAGCTTCTGTGGATCGATACAGCACGGCAAGAAAACGTCTGTGGATATTGAGTTACAGGACTCGAAGAGGACATCATGGTTGAATCCAGATGCCGCAGAATTTGTTCCGGTATTTCCATCTCGGTTCGTGACGGATCCAGATCCGGTAATATCGTCATCGCCTACACCGGGATATGAGAAGTCACTTGATGGTGTAGCTTCACCATCGCCAGTAGAGATTAATTTAGTCATTGCACATGAACCTGGACAGCTGGATTCCAGGGTGGAAAATGTTGATGACGTTATAGTTGCTGAGAGTGGTGAAAGAGTGGAATCGACAGAAGAGTCAGAAGAGCGGTCTGCGGATGCTGCACAGGAAGGTATAGTTGTAGGTGTTAGGGAGACTGTAGAGTCTGAAGTTGCAGATGGACACAGGGATGTCCGGGCTGCAAGTGTTTCTGAGGTTGTGGATGGACAAGGGGATGTCCATGCCGCAAGTGTGGTAGAAGTAGATGAGGTAGAAGTTGAGGAGAAATTTGGTTGCAGCGTTGTGGAGTGTGTGAATGAGAATGATGTAGTGTGTGAAGATGTGCAGACGCCTTCTGTAAGTAGTGTTGAGGATTCCGAGGAACGGAGGGAAGTTTCATGCAGACCAGGTGAGCAACTAGAGGATGAAGATGTGCAGTGTTCTGATGGTGGTAGTGGACGTGATGGCGATGATGTTGATGATGAACGTGTTGAGGAAAATGAGATGGGAGAAGAGGTTCGTGAAGAAGTTTGTGAAGCGGCTGGTGACCAGTGTGATGAAGAAATTGGTGAAGAGCTGAGGGAACATGTGGTTGAAGATGGATCTGAGGAGCAACTGGAAGTGCGGAGGATATGCAGTGTCGTGATGGTGATTTGGATTATGGGGACGAAGAAGGGGAAATTGTAGAAGAAAAGAAAGAAGTAGAAAAGGAAGAAATCGTAGCAGAGGAGTTAGATGATGAGCAGAATCCAAAGCGGAGTCAAAGTAGTGAGGGAAGTTGCCTTGATTCTGATTCAGAAGAAACAAATCCGTACAGCTCAACACGAAATAATTTCTCTGAGAGTGGTGTGCGAAAGCAACGAATACACCAAGTCCGTCATAGAAAGGTAAGAAGAAGAGGTTAACGGGTAGCGGGTAGATGTTCCCCACACTCCCAGTGGTGTTCATCTATTTCAGGGTTGCGCCCCTGCCCACGCGAGCCTTGGTTTCCTCCATTCATCCTTATTTCCGGAGGGAGCCATGTCCTTACCCTTACTCCTAGCTATTGACCCTTTAATGATCCTTGCCCCATTTCATCTTCCCGATTCCCGATTTTCCTACCCCTCCCCTTAGTAAAAAAAAAAATCTATCAAACGGAGTTAGAGAGAGACTTGCCGAGAGTGCACTTTAGAGTGTGGTCCTCGAGATTGTCAGTTTCCCCTGTTTTGGTTGGTTATCATGGAGAAAGTTAGAGAGTTGGAAAGTGCCCTTAGATTTGTCGTGGTCTTGGAGATCGTCAGTTTCCCCTGTTTTAAAAGTAAGATGGAGAGTGATAGTGTGCTGTTGTTTCCTTGTACATAGTGGTGGATTTTGATTTTGGTTAGTGTAGAGGTCGAGCCATGCCGCATTCTCCGGTTGTTGCCTGGGTGTTTTGTTGAGAGAGAGAATGGTGTTCATTTTGTATCGACGTCGGTGAAGAAGTAAACCCCCCATATAGTTATGGCCTTTTTGGTGAAGTAAGAGTTGAGAGTTAGGATTAATGTTCGCGTGCCCTTGATGCGGTCCTCTCTGTCTGGCTAAGCGGGGCCGTCCGCCCTTGTGTAGGGAAGTGGGCCAGCCATATGGCAAGGTTGGAGATGCCTTGTGGGTGCATGTGGCTGGTCGATCCAAGAGATGGAAGAGGAGTAGTGCGGTCACTCACATACCAAGGTGGGAGATCCCTTGTTTGGTCTTAGGATGGGTATGTGAGTGGGACCGGTGGGAGTAGGTGATGGTCACCGGAGAGGACTCATGTATTTTATTATTCATTAAAAATCGGGGAGATGTTTTAACCCGTGGTCGACTCCCGTAGGAGCCATCCACTGCAGGTCTGTATGTGTCAGATTTTGCTAGATCTCGCCCGATGCCTGACCCGGCCGGTAGTCAAGTTTTTTGTAGGAACACTGTGAGCTGGTTTTAATACCTTCATGACTTAGATTCCGTTTTACAAAATTCTGTTCCACTGTTCAGCTAATTTGTACACTTTAAATTTTACCATTGCCAGTTAGATATTGTCACAGTTTGTATTTTACCATAGTAAATTTTGTAACGTTAACTTTTATTGCTCACTATACCAATTAATTAACCATTAAACAACACAAGATTAATCAGTGTCAGTTATCAATATTCATGGTGGTCACGTTCCACTATTTTTACCAATTCTGTTCTGAAAATAAAAAGAAATATAAAATGCAGTTAGGCAACCGAGCATCCATGTTAACCTTGTGATGGCACTCTTCATTATTGTCATTGACGTGATTCAAATTGATAATTAAACATCGGCATGGGATTTGTGCGCAGGCCGCAGGGCTTACATAGAACATTCAGTTTACTACTTATCTAATTAAAATTTGGGGCATGTCTGCTCCACTCCTGGGATATTTTAATTGAGGTTTTGGGGGTTTAGTCACCTATTAATTGAACATTAAGGGGGGTGGATACTTGGTCAGAATAAGGGGGTTAAGGGTGTTTCAACAAGAAACTTATATACGCTGATAACCGGGGTGAACATGTGATGTGTTACTTATCTGTAAATGTCTGTCGATGTCAATTATATGTGTGTGTTTTGTTTTATATATTGTTACATTGTTATATTCGATTATGCATGTGTATATTTCTATATATTTATATCTTGTTAGGAAATGTGATTACTTGCAGGTCGAGATTGTGTGCCATTTTACAATTGTATTATTATCATTTATGTGACATTCAACGATTTACTAGTCAATGATTATTCAGATATTTAATATTCATTCGATACTTATTGATGTTACTAGTTTGTTATTCATTGTTCAACTTTTGGCAATGCACATATTAATGGAATTATATTTAAAAATAAAAAACTTAATTATCTTGCCTTAAGGGCTCATATGTTGTACAAGCAGAGCACAATAAATATTGTTGTTGTTATCTCAAGATCAGTGTTTCATTTGCAAGTCCCATCATACTGGACCCAGCACAATTTTGGCTTCTCTAGGCTCTAGCCTAGTTCTAAATAACTTGTGGCCTCTCTTTCAAAAAAAAAAAAAAAAAATAAGGAGATAGAAATTTAAATATAAATAAAAATGAATTAAAAAAAAGCATAAAAGGAAAGAGGGTTTACATCGCTACTCATTGAGTCATAGTCATAGCAACAGTTACTGAACAGCTCTTTGGATTGTCAACCCCCAACTCTCTATATAGTCGTGTTATAAGCTGACCGCCCGCTGTTTACAGAGGTCGTCACCCTCTCACTGAATTTTCAGCTACCCTCCTACTTCATCATTTACTTAAAGCCCCCCTTATACCCCTGGCTTGTATAACTGCCAGCTCCTTTTCCACACACACTATTGTTCCCTGGTGTTGGACTGTGGCGTCCATTTGCATCCCCAAGAACTGAAGTTTACACATATAAGGTATAGACGCTGCCTATACCGTTCTTGGTTCAGCGTTATATAAAATTCGGTATTACTGATGTCCGAGGACACCAGTAATCCTACTAAAATGATTCACACACCCTTATTACGGCACTATCGTCACCTTCGACGATAACCGCTGTTCCATAGTTATGTAGTTTCCCCTGTGTTACCCCCCTGTCAATTTCTATGTTCACCAATTTAGTATCTACTTACATAATTCCACGGTCAGGGTCTGGTGAAGCCGTGACCGCCCGAAATGTGGGGAAACTACCAAAAGACATATAAGGCTCACACTGACACCGTTACTACAATTCACGGAAGGTCAACTCTTATATGTTTGGTTATATTTTACTTAATTTTTATATTTATTCAACATCTCTGAGATTCATATATACTTTACAGTTAAACATTTTGCTTTATATAAATTGCATTATAAAATTCATACTTACAGTACATCACTCACATACTGTCATAAACACAAAATATAAACACCTGTCACCACCAAACCATGTATACAACTCCATTTACCTTCTGAAACATTTTAACAACCATGTTACTCCACAAACTAAACACATTCTACATTTATTTATTTATTATCAAATTCCAATCTCCTAAAATCATTTAAGTTCATCATCACAATCTCTTTATAAAACATTTTAAATCACTCAAAAATATTTAAACATTTCAAATTATTTCATTCAATCAATCATTGAAAACACAACATTTTTGATTACTTTACTTCAAAACAATTACAATTCATTTATTACCTTAATAATTATCCTTGTTATTTATTTAGTCTGTCCAAATATTATTATTATTATCAGTACATCAATTTCTATTACATACATATTGTTTACATACCATACATTTTCTAACACACACAATTAATTTCACTACAAATTTATTTACAAATTCTTGTCATTATTTTTTCTGTTTACCACACTTCATTTCCCAAGTTAGCTAGGTCATAACCACAAATTAAAATATTTAAAATGTACATTTATTGAGTTTATATTTATCCTCCATCATCGTGTATGAGTCTTATATATTTGTAACACAAATCATTCTTGTCAACATACATTAGATTGTAATGATCATTATAATGACTACTTTCGTTAATTACATTAACACAATAATTAACTACATTTGTGTCTACCATTAATTCATAAAGCCTGTCTACATTGGTGATTCTAGTTCTGTCTCCATCAGTATTTTTGTTCAACATAAGGTAAGCTATTTTATCATTATACTCCTCTACTATATCAATCACAACATCAGGTAAGTTATTCTCATTTATAAAGGTATCATCAAAATAATCATCTATCTCCTTCAATTCTAACCTCTCTTTCAACTCATCATAACTACTTCTCAACGTAAATAACTCTATTATTCTCTCTCTCTCGCAATACTTCTCACAACCCCCCTGAACTATCTCATTCCATGCAAAGGGCACAACAAACTTACTATATGTCTTGGCACTTCCAAGACCATCACAAAAATTAAAGGGACCATTTGAAGACACCTCGTCTTCCACACAACCACTGGAGGAAACTCTGTCCTCATAAAATACCTGTGAAACCCCTGTTTCACCATAAACTTGGGGAAAACTTGCCCTTTGCCCATCTAAACTCTCTTCACGCTCTCTCTCACTCTCCTCAGCATTCGCTAACAACACTTTGTTACTAAATTCTACTTCAACAAAATCTTCCTTATCACTCTCAACATTAATCACCCTATTCTCTAATACCACGTTTTTACACATATCATTATAATTCTCACTTGTTTTACAGTCATCACTTACCTTGTTATCTGTCATGTGATCGTCTTTATTTTCGTCTAATTTATCTGTTTCTCCACTATTCTTTACCCCCACTATACTCTCAGAATTGTAATTAACCTCATTATCATCACTATTCAATATTTTATTATCTAATACTACCACTTCTACTATTTTATTATTATTAATATTGGTCATATCTGTAACATTGTCACCTAACTTCTTGTTTATTATCTGATTTAATTTTCTGTCTAGATTTTTATTCATTTTGTTAACCATCTTCTCACAATTATTATTTATAGATTTTATTACCTGTTCTTTAATATTATTAAAACTTGTATTAATTTCATTAATATGTTTATTAAAATCAAAACTTTGTTGTTTAATTTCATCTCTCATTAATTTTATCTCATTATTCTGTTCATTAAATTTATCATTAAAACTACTCTTTTGTTCATCAAATTTGGTGTCAAAACCACTCTTTTGTTCATCAAATTTTCTATCAGTCATTGCTTAATTTATCAAATTTACTGTTAAATTCACTTTTAATTTCATTTTTTTGTTCATCTAGCTTTACACTCAGTTTTTCTATCATTGCTTGTGTCATTTTAAACATTTCATAGCTATCGTCAGATTTTTTACTTTGGACCGGTATCGACTGACTTTCTGTTTTATTGTCAGTGAAGCTGACTTCATCATCATTAATTTTACTTTCCCTACTTAATTTTGGGGTTATTTGAATCCCCGAATCATCTGTAATATTTGTTTCACTTGTAACATTTAGTTCTATTTTATTGTCCTGACCCACATTTGGAGTCGAGTGGACCTCAAAAAATTCATAATAGCTGATTCATCAAAATTGTCAACAATTTGTCAACAATGTAAATTCATTTACATAGTTTTCATCATTTCCTGCCATTTTTAAGTTGTAAATTTACTGATTTTTTGGTTAACTATTTCTTAATTTACACATACAACATCTTATACTTAATCTAACCTTGATTTGTTGTTTTATGTACATTACGTAATTTTTTACGTACTGTTACTTAACCTTTAAATCAAACTTGCATTTGCTTGTAGGTGCGGAATTTAATGTAGAAGATTTAATTTATAAAATTCGTTCCAAGTTTGTGGCGCCAATTGTGCTGTAATAAATTAACACGTTTATCTAATAATATAAATATAACTCCCACTCACCTTAATCTGGTCCAAGGTTCGTCACACGAACTGCAAAATGCAAGTATGATTGTAAGGTTACATGAAAAATGCACGCTATGCTCATTTATATAATGGAATTCAAATTTTTTATTATATAATTATTTCATTTTATATTCCTCTCTAAAACTCAACTTCTCTCTCTCTCTCTCATTTAAAACGTTACAGGTTTCTCAAAATTACGTTTAACCAAACATGGATTTCTACACGCTACTTACACTAATTATTATTCTAAGTAAAGCACCCAGTATGCTCACACACGACATTCATTCATACAGTTTAAATTATTCCCTTAATTTAGAGCGCTCTTTTACATTTAGGATAATTATAATAAAATGGGTCGTCGCCTACTTAAATTTCTGTTTCCTACTTCACCTCGTGTCGCACTGTGTACATGTCCGAATGTTTTGTCTGTTCACCACTTTTTCACTTCTTTTCTTTCACCCCACTTACGCCACTCTGAGATATTGGTTCACTATATTTTATGTAGGTTTAAACTTTTACATTTGAAACAGTTTATTTGGGGCCACTGAGTCTTAGCGTGTGTCTAGCCGACGCCGCGGCGGTAGGTCGACTCCCCCAGCGTTACCAACACAATCTCCCACCACACTGGGTTGCTGGACAGGAAAACCAATGCCTTCTGTATCAAATTGTTCGTCACTGTTGTATATTAACGTTTTGTTGGGTGTATTAATTGTCACCCGTTGTAATCGTATCGTAAATAGGTGTGATGAGCGTTATTATTTCGCTCGTTGCGTTCGTAGTATAAGTGTGTAATTGTGGGTAATAATCTGTCAAATTCTCTGTGAAGAGTTAATCGTATGTAACGAGTCGGAATATACTTTTTCTTAATACTTACGGGCAAACCGTATCTCTCATGGTTCGATTCGAATCTTGCTGCCTCGTTACCTGATTGGCCCACGCTGTCTTGCAGTGTCGATTTCGCTAACTACCGTATGTAGGCGTTTTCAGTTTAGTATTTGTTTATATTACTTTACTTTCTAAGAATCAAACATACAGCGTTGAGGAACATGAAAATTTATTAACCCTTCTTTCTATTATCCCTTCAATTACATTTAATGAATAGTACAGATTTTTATATTAATCCCAGCTTTTACAATTTTCTCAGTTGGTATCGCTCAGTCATATATCGAGATGCCAGCATGGCTTATAATGTTTGTTTACAATTATTATTTCGTCTCATGGTGTTAAGTCCTTTTGACTACAGAAGTTTGGATTATCGGCTAAAATGCACAAAATTATAATATTTCTTAAAACTAGGTACACAATGTTTAATACACTAATACATGCAAGTAAGTTATCGGCAATGAGAATTAGAATAGTGTTTGGTTAGAATTTTGAGAGCAAGTTATGTTCATTAACAATTTATTATAAATCAATTTCAAAGGTTGTTAATTGATTAAGTTTTATTAATAGTGATATTTTAATTACCTTCAGTTCTTGTTTCAAAATTGTGATCAGTGAAGTGAAAATTTTACTTCGTTATTATGGATAAAGGGGAATTCATTTTTAAGTGAAATTATTAGTTTATACTCATCGGGTTCTCGTTGTGGCTTCTTCGATGTTCGTCTACTTCTTTCGGATAGGTCTAGTCGTCTTCTCTTCCTCGGATGGTTCTCAATTCCCGTTCAGATGGTTTCAATTAAAGTTCGGCTTCCCTCTTGTTCCGTAGTCGTTCGTATTCTCAGTGTAACTCTACAAACTTGTTGACAATAAATATACGATATACGATAAACGTATAGACATGGTTTTCAAAAGTCGGGCGCCATCTTGATTACATATGTGTTAATAACTTTGTCATTTTACTTACCATTGCTAGTCACTATAGGGCAGGAATTCGTTACGTGAACTTTTGAGTAGCGGAAATTATTTGAAATAATAAGACCGGGTTAAAATTGTTACCAATGATATACCCTGTTTATTTTTATAGACTTACATCTTACATAATGCTGCATTCAGCAAACTTTTTAAACCCTCCAAAATCATGAAACATGTAATATAAAATGTGTAATTATGTAATATTAGATAATAAGTTAATAAATATAGATATAGATATCTGTCGCACAACCCAGCACTTAGATAATATACGCCACTCCCTCCTCTCTCTCTCTCTCTCTCTCTCTCTCTCTCTCTCTCTCTCTCTCTCTCTCTCTCTCTCTCTCTCTCTCTCTCTCTCTCTCACGCTCTGGTACAATTTCATATTTTTACTGAGCTCATTTTGTTTTAAATTTGAAAATAAGATTGAATTGAATGAAAGTGAATTCATTTAAACAAAGATTGAATTCTTTAGTGGTCATTATTTTGAATTATGTTATGTGAAAAATAAATTGATGTTGGAACGATCTCACCAAATTTCGTTGTACAAGTCTCACCGCACTTCTAGGGTCGTCCCTTTTGTGCATAATCTGTAAAATTTTACATCGTTTTATCGGCCCACACCGTCGGGTCTGCCCACGAAAACGCCTCGGACAGATTTTAAACGCACTATCTTACGGACGATCCATCGGCCGATGACACCTGTACAATTCGTTAACGCCCCAACATTTCCGATATTTTAGTTAGTCCATTAACCACTTTTAGTGGTGTAAAAGTTGAAATTCACACTTCGTGAACGGGTTGCCGGCTGGCTACGATCACGTTTCCTGATGAAATGACACAGATCTTTTGTCACATTTTGCGTAGGTGGGGTGAAACTACGTTATCAAGCTATTGTCCATCTGGTTACAGCATCGCCTTGTTTACGGAAACACATTCCTGGTCGCTGGCGTCATCAGTGAGAGGCGCCTTATCTCATTATTCGACATACGGTTTTTTGCTGTGTTTCATGTTTTTTGCTATGAAACATTTAGAATCCTGGCAAATATTTATATAGTTCACTCACTGCAGATTTACAAAGATTATTAAAGGTTTCATTAATTCTGACCAAATCGTAAAAAAAAAGGATACAATACTTATGGTCTTTCATACCATGTTTATGTTAATTAAAAATTGTACCATAATTGTACCATTACAAAACCCCCTCAATGAAAGATTTTGTGCCGAAGCAGAAAAACTTTCATTGACCCTTTCATTCTTCCTAAAGGGATCAGCCAGGATATGTCGCCACAACCCCTTACAATATATATAAAAGAAAATAATAACTCACCCGTGGTCTGATGATGATGACAGTACCTACATGACCTTACTGGACGTCTCCTTCGAGATCGCAACACCATAAGGCCACTTAGGCGCGTAACGCCCCTGCTCTGACGCACTGGCCAGCTCAGGACCGCCGTCATATCACCAAACACTGAAACAATAAATGAAAAATCAAAATAGTGGCTTGGTAAATCACTCTATCCTTAACTGATCTGGTTCCCCTTAGCTAGGTGCTGGTTTGTGCTAATAAGCACTGGGTTTGCTTGAAATACTACTAAAATATAATTACAAAAAATGTAACTCACAAGAATTATATAGAATTTCCATTCTCATTATGGACTACCCTGAATTATTAAATCGTTTCGATTCCCATTGATAATATTTAACTCTTTCTCTTTTATAATTATTATAATTATAAAAGAAACACATATTGAAATAAAAAAAAAATTAATTATAACTGAAAGTATGGAAATTCCCATATAAATCTCCCAAATATTCAAACATGTAGAAAAACAAATTATAGAAAAACAAAATCATTAAGAAAATCTTATGGAAATTAAAATTATTATTATTATTATTAACAGGTAATAATTGGTATTAACCGCGCCAATTATATTTACCCCTCTTTCTCCTCCACACACTATTTCCATAAATCATGTTAAAATTTCATAACATAAATACATAATACATTTTACCTAATAATACACATTATCCTTATATTAATACATTGAAATGGTTAATTCGTATTTAATCTTGCTTAAGATTTGCACTAAAACTTGCATATTCTATTTAAAGTTGCATTTAAATCATTTAAGTTACAATTCTAAACTTTCATTAATTAGACATCAATTATTTATTATAATTATCAATATTTATTTCAAATTTATTATTAATATTATTATTATTTCATTATTCATTTTTCATTACCTTTCTACCTCACTAACTACCTAACCTTTCACCTTCTAATCATTGTTTAGTCTGGGTGACTCCTATATTCACTATGCCTTTACTTATTATAATCTTACTCACCTTCTTCTAACTGACCACCAAATTTACCTATCATGACACCAATATCTCAATTATAAACACCTTTACTAATTTCATTTAAATCCTATAGCACCGCGCATCTTTGTACAGAGATGGGTGTTCCCTAACTGGCTATATACATTCATAATATTTTGCCCTTCCAAAAAATTCGGCAAACACTCCCTTAAACTACGCTATTACCTGCCACAACACTATAAGTTGGCTACTCCTTATCACCTCACCCCCACTACAAAATATCATCAACAACAAATATATGTTTAACCTTGACTTTACTCACCTTTACAAATAATCACTAACTACTGTGTCCCTAAATATCTAATACTTTCTTTGTATTATTTACTTCAAAAATTCTTAACTATCTAACTCCATTTACTTCAATTAAATAACTCACCTACCTTTATCTATACCCAGGCCCTATTCCTTTTTAAACATTCTACCTTACTGTAATCATTGACAAGTGTCTTATAAAATTCATCTCTCACCTACTCATAACAATACCTCTCAAAATTCAAATATATGTATATTTCTTACTTAATCATTTATTTAATTATTCATTAGGAATTACCTTCATTACAAATTAAAGAATAATTTAACTTCTATTACAATTAATAATTCACTTCTGTTACAAATTAGTACAACTTTCTTTTGTACTATTTTAATTCAGTAATTGAACTTTTAAATATTATTCATTTGTTTAAACCTGTTTAATTAAACAAAACATGTTAATTATTAAAATACATAACTGGTGTACACAAAATATACCTGTAATACAACATCAAAAATACATAAATATACTGATATTAATACTTTTAAAACAATGAAAAATATACACTCCAAACACATTATTTTGTTATTTATCAAACTCAGTCCATAGCAGTCCAATTCAATACCACTTTTCACATATATTTAATGTTCATTTCACAACTAAAACAGTCTATCCTCCATCGTTGAATAACATTCTTATCTTAGGTCTATTTAATTTATTTTTTAATGAAAAAATTTTATAATTAGAAACATTATATTCATATTCATATATCAAAACTATCAAATTTTTCAATTTGTTTATCAAATTTGTTCATCAAGTTAGTATATTGAATATTAGAATCGCTTTTTTGCTCATCTAATTTTTTGTCTAATTTTAATAGTAATTGCATCATGGCACTAATTTCATCTGTTTTACTTTCTGGACTAACTGACATGGATGTAGAGACCTTCTCTGTTTCTACATATACAGGCGTATTTGCCTCGTCAGTCTGACTCGTTTGAGTTGGTTGAACATCCATCTCACCAGTCAAATTTACATCAGCTGTGCTGATTTCTATTGTAATATTATCATTAGTACTCATGTTTGCAATTTGATGTTGCTAAAACATATATGTTTATAACCTAAAAAAAATTTAACCTTACCTTGCACACGTGTTACGTACTTTCGCACTATTACCTCAGGTAGTTATTGTGATGGTACAATCCTGGTACACTTTTGAATTAATAAAACATGGTATGAAAAACCATAAATATTGTATTCATTCATTTTTTTTACGATTTGGTCAAAATTAAATAAACCTTTAATAATGTTTGTAAATCTACAGTGAGTGAACTATATAAATATTTGCCAGGATTCTAACTGTTTCATAGCAAAAAACATGAAACACAGCAAAAAACCGTATGTCGTATATTGAGATAAAGTGCCAATCCCTGATGACGCCAGCGACAAGGAATGTGTTTCCGTAAACAAGGCGATGCTGTCAACAGATGGACAATAACTTGGTGACGTACTTTTCACCCCACCTACGCTTTTTGGGACAAAGGATCTTGCTCATTTCATCAGGAAGCGTGATCGTAGCCGGCCGGCAAATCGTTCACTGAGTGTGAATTTCAATTTTTACACCACTAAAAGTGGTTAATTACAAAAGTACTTAACAATAGTGACACCTTACTATTCGGTAAGGTGTATTGCTTCAAAATGTGACCGGGAAGCGAAATCGGTAAACTCGCGGTGTGCGTAGTTTTACCGTAAGAAAAACCGCAGCTGAGATCGGTCAGATTTGGTGAGAACGTTCCACACACTTTCAATAAATTCATTCAAAACAAATGACCAATTTATATTTCAATATTTTAAAATAAAATGAGCTCAGTAAAAATACTAAATTGTACCAGAGCGTGAGAGAGAGTGAGAGAGTGAGAGGGAGGGAGTGTCGTATAGTATCTAAGTGCTGGGTTGTTCGAAAGAGATATTTCTATATTTAATCACCTTTTATATAATCTTAAAAAAATTACATATTTTGGAGGGTTACAATTGTTTTGATGACGCCCATGGCGTAAGAAAAGGGGTAAATATTCGAGTCAATAATATGTATTGAGATTCAAGTTTAAAAAAAAGTAACTTATATATGTTATCTCGTGTACAGTTATTTCAGGTAGTATATTTAACAAATCGGGTTCGTGTTACCCGAATCCTGGCCCGAAAAGTAAATTTGTGTAATGTTGTCCAATCGTACAACATGGCGTCCGGTTGAAAAAGTGATAGTCATACATAAAAAGTGATTGTACATACAAAAGTACAATTTTTATGGTAACTAATAAAACGATAAAAAGCCATTCGTTACAAATGGCGCCCGAACAGGGACATTAGTTACAGATGGCGCGTGCCGAACATGGACTCGACATAAAACATAATTTTATGTGGAGTATACCTACTTAAATGTGAAATAACTACCTGAGGTAATAGTGCTAAAGTACGTAACACGTGCGCAAGGTTAGGTTAAAATTTTAGGTTATAAACATATATGTTTTAGTAACATAAAATTGTAAATATGAGTAATAAGGATAATATTGCAATAGAAATCAGTACAGCTGATGTAAATTTAACTAGTGAGATGGATGTTCAGCCAACTCAAACTAGTCAGACTGACGAGGCAGATACACCTGTATCTGTTGTATATGTAGAAACAGAGAAGGTCTCTACATCCATGTCAGTTAGTCCAGAAAGTAAAACAGATGAAACTAGTGCCATGATGCAATTACTATTAAAATTAGACAAAAAATTAGATGAGCAAAAAAGCGATTCTAATATTAAATTTACAAATTTGAATGACAAATTTGATAAACAATTTAAAGAATTACGGAATGAAATTAAAAATGGTAACGATAATCTCATTAAGCAGTGTGACAAGGTCATTAAAAAATTGGACGAGAATTTAATTCAATTAGAAAAACAGAAGGCGAATAGTAGTGAAAACAGTACGAAAAACGAAGTACTGACTAATAACGTAACTAATAATGATAATGTGAATAATGAATTTACAGGTAGTAAGAATATAATATTAGAAAATGATAATGAAAGTATTATGAGTGATAATGAAGTGTTTGAGTGTATTGAGTCAGAAAGAGAGTTTGGAGAAAGTATTTTTGTACAAGGGGTGCAGGGGGTAGAATTTTCTTTTGATGTTGTGTTAGGGGGTGAAGAAAAGTCTTCACGTATTTTTCATAAGGACAAGAGTTCCTTCAATTTATATTTGGGAGACGATAGGTCTACAAATAAAGTTTCTTTGTGTTTTTGTGTACCTCATAAGTGGTGCAAAAATTTTAAGTTAGGGACCCCTGCATATTTGGAGAGAGACCCTGCATATTTGGAGAGAGAGAGTGTAACTTGGTGTTATGGTGAGAAAAATATTAAGAGAGAAAGTATAGAGAGATGTGGTGAGAGAAAGAAAGTAATAAAATTTTTTAAAGTAAATAGAAAGTACAGAGAATTGGTAGAAAGGTTAGGCATAGATACAGTGGATGAAAATAATAAATACTTACCTTGTAGTAACAATGAAATTGAAATAACAATAAATAATGATAATAATGGTATCAAGTACTTACCTGTGGTAGAAAATTATGATGATAATTACAAGATGAATAACCAGATTATAACATATGATATTACTGAGATAGACAGAACTCTACTCGACCGTGATTTGATATATTTGTTTGATAATTGTTTGAAATATGAATATGAATATAATGTTTCTAATCATAAAATTTTTTCATTAGAAAATAAGATAAATAGAACTAAGATTCGGTTGTTATTCAACGATGGAGGATAGACTGTTGTATTGTGTAATGAACATTAAATATATGTGAAAAGTGGTATTGAATTGGACTGCTATGGACTGAGTTTGATAAATAACAAAATGTGTTTGGAGTGTATATTTTTCATTGTATTAAATATATTAATATCAGTAGATTTGTGTATTTTGATGTTGTATTGCAGGTATATTTTGTGTACACCAGTTATTATGTATTTTAATAATTAACATGTTTTGTTTAATTAAACAGGTTTAAACAAATGAATACTATTTAAAGGTCAATTACTGAATTAAAAGGGTACAAAAGAAAGTTGTACTAACTTTGTAACAGAAGTAAATTATTAACTGTCATAGAAGGTGAATTATTATTTAATTTGCAATGAAGGTAATTCCTAATGAATAATAATAAATGATTAAGTAAGAATATATATTTGAATTTTGAGAGGTATTGTTATGAGTAGGTGAGAGATGAATTTTATAAGACACTTGTCAATCATTACAGTAAGGTAGAATATATAAACAGGGATAGAGCCTGGGTATTGAAATAGAAGCAGGTGAGTTGATTAATTAATGTAAAGGGAGTTAGATAGTTAAGAATTTTGAAGTAAATAATACAAAGAGAAAGTATTAGATATTTAGGGACACAGTAGTTAGTGATTATTTGTAGAGGTGAGTAAAGTCATGGTTAAACATATATTTGTTGTTGATGATATTTTGTAGTGGGGGTGAGGTAATAAGGAGTAGCCAACTTATAGTGTTGTGGCAGGTAATAGCGTAGTTTAAGGGAGTGTTTGCCGAATTTTTTGGAAGGGCAAAATAATATGAATCTATATAGCCAGTTAGGGAACACCCATCTCTGTGCAAAGACGAGCGGTGCCATAGGATTTAAATGAAATTAGTAAAGGTGTTTATAATTGAGATATTGGTGTCATGATAGGTAAATTTGGTGGTTAGTTAGAAGAAGGTGAGTAAGATTATAATAAGCAAAAGGCATAGTGAATACAAGAGTTACCCAGACTAAACAGTGATAGAAGGTGAAAGGTTAGGTAGTTAAATAGGTAGAAAGTTCAGAGTAGAAAGGTAGTAAGAAATGAAAAATGAATAATGAATTGAAATAATAATAATATGAATACTAAAAATAAATTTGAAATGAATTTTATAATTGTGATAAATAATTGATGTATAATTAATCAAATAATTGAAATTGTAATTTTATAATTTAAATGCAACTTTAAATAGAATATGAAAATTTTAATGCAAATCTTAATCAAGATTAAATATGTAATGTAATTACAAAACTATTCCAATGTATTACTGTGTTAATATAATGATAATGTGTATTAAATGTATCATGTATTATGTAATGAAATTTTAACAAGATTTATGGAAATAGTGTGTGTGGAGGAGAAAGAGGGGTAAATATAATTGGCGCTGTCAATAACAATTATTACCTGTTAATAATGATAGTAATGATTTTAATAATAATTTTAATTTCAATAAGATTTTCTTAATGATTTTGTTTTTTCTATAATTTGTTTTTCTATATGTTTGAATATTTGGGAGATTTATATGGGAATTTCCATACTTTCAGTTATAATTAATTTTTTATTTCAATATGTGTTTATTTTATAATTATAAAAGGGAAAGAGTTAAATATTATCGATGGGAATCGAAACAATTTAATAATTCAGGGTAGTCCATAATGAGAATGGAAATTCTATATAATTCTTGTGAGTTACATTTTTGTAATTATATTTTAGTAGTATTTCAAGCAAACCCAGTGCTTATTAGCAGAAACCAGCACCTAGCTAAGGGGAACCAGATCAGTTAAGGATAGAGTAATATACCAAGCCACTATTTTGATTTTTCATTTATTGTTTCAGTGTTTGGTGATATGACAGCGGTCCTGAGCTGGCCAGCGCGTCAGAGCACGGGCGTTATGCGCCTAAGTGGCCTTATGGTGTTGGGATCTCGAAGGAGAAGTCCAGTAAGGTCATGCAGGTACTGTCTTCATCATCAGACCACGGGTGAGTTATTATGTTCTTTTATATAAATTGTAAGGGGTTGTGGCGACATATCCTGGCTGATCCCTTTAGGAAGAATGAAAGGGTCAATGAAAGTTTTTAAACTGCAGCTGAGATCGGTCAGATTTGGTGAGAACGTTCCACATACTTTCAATAAATTCATTCAAAACTAATGACCAATTTATATTTCAATATTTTAAAATAAAATGAGCTCAGTAAAAATACGAAATTGTACCAGAGCGTGAGAGAGAGTGAGAGAGTGAGAGGGAGGGAGTGTCGTATAGTATCTAAGTGCTGGGTTGTGCGAAAGAGATATTTCTATATTTAATCACCTTTTATATAATCTTAAAAAAATTACATATTTTGGAGGGTTACAATTGTTTTGATGACGCCCATGGCGTAAGAAAAGGGGTAAATATTCGAGTCAATAATATGTATTGAGATTCAAGTTTAAAATAAAAGTAACTTATATACGTTATCTCGTGTACAGTTATTTCAGGTAGTATATTTCACAAATCGGGTTTGTGTTACCCGAATCCTGGCCCGAAAAGTAAATTTGTGTAATGTTGTCCAATCGTACAACATGGCGTCCGGTTGAAAAAGTGATAGTCATACATAAAAAGTGATTGTACATACAAAAGTACAATTTTTATGGTAACTAATAAAACGATAAAAAGCCATTAGTTACATTATTTCACATTCAGGTAGGTATACTCCACATAAAATTATGTTTTATGTCGAGTCCATGTTCTGCACGCGCCATTTGTAACTAATGTCCCTGTTATTACGGGCGCAATTTGTAACTAATGGTTTTATTGTTTAATTGTTACAATAATATTGTGTGTACTAAGAGATTACGTTCACTTTGGAAACCGGACGCCATGTTGTCAGATTGGGCAACTTCATACAAATTTACACTTCGGGCCAAGATTGGGGTAACACGAACCCGATTTGTGAAATATACTACCGGAAATAACTGTACACGAGATAACATATATAAGTTACTTTTATTTTAAACTTGAATCTCAATACATATTATTGACTCGAATATTATCCTTTCTTACGCCATGGGCGTCAGCAAAACAATTGTAACCCTCCAAAATCATGACATATGTAATATAAAATGTGTAATTATGTAATATTAGATAATAAGTTAATAAATATAGATATACATATCTCTCGCACAACCCAGCACTTAGATAATATACGCCACTCCCTCCCTCTCTCTCTCTCACACTCTGGTACAATTTCATATTTTTACTGAGCTCATTTTGTTTTAAATTTGAAAATAAGATTGAATTGAATGAAAGTGAATTCATTTAAACAAAGATTGAATTCTTTAGTTGGTCATTATTTTGAATTATGTTATGTGAAAAATAAATTGATGTTGGAACGATCTCACCGAATTTCGTTGTACAAGTCTCACCGCACTTCTAGGGTCGTCCCTTTTGTGCACAATCTGTAAAATTTTACATCGTTTTATCGGCCCACACCGTCGGGTCTGCCCACGAAAACGCCTCGGACAGATTCTAAACGCACTATCTTACGGACGATCCATCGGCCGATGACACCTGTACAATTTCGTTAACGCCCCAACATTCCCGATATTTTAGTTAGTTCATTACCCACTTTTAGTGGTGTAAAAGTTGAAATTCACACTTCGTGAACGGGTTGCCGGCCGGCTACGATCACGTTTCCTGATGAAATGACACAGATCTTTTGTCACATTTTGCGTAGGCGGGGTGAAACTACGTCATCAAGCTATTGTCCGTCTGGTTACAGCATCGCCTTGTTTACGGAAACACATTCCTGGTCGCTGGCGTCATCAGTGAGAGGCGCCTTATCTCATTATTCGACATACGGTTTTTTGCTGTGTTTCATGTTTTTTGCTATGAAACATTTAGAATCCTGGCAAATATTTATATAGTTCACTCACTGCAGATTTACAAAGATTATTAAAGGTTTAATTAATTCTGACCAAATCGTAAAAAAAAAGGATACAATACTTATGGTCTTTCATACCATGTTTATGTTAATTAAAAATTGTACCATAATTGTACCATTACATCAGGTTGAAGTAGGTCGATCCCCTTCTTCCTTCGGGATGAGTCGTCCGTTACGTTCCTTCGGAGTATTCTTCTTTTACAGTTATTTTTATTTTTAAATATTTTATTACTGGTTATTCCATCAGGTGTCGTATGGGATGCTTCTCCAATACTTCTTCCTTCTTGGTTTATTAAAAATTTAAAGTTTTTGTAGTTAATTTCGGATTGAGAGCTGCATACATCCGCCCTCCGTGTCAGTCAATAATGAAGTCATTAGAATTCCAACGGTTTTTTGGTAATAAATCTGTTGCTGTGGTTACTTATTAAATTATGCTAATTCTCATTGGTCGTTATTTTATGTCATTGTTATATTCTAACGTTTTATTTTGGTTTAAATCTATAAAATATCTTCAAATTAAGATTTCTTTCTTATTTTAGTAGTTATATTAATTACATGAATACTATTGTTCTTCTTTTTTGTTAAGGATTATATTGATACCCCACATGGTTACTTTTGAATAGTTAATAACAGTTTCCTTATTTTCTTATTTGTTTTCTTATATATTTAATCTAAAACTGGATATTATTTATACATTTTTGTATTATGTATCCTTACTTAACTGTTTAAACATTCGGTATACTCTGATTGATACTGGGCTATTGTTTTGCTTTTAAAATTTACAAAGTTCCTTCAATAAATGTTAGGCCTAGAGCCTAGACTCCCCCATACTACTATTTAACATTCTTTGTAACTTATTAACTTTATATATGGTACATTAAAACAATTTGTATATAAACAGATAATAAAACATTGGTGATTCTAACTACACCTCCTATTATAAAAATATTCCTTGCCAGGTTCAAGCCTGAAATTAAACTTCTAACTAGTTTTCTGTTTTTTACTATTATCTTGCTTATCTTATAACTTACTACATTCTATGGTTTTTTGAACAATAACAAAACTCTTATAATACTACTGTTAAACTGTACCTTACACAATATGTCTTATTTACTAATCCCTTCACTTAAATACAGTGTCTGTCCTTCTTATTTACTATTCATTCTAATAACTTAATTTTTACGCGGGCCCCCATATTCACTGGCTTCCCAAAATACACAAAGAACACATGCCCATACGACCCTTAGTTAATTACACATCTGCGCCTAGTTATATAGTAGCTAAAAAACTACAACGCATTTTAAAAAATAGTATCAAACTAACAAAGGTTCATAGCGTAAAGAATAGCCTGGAATTTATAAACAACATAAGGAACGTCAATTTTGACCCAAACTATAAACTAGTCTCGTTTGACATTACCAATTTATACACTAACATACCGGTAAATGAGACTATAAACATACTTCAAACCAACTTGATTAATACCGCAGTTTTAAGCCAGCAGCAAATTCAAGAACTATTGTCATTGTTACGAGTCATATTACAACAAAATTATTTTACTTTTGATAACAAGTTTTTCGAGCAGAAAGAAGGATTAGCGATGGGTTCCCCGCTCAGTGGTCTATTGGCAGAAATATACCTTAATTATTACGAAAATAAATATCTTTTGTCTGCTCATAACAAATTGCACGAACTTATCATTTCATACACCCGATACGTTGATGACACCTTTATAATATTCAACGGCACAAATAGACAAATCGATATTATGCTCAAACACATGAACAATATAAACGGTAACATTAAATTTACTATGGAAACAGAGACATATAACAGCTTAAATTTTATGGACGTATGCATCAAGAAATGCACCGATTATTTTAAATTTGGGATATACAGAAAACCCACAACTACAGACATGGTTATTCATGCAGATTCATATCACCCATACACACAAAAATTGGCTTCCTTCAATGCTTTCGTACACAGATTATTGTCATTCCCACTAAGTCAAGAAGACCTGAAGGAAGAGATAAACACCGTCAAATTCATTGCCGTAAGGAATGGATATAAAGACACAATTATAGACAAACTAATTCGTAAACACAAATCCAAAGCAAATAAAGTGATTATATCTAATAATACAGAGAACGCTTTCATCGCGACTGAATATACTAATCTTCTTCCACACATTATGAAAAACGTATTTAAAAAACTAAACATTAATGTATTTTTTAAAACCACGAATAACTTGTGGAATTTCTTCAGACATAATAAACATTCAGAACTTGAAAATAACTCGGGTGTGTATAAAATTGTGTGTGATGATTGTGACATGTTTTACATTGGCCAGACAGGGAGAAAATTTAAAGATAGATTTCGTGAACACATACCGAAGGGCAGCATTAGATATACTACCTCCAACTTCGCGTTACATTTGATTAATAATAACCACAGATACACTAGTTGCACCAAAAATTTGAAACCATTACATATTTGCAACAAAGGGCGAATTATGAGCGCTTTAGAAGAATTCGAAATCTACAAAGCATCGAGAACACAAAAAAACCTAGTGCTCAACGATCAATTGTCGTTTAACTCGAACAGCTTGTACGATACTGCGTTACAACATGTTTATCAGATTATAGACAAATGAGAAATCAACAGTTGCGATTATGAACCCAAACAGTGCGCACTGATTCTTCGCGCGGTACGTTATTAATGTAGTGTGTTTTTAATTGTTAGTAAAAGTTTTTATTTACGTTGACAAGTTCTTCATGTGAGAACGAAAAGTTTTTAAACCTGAAGATGGGAACATGTTTCCCAAAACATGTCGTGTATGACATATAACGAAGTCGCAAGATGGAAAGGAAATAAGGTAAAACTATAAGTTTTATTTTAATTTTTACCTTATTTTATAATTCTTACTTCCTATTACCTAAATTAATAATAGCACAATCAGTTTAATCTTACTTGCTAACATAAAGTTTATCAAAGATTGTTTAGCTATTTTATTATAGTCTGCTTATAAAATACTTTATTCTGCTCACCCACTGCACTTTTCCCTTCATAGAAGGTTTCTTTATTTGTTATCACTATCACTTTTTTTTTTATTACATGCTATACATAGCATTCCACCACTTATTTATTTTTATTCACTTTTTATTTCACTCGCTTATTTATTCACACGGTTTGTCTGATTATTTTGATATCACTGCGTGATTATGGGTCATGAATAAATAGTTTACTTTCAAATCACCTTGATCACTTTTGGTTATTATTTAATTATTGCCTTTGTTTGGCTCAAAGCATCTTTTATTGGCTTTGACTATTATTATCACTATTAATTTGGGTATGGTTATTTTTTAACTCCCTACCTTACATTATATAAGTACATCTTTCTTCTCCTTGCACACAATATATATATATAACATCACTATCTTACGTGTTATTGTTAATACGGTTATCTCTTAATTATGCCCTAACTATTTTAGTGCATTAGTTTACATAAATATTATAGTCATAATTCGGAGATTACAATGTTTGTTATTACATTCTTGGTTACACTTAGTTTCTTATTCCTCCTTCCTTGTTACATTATATTTTCCTTGTTGTTTTCCAATCTATTGGGTCAAGTCATTGTCAGTTTCTCAGTCATTTGTTATCGAAGTTTTGTCATTAATCTTTGATTTATAAGTTTTTGGCCTTTCTTCTCATTTTCATCTTTTTTGTTTATTATTAATCATCAGTGTATTTTCACCATCTTATGTCATGTTACATAATGCATCGCCACCAGAATTGATTATTTCGAAAATACAGATTTATCTTTTCTGAAATTATCAATATAGTTCATTCAATCAAGTTGTTATTATTAAGGAATTCATCAATCGCTACTTTCTTCTTTATTTTATTTTTATTAAGTCATGGTTCATGATATGGTACTTGGTATTATTCTTCTTCTTTACTCTTTCCTTACAAGTGTTATCCCTTGTATGTTCTATCTCCCTAAAATTTTCTTCTCTCCTATTCATATAAATTGGTACTAGCCAGAGGGCACGTGTGGCTCTATTACTCTGCTATCCATTTATACACATTTCGAGTTGAGAGGTCTTGCCTATCTGCTCAATAACATAAAATAATTGTTGGACGTATCTCAACATAAAATCATCAAATAATAATATTAATAGTAATCATAATAATAGTCGTCTATCTTCGACTCATATAACATCAATACAATAAAACACTTTTGGGATTAATTATTCTCTCGTTTATACATCTCATGACCTTTTCTTCTCAGTGACTTATTTGAATTCCTTTTCTATGCTTATGGCAATATTTAATAGATATTTTGCATTGTTTCATCAATTTACTTCATGTGATAGTTATTTTATTTGTTATCACCTTCTTTCTCATTTATAATCAATATTAACATTGTAGCTGGTTTCTGGCTTACTTATATTTTTCGTCATTGATTGTCCATTTAATATGTCATTGTCATTTTTTATTTGATTGTTCTGTCTTTTCTTTTTGTGAAACGTTAATTCTTTATTCTTCCTTTTTGTAATAGGGTTAGTCAATGATGTTATATAGCGTCATCATTGTTTGTTTTATATTTTATTATTTTATGTCAGTTTTTTTTGGTTTTTTATTATATATATTCTTTTTCAAAATTACATTGGTTTACACATTTTGTTTCACACTTGGTTGTAAGTTGTACTTACTTTGTTTTGAATTTAGCTAATCTTTCTTCTAAATTCTTTTTCATTCATATATTAATTTCCATCAAATATTTATTTGTAAGCTGTACTTACTTTGATTTTTTGAATTTAGATAATGTTTACTCTCCAAATTCTTTTAATTTTCTAACACCGCCTCATAATATTTCTTCAAAGAAGACTGGTTATAAGTCCCTTTGATTCTATTGGTCGTTATCTCACTTACGACATAGGTGTTATTGTGGTTATCTTTGACAATGGTATAGGGACCGTTGTACAGTAATAATAATTTCTTTGTGATCCCCTCTTTAGAACTAGGTAACTCTCTGTTCCGTATTAACACTTTTTCTCCTTCTTGATATCGTATTGCTTTGGTTGGATTTTGTGGTATTTTTCCTTTTTCTTTTCTACTTGTTCCGCTACCTTGCTGTAGAATCTTGCATTATCGAATTGGTATTCAGGATTGGTGGGGAAATTAACAAGTTCTTCTATTGCTCGAGGTGGTGGTTTTCCGTACATGATGGTATAAGGGGTATCGTTTGTTTTTTCTTACTCATTGGTTTAATCTAATTCCCTTCTTTCTTCCTTCATCAATGCTGTGTCGATTATCTCTCACATCAGTCCCGTTTTGCAGCAATGTTCGCCTTTGGTTTACCCATGGTCCATAGGTTGATCTGCACTTGTTGTTCGGACTACCTTGGTGTTCATCATTAATTCTGTTCTGGTGATATAAGTCTCTGTTTCCTCGTACATCAATTCTTCTAATACTATCTGTCTATTAGTAGTCATGACTATATCAATCACTTTACCGGTTCTTTTGTAGAACAGATATTTCAATGGTACACTTATTATTAGTTGTTCCATTGATAGTTTAGTATACCTTTCTAATTGTGGTATATTCCATTTATTAATTGATTTTTTAAAGTTGTTGCCTGTAGTTTTATAGTAAGTTATTTCTACAATTTGGTATGACCTTCTCCTATAATCTTGGACATTTATGATTTCTTCATGGTCGGTAATTGGTATATTAAACATGTTTATCAATTCATTCTTCATCATCTCCAATTCTTCTCTTGTATTGATGAGTCTCCTTGGATGCCTCTTCTTAGTCTTCATTTCCAAGTGTTTATTATTCTCTTTGTTGCTGTTATTTTTATTTGCAGTTAATAGTATTCTTTGGTCTTTGGTAATTTCTGTTTCCTTCTTACTATCTTCTACCTTCTGGTCTACTGGTTCCTTGTTCTCCTTCACTGTTTCTTCAATACCTTCAGAAACTCTGTCTAGTGTTTCATTCACCTTCTTGAAACCATTATCTAATGTTTCCTTGATCTGATCGGTTTTGTAATTTGTTTCTTCCCATCTCTGATTCATTTCCGTTTTTGTCTGCTTTGCTTCTTTACGATACGCTATTAATTGTCGTTGTATAGTTTCATTGTTACTATCGATTTTGTGGTTCAGTGTTTCAATATCCTCCTTCATTAGTCTCAAGGCTTCGCTGGTTTTCTCATTACTTCTCTCTATCTTTTCACTGATCAATTTATTCTCCTCCTTCATTTTCCGTTCTAATGTTTCAATACTATTTTTATTACTCTCTTCATTCCTGTCGAATTTTTCGTTCAAGAACTCAAACTTCTTATTCAATTCTTCCTTAGTGCTGTCTAATTTTTCATTCATCTTCTCATTATTTTTGTCCATTTTTTCATCCTGTTTCTTGAAATTTTCATTTACTGACTCAAACTTCTTATCTAGTTTTTCATTCATTAATTCCCATAATTGCATTAAGTTCAGGTCACCTCTGGCTTCCTCCTGTTGTGTGGGTTTATTTGGTTCCACGGGAGTTAGTAATTCTTCCACATCTTCCACCGAAGTTACTTCCCTTTCTTCCATTCTGACGTCCTTCTCCATCTCTTTTTCTAACGTCTCTGCTTCCTTTTCCGCCTCCTTCTCGCGCAGCTTAGTCTGGTGCCTTGTGCCGAATTTTGCCGGTTCCATTTTCTGCAGCCACCGCTAGAATCTGTAAGGTTTAATAGTATAATTTCTTAATTATTCTAGCCCTACTAGTTGGCGCGCCAATTTATTATTAACGTTTTATTGGGTGTATTAATTGTCACCCGTTGTAATCGTATCGTAAATAGGTGTGACGAGCGTTATTATTTCGCTCGTTGCGTTCGTAGTATAAGTATGTAATTGTGGGTAATAATCTGTCAAATACTCTGTGAAGAGTTAATCGTATGTAACGAGTCGGAATATACTTTTTCTTAATACTTACGGGCAAACCGTATCTCTCGTGGTTCGATTCGAATCTTGCCGCCTCGTTACCTGATTGGCCCACGCTGTCTTGCAGTGTCGATTTCGCTAACTACCGTATGTAGGCGTTTTCAGTTTAGTATTTGTTTATATTACTTTACTTTCTAAGAATCAAACATACAGCGTTGAGGAACATGAAAATTTATTAACCCTTCTTTCTATTATCCCTTCAATTACATTTAATGAATAGTACAGATTTTTATATTAATCCCAGCTTTTACAATTTTCTCAGTTGGTATCGCTCAGTCATATATCGAGACGCCAGCATGGCTTATAATGTTTGTTTACAATTATTATTTCGTCTCATGGTGTTAAAGTCCTTTTGACTACAGAAGTTTGGATTATTGGCTAAAATGCACAAAATTATAATATTTCTTAAAACTAGGTACACAATGTTTAATACACTAATACATACAAGTAAGTTATCGGCAATGAGAATTAGAATAGTGTTTGGTTAGAATTTTGACAGCAAGTTATGTTCATTAACAATTTATTATAAATCAATTTCAAAGGTTGTTAATTGATTAATTTAAAGTTTTTATAGTTAATTTCGGATTGAGAGCTGCATACATCCGCCCTCCGCGTCAGTCAATAATGAAGTCATTAGAATTCCAACGGTTTTTTGGTAATAAATCTCAGTTGCTATGGTTACTTATTAAATTATGCTAATTCTCATTGGTCGTTATTTTATGTCATTGTTATATTCTAACGTTTTATTTTGGTTTAAATCTATAAAATATCTTCAAATTAAGATTTCTTTCTTATTTTAGTAGTTATATTAATTACATGAATACTATTGTTCTTCTCTTTTGTTAAGGATTATATTGATACCCCACATGGTTACTTTTGAATAGTTAATAACATTTTCCTTATTTTCTTATTTGTATTTCTTATATATTTAATCTAAAACTGGATATTATTTATACATTTTTGTATTATGTATCCTTACTTAACTGTTTAAACATTTGGTATACTCTGATTGATACTGGGCTATTGTTTTGCTTTTAAAATTTACAAAGTTCCTTCAATAAATGTTAGGCCTAGAGCCTAGACTCCCCCATACTACTATTCAACATTCTTTGTAACTTATTAACTTTATATATGGTACATTAAAACAATTTGTATATAAACAGATAATAAAACATTGGTGATTCTAACTATACCTCCTATTATAAAGATATTCCATGCCAGGTTCAAGCCTGAAATTAAACTTCTAACTAGTTTTCTGTTTTTTACTATTATCTTGCTTATCTTATAACTTACTACATTCTATGGTTTTTTGAACAATAACAAAACTCTTATAATACTACTGTTAAACTGTACCTTACACAATATGTCTTATTTACTAATCCCTTCACCTAAATACAGTGTCTGTCCTTCTTATTTACTATTCATTCTAATAACTTAATTTTTACGCGGGCCCCCATATTCACTGGCTTGCCCAAAATACACAAAGAACACATGCCCATACGACCCTTAGTTAATTACACATCTGCACCTAGTTATATAGTAGCTAAAAAACTACAACTCATTTTAAAAAATAGTATCAAACTAACTAAGGTTCATAGCGTAAAGAATAGCCTGGAATTTATAAACAACATAAGGAACGTCAATTTTGACCCGAACTATAAACTAGTCTCGTTTGACATTACCAATTTATACACTAACATACCGGTAAATGAGACTATAAACATACTTCAAACCAACTTGATTAATACCGCAGTTTTAAGCCAGCAGCAAATTCAAGAACTATTGTCATTGTTACGAGTCATATTACAACAAAATTATTTTACTTTTGATAACAAGTTTTTCGAGCAGAAAGAAGGATTAGCGATGGGTTCCCCGCTCAGTGGTCTATTGGCAGAAATATACCTTAATTATTACGAAAATAAATATCTTTTGTCTGCTCATAACAAATTGCACGAACTTATCATTTCATACACCCGATACGTTGATGACACCTTTATAATATTCAACGGCACAAATAGACAAATCGATATTATGCTCAAACACATGAACAATATAAACGGTAACATTAAATTTACTATGGAAACAGAGACATATAATAGCTTAAATTTTATGGACGTATGCATCAAGAAATGCACCGATTATTTTAAATTTGGGATATACAGAAAACCCACAACTACAGACATGGTTATTCATGCAGATTCATATCACCCATACACACAAAAATTGGCTTCCTTCAATGCTTTCGTACACAGATTATTGTCATTCCCACTAAGTCAAGAAGACCTGAAGGAAGAGATAAACACCGTCAAATTCATTGCCGTAAGGAATGGATATAAAGACACAATTATAGACAAACTAATTCGTAAACACAAATCCAAAGCAAATAAAGTGATTATATCTAATAATACAGAGAACGCTTTCATCGCGACTGAATATACTAATCTTCTTCCACACATTATAAAAAACGTATTTAAAAAACTAAACATTAATGTATTTTTTAAAACCACGAATAACTTGTGGAATTTCTTCAGACATAATAAACATTCAGAACTTGAAAATAACTCGGGTGTGTATAAAATTGTGTGTGATGATTGTGACATGTTTTACATTGGCCAGACAGGGAGAAAATTTAAAGATAGATTTCGTGAACACATACCGAAGGGCAGCATTAGATATACTACCTCCAACTTCGCGTTACATTTGATTAATAATAACCACAGATACACTAGTTGCACCAAAAATTTGAAACCATTACATATTTGCAACAAAGGGCGAATTATGAGCGCTTTAGAAGAATTCAAAATCTACAAAGCATCGAGAACACAAAAAAACCTAGTGCTCAACGATCAATTGTCGTTTAACTCGAACAGCTTGTACCATACTGTGTTACAACATGTTTATCAGATTATAGACGAATGAGAAATCAACAGTTGCGATTATGAACCCAAACAGTGCGCACTGATTCTGCGCGCGGTACGTTACTAATGTAGTGTGTTTTTAATTGTTAGTAAAAGTTTTTATTTACGTTGACAAGTTCTTCATGTGAGAACGAAAAGTTTTTAAACCTGAAGATGGGAACATGTTTCCCAAAACATGTCGTGTATGACATATAACGAAGTCGCAAGATGGAAAGGAAATAAGGTAAAACTATAAGTTTTATTTTAATTTTTACCTTATTTTATAATTCTTACTTCCTATTACCTAAATTAATAATAGCACAATCAGTTTAATCTTACTTGCTAACATAAAGTTTATCAAAGATTGTTTAGCTATTTTATTATAGTCTGCTTATAAAATACTTTATTCTGCTCACCCACTGCACTTTTCCCTTCATAGAAGGTTTCTTTATTTGTTATCACTATCACTTTTTTTTTTATTACATGCTATACATAGCATTCCACCACTTATTTATTTTTATTCACTTTTTATTTCACTCGCTTATTTATTCACACGGTTTGTCTGATTATTTTGATATCACTGCGTGATTATGGGTCATGAATAAATAGTTTACTTTCAAATCACCTTGATCACTTTTGGTTATTATTTAATTATTGCCTTTGTTTGGCTCAAAGCATCTTTTATTGGCTTTGACTATTATTATCACTATTAATTTGGGTATGGTTATTTTTTAACTCCCTACCTTACATTATATAAGTACATCTTTCTTCTCCTTTCACACAATATATATATATATAACATCACTATCTTACGTGTTATTGTTAATACGGTTATCTCTTAATTATGCCCTAACTATTTTAGTGCATTAGTTTACATAAATATTATAGTCATAATTCGGAGATTACAATGTTTGTTATTACATTCTTGGTTACACTTAGTTTCTTATTCCTCCTTCCTTGTTACATTATATTTTCCTTGTTGTTTTCCAATCTATTGGGTCAAGTCATTGTCAGTTTCTCAGTCATTTGTTATCGAAGTTTTGTCATTAATCTTTGATTTATAAGTTTTTGGCCTTTCTTCTCATTTTCATCTTTTTTGTTTATTATTAATCATCAGTGTATTTTCACCATCTTATGTCATGTTACATAATGCATCGCCACCAGAATTGATTATTTCGAAAATACAGATTTATCTTTTCTGAAATTATCAATATAGTTCATTCAATCAAGTTGTTATTATTAAGGAATTCATCAATCGCTACTTTCTTCTTTATTTTATTTTTATTAAGTCATGGTTCATGATATGGTACTTGGTATTATTCTTCTTCTTTACTCTTTCCTTACAAGTGTTATCCCTTGTATGTTCTATCTCCCTAAAATTTTCTTCTCTCCTATTCATATAAATTGGTACTAGCCAGAGGGCACGTGTGGCTCTATTACTCTGCTATCCATTTATACACATTTCGAGTTGAGAGGTCTTGCCTATCTGCTCAATAACATAAAATAATTGTTGGACGTATCTCAACATAAAATCATCAAATAATAATATTAATAGTAATCATAATAATAGTCGTCTATCTTCGACTCATATAACATCAATACAATAAAACACTTTTGGGATTAATTATTCTCTCGTTTATACATCTCATGACCTTTTCTTCTCAGTGACTTATTTGAATTCCTTTTCTATGCTTATGGCAATATTTAATAGATATTTTGCATTGTTTCATCAATTTACTTCATGTGATAGTTATTTTATTTGTTATCACCTTCTTTCTCATTTATAATCAATATTAACATTGTAGCTGGTTTCTGGCTTACTTATATTTTTCGTCATTGATTGTCCATTTAATATGTCATTGTCATTTTTTATTTGATTGTTCTGTCTTTTCTTTTTGTGAAACGTTAATTCTTTATTCTTCCTTTTTGTAATAGGGTTAGTCAATGATGTTATATAGCGTCATCATTGTTTGTTTTATATTTTATTATTTTATGTCAGTTTTTTTTGGTTTTTTATTATATATATTCTTTTTCAAAATTACATTGGTTTACACATTTTGTTTCACACTTGGTTGTAAGTTGTACTTACTTTGTTTTGAATTTAGCTAATCTTTCTTCTAAATTCTTTTTCATTCATATATTAATTTCCATCAAATATTTATTTGTAAGCTGTACTTACTTTGATTTTTTGAATTTAGATAATGTTTACTCTCCAAATTCTTTTAATTTTCTAACACCGCCTCATAATATTTCTTCAAAGAAGACTGGTTATAAGTCCCTTTGATTCTATTGGTCGTTATCTCACTTACGACATAGGTGTTATTGTGGTTATCTTTGACAATGGTATAGGGACCGTTGTACAGTAATAATAATTTCTTTGTGATCCCCTCTTTAGAACTAGGTAACTCTCTGTTCCGTATTAACACTTTTTCTCCTTCTTGATATCGTATTGCTTTGGTTGGATTTTGTGGTATTTTTCCTTTTTCTTTTCTACTTGTTCCGCTACCTTGCTGTAGAATCTTGCATTATCGAATTGGTATTCAGGATTGGTGGGGAAATTAACAAGTTCTTCTATTGCTCGAGGTGGTGGTTTTCCGTACATGATGGTATAAGGGGTATCGTTTGTTTTTTCTTACTCATTGGTTTAATCTAATTCCCTTCTTTCTTCCTTCTTCAATGCTGTGTCGATTATCTCTCACATCAGTCCCGTTTTGCAGCAATGTTCGCCTTTGGTTTACCCATGGTCCATAGGTTGATCTGCACTTGTTGTTCGGACTACCTTGGTGTTCATCATTAATTCTGTTCTGGTGATATAAGTCTCTGTTTCCTCGTACATCAATTCTTCTAATACTATCTGTCTATTAGTAGTCATGACTATATCAATCACTTTACCGGTTCTTTTGTAGAACAGATATTTCAATGGTACACTTATTATTAGTTGTTCCATTGATAGTTTAGTATACCTTTCTAATTGTGGTATATTCCATTTATTAATTGATTTTTTAAAGTTGTTGCCTGTAGTTTTATAGTAAGTTATTTCTACAATTTGGTATGACCTTCTCCTATAATCTTGGACATTTATGATTTCTTCATGGTCGGTAATTGGTATATTAAACATGTTTATCAATTCATTCTTCATCATCTCCAATTCTTCTCTTGTATTGATGAGTCTCCTTGGATGCCTCTTCTTAGTCTTCATTTCCAAGTGTTTATTATTCTCTTTGTTGCTGTTATTTTTATTTGCAGTTAATAGTATTCTTTGGTCTTTGGTAATTTCTGTTTCCTTCTTACTATCTTCTACCTTCTGGTCTACTGGTTCCTTGTTCTCCTTCACTGTTTCTTCAATACCTTCAGAAACTCTGTCTAGTGTTTCATTCACCTTCTTGAAACCATTATCTAATGTTTCCTTGATCTGATCGGTTTTGTAATTTGTTTCTTCCCATCTCTGATTCATTTCCGTTTTTGTCTGCTTTGCTTCTTTACGATACGCTATTAATTGTCGTTGTATAGTTTCATTGTTACTATCGATTTTGTGGTTCAGTGTTTCAATATCCTCCTTCATTAGTCTCAAGGCTTCGCTGGTTTTCTCATTACTTCTCTCTATCTTTTCACTGATCAATTTATTCTCCTCCTTCATTTTCCGTTCTAATGTTTCAATACTATTTTTATTACTCTCTTCATTCCTGTCGAATTTTTCGTTCAAGAACTCAAACTTCTTATTCAATTCTTCCTTAGTGCTGTCTAATTTTTCATTCATCTTCTCATTATTTTTGTCCATTTTTTCATCCTGTTTCTTGAAATTTTCATTTACTGACTCAAACTTCTTATCTAGTTTTTCATTCATTAATTCCCATAATTGCATTAAGTTCAGGTCACCTCTGGCTTCCTCCTGTTGTGTGGGTTTATTTGGTTCCACGGGAGTTAGTAATTCTTCCACATCTTCCACCGAAGTTACTTCCCTTTCTTCCATTCTGACGTCCTTCTCCATCTCTTTTTCTAACGTCTCTGCTTCCTTTTCCGCCTCCTTCTCGCGCAGCTTAGTCTGGTGCCTTGTGCCGAATTTTGCCGGTTCCATTTTCTGCAGCCACCGCTAGAATCTGTAAGGTTTAATAGTATAATTTCTTAATTATTCTAGCCCTACTAGTTGGCGCGCCAATTTATTATTAACGTTTTATTGGGTGTATTAATTGTCACCCGTTGTAATCGTATCGTAAATAGGTGTGACGAGCGTTATTATTTCGCTCGTTGCGTTCGTAGTATAAGTATGTAATTGTGGGTAATAATCTGTCAAATACTCTGTGAAGAGTTAATCGTATGTAACGAGTCGGAATATACTTTTTCTTAATACTTACGGGCAAACCGTATCTCTCGTGGTTCGATTCGAATCTTGCCGCCTCGTTACCTGATTGGCCCACGCTGTCTTGCAGTGTCGATTTCGCTAACTACCGTATGTAGGCGTTTTCAGTTTAGTATTTGTTTATATTACTTTACTTTCTAAGAATCAAACATACAGCGTTGAGGAACATGAAAATTTATTAACCCTTCTTTCTATTATCCCTTCAATTACATTTAATGAATAGTACAGATTTTTATATTAATCCCAGCTTTTACAATTTTCTCAGTTGGTATCGCTCAGTCATATATCGAGACGCCAGCATGGCTTATAATGTTTGTTTACAATTATTATTTCGTCTCATGGTGTTAAAGTCCTTTTGACTACAGAAGTTTGGATTATTGGCTAAAATGCACAAAATTATAATATTTCTTAAAACTAGGTACACAATGTTTAATACACTAATACATACAAGTAAGTTATCGGCAATGAGAATTAGAATAGTGTTTGGTTAGAATTTTGACAGCAAGTTATGTTCATTAACAATTTATTATAAATCAATTTCAAAGGTTGTTAATTGATTAATTTAAAGTTTTTATAGTTAATTTCGGATTGAGAGCTGCATACATCCGCCCTCCGCGTCAGTCAATAATGAAGTCATTAGAATTCCAACGGTTTTTTGGTAATAAATCTCAGTTGCTATGGTTACTTATTAAATTATGCTAATTCTCATTGGTCGTTATTTTATGTCATTGTTATATTCTAACGTTTTATTTTGGTTTAAATCTATAAAATATCTTCAAATTAAGATTTCTTTCTTATTTTAGTAGTTATATTAATTACATGAATACTATTGTTCTTCTCTTTTGTTAAGGATTATATTGATACCCCACATGGTTACTTTTGAATAGTTAATAACATTTTCCTTATTTTCTTATTTGTATTTCTTATATATTTAATCTAAAACTGGATATTATTTATACATTTTTGTATTATGTATCCTTACTTAACTGTTTAAACATTTGGTATACTCTGATTGATACTGGGCTATTGTTTTGCTTTTAAAATTTACAAAGTTCCTTCAATAAATGTTAGGCCTAGAGCCTAGACTCCCCCATACTACTATTCAACATTCTTTGTAACTTATTAACTTTATATATGGTACATTAAAACAATTTGTATATAAACAGATAATAAAACATTGGTGATTCTAACTATACCTCCTATTATAAAGATATTCCATGCCAGGTTCAAGCCTGAAATTAAACTTCTAACTAGTTTTCTGTTTTTTACTATTATCTTGCTTATCTTATAACTTACTACATTCTATGGTTTTTTGAACAATAACAAAACTCTTATAATACTACTGTTAAACTGTACCTTACACAATATGTCTTATTTACTAATCCCTTCACCTAAATACAGTGTCTGTCCTTCTTATTTACTATTCATTCTAATAACTTAATTTTTACGCGGGCCCCCATATTCACTGGCTTGCCCAAAATACACAAAGAACACATGCCCATACGACCCTTAGTTAATTACACATCTGCACCTAGTTATATAGTAGCTAAAAAACTACAACTCATTTTAAAAAATAGTATCAAACTAACTAAGGTTCATAGCGTAAAGAATAGCCTGGAATTTATAAACAACATAAGGAACGTCAATTTTGACCCGAACTATAAACTAGTCTCGTTTGACATTACCAATTTATACACTAACATACCGGTAAATGAGACTATAAACATACTTCAAACCAACTTGATTAATACCGCAGTTTTAAGCCAGCAGCAAATTCAAGAACTATTGTCATTGTTACGAGTCATATTACAACAAAATTATTTTACTTTTGATAACAAGTTTTTCGAGCAGAAAGAAGGATTAGCGATGGGTTCCCCGCTCAGTGGTCTATTGGCAGAAATATACCTTAATTATTACGAAAATAAATATCTTTTGTCTGCTCATAACAAATTGCACGAACTTATCATTTCATACACCCGATACGTTGATGACACCTTTATAATATTCAACGGCACAAATAGACAAATCGATATTATGCTCAAACACATGAACAATATAAACGGTAACATTAAATTTACTATGGAAACAGAGACATATAATAGCTTAAATTTTATGGACGTATGCATCAAGAAATGCACCGATTATTTTAAATTTGGGATATACAGAAAACCCACAACTACAGACATGGTTATTCATGCAGATTCATATCACCCATACACACAAAAATTGGCTTCCTTCAATGCTTTCGTACACAGATTATTGTCATTCCCACTAAGTCAAGAAGACCTGAAGGAAGAGATAAACACCGTCAAATTCATTGCCGTAAGGAATGGATATAAAGACACAATTATAGACAAACTAATTCGTAAACACAAATCCAAAGCAAATAAAGTGATTATATCTAATAATACAGAGAACGCTTTCATCGCGACTGAATATACTAATCTTCTTCCACACATTATAAAAAACGTATTTAAAAAACTAAACATTAATGTATTTTTTAAAACCACGAATAACTTGTGGAATTTCTTCAGACATAATAAACATTCAGAACTTGAAAATAACTCGGGTGTGTATAAAATTGTGTGTGATGATTGTGACATGTTTTACATTGGCCAGACAGGGAGAAAATTTAAAGATAGATTTCGTGAACACATACCGAAGGGCAGCATTAGATATACTACCTCCAACTTCGCGTTACATTTGATTAATAATAACCACAGATACACTAGTTGCACCAAAAATTTGAAACCATTACATATTTGCAACAAAGGGCGAATTATGAGCGCTTTAGAAGAATTCAAAATCTACAAAGCATCGAGAACACAAAAAAACCTAGTGCTCAACGATCAATTGTCGTTTAACTCGAACAGCTTGTACCATACTGTGTTACAACATGTTTATCAGATTATAGACGAATGAGAAATCAACAGTTGCGATTATGAACCCAAACAGTGCGCACTGATTCTGCGCGCGGTACGTTACTAATGTAGTGTGTTTTTAATTGTTAGTAAAAGTTTTTATTTACGTTGACAAGTTCTTCATGTGAGAACGAAAAGTTTTTAAACCTGAAGATGGGAACATGTTTCCCAAAACATGTCGTGTATGACATATAACGAAGTCGCAAGATGGAAAGGAAATAAGGTAAAACTATAAGTTTTATTTTAATTTTTACCTTATTTTATAATTCTTACTTCCTATTACCTAAATTAATAATAGCACAATCAGTTTAATCTTACTTGCTAACATAAAGTTTATCAAAGATTGTTTAGCTATTTTATTATAGTCTGCTTATAAAATACTTTATTCTGCTCACCCACTGCACTTTTCCCTTCATAGAAGGTTTCTTTATTTGTTATCACTATCACTTTTTTTTTTATTACATGCTATACATAGCATTCCACCACTTATTTATTTTTATTCACTTTTTATTTCACTCGCTTATTTATTCACACGGTTTGTCTGATTATTTTGATATCACTGCGTGATTATGGGTCATGAATAAATAGTTTACTTTCAAATCACCTTGATCACTTTTGGTTATTATTTAATTATTGCCTTTGTTTGGCTCAAAGCATCTTTTATTGGCTTTGACTATTATTATCACTATTAATTTGGGTATGGTTATTTTTTAACTCCCTACCTTACATTATATAAGTACATCTTTCTTCTCCTTTCACACAATATATATATATATAACATCACTATCTTACGTGTTATTGTTAATACGGTTATCTCTTAATTATGCCCTAACTATTTTAGTGCATTAGTTTACATAAATATTATAGTCATAATTCGGAGATTACAATGTTTGTTATTACATTCTTGGTTACACTTAGTTTCTTATTCCTCCTTCCTTGTTACATTATATTTTCCTTGTTGTTTTCCAATCTATTGGGTCAAGTCATTGTCAGTTTCTCAGTCATTTGTTATCGAAGTTTTGTCATTAATCTTTGATTTATAAGTTTTTGGCCTTTCTTCTCATTTTCATCTTTTTTGTTTATTATTAATCATCAGTGTATTTTCACCATCTTATGTCATGTTACATAATGCATCGCCACCAGAATTGATTATTTCGAAAATACAGATTTATCTTTTCTGAAATTATCAATATAGTTCATTCAATCAAGTTGTTATTATTAAGGAATTCATCAATCGCTACTTTCTTCTTTATTTTATTTTTATTAAGTCATGGTTCATGATATGGTACTTGGTATTATTCTTCTTCTTTACTCTTTCCTTACAAGTGTTATCCCTTGTATGTTCTATCTCCCTAAAATTTTCTTCTCTCCTATTCATATAAATTGGTACTAGCCAGAGGGCACGTGTGGCTCTATTACTCTGCTATCCATTTATACACATTTCGAGTTGAGAGGTCTTGCCTATCTGCTCAATAACATAAAATAATTGTTGGACGTATCTCAACATAAAATCATCAAATAATAATATTAATAGTAATCATAATAATAGTCGTCTATCTTCGACTCATATAACATCAATACAATAAAACACTTTTGGGATTAATTATTCTCTCGTTTATACATCTCATGACCTTTTCTTCTCAGTGACTTATTTGAATTCCTTTTCTATGCTTATGGCAATATTTAATAGATATTTTGCATTGTTTCATCAATTTACTTCATGTGATAGTTATTTTATTTGTTATCACCTTCTTTCTCATTTATAATCAATATTAACATTGTAGCTGGTTTCTGGCTTACTTATATTTTTCGTCATTGATTGTCCATTTAATATGTCATTGTCATTTTTTATTTGATTGTTCTGTCTTTTCTTTTTGTGAAACGTTAATTCTTTATTCTTCCTTTTTGTAATAGGGTTAGTCAATGATGTTATATAGCGTCATCATTGTTTGTTTTATATTTTATTATTTTATGTCAGTTTTTTTTGGTTTTTTATTATATATATTCTTTTTCAAAATTACATTGGTTTACACATTTTGTTTCACACTTGGTTGTAAGTTGTACTTACTTTGTTTTGAATTTAGCTAATCTTTCTTCTAAATTCTTTTTCATTCATATATTAATTTCCATCAAATATTTATTTGTAAGCTGTACTTACTTTGATTTTTTGAATTTAGATAATGTTTACTCTCCAAATTCTTTTAATTTTCTAACACCGCCTCATAATATTTCTTCAAAGAAGACTGGTTATAAGTCCCTTTGATTCTATTGGTCGTTATCTCACTTACGACATAGGTGTTATTGTGGTTATCTTTGACAATGGTATAGGGACCGTTGTACAGTAATAATAATTTCTTTGTGATCCCCTCTTTAGAACTAGGTAACTCTCTGTTCCGTATTAACACTTTTTCTCCTTCTTGATATCGTATTGCTTTGGTTGGATTTTGTGGTATTTTTCCTTTTTCTTTTCTACTTGTTCCGCTACCTTGCTGTAGAATCTTGCATTATCGAATTGGTATTCAGGATTGGTGGGGAAATTAACAAGTTCTTCTATTGCTCGAGGTGGTGGTTTTCCGTACATGATGGTATAAGGGGTATCGTTTGTTTTTTCTTACTCATTGGTTTAATCTAATTCCCTTCTTTCTTCCTTCATCAATGCTGTGTCGATTATCTCTCACATCAGTCCCGTTTTGCAGCAATGTTCGCCTTTGGTTTACCCATGGTCCATAGGTTGATCTGCACTTGTTGTTCGGACTACCTTGGTGTTCATCATTAATTCTGTTCTGGTGATATAAGTCTCTGTTTCCTCGTACATCAATTCTTCTAATACTATCTGTCTATTAGTAGTCATGACTATATCAATCACTTTACCGGTTCTTTTGTAGAACAGATATTTCAATGGTACACTTATTATTAGTTGTTCCATTGATAGTTTAGTATACCTTTCTAATTGTGGTATATTCCATTTATTAATTGATTTTTTAAAGTTGTTGCCTGTAGTTTTATAGTAAGTTATTTCTACAGTTTGGTATGACCTTCTCCTATAATCTTGGACATTTATGATTTCTTCATGGTCGGTAATTGGTATATTAAACATGTTTATCAATTCATTCTTCATCATCTCCAATTCTTCTCTTGTATTGATGAGTCTCCTTGGATGCCTCTTCTTAGTCTTCATTTCCAAGTGTTTATTATTCTCTTTGTTGCTGTTATTTTTATTTGCAGTTAATAGTATTCTTTGGTCTTTGGTAATTTCTGTTTCCTTCTTACTATCTTCTACCTTCTGGTCTACTGGTTCCTTGTTCTCCTTCACTGTTTCTTCAATACCTTCAGAAACTCTGTCTAGTGTTTCATTCACCTTCTTGAAACCATTATCTAATGTTTCCTTGATCTGATCGGTTTTGTAATTTGTTTCTTCCCATCTCTGATTCATTTCCGTTTTTGTCTGCTTTGCTTCTTTACGATACGCTATTAATTGTCGTTGTATAGTTTCATTGTTACTATCGATTTTGTGGTTCAGTGTTTCAATATCCTCCTTCATTAGTCTCAAGGCTTCGCTGGTTTTCTCATTACTTCTCTCTATCTTTTCACTGATCAATTTATTCTCCTCCTTCATTTTCCGTTCTAATGTTTCAATACTATTTTTATTACTCTCTTCATTCCTGTCGAATTTTTCGTTCAAGAACTCAAACTTCTTATTCAATTCTTCCTTAGTGCTGTCTAATTTTTCATTCATCTTCTCATTATTTTTGTCCATTTTTTCATCCTGTTTCTTGAAATTTTCATTTACTGACTCAAACTTCTTATCTAGTTTTTCATTCATTAATTCCCATAATTGCATTAAGTTCAGGTCACCTCTGGCTTCCTCCTGTTGTGTGGGTTTATTTGGTTCCACGGGAGTTAGTAATTCTTCCACATCTTCCACCGAAGTTACTTCCCTTTCTTCCATTCTGACGTCCTTCTCCATCTCTTTTTCTAACGTCTCTGCTTCCTTTTCCGCCTCCTTCTCGCGCAGCTTAGTCTGGTGCCTTGTGCCGAATTTTGCCGGTTCCATTTTCTGCAGCCACCGCTAGAATCTGTAAGGTTTAATAGTATAATTTCTTAATTATTCTAGCCCTACTAGTTGGCGCGCCAATTTATTATTAACGTTTTATTGGGTGTATTAATTGTCACCCGTTGTAATCGTATAACGTTTTATTGGGTGTATTAATTGTCACCCGTTGTAATCGTATCGTAAATAGGTGTGACGAGCGTTATTATTTCGCTCGTTGCGTTCGTAGTATAAGTATGTAATTGTGGGTAATAATCTGTCAAATACTCTGTGAAGAGTTAATCGTATGTAACGAGTCGGAATATACTTTTTCTTAATACTTACGGGCAAACCGTATCTCTCGTGGTTCGATTCGAATCTTGCCGCCTCGTTACCTGATTGGCCCACGCTGTCTTGCAGTGTCGATTTCGCTAACTACCGTATGTAGGCGTTTTCAGTTTAGTATTTGTTTATATTACTTTACTTTCTAAGAATCAAACATACAGCGTTGAGGAACATGAAAATTTATTAACCCTTCTTTCTATTATCCCTTCAATTACATTTAATGAATAGTACAGATTTTTATATTAATCCCAGCTTTTACAATTTTCTCAGTTGGTATCGCTCAGTCATATATCGAGACGCCAGCATGGCTTATAATGTTTGTTTACAATTATTATTTCGTCTCATGGTGTTAAAGTCCTTTTGACTACAGAAGTTTGGATTATTGGCTAAAATGCACAAAATTATAATATTTCTTAAAACTAGGTACACAATGTTTAATACACTAATACATACAAGTAAGTTATCGGCAATGAGAATTAGAATAGTGTTTGGTTAGAATTTTGACAGCAAGTTATGTTCATTAACAATTTATTATAAATCAATTTCAAAGGTTGTTAATTGATTAATTTAAAGTTTTTATAGTTAATTTCGGATTGAGAGCTGCATACATCCGCCCTCCGCGTCAGTCAATAATGAAGTCATTAGAATTCCAACGGTTTTTTGGTAATAAATCTCAGTTGCTATGGTTACTTATTAAATTATGCTAATTCTCATTGGTCGTTATTTTATGTCATTGTTATATTCTAACGTTTTATTTTGGTTTAAATCTATAAAATATCTTCAAATTAAGATTTCTTTCTTATTTTAGTAGTTATATTAATTACATGAATACTATTGTTCTTCTCTTTTGTTAAGGATTATATTGATACCCCACATGGTTACTTTTGAATAGTTAATAACATTTTCCTTATTTTCTTATTTGTATTTCTTATATATTTAATCTAAAACTGGATATTATTTATACATTTTTGTATTATGTATCCTTACTTAACTGTTTAAACATTTGGTATACTCTGATTGATACTGGGCTATTGTTTTGCTTTTAAAATTTACAAAGTTCCTTCAATAAATGTTAGGCCTAGAGCCTAGACTCCCCCATACTACTATTCAACATTCTTTGTAACCTATTAACTTTATATATGGTACATTAAAACAATTTGTATATAAACAGATAATAAAACATTGGTGATTCTAACTATACCTCCTATTATAAAGATATTCCATGCCAGGTTCAAGCCTGAAATTAAACTTCTAACTAGTTTTCTGTTTTTTACTATTATCTTGCTTATCTTATAACTTACTACATTCTATGGTTTTTTGAACAATAACAAAACTCTTATAATACTACTGTTAAACTGTACCTTACACAATATGTCTTATTTACTAATCCCTTCACCTAAATACAGTGTCTGTCCTTCTTATTTACTATTCATTCTAATAACTTAATTTTTACGCGGGCCCCCATATTCACTGGCTTGCCCAAAATACACAAAGAACACATGCCCATACGACCCTTAGTTAATTACACATCTGCACCTAGTTATATAGTAGCTAAAAAACTACAACTCATTTTAAAAAATAGTATCAAACTAACTAAGGTTCATAGCGTAAAGAATAGCCTGGAATTTATAAACAACATAAGGAACGTCAATTTTGACCCGAACTATAAACTAGTCTCGTTTGACATTACCAATTTATACACTAACATACCGGTAAATGAGACTATAAACATACTTCAAACCAACTTGATTAATACCGCAGTTTTAAGCCAGCAGCAAATTCAAGAACTATTGTCATTGTTACGAGTCATATTACAACAAAATTATTTTACTTTTGATAACAAGTTTTTCGAGCAGAAAGAAGGATTAGCGATGGGTTCCCCGCTCAGTGGTCTATTGGCAGAAATATACCTTAATTATTACGAAAATAAATATCTTTTGTCTGCTCATAACAAATTGCACGAACTTATCATTTCATACACCCGATACGTTGATGACACCTTTATAATATTCAACGGCACAAATAGACAAATCGATATTATGCTCAAACACATGAACAATATAAACGGTAACATTAAATTTACTATGGAAACAGAGACATATAATAGCTTAAATTTTATGGACGTATGCATCAAGAAATGCACCGATTATTTTAAATTTGGGATATACAGAAAACCCACAACTACAGACATGGTTATTCATGCAGATTCATATCACCCATACACACAAAAATTGGCTTCCTTCAATGCTTTCGTACACAGATTATTGTCATTCCCACTAAGTCAAGAAGACCTGAAGGAAGAGATAAACACCGTCAAATTCATTGCCGTAAGGAATGGATATAAAGACACAATTATAGACAAACTAATTCGTAAACACAAATCCAAAGCAAATAAAGTGATTATATCTAATAATACAGAGAACGCTTTCATCGCGACTGAATATACTAATCTTCTTCCACACATTATAAAAAACGTATTTAAAAAACTAAACATTAATGTATTTTTTAAAACCACGAATAACTTGTGGAATTTCTTCAGACATAATAAACATTCAGAACTTGAAAATAACTCGGGTGTGTATAAAATTGTGTGTGATGATTGTGACATGTTTTACATTGGCCAGACAGGGAGAAAATTTAAAGATAGATTTCGTGAACACATACCGAAGGGCAGCATTAGATATACTACCTCCAACTTCGCGTTACATTTGATTAATAATAACCACAGATACACTAGTTGCACCAAAAATTTGAAACCATTACATATTTGCAACAAAGGGCGAATTATGAGCGCTTTAGAAGAATTCAAAATCTACAAAGCATCGAGAACACAAAAAAACCTAGTGCTCAACGATCAATTGTCGTTTAACTCGAACAGCTTGTACCATACTGTGTTACAACATGTTTATCAGATTATAGACGAATGAGAAATCAACAGTTGCGATTATGAACCCAAACAGTGCGCACTGATTCTGCGCGCGGTACGTTACTAATGTAGTGTGTTTTTAATTATGTTAGTAAAAGTTTTTATTTACGTTGACAAGTTCTTCATGTGAGAACGAAAAGTTTTTAAACCTGAAGATGGGAACATGTTTCCCAAAACATGTCGTGTATGACATATAACGAAGTCGCAAGATGGAAAGGAAATAAGGTAAAACTATAAGTTTTATTTTAATTTTTACCTTATTTTATAATTCTTACTTCCTATTACCTAAATTAATAATAGCACAATCAGTTTAATCTTACTTGCTAACATAAAGTTTATCAAAGATTGTTTAGCTATTTTATTATAGTCTGCTTATAAAATACTTTATTCTGCTCACCCACTGCACTTTTCCCTTCATAGAAGGTTTCTTTATTTGTTATCACTATCACTTTTTTTTTTATTACATGCTATACATAGCATTCCACCACTTATTTATTTTTATTCACTTTTTATTTCACTCGCTTATTTATTCACACGGTTTGTCTGATTATTTTGATATCACTGCGTGATTATGGGTCATGAATAAATAGTTTACTTTCAAATCACCTTGATCACTTTTGGTTATTATTTAATTATTGCCTTTGTTTGGCTCAAAGCATCTTTTATTGGCTTTGACTATTATTATCACTATTAATTTGGGTATGGTTATTTTTTAACTCCCTACCTTACATTATATAAGTACATCTTTCTTCTCCTTTCACACAATATATATATATAACATCACTATCTTACGTGTTATTGTTAATACGGTTATCTCTTAATTATGCCCTAACTATTTTAGTGCATTAGTTTACATAAATATTATAGTCATAATTCGGAGATTACAATGTTTGTTATTACATTCTTGGTTACACTTAGTTTCTTATTCCTCCTTCCTTGTTACATTATATTTTCCTTGTTGTTTTCCAATCTATTGGGTCAAGTCATTGTCAGTTTCTCAGTCATTTGTTATCGAAGTTTTGTCATTAATCTTTGATTTATAAGTTTTTGGCCTTTCTTCTCATTTTCATCTTTTTTGTTTATTATTAATCATCAGTGTATTTTCACCATCTTATGTCATGTTACATAATGCATCGCCACCAGAATTGATTATTTCGAAAATACAGATTTATCTTTTCTGAAATTATCAATATAGTTCATTCAATCAAGTTGTTATTATTAAGGAATTCATCAATCGCTACTTTCTTCTTTATTTTATTTTTATTAAGTCATGGTTCATGATATGGTACTTGGTATTATTCTTCTTCTTTACTCTTTCCTTACAAGTGTTATCCCTTGTATGTTCTATCTCCCTAAAATTTTCTTCTCTCCTATTCATATAAATTGGTACTAGCCAGAGGGCACGTGTGGCTCTATTACTCTGCTATCCATTTATACACATTTCGAGTTGAGAGGTCTTGCCTATCTGCTCAATAACATAAAATAATTGTTGGACGTATCTCAACATAAAATCATCAAATAATAATATTAATAGTAATCATAATAATAGTCGTCTATCTTCGACTCATATAACATCAATACAATAAAACACTTTTGGGATTAATTATTCTCTCGTTTATACATCTCATGACCTTTTCTTCTCAGTGACTTATTTGAATTCCTTTTCTATGCTTATGGCAATATTTAATAGATATTTTGCATTGTTTCATCAATTTACTTCATGTGATAGTTATTTTATTTGTTATCACCTTCTTTCTCATTTATAATCAATATTAACATTGTAGCTGGTTTCTGGCTTACTTATATTTTTCGTCATTGATTGTCCATTTAATATGTCATTGTCATTTTTTATTTGATTGTTCTGTCTTTTCTTTTTGTGAAACGTTAATTCTTTATTCTTCCTTTTTGTAATAGGGTTAGTCAATGATGTTATATAGCGTCATCATTGTTTGTTTTATATTTTATTATTTTATGTCAGTTTTTTTTGGTTTTTTATTATATATATTCTTTTTCAAAATTACATTGGTTTACACATTTTGTTTCACACTTGGTTGTAAGTTGTACTTATTTGTTTTGAATTTAGCTAATCTTTCTTCTAAATTCTTTTTCATTCATATATTAATTTCCATCAAATATTTATTTGTAAGCTGTACTTACTTTGATTTTTTGAATTTAGATAATGTTTACTCTCCAAATTCTTTTAATTTTCTAACACCGCCTCATAATATTTCTTCAAAGAAGACTGGTTATAAGTCCCTTTGATTCTATTGGTCGTTATCTCACTTACGACATAGGTGTTATTGTGGTTATCTTTGACAATGGTATAGGGACCGTTGTACAGTAATAATAATTTCTTTGTGATCCCCTCTTTAGAACTAGGTAACTCTCTGTTCCGTATTAACACTTTTTCTCCTTCTTGATATCGTATTGCTTTGGTTGGATTTTGTGGTACTTTTCCTTTTTCTTTTCTACTTGTTCCGCTACCTTGCTGTAGAATCTTGCATTATCGAATTGGTATTCAGGATTGGTGGGGAAATTAACAAGTTCTTCTATTGCTCGAGGTGGTGGTTTTCCGTACATGATGGTATAAGGGGTATCGTTTGTTTTTTCTTACTCATTGGTTTAATCTAATTCCCTTCTTTCTTCCTTCATCAATGCTGTGTCGATTATCTCTCACATCAGTCCCGTTTTGCAGCAATGTTCGCCTTTGGTTTACCCATGGTCCATAGGTTGATCTGCACTTGTTGTTCGGACTACCTTGGTGTTCATCATTAATTCTGTTCTGGTGATATAAGTCTCTGTTTCCTCGTACATCAATTCTTCTAATACTATCTGTCTATTAGTAGTCATGACTATATCAATCACTTTACCGGTTCTTTTGTAGAACAGATATTTCAATGGTACACTTATTATTAGTTGTTCCATTGATAGTTTAGTATACCTTTCTAATTGTGGTATATTCCATTTATTAATTGATTTTTTAAAGTTGTTGCCTGTAGTTTTATAGTAAGTTATTTCTACAATTTGGTATGACCTTCTCCTATAATCTTGGACATTTATGATTTCTTCATGGTCGGTAATTGGTATATTAAACATGTTTATCAATTCATTCTTCATCATCTCCAATTCTTCTCTTGTATTGATGAGTCTCCTTGGATGCCTCTTCTTAGTCTTCATTTCCAAGTGTTTATTATTCTCTTTGTTGCTGTTATTTTTATTTGCAGTTAATAGTATTCTTTGGTCTTTGGTAATTTCTGTTTCCTTCTTACTATCTTCTACCTTCTGGTCTACTGGTTCCTTGTTCTCCTTCACTGTTTCTTCAATACCTTCAGAAACTCTGTCTAGTGTTTCATTCACCTTCTTGAAACCATTATCTAATGTTTCCTTGATCTGATCGGTTTTGTAATTTGTTTCTTCCCATCTCTGATTCATTTCCGTTTTTGTCTGCTTTGCTTCTTTACGATACGCTATTAATTGTCGTTGTATAGTTTCATTGTTACTATCGATTTTGTGGTTCAGTGTTTCAATATCCTCCTTCATTAGTCTCAAGGCTTCGCTGGTTTTCTCATTACTTCTCTCTATCTTTTCACTGATCAATTTATTCTCCTCCTTCATTTTCCGTTCTAATGTTTCAATACTATTTTTATTACTCTCTTCATTCCTGTCGAATTTTTCGTTCAAGAACTCAAACTTCTTATTCAATTCTTCCTTAGTGCTGTCTAATTTTTCATTCATCTTCTCATTATTTTTGTCCATTTTTTCATCCTGTTTCTTGAAATTTTCATTTACTGACTCAAACTTCTTATCTAGTTTTTCATTCATTAATTCCCATAATTGCATTAAGTTCAGGTCACCTCTGGCTTCCTCCTGTTGTGTGGGTTTATTTGGTTCCACGGGAGTTAGTAATTCTTCCACATCTTCCACCGAAGTTACTTCCCTTTCTTCCATTCTGACGTCCTTCTCCATCTCTTTTTCTAACGTCTCTGCTTCCTTTTCCGCCTCCTTCTCGCGCAGCTTAGTCTGGTGCCTTGTGCCGAATTTTGCCGGTTCCATTTTCTGCAGCCACCGCTAGAATCTGTAAGGTTTAATAGTATAATTTCTTAATTATTCTAGCCCTACTAGTTGGCGCGCCAATTTATTATTAACGTTTTATTGGGTGTATTAATTGTCACCCGTTGTAATCGTATCGTAAATAGGTGTGACGAGCGTTATTATTTCGCTCGTTGCGTTCGTAGTATAAGTATGTAATTGTGGGTAATAATCTGTCAAATACTCTGTGAAGAGTTAATCGTATGTAACGAGTCGGAATATACTTTTTCTTAATACTTACAGGCAAACCGTATCTCTCGTGGTTCGATTCGAATCTTGTCGCCTCGTTACCTGATTGGCCCACGCTGTCTTGCAGTGTCGATTTCGCTAACTACCGTATGTAGGCGTTTTCAGTTTAGTATTTGTTTATATTACTTTACTTTCTAAGAATCAAACATACAGCGTTGAGGAACATGAAAATTTATTAACCCTTCTTTCTATTATCCCTTCAATTACATTTAATGAATAGTACAGATTTTTATATTAATCCCAGCTTTTACAATTTTCTCAGTTGGTATCGCTCAGTCATATATCGAGACGCCAGCATGGCTTATAATGTTTGTTTACAATTATTATTTCGTCTCATGGTGTTAAAGTCCTTTTGACTACAGAAGTTTGGATTATTGGCTAAAATGCACAAAATTATAATATTTCTTAAAACTAGGTACACAATGTTTAATACACTAATACATACAAGTAAGTTATCGGCAATGAGAATTAGAATAGTGTTTGGTTAGAATTTTGACAGCAAGTTATGTTCATTAACAATTTATTATAAATCAATTTCAAAGGTTGTTAATTGATTAATTTAAAGTTTTTATAGTTAATTTCGGATTGAGAGCTGCATACATCCGCCCTCCGCGTCAGTCAATAATGAAGTCATTAGAATTCCAACGGTTTTTTGGTAATAAATCTCAGTTGCTATGGTTACTTATTAAATTATGCTAATTCTCATTGGTCGTTATTTTATGTCATTGTTATATTCTAACGTTTTATTTTGGTTTAAATCTATAAAATATCTTCAAATTAAGATTTCTTTCTTATTTTAGTAGTTATATTAATTACATGAATACTATTGTTCTTCTCTTTTGTTAAGGATTATATTGATACCCCACATGGTTACTTTTGAATAGTTAATAACATTTTCCTTATTTTCTTATTTGTATTTCTTATATATTTAATCTAAAACTGGATATTATTTATACATTTTTGTATTATGTATCCTTACTTAACTGTTTAAACATTTGGTATACTCTGATTGATACTGGGCTATTGTTTTGCTTTTAAAATTTACAAAGTTCCTTCAATAAATGTTAGGCCTAGAGCCTAGACTCCCCCATACTACTATTCAACATTCTTTGTAACCTATTAACTTTATATATGGTACATTAAAACAATTTGTATATAAACAGATAATAAAACATTGGTGATTCTAACTATACCTCCTATTATAAAGATATTCCATGCCAGGTTCAAGCCTGAAATTAAACTTCTAACTAGTTTTCTGTTTTTTACTATTATCTTGCTTATCTTATAACTTACTACATTCTATGGTTTTTTGAACAATAACAAAACTCTTATAATACTACTGTTAAACTGTACCTTACACAATATGTCTTATTTACTAATCCCTTCACCTAAATACAGTGTCTGTCCTTCTTATTTACTATTCATTCTAATAACTTAATTTTTACGCGGGCCCCCATATTCACTGGCTTGCCCAAAATACACAAAGAACACATGCCCATACGACCCTTAGTTAATTACACATCTGCACCTAGTTATATAGTAGCTAAAAAACTACAACTCATTTTAAAAAATAGTATCAAACTAACTAAGGTTCATAGCGTAAAGAATAGCCTGGAATTTATAAACAACATAAGGAACGTCAATTTTGACCCGAACTATAAACTAGTCTCGTTTGACATTACCAATTTATACACTAACATACCGGTAAATGAGACTATAAACATACTTCAAACCAACTTGATTAATACCGCAGTTTTAAGCCAGCAGCAAATTCAAGAACTATTGTCATTGTTACGAGTCATATTACAACAAAATTATTTTACTTTTGATAACAAGTTTTTCGAGCAGAAAGAAGGATTAGCGATGGGTTCCCCGCTCAGTGGTCTATTGGCAGAAATATACCTTAATTATTACGAAAATAAATATCTTTTGTCTGCTCATAACAAATTGCACGAACTTATCATTTCATACACCCGATACGTTGATGACACCTTTATAATATTCAACGGCACAAATAGACAAATCGATATTATGCTCAAACACATGAACAATATAAACGGTAACATTAAATTTACTATGGAAACAGAGACATATAATAGCTTAAATTTTATGGACGTATGCATCAAGAAATGCACCGATTATTTTAAATTTGGGATATACAGAAAACCCACAACTACAGACATGGTTATTCATGCAGATTCATATCACCCATACACACAAAAATTGGCTTCCTTCAATGCTTTCGTACACAGATTATTGTCATTCCCACTAAGTCAAGAAGACCTGAAGGAAGAGATAAACACCGTCAAATTCATTGCCGTAAGGAATGGATATAAAGACACAATTATAGACAAACTAATTCGTAAACACAAATCCAAAGCAAATAAAGTGATTATATCTAATAATACAGAGAACGCTTTCATCGCGACTGAATATACTAATCTTCTTCCACACATTATAAAAAACGTATTTAAAAAACTAAACATTAATGTATTTTTTAAAACCACGAATAACTTGTGGAATTTCTTCAGACATAATAAACATTCAGAACTTGAAAATAACTCGGGTGTGTATAAAATTGTGTGTGATGATTGTGACATGTTTTACATTGGCCAGACAGGGAGAAAATTTAAAGATAGATTTCGTGAACACATACCGAAGGGCAGCATTAGATATACTACCTCCAACTTCGCGTTACATTTGATTAATAATAACCACAGATACACTAGTTGCACCAAAAATTTGAAACCATTACATATTTGCAACAAAGGGCGAATTATGAGCGCTTTAGAAGAATTCAAAATCTACAAAGCATCGAGAACACAAAAAAACCTAGTGCTCAACGATCAATTGTCGTTTAACTCGAACAGCTTGTACCATACTGTGTTACAACATGTTTATCAGATTATAGACGAATGAGAAATCAACAGTTGCGATTATGAACCCAAACAGTGCGCACTGATTCTGCGCGCGGTACGTTACTAATGTAGTGTGTTTTTAATTATGTTAGTAAAAGTTTTTATTTACGTTGACAAGTTCTTCATGTGAGAACGAAAAGTTTTTAAACCTGAAGATGGGAACATGTTTCCCAAAACATGTCGTGTATGACATATAACGAAGTCGCAAGATGGAAAGGAAATAAGGTAAAACTATAAGTTTTATTTTAATTTTTACCTTATTTTATAATTCTTACTTCCTATTACCTAAATTAATAATAGCACAATCAGTTTAATCTTACTTGCTAACATAAAGTTTATCAAAGATTGTTTAGCTATTTTATTATAGTCTGCTTATAAAATACTTTATTCTGCTCACCCACTGCACTTTTCCCTTCATAGAAGGTTTCTTTATTTGTTATCACTATCACTTTTTTTTTTATTACATGCTATACATAGCATTCCACCACTTATTTATTTTTATTCACTTTTTATTTCACTCGCTTATTTATTCACACGGTTTGTCTGATTATTTTGATATCACTGCGTGATTATGGGTCATGAATAAATAGTTTACTTTCAAATCACCTTGATCACTTTTGGTTATTATTTAATTATTGCCTTTGTTTGGCTCAAAGCATCTTTTATTGGCTTTGACTATTATTATCACTATTAATTTGGGTATGGTTATTTTTTAACTCCCTACCTTACATTATATAAGTACATCTTTCTTCTCCTTTCACACAATATATATATATAACATCACTATCTTACGTGTTATTGTTAATACGGTTATCTCTTAATTATGCCCTAACTATTTTAGTGCATTAGTTTACATAAATATTATAGTCATAATTCGGAGATTACAATGTTTGTTATTACATTCTTGGTTACACTTAGTTTCTTATTCCTCCTTCCTTGTTACATTATATTTTCCTTGTTGTTTTCCAATCTATTGGGTCAAGTCATTGTCAGTTTCTCAGTCATTTGTTATCGAAGTTTTGTCATTAATCTTTGATTTATAAGTTTTTGGGCTTTCTTCTCATTTTCATCTTTTTTGTTTATTATTAATCATCAGTGTATTTTCACCATCTTATGTCATGTTACATAATGCATCGCCACCAGAATTGATTATTTCGAAAATACAGATTTATCTTTTCTGAAATTATCAATATAGTTCATTCAATCAAGTTGTTATTATTAAGGAATTCATCAATCGCTACTTTCTTCTTTATTTTATTTTTATTAAGTCATGGTTCATGATATGGTACTTGGTATTATTCTTCTTCTTTACTCTTTCCTTACAAGTGTTATCCCTTGTATGTTCTATCTCCCTAAAATTTTCTTCTCTCCTATTCATATAAATTGGTACTAGCCAGAGGGCACGTGTGGCTCTATTACTCTGCTATCCATTTATACACATTTCGAGTTGAGAGGTCTTGCCTATCTGCTCAATAACATAAAATAATTGTTGGACGTATCTCAACATAAAATCATCAAATAATAATATTAATAGTAATCATAATAATAGTCGTCTATCTTCGACTCATATAACATCAATACAATAAAACACTTTTGGGATTAATTATTCTCTCGTTTATACATCTCATGACCTTTTCTTCTCAGTGACTTATTTGAATTCCTTTTCTATGCTTATGGCAATATTTAATAGATATTTTGCATTGTTTCATCAATTTACTTCATGTGATAGTTATTTTATTTGTTATCACCTTCTTTCTCATTTATAATCAATATTAACATTGTAGCTGGTTTCTGGCTTACTTATATTTTTCGTCATTGATTGTCCATTTAATATGTCATTGTCATTTTTTATTTGATTGTTCTGTCTTTTCTTTTTGTGAAACGTTAATTCTTTATTCTTCCTTTTTGTAATAGGGTTAGTCAATGATGTTATATAGCGTCATCATTGTTTGTTTTATATTTTATTATTTTATGTCAGTTTTTTTTGGTTTTTTATTATATATATTCTTTTTCAAAATTACATTGGTTTACACATTTTGTTTCACACTTGGTTGTAAGTTGTACTTATTTGTTTTGAATTTAGCTAATCTTTCTTCTAAATTCTTTTTCATTCATATATTAATTTCCATCAAATATTTATTTGTAAGCTGTACTTACTTTGATTTTTTGAATTTAGATAATGTTTACTCTCCAAATTCTTTTAATTTTCTAACACCGCCTCATAATATTTCTTCAAAGAAGACTGGTTATAAGTCCCTTTGATTCTATTGGTCGTTATCTCACTTACGACATAGGTGTTATTGTGGTTATCTTTGACAATGGTATAGGGACCGTTGTACAGTAATAATAATTTCTTTGTGATCCCCTCTTTAGAACTAGGTAACTCTCTGTTCCGTATTAACACTTTTTCTCCTTCTTGATATCGTATTGCTTTGGTTGGATTTTGTGGTACTTTTCCTTTTTCTTTTCTACTTGTTCCGCTACCTTGCTGTAGAATCTTGCATTATCGAATTGGTATTCAGGATTGGTGGGGAAATTAACAAGTTCTTCTATTGCTCGAGGTGGTGGTTTTCCGTACATGATGGTATAAGGGGTATCGTTTGTTTTTTCTTACTCATTGGTTTAATCTAATTCCCTTCTTTCTTCCTTCATCAATGCTGTGTCGATTATCTCTCACATCAGTCCCGTTTTGCAGCAATGTTCGCCTTTGGTTTACCCATGGTCCATAGGTTGATCTGCACTTGTTGTTCGGACTACCTTGGTGTTCATCATTAATTCTGTTCTGGTGATATAAGTCTCTGTTTCCTCGTACATCAATTCTTCTAATACTATCTGTCTATTAGTAGTCATGACTATATCAATCACTTTACCGGTTCTTTTGTAGAACAGATATTTCAATGGTACACTTATTATTAGTTGTTCCATTGATAGTTTAGTATACCTTTCTAATTGTGGTATATTCCATTTATTAATTGATTTTTTAAAGTTGTTGCCTGTAGTTTTATAGTAAGTTATTTCTACAATTTGGTATGACCTTCTCCTATAATCTTGGACATTTATGATTTCTTCATGGTCGGTAATTGGTATATTAAACATGTTTATCAATTCATTCTTCATCATCTCCAATTCTTCTCTTGTATTGATGAGTCTCCTTGGATGCCTCTTCTTAGTCTTCATTTCCAAGTGTTTATTATTCTCTTTGTTGCTGTTATTTTTATTTGCAGTTAATAGTATTCTTTGGTCTTTGGTAATTTCTGTTTCCTTCTTACTATCTTCTACCTTCTGGTCTACTGGTTCCTTGTTCTCCTTCACTGTTTCTTCAATACCTTCAGAAACTCTGTCTAGTGTTTCATTCACCTTCTTGAAACCATTATCTAATGTTTCCTTGATCTGATCGGTTTTGTAATTTGTTTCTTCCCATCTCTGATTCATTTCCGTTTTTGTCTGCTTTGCTTCTTTACGATACGCTATTAATTGTCGTTGTATAGTTTCATTGTTACTATCGATTTTGTGGTTCAGTGTTTCAATATCCTCCTTCATTAGTCTCAAGGCTTCGCTGGTTTTCTCATTACTTCTCTCTATCTTTTCACTGATCAATTTATTCTCCTCCTTCATTTTCCGTTCTAATGTTTCAATACTATTTTTATTACTCTCTTCATTCCTGTCGAATTTTTCGTTCAAGAACTCAAACTTCTTATTCAATTCTTCCTTAGTGCTGTCTAATTTTTCATTCATCTTCTCATTATTTTTGTCCATTTTTTCATCCTGTTTCTTGAAATTTTCATTTACTGACTCAAACTTCTTATCTAGTTTTTCATTCATTAATTCCCATAATTGCATTAAGTTCAGGTCACCTCTGGCTTCCTCCTGTTGTGTGGGTTTATTTGGTTCCACGGGAGTTAGTAATTCTTCCACATCTTCCACCGAAGTTACTTCCCTTTCTTCCATTCTGACGTCCTTCTCCATCTCTTTTTCTAACGTCTCTGCTTCCTTTTCCGCCTCCTTCTCGCGCAGCTTAGTCTGGTGCCTTGTGCCGAATTTTGCCGGTTCCATTTTCTGCAGCCACCGCTAGAATCTGTAAGGTTTAATAGTATAATTTCTTAATTATTCTAGCCCTACTAGTTGGCGCGCCAATTTATTATTAACGTTTTATTGGGTGTATTAATTGTCACCCGTTGTAATCGTATCGTAAATAGGTGTGACGAGCGTTATTATTTCGCTCGTTGCGTTCGTAGTATAAGTATGTAATTGTGGGTAATAATCTGTCAAATACTCTGTGAAGAGTTAATCGTATGTAACGAGTCGGAATATACTTTTTCTTAATACTTACGGGCAAACCGTATCTCTCGTGGTTCGATTCGAATCTTGCCGCCTCGTTACCTGATTGGCCCACGCTGTCTTGCAGTGTCGATTTCGCTAACTACCGTATGTAGGCGTTTTCAGTTTAGTATTTGTTTATATTACTTTACTTTCTAAGAATCAAACATACAGCGTTGAGGAACATGAAAATTTATTAACCCTTCTTTCTATTATCCCTTCAATTACATTTAATGAATAGTACAGATTTTTATATTAATCCCAGCTTTTACAATTTTCTCAGTTGGTATCGCTCAGTCATATATCGAGACGCCAGCATGGCTTATAATGTTTGTTTACAATTATTATTTTGTCTCATGGTGTTAAGTCCTTTTGACTACAGAAGTTTGGATTATCGGCTAAAATGCACAAAATTATAATATTTCTTAAAACTAGGTACACAATGTTTAATACACTAATACATACAAGTAAGTTATCGGCAATGAGAATTAGAATAGTGTTTGGTTAGAATTTTGACAGCAAGTTATGTTCATTAACAATTTATTATAAATCAATTTCAAACGTTGTTAATTGATTAAGTTTTATTAATAGTGATATTTTAATTACCTTCAGTTCTTGTTTCAAAATTGTGATCAGTGAAGTGAAAATTTTACCTCGTTATTATGGATAAAGGGGAATTCATTTTTAAGTGAAATTATTAGTTTATATTCATCGGGTTCTCGTTGTGGCTTCTTCAATGTTCGTCTACTTCTTTCGGATAGGTCTAGTCGTCTTCTCTTCCTCGGATGGTTCTCAATTCCCGTTCAGATGGTTTCAATTAAAGTTCGGCTTCCCTCTTGTTCCGTAGTCGTTCGTATTCTCAGGTTGAAGTAGGTCGATCCCCTTCTTCCTTCGGGATGAGTCGTCCGTTACGTTCCTTCGGAGTATTCTTCTTTTACAGTTATTTTTATTTTTAAATATTTTATTACTGGTTATTCCATCAGGTGTCATATGGGATGCTTCTCCAATACTTCTTCCTTCTTGGTTTATTAAAAATTTAAAGTTTTTATAGTTAATTTCGGATTGAGAGCTGCATACATCCGCCCTCCGCGTCAGTCAATAATGAAGTCATTAGAATTCCAACGGTTTTTTGGTAATAAATCTCAGTTGCTATGGTTACTTATTAAATTATGCTAATTCTCATTGGTCGTTATTTTATGTCATTGTTATATTCTAACGTTTTATTTTGGTTTAAATCTATAAAATATCTTCAAATTAAGATTTCTTTCTTATTTTAGTAGTTATATTAATTACATGAATACTATTGTTCTTCTTTTTTGTTAAGGATTATATTGATACCCCACATGGTTACTTTTGAATAGTTAATAACATTTTCCTTATTTTCTTATTTGTATTTCTTATATATTTAATCTAAAACTGGATATTATTTATACATTTTTGTATTATGTATCCTTACTTAACTGTTTAAACATTTGGTATACTCTGATTGATACTGGGCTATTGTTTTGCTTTTAAAATTTACAAAGTTCCTTCAATAAATGTTAGGCCTAGAGTCTAGACTCACCCATACTACTATTCAACATTCTTTGTAACTTATTAACTTTATATATGGTACATTAAAACAATTTGTATATAAACAGATAATAAAACATTGGTGATTCTAACTATACCTCCTATTATAAAAATATTCCATGCCAGGTTGAAGCCTGAAATTAAACTTCTAACTAGTTTTCTGTTTTTTACTATTATCTTGCTTATCTTATAACTTACTATATTCTATGGTTTTTTGAACAATAACAAAACTCTTATAATACTACTGTTAAACTGTACCTTACACAATATGTCTTATTTACTAATTCCTTCACTTAAATACAGTGTCTGTCCTTCTTATTTACTATTCATTCTAATAACTTATTTTTTACCTTATTTTATAATTCTTACTTCCTATTACCTAAATTAATAATAGCACAATCAGTTTAATCTTACTTGCTAACATAAAGTTTATCAAAGATTGTTTAGCTATTTTATTATAGTCTGCTTATAAAATACTTTATTCTGCTCACCCACTGCACTTTTCCCTTCATAGAAGGTTTCTTTATTTGTTATCACTATCACTTTTTTTTTATTACATGCTATACATAGCATTCCACCACTTATTTATTTTTATTCACTTTTTATTTCACTCACTTATTTATTCACACGGTTTGTCTGATTATTTTGATATCACTGCGTGATTATGGGTCATGAATAATTAGTTTACTTTCAAATCACTTTGATCCCTTTTGGTTATTATTTAATTATTGCTTTTGTTTGGCTCAAAGCATCTTTTATTGGCTTTGACTATTATTATCACTATTAATTTGGGTATGGTTATTTTTTAACTCCCTACCTTACATTATAAGTACATCTTTCTTCTCCTTTCACACAATATATATATAACATCACTATCTTACTTGTTATTGTTAATATGGTTATCTCTTAATTATGCCCTAACTATTTTAGTGCATTAGTTTACATAAATATTATAGTCATAATTCGGAGATTACAATGTTCGTTATTACATTCTTGGTTACACTTAGTTTCTTATTCCTCCTTCCTTGTTACATTATATTTTCCTTGTTGTTTTCCAATCTACTGGGTCAAGTCATTGTCAGTTTCTCAGTCATTTGTTATCGTAGTTTGGTCATTAATCTTTGATTTATAAGTTTTTGGCCTTTCTTCTCATTTTCATCTTTTTTGTTTATTATTAATCATCAGTGTATTTTCACCATCTTATGTCATGTTACACTGTACACAAAGTATGGGTTGTTAGTGTGTGTTCGGCGGTGACGATATTTCACTAGCATTCGTCACGTCACTCCAGTAGGCGTGGTTTTTGTTGTATTTCCGCCAGCAACCTAGCACGTGCTGATAGAAACTTTACAGTTCGACATTTTTGTTAGCATCGGTTGAGTCTGCTTAGCGTCCTGTCCGCGCACGTGCTCAAGTTGCGCGCTTGAGTGCGTCACACAACACTTGATTTCCTGGAATGAAATTGCGTTCTACGTTCACACCTTGCAAAACTATGTTACTGCGTTCTTTGTCTGACTGAAACCGTTTTATGTATGGGCCTTGCTACTGTATTTATAAATGGGAGTTACAATTGACAATGAAATAAATTTAATAAAATAAAATACCCCATTCTGCCCCATTACAACTTAACATGCGTCAACAAACGAGGCTATTCCAGACTATACCGGTCGGCGCACTGTGTTCAAGGCCGGAATCAATTATCCTCTAGTGTTTTCGAGTAGTGCTGACGCCTATTATGGATTATTCTGGAACACTTGTGCTATCTATTTAAACAATGACAGCTGCCACTTAGAAGTCAGTTTAAGTGAAGCCAGTGGAAGTCAGTGGTATTCCAGTGAGGTTCGAAGTATTCTGGCGAAGTTTTATGGGTTTTATAAAATTGTGCGACACTCTATTAGTTGACATTATTATTGTGTGTGGACAAATTTTGCTCGGATTATTGTACAAGGTGATTATAAAATGTATTTGATATTAATTAAAGCTGGTGATTAGTGGTTTCATTGGTGTCTTGTATTTTGTTTTCCACTATACCATATGACAATCAAGGAGAACATTGTAACACTATGCAGTAACAATAATGCAGTTGGGTACAGTATTTTGCATTTTGTCTGATTCTAAATTGGGTTACTACATTCAAACAGTCACCTAGGGATGTGCAAAACACACAAACAACAGATATGGAAATTGAGATATGAGGAATGTTTGTGTACAGACATTATTCGTGAGAGGTTACATATGGAAAACTGTGAGGCCGACACTTTATGCTCTCTCTCTCTTTTACTAACTACAGCGGAACTAGTGAATAACGAGAACTAGGATATATCGAGCAAAAGTACAAGATTTGTTTGGTTTTGTATCTTCTTAATGATAATTAAACTCTCTTTTAACGATTAGACACACATTAGAGACTTGATTATAACGCGCATTTTATCGCAGGCTTGTTCATGGTTTAAGGTCTAAAAACGTTGGTTACATACAGCATTTTAAATAGTCGTTTAAAATCATTAATGCAATGTAGTAAAACTAATAATGCAAGTGATGAATTCGTGGAATATTTAAATAAATTACAAAACTGTTTTGATATCTACAGATAAAAAATTACTAAACAAACAAAATTAGATGACTTTTTTAAGGTTAATTAAATTCTGACGATCTCATTTAGAGCAAAGAGGAAAAAGACAAATAAATTAGAGTGAATTTTCTTGTAATTTAAAAATAAATATTGTACATGTGGCATGAAAAGTTTTGCATTTTGGCCAGATAGCCGGTTGATTTTTGGTAAGTTTTTTGTACACAGTTACTTTACTGTATTTCGCGAATTCACTATACGCCAAAATTCAACAAAGAATGTTAGTGTCTAAAAAATGTTGAAAGTCTAAATTTCACTTTTAAGTGTAGAACATAAAACATGCCAAAATTTTATTGTGTAAAGCCATTTCTATAGTAGACTTTTTGTTGTGTGTTCAATAATCACGGTATAAAAATTTAGGCTTGCAAGTCGACAACTCGGGTGTAGTGATCGAGCACATGTGTCTGTTTCCTTGAATCTCGTTATAAGCAAGTTCCACTGTACTTGTTAACCTGCAAACATGTGTCCCAGTATATTGTTACATATGGGAACAAAATACCTTCACTGTTTCAAACTGTATACTGAGCAAACACAGTAGTTATCTTGAAGAAGTAACATTATTTTTTAACAGATTGTTCAACTAGTTATTGAAATTTTATACATTTTCTATTGTCAATGTTGAGAGACAAAGAATGTCATCATAAACTCTACAAACATATATCATTACTGAACATACATAAATAATTACAGCTATTCTTTGTATTCTCAAAAAAGGCAAATCATTTTCCCAGCTGGTTTCTTAATATGATCTAGCTACCTTTTCAGGGGTTTAGCAGTGGTATCTGAATCAGCAATTACTGGTACTAAGTAAGTTCCAAATTCTAAGCGACTGTCTTGAAGTTTGTACATTTATAAATGCCAGTAATAAGTCTATAACAAAATTCACTAATTTGATTGTCAGCAACATAACTGCTGAAGTGATTCTGAAAGTTATTATCAGGCTGTATATAAGTGTAAGTTTTATTGTTATGAAGCCAGTAATGAAAAGAACAGGAAGTAACAGAAACATGCTTAGAACAGACTTCCTCATTTTTACAAATTAAATAAACTGAGTTTGTAGCTTTGCTCTGTAAGTTATTTAATTAGAAATGGGGAGTTGTTATTTTTACACGTGCCTGCATACCCAAATGAACAATAAAATGAAACCTATTAATATATTTAAAAAAACTGAATGATCTACCTTGTGCTTCGCTTGATCCAAACTCTTTTCCAAGTCTTGTACTCGTTTCTTATAGTAATTCTGGATCTGCAGCTCTAGTCTAGTAATTTTCGCATTTCCATCGGCCAAGTTCAGTTTCAGTTGGCTAACTTGTTTCTTTAGTTGCTCACACTGGCAACCAGCTAAAAAATAACAAAGTTAATTGTTTTCCTGTTTCTGCTTCAGATTAAGCCTATGAAATACTAGCAAATCAAGTTAATAAAAATTTTCTATATTTTTTTGGCTGCCATATTTTTTATCCTGTTTAATCTTTATGACTGTACTGTATCTATTATGTTTACAATTCCCATATCTGTTTTATCTCCATACTAAAACCACCCAATAGAATCAAAAAAGGAAACCTCGATAAAAAGGACATTGTTGAAGCAATGATTGCAAGAGAACTTATAGAGGAAGACCTGTTTGAATTGATGTTGATGGAAACTAGGATGTGAGAAGTGGTGACAGTTAAAAATCACACACACACACACACACACACACAAAAGAAAAATGCCACTTTCTTCACGGACAACTATGTCAAACCATGTTTGTTAAATCATAAAGGACACTAGATAGATATCTGGCAATTCAATCTAATTTTTGGTGTTTTGTCATTTAAGCGAAGGAGGATGAGAAAAGATTAGAAGCATTTGAGATGTGGGTTTGGCGAGCAATGGAAAAAGTGAGGTGGGTTGATAAAGTAAGGAATGATGAAGTTTTAAGAAGAATAGGGGAAGAGAGAAGAATCCTGAAGGTAATAGAAAATAGGAAAAGGAATTGGTTAGGTCATTGTTTAAGAAGAGACTGCTTGCTTACAAATGCCACGGAGGGTGTCATAGAAGGAGAAAAAAGAAGAGGGCATAAAAGAATGAAGTTAATAGATAGCATTAAAATCAGAAGGTGTTACGAAGAAACGAAAAGACTGGCATGCAATAGGACAGCTTTTACCATTTGAAGACCTGCCATAGGGCAGAACACCAAATAATAGTGCCTAGAAAGTCTCACATATGTGATGAGTGAAATGCATGTCCTACGTACCACGATGGGCAGACAATCATAACAATAAAATGAGGAAGAAAGGAATTTGCATTCTGAAAGTTTACTGATATTCGCTTTTGTTTTGGTTTTCCCAATGGTAGGCTGCAGATCATGGTTGGTCAGATGTTTCTTCACCCATAAATTTGGCTACATCATTATGTAAAAGATTACTGAAAATAAAACCAAAACAACTCATAGAGAAAGAAACATCTAATAATAAACTAACTTTCAGCCCTTACAGCTGAAATGTAAGATTAAACTTCTGCCATGTTTACCATTCAAATTGTTAAATTTACATGGGCAAGTATAGTGTGTATTTTCCATAAAAAGTTGAATTCCATGTGCTGATATTATAGCCAATAGGACAATTATATTATTATCATGGAAATTCACTAAACTAGATATCTGCAAGATGACACACTAACTCATCTCGTCCAAAGAGGAGCAATGTCCACAAGGCCTGAAGTTAGCATATGGGTTAGTGTGAGGCAACTGATCTGCCTTGGCAACAATTACAATTTTTTAGCAAGAGACCACAACTGATATCCATGCTAAAATTAAAATGTATAATATTTTCCAAGTGCAACTTTTTTTTCATAAAGCTATTTAAAAGTGTTTCATAATTCTGAAGATTTCTGTGGTTCTTTAAAATTAATAAAGTTGTGTACCTGCATTTGTTTATAATAGGCTAAGTCAGCAAAATGGTATTTAACAAAACTCTTAAAAGAATACAATTTTTTTGTTTAAGAAACAAATATTTGGTCTATGAATAAAAAATATTATTATGAATTGGACAGTGTTGTGAATCACTAGATCTAGTCCAGATTTCCTTTCAAAGTTCGTTGGTTGTTAAAACTTGGAATTATATGAATTCCAATATTGGAATATGAATTATAAAATACATTTATAATTTTTACTTATTAAAAGTGTTAGTTTGTAACGTGTCAATTTTGGGTCATTTTATTTTTTTTTCGGTATGGGGTATTTACATTTTTATTCATTTCGTTTTTGTGCGGGATTTCATAAAAATTATTGTGCAACGTAGTTCATTACAACAGAACGCATGGTCAAAGAAACTGTGTTGAGACAAAGGCGAGACGCAGTTACTGAGTTGTGTAACTCGACAAAGGAATTCGTACCATGTCGAAATTCTAAGAACTTTGTATATGTGTGTCGACGCCCGTACGTCACCTAGCCGGGCGGAGCGCTGTTAGTGACGCTTTGAAAACTCAACCGAAGCTGTGAAACATGGCGCTGGAGCAAACAGTTTGTCGCAGCTACCAGCTAAATACAGGAAATGTACGTAAGCCACGCCTACTGCTAGTGACGTCAATATAGCAGATGCAAATATCGTCACTTGTTACCACACATATACCAGCTATATTCCATGTATAAAAGGATTATGCCACAACAACTGAAGCATGGACGGTGACGAAAATCTGGTGGCAGTGAACGGCAGTTTCCTCCCGCCCAAAGCACAGTCTACAGTGAGCAGAGACGCTAAGCGGTCTACGGAAAACAGCGTACCGCTATAGACATCTAAAGTTTCGGTTTGGGCCCGGTTGGTCGAGTTTTGTAAATGTATTTAATTCAATAAGACCGACCGGGACCCCAGAAGGTAATAAACATATCGCAGTGTGAAATCCGGACAGTGATGTGGAGGAATTAGAGTGATAAAACAGACATTGAAGTTACGGGACTAAGCACGTGTTCAGCCGGTATCGTGTTCGTGGACGGGTATCGCGAATAACAATCGGAATGTTTAAAATTGAATAAATAAAAGGGTAAGGTATAAAAAATGTATGGAAGCGTGCGTGAGCAGAGTGGGCTGCCTTAGTTGTAAGTATAGTTCAATGTAATTAAAATTTGGTTGTGTAGCATTCTCATTCTGGTAGTTATAACAATTAGTTATAACTAATTCTTTTGTACTAATAACAATGAAAATTGACTTAATTCAGTAAAGTGATTTAGTTTACTTTGAAAATGTGTTAGACTAAGTTATTTCGTCATTACCACGTTCTCATTCCTGTGTTGAAAAGCTCGTCTAACGAAATCGGGGGTTTTCTGAAATTTGATTACAGTCAGATAGCGGGATTTTTTATAAGGGCAAGAGTGTAGGAGGTTTCGATATTTAACCTTTAGAAAAAATATCGTGGCGACCTGGGCAGTTTCAAAAGGCAAGTTTTACGGGGACCATGACGGTAAGTGAAATTCTGGCAGCGGTAAGTATTATTTTATGATGAGTGTAATTTAGAAAAAATAAGTGTAAAAGGTGAGTAACATCACAGTGGCGACCCTGCCAGGATTCTAACCTGGAATCTTCTGATTCGGGGGAGTTTCGCGGAAAAGTATAGGGAATTCCGGGTCAGACGACGGGTTGAAAGAAATGAGAGAGTTAAGGTAGCACAGTTGGGTATAAAGGGGAAATAACTGCACAAAGCAGATCTGTCCTGGAATTTTTATATACTTCATCGTGAAACACCCCCGTTTCAGGTGCGTCCATAATCGCCGAAAGAGAAAAAAAAATATATATACCAAAACAATTTTGGATGTATATAATTTTAAATGTAAATAAATTTTAGAATTAAGTGACCAAATATAATTGTCAAGTTTTAGTATCAGTGAGTATGGGAACTTTTGAAAAGATGTGTAACAAAATAAAAACTTGTTATCGATACAAGAAGTGGGGATGATTTTGGGGGGTAGATTGGTGCTCAATGAAGTGATAGAACAATGGAGTGTGGAACTGCAATTGTAGAAAGTTTAGTTTTCAATTGTTAATTAGTTAGTTAGTAAGTTGCTATTGCGGGGGTGGCCTGTGCCCCCGTAGATAGTGAAATGGGTTGGGGGTAGCAGGGAGTGTTACCTCCATCGGAGGCCAGAATGGCGAAAATGTGCGGCACACCTTTTTCGTGTAAAATAAAATTTACACACTGATAAACGACCGTGTCGCACATAGTAATAATGAATGTAACAGGCAGTGAAATTGAAGTTAGATTTCCCCGACTTTTCGGGCGATTACTGCCTTACCAGCACTAATCGTGGATTTGGCTAGCGGCCAGCTATGGTCATATCAAGTCCCTTGACCATAGCTGACTTGAAATTGGTATATAGTAGAAATTCAATGGGGGGAGACAATTAGGGGAAATCTCCCGGAACTATGAAACAGCGGCTGCCACTCTGCCCGCGTGGGGGTAGCAAAGACAGGTGGTAGACCCGCATTAAGGGCGAGTAATTATATAACAAGAATATGTTGATATTCGATAATGTTCAAATGTAATAGCGGAAGCAAAGACACGGAGAGGTGAAACCTGCTCCAAAATATACAGTCTTTGTCGAAACGAAAGGGCGATACAGTCCTCCATAACTTGAAATAGTGTGTGTGGCTAGGAGGTGACTCAAATGAGTCACGAATTCAAATTTTACAATATAAAAATTTTTTTTTGCTAATTCAAATTTGATCAAATAAAAAATGCTTGCGCTCTGTTCAAATAACTAGATGCTCATACTTTCAATATAAGGTGTTCATTACATGCTTTTAAATGTATTATTTTAGTGTCGTAGGTTAGAGATAAGCATTGATAAAATGTGTTTTCATTATATGTGTATATTTTAAACTAAGCTAATAATTAAACGTCTGGCAGGCGGGTAACACAAAATGATCAGAATCAGTAAAAGGGGAAACAATGAGGTGAGGAGTAATGATAAATAAAAAGACATATATTTCATGTAATTTGTTCGATTTTGAGATGTGTTCATTGTGTTAGGGAGATCAGCTGATCAGCTATAACAGTTCACTGGTATATTGGTTTGTAAATGTTATAAGTAATTGAGGTTCAGTGTAGTGTTTTAATGTATTACAGATGTTTTAAAGTAATGATAAACATAATTTGATAAAGTGAGAAGTAAAGTAATAATTTATGCAAGTTAACAAGAGATATTTATTGGGTGATAAATATTTTATGGGACACATAGATCTGTCCAAGTTGAAGTCAAAGTTAGAGAAATAGTAGAGGTGAAGATAATGTAATGTTGTTTTTGAGTTAATGTAATGTAATAGAATTTTGAGAAGTATTGATGTTGACACAGTAATGGAGAATAAGATTGTTAACGAAGAAAGAGATTTATAATAGAATATACAATTTTTTATTTTTTAAACCAGTGACAGAATTTGGAAATCATGTAAAATTAAGAATTGTTTATTGTGAACAATTTAAATGTCAATTTGCTTATTATTTATATTAATATTTTGTTAATTTTAAATATTTTATTTTATTATGTTTGGTGTTTCAAGTTAGGTTGTTACCGATGTCAAAGGTAATTTCAGATAGAAAGTATACATAACATATGTAGGTCAAGGGTCTTGGACTTGACCTAGTTTCGATCAGCTGATGAGGTCATGGACACACTAAGCTTGTATAGTAGGAAGTCAATTTAATTTGTTATTTTAATCAAGTCAAACGAATTTTAAACAAATTATATATATAAAGGGAACATTTAAATAAAATTTAAATTTTCTTGAATTTTAAAATTTTTGGAAATTTTAATTTTTGAAAAAAAAAAAATGATGTCTTGCCTGCCAGTTGATATATATTTTTGAGTAATGATTATTTTATTATGTGTGTATTAACCATGTTTATTTTATTGTATTGCATTGTGTTGTTAGACTTTAAGTACTCATCTGTTAGAGTAAGGATATGTTTTGATTAAGTCATTTTTAATAAAACAGAAAAACAAGGAAGAGAATTTTTTGGATCAAGTATAGTATTTTGAATTTTGTTAATTTTTTGTGAATTTTAAAGAATTTTTTCGATGTGTAATATGTAATGTGAGTGTGTGTGAGCCCAGTATCTGCTAAAGGCAGCCCAGCTTGCATACAAGGGGAAACATATCGGTGGAGGATCTGGCATAATCTGAGCCAGGGATTGAGGATGTTTGGGGGTAGCATGTTAGGAGGCGAGGCGTGCTGTGGTACTTGTCGGTTCGATTTCTCGGTGTTGGGATCTCTTACGGAGAAGTCCAGTGATCTCGTTCAGATGAGTCCATGGTCGCTGAGCCAGGGGGGTCGTGTACCCATGTAGATTAAGAACAAGGGGGTTGTTGGCACCAGTTCCTCACCGGTCCTCTTCGGGGTTTATCGATGAGATTTCTTCTGTTGTGGACAGCAGAATTCTCATCGAGGGGGTATTCTAACGTGTCAATTTTGGGTCATTTTATTTTTTTTTCGGTATGGGGTATTTACATTTTTATTCATTTCGTTTTTGTGCGGGATTTCATAAAAATTATTGTGCAACGTAGTTCATTACAACAGAACGCATGGTCAAAGAAACTGTGTTGAGACAAAGGCGAGACGCAGTTACTGAGTTGTGTAACTCGACAAAGGAATTCGTACCATGTCGAAATTCTAAGAACTTTGTATATGTGTGTCGACGCCCATACGTCACCTAGCCGGGCGGAGCGCTGTTAGTGACGCATTGAAAACTCAACCGAAGCTGTGAAACATGGCGCTGGAGCAAACAGTTTGTCGCAGCTACCAGCTAAATACAGGAAATGTACGTAAGCCACGCCTACTGCTAGTGACGTCAATATAGCAGATGCAAATATCGTCACTTGTTACCACACATATACCAGCTATATTCCATGTATAAAAGGATTATGCCACAACAACTGAAGCATGGACGGTGACGAAAATCTGGTGGCAGTGAACGGCAGTTTCCTCCCGCCCAAAGCACAGTCTACAGTGAGCAGAGACGCTAAGCGGTCTACGGAAAACAGCGTACCGCTACAGACATCTAAAGTTTCGGTTTGGGCCCGGTTGGTCGAGTTTCGTAAATGTATTTAATTCAATAAGACCGACCGGGACCCCAGAAGGTAATAAACATATCGCAGTGAGAAATCCGGACAGTGATGTGGAGGAATTAGAGTGATAAAACAGACATTGAAGTTACGGGACTAAGCACGTGTTCGGCCGGTATCGTGTTCGTGGACGGGTATCGCGAATAACAATCGGAATGTTTAAAATTGAATAAATAAAAGGGTAAGGTATAAAAAATGTATGGAAGCGTGCGCGAGCAGAGTGGGCTGCCTTAGTTGTAAGTATAGTTCAATGTAATTAAAATTTGGTTGTGTAGCATTCTCATTCTGGTAGTTATAACAATTAGTTATAACTAATTCTTTTGTACTAATAACAATGAAAATTGACTTAATTCAGTAAAGTGATTTAGTTTACTTTGAAAATGTGTTAGACTAAGTTATTTCGTCATTACCACGTTCTCATTCCTGTGTTGAAAAGCTCGTCTAACGAAATCGGGGGTTTTCTGAAATTTGATTACAGTCAGATAGCGGGATTTTTTATAAGGGCAAGAGTGTAGGAGGTTTCGATATTTAACCTTTAGAAAAAATATCGTGGCGACCTGGGCAGTTTCAAAAGGCAAGTTTTACGGGGACCATGACGGTAAGTGAAATTCTGGCAGCGGTAAGTATTATTTTATGATGAGTGTAATTTAGAAAAAATAAGTGTAAAAGGTGAGTAACATCACAAGTCCTAGTATTTGCCTCAAAGTACGCTCCACTATATCATTTTTTATGAAATTGTACTTGGTATAGTGATGCATAACACCGTTCAATTATAAATATGATAATGGTGTTTTCTAAAATAAACACATTGGTATTATTTTACTTTGATAAATCCGTATAAAATGGTCAACCTGTACTGATTTAAATTTTGTTAGCAATTCTTATACATCAGTGTCCTAGATCAGAACAACTTAAAGTAATTATATCCATTAATACAAATAAAAAATTACTTACTTGTTGAGTTCAGCTGTTTCTGTGGTCCAGTGTCTGTGTCCAAGATGTTTTCAACGTTTGTTAAATTCTCTTTTTCTTTTAAAAGTGTATTCAATTGGGTCTCAAAACCTTTAGCTTTGCCCTTTACTTCAGTCAACTGACTGAGAAGTTGTCTTTTCTCTGAACGAAGCTCTCTCACAAAGTTTTCACAGCGCGAAAGCTCTGATTTCAACATGTCATTCTGGTTCTGGATTTCTTTGTTCAATTTCATCAGATCTTCAGATTTTAGTTTATTTTCTTTAATTTCAGCTTTCAACTTTGAAATTTGTTCATGTTCTCGCCTTAATATTGAACTCGTTTCTTTCTCACTGGCTTGTATTAATTTACGGAGTTTCTCGCATATGTTACACTCACCAGTAGCAGACTTCCTGTTGCTGCTTTCTAAACCTGACAACTTTTTCTCCAAACATTCATTCTTATAACCAAGCTCATCAAGTTGACGCAGCAATGATTCTTGTTTCAGTTTTAATTTTCTGTTGTCTTGTTTTAATGTACTTTGTAAATCTTCAAGTTCCTTACTTTTATCATCACTGAAAGACGTATGCTCTTTTCTAAACAACTCAATCTCAGACTGCAATTCTTCACATTTTACCTTATATTCTTCTATTTCAGATTTTAATTTTTTCACCTCTTCTTGACCTTTTTGCCAAACAGTACTCATTTCCTTTTCATTTGCTTGTATCATTTTATACATTTCTTCACACTCATCATTTAAGTGACCTTTTGCTTCTTCTAATTCTTCAATTTTTGACTTCAAGTTATTATTTTCTTCCTTTAGTTGTTTAATATCAGCGTCTGCATCCATGTCATTAATATGCTGCAGAGATGACAACCGAGTCCTAAGAGATTCATTCTTATCAGTAAGTTCTTTGTTATGTTTCAACTGTGCCTCAATCTCTATCTTGAGCTTGTCTATTTCAGATTTTAGTTCTGTAACTTGTTCCTCCTCTCTTTTCAAAGCACTAGTCATTTCTTTTTCATTTGCTTGCATCATTTTATACATTTCTTCACATTCCTCGTCTAAATAACCCTTTGCTTCTTCTAATTCTGCAACTTTTGATTTCAGCTCATTATTTTCTTCGTTTAGTTTTGCAATTTCAGTATCTGTGCCAGTACCATTACTCTCTGTGCTTTTACTGTTCTTGAGAATTGAGAGCTGAGTCTTCAGTGCCTCATTCTCGTCAGTAAGTTCTTTGTTATGTTTCAAGTGTGCCTCAGCATCTTTCTTGAGCTTGTCTATTTCAGATTTTAGTTTTTTAACTTGTTCCTCCTCTCTTTTCAAAGCATTAGCCATTTCTTTTTCATTCGCTTGAATCATTTTATACATTTCCTCACATTCCTCGTCTAAATAACCCTTTGCTTCTTCTAATTCTGAAATTTTCGATTTCAGGTCATTATTTTCTTCCTTTAGTTTTGCAAATTCAGTGTCTTTGTTAGTACCTTGGGCATTATTGTCTTTAACATATTTCATAGCTGATAATTGATTTTTCAAAAGTTCATTCTCAGCGACAAGTTCTTTATTACGTTCGAGCTGTATTTCTATATTAAGCTTCAATTCATCTGTTTCAGATTTTAGCCGTGTTACATGTTCGTGTTGCTTTTTCATAAGATTGGCAATTTCTTTTTCATTTACATCTATAATTTTCGACATCTCTTCACATTTATTAGCTAAGTTAATTTTAGCCTCTTTAAGTTCTGAAATTTTAGCTTTAAGTTCTTCATTTTCATTCTTTAAACTTATAATATCATTAGTGATATCACTACAGACTTTATTTGTTTCCAAAGAAATCCTTTTTTCCGTTTCTTTCTGTTGATTTGTTAAAGATTCTAGTTTCAATTTTAATTTTGTATTTTCATGTTTTTCTTGGATAATTACTTTCTGTAAAACTTCAATTTCCTCATTTTTACCATTCTTCAGACAAGTGAGTTGCTTTCCAAGAGTTTCATTTTCAATATGTAGTTCTTTGTTCATTTTTAACAAGTGTTCAATTTGTAATTTGGTCTGTTCAATTTCAGTAGTCAATTGTGATATCTGTTCATCTTTAGCAACTTTTAAAACAGACATTTTAGATTTCAGATCTTCATTTTCGCTGAGATTTCTCTGTGCTTGTAATAGTTTCTTTTCTACACATTCCAGCTGGTGTAATAATGTCTCTTGTTTGAGTTTTAATTTAGCATTTTCTTGTTTCTCATATTTTATCAACTTATCCAAGTCTTCGAGAGCCTTCTGTTTTTTATCATTATTTTCTTTTAATAAACGCATTTCGCTATTGTGCATTTCTTTCTCCTGTTTTAATTTTTCTATACAATCTAACTGTTCAGAACTTTGCGATGTTAACAAATCACATTTATCTAACAGTTCGTGTTTTGCATTGTTAATTTCATCAATATACTTTTGTTTATCATTTAACTGTTTATACATCTCCATATATTCATTTGATTTGCTGTCAGCTAATTCTTGCAAAGACTTAATTTCCATTAATTTCTTTGATAACTGATCCTCTATATCTGAAATTTTATTTTGTAATAACAGATTTTCCGAATTAAGTTTGTCAATATTATGTTCTTGTAAAACTATCTGTTCTTGTAGTTCTGCAATTTTATTATTTAGTGCCAGTTTTTCTGAATCACTTGATCCACTGTCATATTCCTTTTGCTTAGAGAACTGTTCCAATTCTGACAGTTTGTTTGAAAGTATCAACTTTTCCGATTCAAATTGTTTATGTAGATTTTCAATTTCAAACATCAATTCACTTATTTCATCACTTTTATCACATATACACTTTTCAAGAACATTGATTTTACTATGGTATTCCACTTCACTGGTCGTACACTTTTCTGACAGCACTTCTAATGTTGCCTTCAGCAACTGAACGCTGCCTAGAATTTCTTTCAATTTTTGACTCAAAGTGTGACCATCATCAATATCCAGTTTTTCCTGTACAATTTTATACTCACTGTTAATAATATTGGTGGTGTTTAATTTTATTTCGTTTATTTTCAGCAGATGCTGGTCACATTCCAACTTCTTCTGTTCCACTTCAAAACATAATTTGCTTATTTCTTTGGTTTTACATTGCAGTTCCTCGGTCAGCTTTTTATTTAGCTCCTCTATGTCTGATAATTTTGTTCTAAGTTCTTCTATTGTAGCTGCTAAAGCCACGCACTTGGCTGCTGCTTCTTCACTCATCTTCTGAAATTTAAATTTTTTAACAGTAGCAGCATTCAAGTCTTCCCGTATTCGTTCAATTAATTTTTCTTTTTTGTTGAGCTGTTCACCAAGTTCTTCCATCTTACCTGTTATCGACACATCAGCCATATTTACTTTGTACTTTTGACTGAGATAATCTAGATCTAATTGAATGGTGGCTGCATCACTCTGGGCCTGCGTTAGTTTTGTCTGGACCACAGTCAACTCATTACACTTCATTACAAATTCGTTTGATTTATCTATCAATTGTTTATTAAGGACATCTTTTTCGTCTTTTGTTCGTGTCAGTTCTTTTGTCAGGTGGTCATTTTCTTTTTCTATTTCTTCTATCCACTTCTTTTGCTTATTCTCAATGTTTTGCAGTTCTTCAATTTTGCCATTTGCTACAAACATTTTGTTATCAAATTCCTTCTGAATGTTTGCAATTACTTGTCTTTCTTTCGCAAGGATCACAGACAGAAATTCTGTGAACAGATTTGATAATTGATAATCAATAAGTTCTCTGTGTGTCTTTCCTGGACTTAAAGAACATATTTCCTTAATCAAAGTTTTCTTCAGGTGCCTGCTGTCTTCCAGTGATTCAAAAAGCGACTTGTTCTTGTCCATTAAGGTTGAAATTTTCTCTTCCATTTCACTATTACTGGATTTGTTAATATTTGACGTAAAATTATTCTCTTTAAGAATTGCCAGTTCAGCCTTGAGTTCATCATTAATACTTTGCATTTTACTGGTTTCTTCGAGTTTCGTATTTAATTCTTGATTCTGAATACGTAGTCTCTTCACATCTTCCCACACTTCATTAGCATCATTAACACGCTTTGTGAGTTCATCATTCTGTACTTTTAAAAGACTGACTTCATTCTGAAGATTTTCCATGTATTTTACTTTTTCAGCAACATCATTGTGCAGGGTAGAATTTTGTCTAGTTAGATCACCAACAATTAATTCTAATTCTTTTGTTGATTGTAGCTTTTCTTTAAGACCTGTGTTTTCACTATTTATGTTACAAATATCATTTTCCAAAGCTTTTAGCTTATCAGATAATTTATTATTTTGTGTAAGTTTTTCGTTGAGCTGAATATTTAAATTGCAAAACTCTTGCTCAATATTTTTCAGATACGATATATTTTCAGTAAGTTTATGATTTAACTTTCTCAGAGACAAAACTTCATTTTCAAAATCCTTGTAATCTTTTAGAGTCTTGTGTAGATCAGTATTTGCTGAGCTGAGTTCACCAACTTCATTTTCAAGCAATTTTAGTTTCTCTGAAAGTTCACCATTTTGCACCAACGTATCATTGTGCCAAGCTTTCAGATTACTGAAGTCTTGTTCTAAAGTTTGCAAGAGTAATAGCTTTTCTGAGTTCTGCTCATTTTCTGACCTTAGTGATGATAGTTCAGATTCCAGGAGCTTAAATTTTTCTTCAAAGCTGCTATTCTGTAAAGAAAATTCAGAATTTTCTGTTTCCAGTGACTTAATCTTCTCTGTAAGCTGATTGTTTTGTGCCAAACTGTCATTATACTCAAGATACAAATTATTTAATTCCTTATCAATATTCTTCATTGATTCTACTTTCATGGAAAGTTGTTCATTTTCATTTTTGAGGACAGTAACTGAATTTTTCAACTCTGTTAGGTTTTTAAATTTTTCTGTAAGATTATTATTTTGTAAACTGAGTTCAGATATTTCATTTTCTAACGTCTTCAGTTTTTCTGTTAATTTATTGTATTCGTTTTCATATGTTTCTAGCTCATTTATCTTCATTTTAAATTCATCAATTTGCATCTCAAAACTGTCCCTTTCACCTTTCAGTGCTTCATAATGTTTCATAAGATCAGTCAGTTCATGACAGGTTGTTTCAAGTTTATCAGTGAGTGTGCCATTTTCTGTTTCAAGCAAACTTATACGGCTTTTTGCATTCTCGAGGTCTTTCAGTTTGTCTTCGTTTTCAGCCTGTAGACTGCTGAACGTATTGTAGACAGCCTGTAGATTGCTTTCAAAAGTGTTTAATTTTTCAGTAAGATCATTGTTTATAATAGTTAATCTGTCATAAGCACTACTTGTTTCGCTTGCTTGCTGTTGAAATTTTTCTGTGAGCACAATTTTCTCATGAAGACTGCAGGTTGTTTCAAGTTTATCAGTGAGTGTGCCGTTTTCTGTTTCAACGAAACTTATACGGCTTTTTGCATTCTCGAGGTCTTTCAGTTTGTCTTCGTTTTCAGCCTGTAGGTTGCTGAAACTATTGTAAACACCCTGTAGATTGCTTTCAAAAGTATTTAATTTTTCAGTAAGATCATTGTTTATAATAGTTAATCTGTCACAAGCGCTACGTGTTTCGCTTGCTTGCTGTTGAAATTTTTCTGTGAGCACAATTTTCTCATGAAGACTGTTGTTTTCTGTACTAAGTTTACTAATTTCATCCCGGAGATGATCAGTTTCTTTCAAGTTTTCAGTGAGTTCATTATTAATTTTCTGCAGCACATTGTGTTGGATTTGCAAATTGTACAATTCATGTTCCATTTTTTTTACCTGCTGAATAAGGTTCCCATTCTCAGTTTCAACGGAAATTACGTCAGTTTTTAACTTCTCCATTTCTTTTACTTGTTCTTCCAGATCACAATTTAATACTTTTAATTCAGCATATTCACTCTGAACTTTCTCAAAAGCAACCAACTTTTCATTAAGTTCAGTGTTTAAGTTTAATAGTTTATCATTTTCATTGTCAACTAACATTTTAGCTGTTTTTAAGATTTCAGTTTCTTTAACTTTTTCATCAGCATCAGCACATAAAGTAGTGTATTTGTCCTCACAGGCACTCAGTTTCTCGTTTAGCTTATCGTTTATGGCCAACAAGTTCTCCTTTTCTTCTTTCATCAATGCCACTTCACATTTTAAGACTTCAATTTCTTTAACCTTTTCTTCCAGATCAGAATTTAATATTTTCAGTTCACTCTGAACGTTCTCAAGAACAGTTAACTTTTCATTAAGGTCATTGATCGTATTCAATAATCTTTCATTTTCTGCTTCAGTCACCACCTTAGCTGTGTTCAGTATTTCAATTTCCCTCATTTTCTCTTCAATATCGGTACACAGGTTCATGTATTTGCACTGCACTGCCTCAAGCGTAATAAGTTTCTCACTAAGGTCACTGTTTGTGTTCAGCAGTTTATTGTGTTCAACTTTCATTAATGCCACTTCACTTTTTAGAATTTCGTTGTCTTTAATCCTTTCTTCGAATTGAGCATGTAGCATTTTAAGCTCAATGTACTGGCACTCTATCGCTTCTAGGGAAACTATCTTTCCATTTAGTCCTTTGTTTGTGTCCAGTAACTTTTCATTTTCAGTTCTGAACGAAGTCACATCACTTCTGAGGATTTCAACTTCTTTCATGCCTTCTTCAAGTTCTGCGTACTGCTGTTTAAGTTTAATATATTCTTTTTCTACTTCCTCAAGCATAGCTATTTTCTCACTAAATTCATTGTTCATGTTAAATAACTTCTCCCTTTCAGCTTCAATTGAAATCTTGTAAGTTTTCATAATTTCTATTTCTTTAACTTTCTCTTCCATATCAGTAGACAGTCCAGTATATGCTTTCTGCACTTCTTCAAGACCAATTAATTTCTCGCTAAGGTCA